>JAUNZM010000319.1:0-726622 GCA_033459285.1 Clamator glandarius
AGAGTTTAGTCAGGAAAAGGAAGGACTGGGTCATAAGAAGGTCTCAGAAGACTCAGATCATGGAAGTGTTGGATCATAGAAGAGTTGGGTCATAAATAGAAAGTCAGAGAAGGGTCAGTGAAGAGTTTGGTCATAAAAGTCTTGGGTCCCTTAAGACAAGTTACAGAATTATTTGGTTATTGAAGTTTCCTAGAGGAGCTGTGTCACTGCAATATCGGGTCCTAGAAGTGTTGGTCACAGTACTGTCAGGTCAGAAAAGGGACATAGAAATATTGGGATGTAGAAGACTAGAGTCATAAAAGAGTCCTAGAAGGGTCATATAAGCATCAGATCATAGAAGAGTCATTAGAGTAGGGACATCATAGATGGCTCAGGTCATACAAAATTTGGTTCATAGAAGGATGGTGAGACACAATCTGCCCAAGGGAAATCAAGTCCCCTTCTCCTTCAGACATCCAGAAATGGAATCTGAGCAGAAAATGTCCTGCCCTGAGTCAAAGAGGCCTTGCAGACCTTGCTGGGGAAGCCAAAGACAAAGAGGACACAGGGAATCTCAGACGTGTCTACTCCTGCACTTCCTAAATTCAGCAGTGCCTACACAGGCTCTGTGTTTCTTTCTTTGTTTTTCTTTTACTGTTCCTGGATCAGCAAATTCTGATGATGGGGCCCTTGAAAGGTCTTTCAAATGGAGACTGATTCACAGTCTGGACCCTTGCTGAGCTTGGAGGATGCTGTCCTTGATGCCCATCTGTCCTAATCTCTGTGACCACATCACAGCTCTGTCTCCCAAATAAACAGCTCAGACTCCTGCTGCCTGTGCCCCTGGCTGAGGGCATTGCTGCCCACTGGGGCTGAAACCCTGCAGCTGTGGCACCAGCCAAGCTCATCAGGAAACCAAGCGTCGCACACCCTGTGTGTGTAAAGTCTTTGCTTAAAGCAGAGACACTGCTGGGATGGAAGAGAGCTGAGTGTCTTTGCAGCCCCAGGTCTAAACACCAGGCAATAAAAGCCTAAATTCTCTCTATGGAACAGCTTGGAGAAATGAAATCATGAAATCATTCCCTGTCACCTTCCTGGGGCCCTGTTAAATGATGGGGCAACAATAAGTGATTGTCATGCCCAGCTATTTTTCTAACTAGAGCAATGACAGGGCAGGACAGTATCTCCCCCAGCTGAGCAACGGAACATCAGGGCTGGCTTCTGCCCGTTGCTCAGCAGGTTCCCCTGGAGCCCCAGGGACACCTTGAGGGAGCCCAGAGGGGCAGAGAAGGTGCTGCCTTGGGCTGCTCCTCTGCTGCTGAGCTGAGATGGGCTGGGCTCCAGGGACAGAGTGAGCTCATAACAAGAGGGTAGTTCTGAAAAGAGCCAGGTCTGGCCAGGAGCAGCTCCTCTGCAAAGCCCAGCAGGGCTGAGGGCACTGCCTGCAGGCAGCGAGGGGAGAGGAGGGAGCAGAGAGAGGGGAAAGGCAGGGTGGAGTGGGAGGAGAGAGGAGGATTCATTTGGACAAAAATCTTTAGAGCCCTTCTCCAGGTGAGTCTCTGGGTGCAGGACAGTGCAGGTGCTGTTCCTGGAGGGATCTCCTAAAACCTGCACAGCCACAGCCTGTGGGATCTGTCAGGAGGGCTCTTGCCATTTCTGCAGCAGAGAGAAAAACCAGGGTCAGTGCCTGCTCGGGGAGCTCCCCGTGGTGGGAGAGGGAGAAGCTGTCTGGGGGAAGATGCAGGAGGGGGTCTTTCTGCTTTCTAGCGAGTCTTGTGTGATTCACAGCTGCACACAGCTCTAAATCACTTTTAGATATTTCTAAGCGGACATTTCAAGGGGAAGATCAGGGCAAGGATTATCTTAAAGATAAGGAACTTCTCTGAGTCTGTGGTTTCAGTTACCTGTACTTGGGGAATTTCAGGGAGCAATGGATCGAGAAGCTCTCAGGCTTAAACAAATCACTGAGACTCCTGAGCTGTATCCTTGAGTGGTCAGTAGGAGCCTACTAAAGAGTTTCCAGCTCCTCCTCTGCCCATGGGCAGCACCAGCATCACCTCTGCGTGACATACCAGGCTCAGTCTGACCTGTCCTTTTCTGGTTATAAACAACAACCTGTGCCCAGCTTCACCCGGCAACCAGGCAGGTTTGTGTAGGAACAGGGGATGCAGAGAGGGTCAGGTCGGGTCTGTGAGCAGAGGGAAAAGGCACGGGACAGGGAAACACCCCCCAGGAGGAGAATTTCCAGGCTGAAGAGATAGGATCATGGAAGGAGAGGAGAATTAAAAGAGATGCTGTGGCAGGGAGAATTCTGAAAGCTCTGTGTGATCCCCTCCAGTGCAGCCCCTTCCTCTCAGCAAGCCCCTTTGCCTCCTCTCCCACCCAGCAAAGCCTCTGCCCTCAGGGCTCTGGGCTCCAAGGCTGAGCCCCCTCCTCTGCAGCCACAGCTCCAGTGCCCTCTCCAGAGCCCAGGGGCTGAGAGCAACTGCCCAGCAAGGTTGGTGTCTGGGAGGGGGCGAGCACAGCTGGGGAAGGGGAACATTGTCTGAATGCCCAGCTGCCTCTGCCCTGGCCTCTCACCACTAGGTTCTCACTCTCTTTTTCCCTTTTTCTCCCTTTGTCGCTGTTCTTGCTGTTCTCTCAGTCCTGCTACCAAGCCGTCTGGGGATGGGAGTTTCAGCTACAGAGTCACCCACTGAGCTAGAAGCTCCTTTCCTGCCGTTGTGTCCATGGGAACCAGTGTCCCAGCTTTCCTCCGAGCTTTGAGTCTGTGGGCAATGCAGTCAGTGGGTCTGGGGAAGGAGTTGAATCTCCCTTCATCAAATGCCTTCATGAGGACACTTGGGTTTCTTTGAGGTGGCCTTTCAGGCTGTGAGATTCCCTCCAAGATGCAAAAGTGTCCTATTGCATATTTTGTTACCTGAATGCCTTGTGGAGAAGTGCAGAGATGCTTCAAGTGAGAAAATGGTGTTGGGATTGTGAAATGAGTTATGTGTATCCTGGGCTGAAAGTGGGTGCTGAGACCTTAGGAAAGCGTGAGAATCTGAGTGCTTAGCGGTGGTTTCTCTGCTCTCAGCAGCGGCATTTCAGGCTAATATGGATGTATGATTCCCCTCCATCTATGAAAGTTGCAAGCCCTGGGAAGGTGGGAACAAGAGCAAGGGAGAGAGCAGATCCCCTCCCTCTGCACTGAGCCACAGGCGATGCTTTTGCCTTGCAGGACTCCCTCTGTTCTCCCTGAGTGCAGCAGAGATTCTGCGGGTTTCTGACTCCCAGGAAGATCTCCAGCTGAGATGGGAAAAGGCTGTCTTGGAACTGGGAGCGCAGATGCTGCTAAGGAGAACCAGCAGTATTTTTAACTGGAAAATTAGAACAACAGCATTATCCACAGCATCCCCATGACCACCTGATGCAGAGCAGGGCTGACTCCTTGTAGTCATCGGGCTGAATTCCTGCTCCTCCTGCATATTCATCCATCACCAAGGAGAGCTCCAGGCATGGAGCTGAAGGAAGGGCTGGGAGAAAAGATACTTGGTGTGAGCAGCAGGGGAAGGGAATGAGAAATGACATTAATTTGGCTCAGAGACATCTCCTCTAACTCCTCACTATAATTTTGTTTTGTTCAGTGCCCCACATCCAGAGGCAGAAGATGTCCAACAGCAGCTTCATCACCCAGTTCCTCCTCCTGGCATTCGCAGACACACGGGAGCTGCAGCTCTTGCACTTCTGGCTCTTCCTGGGCATCTACCTGGCTGCCCTCCTGGGCAACGGCCTCATCATCACCACCATCGCCTGTGACCACCACCTCCACACCCCCATGTACTTCTTCCTCCTCAATCTCTCTATACTTGACCTGGGATCCATCTCTACCACTGTCCCTAAATCCATGGCCAATTCCCTCTGGGACACCAGGACCATCTCCTACATGGGATGTGTTGCTCAGGTCTTCTTCGTATTGTTCCTGATTTGTGCAGAATATTCTCTTCTGACTGTCATGTCCTACGACCGCTACATTGCCATCTGCAAACCCCTGCACTACGGGACCCTCCTGGGCAGCAGAGCTTGTGTCCACATGGCAGCAGCTGCCTGGGGCGCTGGGTTTCTCTTGGCTCTGCTGCACACGGCCAATATATTTTCCCTGCCCCTCTGCCAGGGCAATGCTGTGCACCAGTTCTTCTGTGAGGTTCCCCAGATCCTCAAGCTCTCCTGCTCACACTCCTACCTCAGTGAAGCTGGCCTTGTTGTAGTAGGTGTCGTAGTGGCATTTGGGTGTTTTGTTTTCATTGTGGTGTCCTATGTGCAGATCTTCAGGTCAGTGCTGAGGATCCCCTCGGAGCAGGGACGGCACAAAGCTTTTTCCATGTGCCTCCCTCACCTGGCCGTGGTCTCCCTGTTTATAAGCACTGCAGGGTTTGCCTACTTGAAACCACCCTCCATCTCCTCTCCATCCCTGGATCTTATGATGTCAGTTCTGTACTCAGTGGTGCCTCCAGCACTGAACCCCCTCATCTACAGCTTGAGGAACCAGCAGGTCAAGGATGCAATATGGAAACTGATAACTGGATGGTACTTTGAAACATTAAACTGCTCACCACCTTCTGCACAACAGTTATCATGCAATTCATGGCAGGTCCAGACTGGCTTCTCTATTTCTCCTTTGTGATACTCAGTTTTCCTTTGAGATAATCTTGTCATCCTTTTTTTATGTCACCATCTTCTTCACTTTTCTTACTGACTGGCTGTGTACATGAGGGGCTGTGCTTTCTGTGTGCTTAAACAAATTAAAGGGATATTCAATGACAATGACTTCTGTTTCCTGCTGTCTTTCATCCAAAATATTTTTGGAGCTGCAGGGACAGTTCCTGTCAGCATGGGTGGAGGGGAAAAGCGTCCCAGTACGGCATCACAGCCAGGAACCAGCACTTGAACACCCAGAGCTGCTCTCTCTCCACTTCCACACTCTCCTCCTCACCCCTCTCCTTGCTGTAAGGCCTGAGGGCTCTGAGCTTGGTCACAGCCGTGCTGCATGGCAGTGCTGTGCCCACAGGCAGGGACAGGCACTGGGCTCTTGTGGGACACAACAGCCTTTCCATAAATCAAGGCGATTTCCTCAGGGCAGCGCCTGAAGGCTTAAGGCTTCTTTCAGGGTTTCCCTCAAGGGTATCCCCATTAACACAAGCCACAGATTAAAACAGCAGTGTGAAAATAAACAGCAGGTCAGGGTGGTGGGTTCAGGAAGGCTGCACTTTCCTTTCACAGTGCAGCCACCTGTGAGACCTTGAGGACCAGCAGAGCAGGGTCTGGTCTGTGCCCATGTGCACTGCACCCCCTGCAGGATCTGCCCCAGGGCAACCAGCCTCGAGTAGCCCCTCAAAACCACCATTCCCAGCACTGCCCTGTCACCCCAGCTTGCAGAGGTTCTTTGTCCCTCCCTGGAAGGACACAGAATGAGGAGGTCAGAGTCTATAGTCTCCCTGTGCAGATGAGATGGGAGCACGTACATTATGTGCATGAGGTGGGATGAACCCAAGCAAACACAAACAGCCCTTCCTTGAGTTTCCATAAAGGCCTGGGGGACATAAAGTGTCTCAAGGTCACTTTGAGTTGAGAGCAACATCCCAAGAGTAAGTGCCTGAATGCAGCTCTGGGATGTGCTTCCTTCAACCACGGTCCCTGTGTCCATTCCTCACGCTGTGGGCATCTCAGATGAGTTAAGAGCAGGACAACAAACTTCAGGGCTGACACCTCCCAACCTTTGGAAGCGGCAACAGAAAGTCAGAGAGAGACTATGACCTTATCTCCCCCTGTACGAGGGCCTGACTGTCTCTGAACATCCCTGGGTGCATGAGGAGTACACTGGGCCAGATGTGGACTCTTTGCAGAACCCTGACATTTCTGTGTGTGACCCCAGGGACAAACCCCACTGGCCCAGGGAGACTCACCTCAGCTCCCTTGGGCAGGCTCAGTGCCAGTGTTCCTGTCTGCTGCATCACCCTTACGTGATGTAAGTGCCAGAACAGAGAGGTTCTGGGGGCCTTGGAAAAGGAAATCTTCAGAAATACCTTAAAGAAGAGGAAGAATGAGAATTGGGAGAATTGCATGTGGAAACCCCTGGAAGGTGAGGGAGATGAAATGCACAGTGTACCAGACAGAGCTGGCTATATAAAAGCAGGCAAGGGCAAGGCTGCTTCTCCTAAAAATCAAACGTGTTCTGAAAATTCATATTTTGGCAGCATAGAAATTCCATGGACATTTTTTGTAAGTTTGGAATCATTTCAGCCGATGAAACAGAGCAGTTTGAGATATCTCTTTAGGTACTGAGAGCAGTACTTATGTTTTAAGGCAGAGCTCCACGCTCTGACCATCAGCCCCAGTGCAAACCCCTAGAGGCCCCGGTGTGTCTGAGGTGTTCCCTGGGACTGCAGCTGTCAGAGAAGACTGGCAGAGCCGTGTCGCCTCCATCATTTATATTTACATTAAGGGTGCGGTACAGGGGGAGCACTTTGAAGAATTCTCCATCTGATATGGGTGCAAGGTGTCTCCTAAGAGATTGTTGACATGTAGGCAAAGCAATGGCCTCGAGGTCCATCACCACATGGGCAACTTTGCTGTAACTTCTCCAGGCAATCATGTTTCTCTCTCTCTCTGTTTGTCCATGTCAGTGAACAAATACATATCCCCATGGCACACGAAGGGCTTGGATCCCTCCCAGAGCAGCTCTTAGTGTTGCAGTCTATCCAGAAATTGACCTTGGATCCTCTCCTGCTCCTGCAGGGCTGGGCTCTGCCCCTCACACCCTCTGCAGCGTGTCCTCCCCCTGCATGGTCACACAGCTCAGCCAGCACTGCTGGTGTCCTCTCCCGGGCACTTTCCAGCTCAGCCCAGCCCCTCCCAGCTCTCCCCACAGCCCTGCTTTCTCTCCAGCCCCACAGAGCAGCCCAGTCTGGGCTGGCCCCATGCAGTGCCCTCTGCAGGGTGCAGCAGAACTCTGGGCTCTCCCCCCACAGCCCCAGCCCCTCTGGAGGGCACGGCAGCTGCTGGGGGGCAGAGGTGGGTCTCAGCCTCCCCCACAGCCCCAGAGCTGGGGCTTGACCCAGCACAAGGACACGGTGAGCAGTGTTTTTTGACAACCTGACTCTTCTGTGCCCCTTCTGTTACCCGACACTTCTGTGACCTAACAGTGCTATGACCCAGCTCTCCTCTGACCCAACATTTCTATCACCCTTCTATGACCTGACCCTTGTGTGACCAAACACCTCTATGACCCTTCCATGACCTGTTTGCTATCACACTCATCTTTGATGACCTCATTTTTCTATTACTTTTCTGTGACACATGTGGGTCTTTTCCAGGCTGGTGATTCTATGGTTCTCTGGTTCCTAGTGTGACCCAGTAAGTCTCTGGGAGGGGAATGGGATAAGAGCTCCTTGTGCTGGAACAAACCAGTGAGACTGGCATTGGGAGGCAAACTGGGGATACTGGGAAGGACTGTGAGGCACTGAGAGGGGGTTTGGGAGACACTGGGGGTCAGTTGGAGGTGCTGGGAGGAGAATGGGGGAAGTGAGAGGCACTGAGGGGCACTGGGAGGGGGATTGAGAGGCACTGGGGGGCACTGGAAGGGACTGGGATGGGGAAGTGGGGCACTAGGAGGGACTGGGGAGCACTGGCAGCCACTGGCAGCCACTCGGACATGCTGGGAAGGCAGTGGGACACTCTGGGAATCACTGGGACACACTAGGAGTCTCTGAGAGGGCACTGGAATATACTGTGAGTCTCTGGGATGTGCTGGGAGTCAATGGGAAATACTAAGAGTCATTGGGGTGCACTGGGAGAGTACTGGGAGGCACTGGGAGGCACTGGGATGCACTTGGAGTGCACTGGGAAACACTGGGAAGTCATTGGGAGGCACTGGGTTGCACTGGGAGGGCACTAGGATGAAGAAGGAGTCACTGTTATGCATTGGGATAGCACAGGGAAGGGACTGGCAGGCATTGGGTATCACTGGGAGGGCACTGGGAGCACTGGGACACACTGGGAGTCCATTTGGAGTCACCGGGGAGCACTGGGTAGCACTGGGAGGCCATTGGAGAGCACTGGGAGGTCACTTGTTCCACAGTGGTCCCATGCTGGTGTGCAGAGGTGCCTTACTGGTCCATACTGGTGTCCCTGCTTCCCATACTGGCAGTACTGTTCCCACACTGGTTCCTTACTGGTCCATAATGATGCCACACTGGGTGCCCTTGTGTCCCTGGTGTCCGTACTGGGAGCACTGGTGCCACACTTGTCCATACTGGTGCCATACAGGGAGAACTGATGCCACCCTGGTGCCACACTGGTGGTTCCCAGTGACTGCCAGTGCATCCCAGTGCCCTCCCAGTGTGGCCCCTTGCTCATGAGCACTGGGGAAGCTCTGGGAGGACACTGGGTCACACTGGGAGTCACTAGGATGGACTGGGAGTCACTGGGTCACACTGGGAGTCACTGAGGAGAATTTAGAGGGCCCTGGGAAATAGTAGGAGTCAGTGGGATGTACTGGAAGTCACTGGGGAGCACTGGGAGGGCACTGGGAAACACTGGGAGTCTGTGGGATGCACTTGGAGTCACTGCAATGTGGTGGGAGGATGTAGCATACTGGTCCATACTGGTGCCATACTGGAAGCACTGGCATGCCTGGTGCCCATCCTGGTCTCCCACTGGTGCCATACTGGTGCCTTACTGGTCTGTACTGGTGCCATACTGGCATTATTGTTGTTAATCTTGCGAGCACTGGTGCCATCCTGGTCCCACGCTGGTTCCTTGCTGGTCTGTACTAGTGCTGTACTGGGATCTATGGGGTCCATACTGGGTGTACTGGGATAATTCCTGTTTAGCCTGGAGAAGAAGAGGCTGATGAGAGACCTCACTGCTCTCTACAACTACCTGAGGGGAGGGTGTGGAGAGCGGGGAGCTGGGCTCTTCTCTCAAGGGACAGGGGCCAGGATGAGAGGGAATGGCCTCAAGCTCAGCCAGGGGAGATTTAGGCTGGATATTAAGGAAAAAATTTTCACAAAAAGGTAAAAAATAAAAGAGAAGACAGGGGAGCCCTGGGAAGAAGCCCCGCCCCCTGCCCCCTGCCCCCGCCCCCTTTCTGTTGGGCTCCCCGAGTTGGTCAGTTGGAGCCACGGGCACCAGACACAGCAGAGGGAGCTGAGCTGGCACGGTGCCGTGAGGGGCAGCATCTGCCCGAGCAGTGCTTCTCCGGCACCAGCACCCCCCTGCCCATCCTCGCTGTCCCCGGCTGGGCCACATCTCTGGTGCACGGCGAGGGTCCTCCTGTCCCGGCCAGGATGGGCCAGGTCAACTGCTTCTGCAGCTCCAGGTGGGCTCCCGTGGTGGCTTGGGGACACCGGGGCACAGCTGGGGCCTGCCCAAGCAGTGTTGCTCATGCTTGCCGCGCTCTGCTCTGCAGGGAGGCTCTCAGCGAGGCTGAGGCGGTGCTGAGCGCAGATGTGCAGCTGAGCTGGGGATGCAAGAGGACCGAGAGGCGACTTCTCCTCCTCCAGGAGGAACTGGTGATCGCCAAGTTGCGGTAAGAGCCTGGGAGCCCAGCTCCCTGTCCCCCATTCCTGGTGCTGGGAGCGGGGCAAGGACACCTTGGCACAAGCCCCAGGCCCCCAGACCTCGGTGATGGATGCACCGCGCTCTGTCCCGAGGCCAGGTTGGGGACAGGGCTCTTCCCGCGGGGACCACTAGGAGGCCACCCCCAGCTCACTGCCTGCCTCTGCTTTCCACAGACCTGGCAGCAACCTGCGCCCACAGCTCCGCCTGGCCCTCGACCAGCTGTGGGTGCTGAGCAGTGGGAATGAGGCAGGGCAGCCAGAAGAAGAGGAGGATGGCAGCGGCGAGGGCAGCAACTCCCTCATCCTCGTCTGGCCCGCAGGCTCCTGCATCGCCACTTTTGCGTGAGTTGCGGTGCCACGTGCCACGGCTGCTGGGCCGTGCGGTGCAATGCTGGCCCCCCTTCTCCCTGGGAGGGAAAGATGGAGGGAGAGAGGGAGAAATAGAGGGAGGGAAGGATGGTGGGAGAGAGGGAGGGAGGGAGGGAGGGAGGGAGGGAAGGAGGGAAAGAGGGAGGGAGGGAGGTAGGGAGAGAGGGAGGGAAGAATGGAAGGAGAGATGAGAGAGGGAGGGAGGGAAGGATGGAGGGAGAGAGGGAGGGAGGGAGGGAAGGATGGAGGGAGAGAGGGAGGGAGGGAAGGATGGAGGGAGAGAGGGAGGGAGGGATGGAGGGACAGAGAGGGAGGGAGGGAGGGAGTGAGAGAGGGAAGGAGGGAGGGAGAGAGGGAAAGAGGGAGAGAGGGAGGGAGGGAGGGAAGCATGGAAGGAGAGAGGGAGGGAAGGATGGAGGGGGAGAGGGAGGGAGGGAGGGAGGGTTGGAAGGAGGGAGGGAAGGGAAGGAGGATGGGAGGGAGGGAGGGTTGGAAGGAGGGAGGGAGGGTAGGAGGATGGGAGTGAGGGAAGGATGGAGGGAGAGAGGGAGGGAGGGATGGAGGGAGGGAGGGAGGGATGGAGGGAGGGAGGGTTGGAAGGATGGAGGGACAGAGGGATGGAGGGAGGGAGAGAGGGAAGGATGGAGGGAGAGAGGGAGAGAGGGAGAGAGGGAGAGAGGGAGGGAGGGAGAGAGGGAGGGAGGGAGGGAGGGAAGGATGGAGGAAGAGAGGGAGGGAGGGCAGGAGGGAAGGATGGAGGGAGAGAGGGATGGAGGGAGGAAGGAAGGCTGGGCAGGAGGGAGGGAGGGAATGATGGAGGGAGGGAATGAAGGATGGAGAGAGGGAGGGAGGGAGAGAAGGAAGGAGGGAGGGAAGGATGGAGGGAGAGAGGGAGGGAGGGATTGTTGGCAGGAGGGAGGGAGGGAAGGATGGATTGAGAGAGGGAGGGAGGGAAGGAGGGACGGGAAGGATGGAGGGAGGGAGGGAGGCCGTGTGTGCTGCGTTGGGTGTGTGGGGTGGGCATACAGGCAGAAGAAACAAGAAGGATGGGAGACATTTCTCACTCCTGCTTCTCCCCGTCCCCTTTTGCTTGCCAGCAGGGACAGGCCAGAGCAGCTCCTCTGGCAGGACAGAGGGAGGCAGAGCTTGGGCAACGCCTCTGTCCTGCCCCATGGGACTTGGTCCTGCCCCAGTGTCCTTGCCTATGGGCAGGGCTGTGCAGGCACCTGCCTCTGCCTGCAGGCTCAGGGGGGCCAGTGGGGTCTGACGCTGCTTCTCCTCTCTTTCTGCAGCTCCCAGGCGCTGAAGGAGCTCTGGGTGGACACACTGCTGGGGTAAGGCTGGAGACCATGCATACGAAGGCACATGGGGGAACACAGCTCCCCAGGTGGGGACAGGTGTCCCTGCAGATGCCGGCAGCTTTGAGGCAGACGGGGATCGTTCAGGGATGCAAAGTCTCTTCTTGCGCTGTTTGCAACAGAGAGAGGCAGGCGGTGAAGCAGGGCTGGTTGCCTGGCAGGCAGGAGCGATGCAGGCAGCTCTGCTCTCTGCTTGGCGCTGGGGCGTTACGTGGGGGAGGTTTGCAACCGCTTCCTCTGGAGAGAGAGGAGCTGGCTCGGGGTTCACTCTTTCTATCCCTTTCCCATGTCCAGGCGATCAGAAGAGGAGAAGAAAGCCCGCGTGACGCGACTGACTTCCATCGAAGTCCTGGAGAAGGAGCTGAGCTGCCGCCGTGCTGTGAGTATCTCTCCCCTCAGCTCTGTCCCGGAGCATTGCTCCTCCACCAAGCAGGAGAGCATTGCTTCTCCCCTTCTTCCACTGCTTCTCTCTTGCCCAGTGGAGGACAGTGCGTGCCAGGAGCCTAGAGAAGCTACTTGAGGCCCAGGCAAAGGTGAGAAAGGCTGCCTTTCACCCTCCTGCTGCTGTGCTAGAGTGCCCGGGATCCCTGGGGAGTGGGGGGAACTTTTGTGAGAGGGTCCCTCGGTTCCCTGTGGGGAGCTGAGGGGTTGGGGAGCCAGCGGGAATGCCGACACGGCCTGGCGGGTTGTGCTGGAGAGGATACCTTCCACCCTCAGGCTGCTGCTGCTGGGTGGCCGCTTGCTCTTTCTCCTCTAGGGCTGCTCTCTAAGCACAAAATGGTTCTTGCAGGATGACGGCAAGCAAGGGCCTCCACCGGTGCCTTCTGGCAATGGAGGGGGATGTTCCCAGCCAGCAGGTGAGTGTTGGAAAGAAAGGTGGGGAGGACCTTCTTTCCTCGGGCAAGTAGCTCTTCTGCAGAAGCCGGGATGCTGCTGCAGCTGTCCTTCACCTTGAGCAAGGTGGTCCCCATCGCTCTGCAGCAGGCGAGTGCTGATCCGCCGGGGTCCCCTCGTTCCCTTGTTGACTGTCCCTTGCACGGAGGGGCAGAGGGGACATTGCTGAGTGCCCGAGGTGGTGCCTGTCTCTGCTCCGTCCTCGGAGCCAGGAGGATGGGCTGAGCAGGCATTAGCTCTGCTCTCTTGTCCCCTGAGTGTTGTCGCTCAGGTTTGGCACCCCAAGGGAAGATGTCAGCCGGACGAGGAAGGACGACATTTGGAGAGTGGCTGCTGAACGTGCTTCTCTGAGGACACGGAGCCTGGGCTGCTGCTCGCTGCCTTGAGGAGGGCAGGCTGAGGGCTGGCTCAGGCTGTCCCGCTAGCCCCCTGGCTCTCAGGAGCCTCTGAGGGGCAGGCATTGCGGAGAAGCCGTGCTTTCAGCTCCCGGCTCCCAGCCCGTCCTGCTCCCTGTCAGGGCAGGGCAGAGCAGGGCTGCCCGCGGGAGCGCTGTCCTGGCGGTCCCCATTGATGGCTCTCTCTCTGTTTCCCTTTGCAGCAGGAGGGAGCAGGAGGAAGAGGATGGGGCTGCCCTGGCCCTTTGCTCTGCGGCGGAACCCAACGGCTGCCCGGGAGCCAGGACAGGCAGGCTCCGGCTCTAGCAGAGGGCTCTTTGCACAGCCCCTGGCAGCCCTCTGTGGGGAGGACTGCACGCTGCCCCAGCCCATCCAGGTAAGTCAGCGTGGCCAGACTGTCCCTCGCCTTCCCTCCACCTGCTCTGGACACGTGCTGGGTGTCCCCAGGAGCTCCCAGCATGGCCACCGGGCTCTTCAGCCGAGCCTGGTGCTTCTGGTCTCAGCGTATTTGCCATGGGAGGGAGCCGGGGGTTGTGCAGAGCTGCCGCCCTGGCCACCGCTGTCAGAAGGCAGCTCTTCAGCCAAGCAAATCTTCTTGTGTGCACCCTGCAGGAGCTCCTGGATATCCTGCACCAACGTGGACCATGGACAGAAGGCGTCTTTCGGAGAGGGGAGTGCGTGTCGTCGCTTCAGGAGCTGCGGGAGGCCCTGGACCGCGGTGTGGCTGCTGACCTGGGAAGCCAGCCTGTGCACCTGCTGGCGGGCATCTTGAAGGTGAGCACTTCTGACCTGCAGCAGGGAAGAGCTCCTGGCTCTCCTGGACTCTTCAAGGGCTCACCTGGAGCCGTTGCCATTGCAGGACTTCCTCCGAAGCATCCCTGGCAAGCTGCTCGTCAGCAGTCTCTACGGCGACTGGATGGGAGCCGTGGAGAAGCCAAGCGATTGGGAGAAGGTGGAAGGGCTCAAGGCGTAAGTGTGGCCGGCAGCCTGTCTTTTGAGCAGTGACTTTGTGGAGGCCTGGGACTAGCCTGCAAAGGGCCGGGCTCCTTCCAAAGGGGTGTTTTCTGGCTGGCAGCTGTTTCTGGGCTGGGCTTGGGTTTGGGGCCAAAGGGCATGGACAGGGAAGCTTCCCCTGCATAGACTTGGGAGAAATCAGGCTGCCCAGGGAGGGAGTTGAGTCACCTTCCCTGGAGGTGTTTAAGGCACGGGTGGACGAGGTGCTAAGGGGCATGGTTTAGTGTTTGATAGGAATGGTTGGACTCGATGATCCGGTGGGTCTCTTCCAACCTGGTTATTCTATGATTCTATGAAGCTTGTGTTGCTGTTCCCTCAGAGTGGCCAGCAAGTTGCCTGCAGCCAATCTCCTCCTCCTGGAACGGCTGCTGACTCTCCTCCAGCGCATTGGCCGCAATGCAGCCACCAGCAGGATGAGCTACAGCAACCTGGCCATCTGCGTTGGACCAAACCTGCTGAGCCCGACCAACGAGGAGCTGCTCTCGCTGGAGGCCATGCTGGAGGTTTCTAAGAAGGTACTCTGGGCTGAGAAGCCGGCTGCAGCCTTCCCAGTCTAGAAGAGCTTGGCTCTTGAGAGGTCTCTGGCTGCCCTCTTTCTCCAGCAAGTGCTGCTGGGAAGAGCAGCCCCACGGCGACAGCCTTCTGTGCAGACAGAAGGGTCAGGAGTGGGAAAGGCTGCTTGACGCACTTTCAGGCACCGTGCAAAACCAGGGGTTTTCCATGTGCAGGTGAAGGCACTGGTGGAGTTCCTCATTGAACACCAGTGTGAAATCTTTGGGGAGGAGACAGAGGGTATTTGCAGTCCCTCCACCACTGAGGAAAAAACTGCATCCTTGGGCAGATCCACAGGTAGGAGGGGCTGGTGGCTGCCACCCTCTGAGCAGACAGCTGGGGCAGGGCTTTGGCTGGGTTGTGCTCTAGCCGCTGGCCACTTCTAAGAAGTCACTTGGCTGCATGTGCTTTTGCCCTCCAGAGCTGCCTTTGAAAGAGCAACGTGGCCCTGCAGGCAAAGCAGCTGTGCAGCACCAGCCCAAAGCTTCCCTGGACACACCAGCCTCTCCACTCGTCGTCCAGAAAGCATCAGAAGCAGGCACGCTGGTGGCATCACTTCAGGAAGAGGTATAGATTTCAAAAGCAAAGCCTCCTGCCGCGGAAGGCAGTGGTGCAGCAGAGGGGTATCTGCAGACTCTGTCTCGGGAGGGTGGAAGAAACTCTGGCAGAACACAGCTGGCAATCCTTTTCTTGCCTGGACGGGGACCTCAGGCAGCCTGCAGAATGCCCCCCCAAACAAACTCAGCCTCACCCGCCCCTGTGAACATTGTCTTCCAAAGTCAGGCCCTTGGTAGAAGGGCTAATGCCAACCAGCCAAAGGGATCTGCTTTGGCGAGTTGAAGTAGCAACGGGACAGTCTGTCACTTTACCACCCCAGGGTGCCCCTTGCCACCTGCTAACGCTGACATTCATTGTTTAGGCACCCGCCGCGTTGCCTGCAAGCACCGCAGAGACCTCGGAAGAGTCCCGGCTTGGAGCAGAAGGATCCAAGATCCTTTTGGAAGGAAGAAGGTAAAATGAGTTAGCTTTGGTTCGATGAAGAACTAATTCGGGTTGATCCTAATTTTATCTATCTAATCCCACCGTAGGATGGAAAGGCTTGCAGGGTCCTCCTGTGAAAATGTGAATAAAAGAAAAGGAAAGAGAAAAGCGACCTGGGCAGAGTCGTTGGAAATCCATGAAGAGAAGAAAAGAAGGAAGAGAGAAAATAAAAGGAGACCAAAAAAAGGCAGGAAGGTTCAGAAGGTGAAGAAGCCCAGGTGCGTAGCAGGCGCTGCTGCCCGTCTTTCCCCACTCAGACGCTGCTCTACGTTAGTTCAGTTCCATGGGAAGGGGTTGTGCTGGGATGGATTTGGAAAGAATTCCTTTGCAGCTCTCCCAGGGCAGCCCATTGAGCGCTGCTGTGTGGCACAGGGGCACGGGGCATCTCCAAATGCTCACGGCTCTGCGAGAGGATTACCTAGCGGTGTAAGGTGCCAGAGCCATCCCGCAGCCCATGTCAGCAGCAGCTCTCTCCCCTGAATCGCAAAGAATCCCTTTGCAACTGTGCTCCCCAAAGGAAGGGGCAGTGAGCCGTGCTTCTCGCTGCCTTTGTGTGCTGATCAGTGCTTTCTGACTCTGTCCTCACAGGTGCTGAGAAACCTGAATTTATGAAAGAGAGGCTGTATCCCGAATGCCAGTACTTATTGGGAACAGAAACCATATGCCTCATTCTACTCCTCCCCTGAGTTCTGAGTTTAACTAATTAAATATGTTCAATAGTAAAACTATAAGCTACTTTTGAGGTGGATTTTTTTTGTGTTATTGATTTCATTTTGGCTTATATGTGATCTGTATTTATGGAAGTCAGATAGGAACACTAAACAGTGGGTTGTATCTGCTTGCTTGCTCAATCTTTCTTAGTGTCTCTAAAGGAAAACATAGTCCCAAAACTGGGAAAAGGAATGGAATTGTGACGAAGAAAGGGGAGCCCTCCCCCCCTTCACTAATTATTTCTTGTATGTGCAGGGACTGAGCTTATTATATGAAAATGGCAGTGAAATAGAAAAAAACCAAAAACAACTCACGGTTACTTTTTAAGTGATATCCGGTGTACAGTGAAAAAGTGGCTCTGGATATTTACATGAACTGAGAAATAGCTCTTTTTTCATATTAAGGAAATAAAATTGCCAACCCCAATGTGAACAGGTTGTCTTGTTCCCAAATTATTAAAATCTATGTGGTGTTTCTGGAAACTCTGAAGCATAAAATTTGGCTGATGTGCCTTGATACTTTGGTTTGTACTTTAACCTTGATGTGGACACCTGGAATTGATCAGAAGGTGATGGGGAATACCCTGGGTTTTTTTCTTACATAAGATTTTTTAGTAATATTGTGTTGCTTTGAGGCTAATATTTTTATATTAATTATCAACTTAGTCTGGAACGTTCCTTATTTTGTGATAATATTCCAGATAAATAAGAGTCCAAAAATCCAGAAGCATAAGAGTTTGACTGAGTTGTGTAATAGATTATAATTTAAAGGGATTTGAAAAAAATTGTGGAGATTTAACATCACCAAGGATTTATGTAAAAGATATTAATCTGACTGTTTCCGCACACGTCACTTCTAACAGGAAGATGAAGCAAATATGATGACTTTCTCTTGAGATCTTGTGTTTTAAAGCACTTTATTGGAAAACAAAACCATAGCACAGAAAAAAAATAAAAAATGAAGTTTTGTCTTAAGGCAGGAAATAAAACTAGGATGGGTCCGATTTCCCCTCTTCTCCCTCAATTTAAGTTGCACCTTCCCAGTTCCAGTTGCACCTTCCCAGTTCCAGTTGCACCTTCCCAGTTCCAGTTCTCGCAGCTTCAGGACAAGGTGTCTACAGGAGCTCCTCACCCTAGAAGTGATCGTTTTATGTCGTTCTGCTCCCTGGGCTCCTGCACACAGTCTCGGTGATGCACGTTTTAGATGAGGATCTATGAAACTGTCAGACTAATCTACAAACAGCAACCATCTTTCCAAGAACACTTTGTGTATCCTATGACTTTGAAGGAGTTGTCTTTTGCCATTCTGCATCCTGGTCCACGACAACAAGGTGCAGCCTGGCAAAAACCTACCTGGACCAAGACCAACACAACTGAGATGCCCTGTCCTGACCACGGTTGTATCGGAACCTTCAGGAGATCCTTAGTCGGGTTCCAGTTAACAGAGAAGTCATTAGCGTTACGTAGGGATGTTTGGAAACCAGAGACAATTCATCACCTCTGTCTCTTTTGCTTCCAAGAGAGATGGTAATCACTGCCGTTCAGCGTGGGCTCCTCGTGGCAGGCAGCCAGGAGCCATAAGGCAGAGTTACAGCCCGTGAAGCCTTGAACGTCAACACGGAGAGATGCCAACATAAAGCACAAGTAGGTTCCAGCTCTCAGCCAGGCTCCCAGTTGACGTTCTCAAGTGATTCAAAGGCCCAAGGTGATAATTTCTTGAAACTTGTATCATCAATTTAAAACATTGATTAGAAAGGCCCAGTTAGACGTTGCAATTAAAAAGGAAAGTCTCATTTATAAGGGCGCTCTTTTGATTAGACATATGCTGAAATCTCTGGGAACTGGCTAGTGAGCAGGGCATTCCTAACAAGCATTTCATGCCTAAAGCTTTTGATCCATTAGGGAAAGAAACAAAGAGAAAGCTGGGTCTGTGAGGCACATGACTTGCAGTCACTGCTTTCCTTGGGCTTGCTGCTGGGACAGATCTATACTGCCATCAGTAAAATTAAACTGTAAAGGGGATAGGAATCTAGATACTGGAAAAACCTTTTAAAAGTAAGACAATCAAGTGAGCAGGAGAGCTGCACGAAGTGCATCTGTGTCCAGCTGTTCAGCATTAATTCCTCTGCAGTGTTATGTTTATTGGTATTTTGATTCAGGCCAATACAAGAGGGGATTAGGAGAAACTGATTTTTTTTTTATTATTAGTAATAGTTTCAGAAGGCTGGGGCATAGGGCAGAGTGTGGTGTAGCATACTCTCTAAGTGACTTATAGTAACGTTGAGGTAAAACAATTAGTTTCCACTGTTCTTTTCAAGAAGTTCTGGAGTTTCCAAGTAATCTACATTGGAAACCTTAATTTTGTGGCTGCATGGAAGTTTTGTATAACTTGCAGGTATCTTAATGCTTATGGCACCTTGCAGCAAGTTCACACTTTGGGTGTACACGATAGGTATTTTTAGGATGTGGTATAGCTGAAATACTTTCCTAGATCTTAGATGAGTAGGTTGATTCACCTTAAAGTCAAGTGACAGGGTGCAATGACATCTGAGTTAAATGTGAAATCCACGCAAACCACCACTCTGCCCGAGCTGCTTATTCCATCTTTATGTCATTATAGGAACCTTTAAAAATCCTATTTCACTCTGAGGAGTGGAGAAAATTTCAACAATCCCTCTTTACTGAAAGCCTAGTAAAACGGCCAGTATGGCTACAATAAATATTACCTTTGTTAATATTTATGACATCAAAATAAAATTCTAACAATAGAATTCTTATTCCCTGTTCCCCACTCTGTCTTTCCTATCAATCTGTGACCAACTACCAGCAGTTGCAGAGGGAGATTTTCTCTGTTTTGGTTGTGGCTAAATCAGAATCCTGCCTATTGCTGTTCCTCCTGCCGCATTCACACTTCCAGCAGCTCAGCTCAGCATTTCCATCTGTAGCTTCTGCTCTGCTTGCTGCTGGACTCCAAAAGGAATCTCCCTGGCCATGACCGAACTCCCTTCAGTTTGCTGCTTTTTATTTTTTTAGCTTGGATTTTTCCGACAGGTGGACTGGCAATACTGTCACTTTGAGCAGCCTTGTTAAATTTACCATAAAACGTTTCAATTTTGATATAGAATGAAAGGAAGTATTGGGCAAATTCTCAAGGGATTCCGCCGGGTGTCCCGCTCTGTGCTGTGTCCTCACATACATCTGCCGCCCTTTAGCAGAGAGCTTGTAGCTGTTCAGTGGTGAGTCAGATGCAGCCGCTTTAACTTGCCTTGACAACAAAGAGTTCCCCTCTGCAGAGGAGAAATGGGAAAATACTAAGTTTGTGGAGAGGTGGGGACCAGCCTGCGGAATACCTGGCTCTTGAAGTCAGATGCACTAATGCTGGGAGGGGTGCAGAGAGGACCTGGGACTTCCCTTGACTGACCATGTTGATTCCACATCAACTTCTCTGCTCAAAGTGCAGCATTTTCCGGGCACAGCCACCACGCACCCAACCTTGAGCTGATACGGGTGAGCAGGAGCAAAGAGACATAGGGAAGCCGAACTCCCTGAGGATTAACTTACTGGACCTGATACACTTCCATAGCAGGGAATTAATCACGGAGGAGAAAATGTCTGGTTTGGGTGGCTTTGCTTTGTCTGTGTGAAGGAATCAACCTTCAAAACCCAACCTGCCATTGTTGGAAGAGGCACAGGGATCAGGCCTGCTGAGCCAGGCTTGGACCTCTCACCGAAACCTTTTGCTGTGTTTCTTTCTGCTGGAACAATAATGCTGCTCGATTTGACAAGGAATATGTTCTCATCCTCTGATTTAGCAGCTAGGAGTTCAGTCTTCTCTTGCTTGCTCAAAACAGTAGTCATCTTTGATCAGTTGTTAAGAACATCTCTTATCTTTGTCTCTTTCTAAAAGAAAAAAAAAACTTTATATTTTATAATTTCACTTGCTGTTCTTTGGGATCTTAATTCAGTACAAATTATCCTGCTATATAAGTTAAAAATCAGTGCAACAATCAAGCTGATTAGAAGGGAAAAGTAACATGGAGACTGGTGGGTGGAAAATGTGGTTATTGAGCAGGCAGCATGGGGCTTGTTTCAGTTGTATAAATCTGGTTCTAGCATTTGAGGGGAGAATCCATTCATTATTTAATGGATTAATCTCTGGTGGTTTCAAGTGAATGGGGTTTGAAAGAGTCTAGTGAGTGTTTGAGATGTGGAGGATCATCAAATTAAAGCTGAGGCCCTTCCACGAAGTATTTTTTTACTTTCACATAACCAGTGATTTTGTTCTGTTCTGTCCCTCCTACCTTCCCCCCAGAGCCCCTCCTGGTACAGAGGAGGGTTTTCCTGATACTGACTGCTGGGAAGAATGAGCCCTTGGCCAAAGGCAGCGGTGCTCTCGGCAGTAGTGCTTAGCTCAGAGGAAATTCAGCTCCCGTTGGTCATCCCCACAGGGAAGCGAGCCTTTAGAGAGCAGGAAGGAATCTCCTGGAAAAGCTGCACAGCTTGCACACTCTTCCCAGGGCCCAGGGTATTTCACAATCGCACACACCTTACACCCCGACTGCTCTGTGAGGAATTACACCTCTGCTTGCTCTGCTCTTTCTGACTCGCTGTGCTCCCTGGGTTACCCCAAACTGGGAAGACAGGCACGGCCCCATTGGTTGAAGACAGACCTTTTCCTAGGCCGTGTTTTTCCAGTGGGATGTGCCTGAGATCCGAGCTACCAAGACTGTAACCATCCCCACGATGGACCTGCAGGTCAGCAGATCTCTCCGTCAGATGAGCGCTCTGCTCTGGGCTGAGCAGGGCCACAGGGGCTCTGTCGTGCAGACTTTCCTCCTGCAGTTCAAACAACACAGTGAGAACACCCTGGTATTTGTACTCTTTGCAATTCCTTTTCACTGTCTCCTTCGATTTTGGGGCTTGACTCTCTGGTAAATCTACTGAGCTCATGATTCAACTTGGTAAACTTGTCCAGACATGAGAGACAATGAAATTGGCCGTCACAAAAGAGAAAGGATCGATTCCTGAATTTCACATCCTCACAGGCAGAAGCAATACTCTCTGCCCCATTTTACGTGCCTGTTTGTCCTGCAAGCTTTTTTAACCCATTCGCCGACGGCCTGGACAACGTCAGCCATGAAGTCCTGGGCCTGACAGAGCTCCTCTACCTGGACACGTCCCTGTCAGGTGGAGAATCCCCAGCCTAAATCAAAATAAAGTGCATGACAACTGCTACTATTTCTCTTCCAAACTCTGAGGATGCTGGCAGTAGATATTGCACACACCAACACAATATAATATACCAAAGGATGTATTCAACGGGCTGGAAAGGGACTCAGAATAAAAACCTTCCATCCTGTTGGTTTTTCTCAGACAGAATACTGAGTGCCCAACCTGATTGTGTGCTGTTGTGAAATCCCTGATGATCCCTGTTAACACAACTGATCGTCAAATCAAGTCCTGGTTACGTTATCCTGATGCCAAACTCAGACAGCATCAGGATCAAGATGCCGGCAGGATCAAGACACCTTTATTCCTGGTTCAGATCAGCTCTCACTTGCTCATAAGGGAATGTAGGGAAGTTGGAAAATAGCTACTGTAGCAGTCACTGTATTTTCACAACAACTTCTTTGGCTGCTGAGCTGAGGGAAGTCTCTGATTCCCATTTCTTTAATTTCTTGGAAAGAGAATAAGTTCATTGCAAGCCACATAGACAGGGAGCTGCACACACCCTGACTCTGGCCAAGGCCTGTGACACCTCTGCTCACATTCGTTAATGACGGCATTGCAGATGGACTGACTGTGCCCGAGCCCCCTGAGCACTATGGGAGTCCCACTGGCACGACGGCATCATCAAAGCCTTCAGGTCAATTCTAATAAGGTGCTAAAGGAATAAGAAAGACTCTGGGGGCTCCACCCACGGGAGCTGGAAGATCAGCTGGACTTGATCATCTAAGGTACCAGTTGTGACACGAACAATGCAACCGTCGCCAGGCTGCTGGAAGCAGGGACTGGCAGAGTCGTCACCATGGGGACAGAGGCTTTGTTGCCTCAGACACCCCCACTCTGACCACCAGCCATGGCAGGTACAGCAGCTCCTGGTGGTGCTCCTGTCCTCCGGGTAAAACCCCAGCCTGCTCTGCCCGCTGACATTTCACCCCATCACACCTCTTTGCTTCCCCCAACAGAGAGGATCCCTCTCCAGATGCTGGTGGCATCAGAAGTGCCCAGCGTGAGCTTCACAGCTCCAGCTGTGCCCCCAGCGGTCACTGCCTGGCTGCTGCCGGTGTCCTGTGAGCCTGCCCAGCTCCACCCTGGCACCCACCAGCTGGACCCCGCCAGCACCAAGCAGGGGAAGCCGGGGCCCGTGGGGGACCTGGGGCAGCTGGGGCATCTCTTGACCATGGACCAGGTCCACTGTGGGGTGCAGCTCCCTGTTGAGTCTGCTCCCTGTCACCCTGCCTCTGTGTGGGGACAGCAGGAGTTGGTGGGGATGTCAGTGCCCCACCAGCTGATGGAGCTGGGGCCATCAGCCGTGGTCGAGGGAGAGGCACTCTGCCCCACAGCCACGCTCCAGCAGGGGACAGGCACACTGGCCAATGCCTTTGTGTATCAGGACAATGACACCAACACCAACGCTCTGCTCTCTGGGCTCAACACCGTGGATAGCATAGACTCTGTCCTCGATGCTCTCGGCAGCCCCAGCTTGATGGACTTTGCAAACAAACTCCCCAACCTGTTGGAGTACATGGTGAAGGGCAGCTGCCCCAAAGAGGGAACGGTTGTTGTGGGACAGCGGGACAGTGAGGACACTGTCACTGCTGTCCCTTATGTCTCCAGCTTGACCACCACCTCAACAAGATCCATCATTTCTCTGAGTGCAGGGCAGACAGCAGCTGCACCGTGGCAGGAGCGTCAGCGGCGACACTGGGAGACACCAACCCCTTCTGGGCTGGGGGCCTATGTCCCACTTGCTGGACATGGACTAGAAGCAGGGTGGAGTGGCAGTGGTTCTCCCCTCTCTGCTGCCAGGGGTCCCGTGGAGCCTTTTCAGGAGAGTCCTATGGAGACTCCAAAGGAGATTCCTGCAGAGACACCCCTGAAAAAAAACCCTGGAGGCTCCCGTGCAGTGGCCCCGGCTGAGCCCCCTGTGCGTCCCACTGCTGAGTCCCCTGGCCAGCCCCCCCGGCTGCCCCTCAGCCTCTTCCACCATGCAGGGACCAACTAGGAGAGGAGGACCTGGGAAGGCAGCCCCAGGTGGGTTTGACCTGCTTGCCACTGCCTCTGGCTGTCCCCTCCAAACAGAGGGAGCCCAGATAGGGCAAGGCAGGTGGCAAACAGGGCAAGCGTCCCACACCAGCCTTCACCCTCGAGATGCAGGAGACCTCCTGTCCAAGAAGAAGAGGGTAGCGTGGCAGGTAGCAAAGCCCTCCCAGGCCCTTCAGGAGGGGAAGGCAGACAGGGCTGGGGCAGTGCTGGGGGGCAGCGGGCAGTCTTCAGGCACCAGAAAGAAACAAGCCATTGGCAGCAAGCACAGGGCATCTGAGGACACCAGTGTGCCCCATGTGCAACTCGAGAATGCCCTGCATTCAGCAACCACCTGCCCACCACGCCCACTACTGATCCAGAAGGCACAGAGCATGGATCCATGTGAGCTGCGGCCCCAGGACCGGCTGCTGAGCAAAAAACTGCGGGCCAAAATGAGCGGGAGCTCATGAAGCATCTGGCACAGCAGGAGCAGCAGCGGGCAGCCCTGATCACTGGGATGGAATGACCAGACGATGACACGTATGGATGGTCCAAGTCCGACACGGAGACTGACAGCATGCAGGGCATTGAATAACCCAATGGTCAAGTACAACCTTCTGTAGCACAACAGGCAGACGCAAGGATCTGCACCCTCCCACTCCAGCCCAACCTTCTCCTAAATCCCCATTTCTTCCTGAATTCATTAAAAGAGTTGAGTATTTGCTTGGAAGCTCCTCTCTCTGCCTGAGGTCACTTGCATAGTGGCAGGGAGTGGGTGTTCCCACAGCCTCTGCCCACCCAACCGGTAGCTTAGCTGGGCTGGCGATGGCCACCGAGAGGATGGGGAGATGGGGCATCACTCCGGGTGGTGGGTGCCCGTGGGTGATACCACCTTGATTTGCGTGAATGCCAGCAGGGTGGGGACCTCCCTCACTGCCCCACTACCAATATCACTATCATTGCCTAGCACCAGCACCACTGCCCTTGACCTGGATCCGGCCATGGAAAGGAGCTGCAGCCACCCTGGGAGACCAAGCTGGGACGGGCTGAGAGCTCGCACACAGCCCTGAGCGGGCATCACTGGCCAGGGCTCACATACCCAGATCCTATACCCAGCAGTGCACTAACTGCCCAGGTCACTCCACCCCCTCTACAGCCTCATCTGCATTTCAATATCTACAAACGAAGGTAGTGCACTTTCAAACTATAAAGACCAGTTGATTAAATCGAGAATGGAATTCTCACCACATGTCCTATAGATCCCTGCAGCCTAGGTCCCAAAAAGCCAGTGACAGGGTGATGGATTCCCAGCAAAAGATACCACCTAGGGAGGCTCAGTCTCCCCTAGTGATTAGATTTGCTGCTGCAGATCAGAAATCAGCCCTGTACCATTCAGGGCATTCCAGCATCCCTAGCAGAGCCATCACACAGTGTTTTGTCACCCTTGGTCCCTGCTGTTCCTCACAACGATGTGGCTGACCAGCAGCCCTGCTCCTGGAGCCCATCTCTGTGCTCGAGAGGAGCTGTTTGCACACCGCTGGCTGCCGGCCTTGCTGCCTGGAAATCCTCGCTGTGCTCCCCAAAGCAATGAAAAGCACCCCGCTTCAGCTGTACCCACATCACTGTTCCTCACTCCAAGTGACATGGCCTGTTTCTGTGTACTCCTGCCCACCCACAGCCGTCTGCTCCTTTGCTCTTTTAAGCGTTTTGGGAAATAACACTTGGGGGGTTTGTGGATTTGTACTTTGGCGTCTCTGCAGCACAGGCTCAGATCCACGACAAGAGCTCGTAAAGTACACAGCAACACAGAATTGTGTAGGGAGGAAGCATACTCAGAAGTCCAGCTCACTTCAGATATGTAAGACAGGGCTTTAAGCTGGATCACGCTGAACCAGAACTAACCTGCTCTCCCTCCTTGCCGGGCAACTCGGGCTCCATCAGTCCCTTGTGTATCTCTGGTTCCTGTGGAATGCAGATCAACAGATTCCCGTTTCAAAGAAACAAGAAAGATGAGTCACAACTATGCAGAAATCCTGTCCCCTGCCTCCCAGTGCCCACACAGCGGTGTTATCAAGGCCCTGCACAGACACACAAGATCCATTTAATGTGCTGGGGAAGAGAGGGCAGGGAGAGCCCTGGCACCCACAGTCAGTAACAACAACGTCTGCTCTCAGCTGGAGCTTGGCTCGCGTGCAAGGACAGGACCGATCCAGCCACGAAGCTGAGGGCATTGCTGAATCCCAGCTGCCACATACACTGTGCCTTCTTCTAAAACCTTCTCTCAATGAAAAGCATTCAGGGCTCTTGCATCTCATCACGGCTTCGATAAGTGTGCTCTGGCTCAGGGCTCACCAGGGAGCTTCTCAGCACTTCAACTTTGCTTCAGGCTTGCTTGGAGCACGAGGCTTCATCCCTCTGCCTTGGCCCCAGCAGAAGGCGGGCAAGGGGCAGGTTTGTGAGGGGTTTGATGGAAAAGAGCTTGGTCCCTACAAGAGATTAAATCCCAACCATAGAAAGAGACCAGAGCAACTCTGTTAGAGAGGAGGAGAAAGAAACATCAGGGCTGATCTCTGTTTAAATGGTGGGGTTTGGAATTCTGGAGACAGGAGGTCCCAGAGGACTGAGCTCTTCAAATTGAAAACATCCTTTAACTTCCTGATCCTGACAGGAATCCTGACTTGCGAGCATCTGTTTTCCATTAGATGACCCCATTCCCCTGATCTGAGTCAGTCTGGGGAACTTTGTTGTGGCAGCTCATAGAGAAAATGGCAGTGTGACCAGAAACCCTTCCAGGCTGGGGTGAGAGACTCCAGCTCCCAGCATGCCTTGAGGGAGGGAACCAGCTCCCAACATGCCTTGAGGGAGGAAACCAGCTCCCAACATGCCTTGATGGAGGGAACCAGCTCCCAACAGGCCTTGAGGGAGGGAACCAGCTCCCAACAGGCCTTAAGGGAGGTAAACAGATCCCAACAGGCCTTGAGGGAGGGAACCAGCTCCCAACAGGCCTTGAGGGAGGAAACCAGCTCCCAACAGGCCTTGAAGGAGGGAACCAGCTCCCAACAGGCCTTGAGGGAGGGAACCAGCTCCCAACAGGCCTTGAAGGAGGGAACCAGCTCCCAACAGGCCTCGAGGGAGGGAACCAGCTCCCAACAGGCCTTAAGGGAGGGAACCAGCTCCCAACAGGCCTGGAGGGAGGGAACCAGCTCCCAACAGGCCTGGAGGGAGGGAACCAGCTCCCAACAGGCCTTGAGGGAGGGAACCAGCTCCCAACAGGCCTTAAGGGAGGGAACCAGCTCCCAACAGTCTTTGAGGAAGGGAACCAGCTCCCAAAAGGCCTGGAGGGAGGGAACTAGCCCCAAACATGCCTTGAGGGAGGGAACCAGGTCCCAACAGGCCTAAATGGAGGGAACCAGCTCCCAACATGACCTGAGGAAGGGAACCAGCTCCCAGCAGTATTTGGTGTGAGTATCTGAAGCTGTCACTGTGCTTTGCAGAGAGGGTCTAAGTCTGTCACTGTGCTTTGGGTACAGGGTCCAAAGCTGTCACTGTGCTTTGTGGAGAGGGTCTCAATCTGTCACTGTGCTTTGTGGAGAGGGTCTCAAGCTGTCACTGTGCTTTGTGGAGAGGGTCTCAAGCTGTCACTGTGCTTTGGGAAAAGGTTCTCAACCTTTCACGGTGCTTTGCAGAGAGGGTCTCAGTCTGTCACTGTGCTTTGGGTACAGGGTCCCAAGCTGTCACTGTGCTTTGGGGAGAGGGTCTCAATCTGTCACTGTGCTTTGTGGAGAGGGTCTCAAGCTGTCACTGTGCTTTGGGAAAAGGTTCTCAAACTTTCACGGTGCTTTGCAGAGAGGGTCTCAGTCTGTCACTGTGCTTTGGGTACAGGGTCCCAAGCTGTCACTGTGCTTTGAGAAGAGGGTCTCAATCTGTCACTGTGCTTTGGGGAGAGGGTCTCAATCTGTCCCTGTGCTCTGGGAAAAGGGTCTCAATCTGTCACTGTGCTTTCGGGACATGGTCTCAATCTGTCACTCTGCTTTGGGAACAGGGTCTCAATCTGTCACTGTGCTTTTGGGAGAGAGTCTCAGTCTCTCACTGTGCTTTGGGGACAGGGTCCCAAGCTATCTCTGTGCTTTGGGGAGAGGGTCTTAATCTGTCACTGTGCTTTGGGAACAGGGTCTCAATCTGTCACTGTGCTTTTTGGAGAGAGTCTCAATCTGTCACTGTGCTATGGGAAAAGCTTCTCAATCTGTCACTGTGCTTTGGGGAGTGGGTCTAAATCTGTCACTGTTTTTGGGAGAGGGTCTCAATCTGTCACTGTGCTTTGGGGAGAGGGTCTCAATCTGTCACTGTGCTTTGGGAAAAGGGTCTCAGTCTGTCACTGTGCTTTGGGGAGAGGGCCTCAATCTGTCACTGTGCTTTGGGAAAAGGTTCTCAACCTTTCACTGTGCTTTGGGGAGAGGGTCTAAATCTGTCACTCTGCTTTTGGGAGAGGGTCCCAATCTGTCAATGTGCTTTGGGGAGAGGGTCTCAATCTGTCACAGTGCTTTCAGGAAAGGGTCTTAATTTGTCACTGTGCTTTGGAGAATGGGTCTAAATCTGTCACTGTGCTATGGGGAGAGGGTCTCAATCTGTCCCTGTGCTTTGGGGAGAGGGTCTCAATCTGTCACTGTGCTTTGCAGAGAGGGTCTCAGTTTGTCACTGTGCTTTGGGGAGAGGGTCCCAATCTCTCACTGTACTTTGTGGAGTGGGTCTCAATCTGTCACTGTGCTTTGAGGAGAGGGTCTCAAGCTGTCACTGTGGTTTTGGGAGAGGGTCCCAATCTGTCACTGTGCTTTGTGGAGACGGTCTCAATCTGTCACTGTGCTTTGGGGAGAGGGTCTCAATCTGTCACTGTGCTTTGCAGAGAGGGTCTCAGTCTGTCACTGTGCTTTGGGGACAGGGTCCCTATCTGTCACTCTGCTTTGGGGAGAGGGTCTAAATCTGTCACTGTGCTTTGGGGAGAGGGTCTTAATCTGTCACTGTGCTTTGCGGAGAGGTTCTCAATCTGTCACTGTGCTTTGTGGAGTGGGTCTCAATCTGTCACTGTGCTTTGAGGAGTGGGTCTCAATCTGTCACTGTGCTTTGGGGAGAGGGTCTCAATCTGTCACTGTGCTTTGAGGAGAGGGTCTCAATCTGTCACTGTGCTTTGGGGAGAGGGTCTCAATCTGTCCCTGTGCTTTGAGGAGAGGGTCTCAATCTGTCACTGTGGTTTTGGGAGAGGTTCCCAATCTGTCATTGTGCTTTGGGGAGACGGTCTCAATCTGTCACTGTGCTTTGCGGAGACGGTCTCAATCTGTCACTGTGGTTTTGGGAGAGGGTCCCAATCTGTCACTGTGCTTTGGGGAGACGGTCTCAATCTGTCACTGTGCTTTGGGGAGACGGTCTCAATCTGTTACTGTGCTTTGAGGAGAGGGTCTCAAGCTGTCACTGTGCTTTGGGGAGAACGTCTAAATCTGTCACTGTGCTTTGGGGAGAGGGTCTCAAGCTGTCACAGTGCTTTGGGGAGAGGGTCTTAATCTGTCACTGTGCTCTGGGAAAAGGGTCTCAATCTGTCATTCTGCTTTGGGGACAGGGTCTCAATCTATCACTGTGTTTTTGGGATAGAGTCTCAATCTGTCACTGTGCTTTGAGAAAGATTCTGAATCCGTCACTGTGCTTTGGGGCGTGGGTCTAAATCTGTCACTCTGTTTTTGGGAGAGGGTCTCAGGCTATCACTGTGCTTTGGGGAAAGGGTCTCTGTCACTGTGCTTTGGGCAGAGGATCTCAATCTTTCACTCTGCTTTGGGGAGGGGGTCACAATCTGTCACTGTGCTTTGGGGAGAGGGTCTCAATCAGTCACTGTGCTTTGGGGACAGGGTCTCAATCTGTCACTCTGTTATGGGGAGAGGGTCACAAGCTGTCCTTGTGCTTTGGGGAGAGGTTCTCAATCGGTCACTGTGCTTTGGGGAGACGGTCTCAATCTGTTACTGTGCTTTGGGAAAAGGGTCTTAGTCTGTCACTGAGCTTTGTGGAGAGGGTCTCAATCTGTCACTGTGCTTTGGGAAATGGGTCTCAATCTGTCACTCTGCTTTTGGGAGAGGGTCTCAATCTGTCACTGTGCTTTGGGGAGAAGGTCTTAATTTGTCACTGTGCTTTACAGAGAGGGTCTCAGTCTCTCAATGTGCTTTGGGGACAGGGTCTCAAGCTGTCACTCTGCTTTGGGAAAAGGGTCTCAATCTGTCACTGTGCTTTGGGGAGTGGGTCTAAATCTGTCACTGTGACTAGGGACAGGGTCTCAATCTGTCAGTGTGCTTTGGGAAAAGTTTCTCAGTCTGTCACTGTGCTTTTGGGAGAGGGTCTCAATCTGTCACTGTGGTTTTGGGGAGTGATTCTCAATCTGTCACTGTGGTTTTGGGAGAGGGTCCCAATCTGTCACTGTGCTTTGGGGAGGGGGTCTCAATCTGTCACTGTGCTTTGGGGAGAGGGTCTCAATCTGTCACTGTGCTTTGGTAAAAGGGTCTCAATCTGTCACTCTGCTTTGGGAAAAGGGTCTCAATCTGTCACTGTGCTTTGGGGAGAGGATCTCAATCTGTCACTGTGCTTTGGGAAAAGGGTCTCAATCTGTCACTGTGCTTTGGGGAGAGGGTCTCAATCTGTCACTGTGCTTTGGGAAAAGGGTCTCAATCTGTCACTGTGCTTTTGGGGAGAGGGTCTCAGTCTGTCACTTTTCTTTGCAGAGAGGGTCTCAATCTGTCACTGTGCTTTGAGGAGAGGGTCTCAAGCTGTCACTGTGGTTTTGGGAGAGGGTCCCAATCTGTCACTGTGCTTTGTGGAGACGGTCTCAGTCTGTCACTGTGCTTTGGGGACAAAGTCCCAATCTGTCACTGTGCTTTGGGGACAGGGTCTAAATCTGTCACTGTGCTTTGGGGAGAGGATCTCAATCTGTCACTGTGCTTTGGGAAAAGGGTCTCAATCTGTCACTGTGCTTTGGGGAGAGGGTCTCAATCTGTCACTGTGCTTTGGGGAGAGGATCTCAATCTGTCACTGTGCTTTGGGGAGAGGGTCTCAATCTGTCACTGTGCTTTGGGAAAAGGGTCTCAATCTGTCACTGTGCTTTGGGGAGAGGGTCCCAAGCTGTCACTGTGACTTGGGACAGGGTCTCAATTTGTCACTGTGCTTTTGGGGAGAGGGTCTCAGTCTGTCACTGTGCTTTGAGGAGAGGGTCTCAATCTGTCTCTGTGCTTTGTGGAGTGGGTCTCAATCTGTCACTGTGCTTTGAGGAGAGGGTCTCAAGCTGTCACTGTGGTTTTGGGAGAGGGTCCCAATCTGTCACTGTGCTTTGTGGAGACGGTCTCAATCTGTCACTGTGCTTTGGGGAGAGGGTCTCAATCTGTCACTGTGCTTGCAGAGAGGGTCTAAGTCTGTCACTGTGCTTTGGGGAGAGGGTCTCAATCTGTCACTGTGCTTTGGGGAGAGGGTCTCAAGCTGTCACTGTGCTTTGGGGAGAGGGTCCCAATCTGTCACTGTGCTTTGGGGAGAGGATCTCAATCTGTCACTGTGCTTTGGGAAAAGGGTCTCAATCTGTCACTGTGCTTTGGGGAGAGGGTCTCAAGCTGTCACTGTGACTTGGGACAGGGTCGCAATCTGTCACTGTGCTTTTGGGGAGAGGGTCTCAGTCTGTCACTGTGCTTTGCGGAGAGGGTCTCAATCTGTCACTGTGCTTTGTGGAGTGGGTCTCAATCTGTCACTGTGCTTTGAGGAGAGGGTCTCAAGCTGTCACTGTGGTTTTGGGAGAGGGTCCCAATCTGTCACTGTGCTTTGGGGATACGGTCTCAATCTGTCACTGTGCTTTGGAGAGAGGGTCTTAGTCTGTCACTGTGCTTTGGGGACAGGGTCCCAATCTGTCACTGTGCTTTGGGGAGAGGGTCTTAATCTGTCACTGTGCTTTGCGGAGAGGGTCTCAATCTGTCAGTGTGCCTTGGGGAGAGGGTCTCAATCTGTCACTTTGCTTTGGGGAGATGGTCTCAATCTGTCACTCTGCTTTGCAGAGAGGGTCTCATTCTGTCACTGTGGTTTTGGGAGAGGGTCCCAATCTGTCACTTTGCTTTGGGGAGACTGTCTCAATCTGTCACTGTGCTTTGTGGATTGTGTCTCAATCTATCACTGTGCTTTCGGAAAAGGTTCTCAACCTTTAACTGTGCTTTTGGGAGAGGGTCTAAAGCTGTCACTGTGCTTTGGGGACAGGGTCTCAATCTGTCACTCTGTGATGGGGAGAGGGTCACAAGCTGTCTCTGTGCTTTGGGGAGAGGGTCTCAATCAGTCACTGTGCTTTGGGGAGACGGTCTCAATCTGTTACTGTGCTTTGGGAAAAGGGTCTTAGTCTGTCACTGTGCTTTGTGGAGAGGGTCTCAATCTGTCAATGTGCTCTGGGAAAAGTTTCTCAGTCTGTCACTGTGCTTTGTGGAGAGGGTCTCAATCTGTCACTGTGCTTTAGGAAATGGGTCTCAATTTGTCACTCTGCTTTTGGGAGAGGGTCTCAATCTGTCACTGTGCTTTGGGGATAAGGTCTTAATTTGTCACTGTGCTTTGCAGAGAGGGTCTCAGTCTCTCACTGTGCTTTGGGAAAAGGGTCTCAATCTGTCACTGTGCTTTGGGGAGTGGGTCTAAATCTGTCACTGTGACTTGGGACAGGGTCTCAATCTGTCAGTGTGCTTTGGGAAAAGTTTCTCAGTCTGTCACTTTGCTTTGGGAAATTGGTCTCAATCTGTCACTGTGGTTTAGGGGAGTGATTCTCAATCTGTCACTGTGGTTTTGGGAGAGGGTCCCAATCTGTCACTATGCTTTGGGGAGAGCGTCTCAGTCTGTCACTGTGCTTTGGGGACAGGGTCCCAAGCTGTCACTGTGCTTTGTGGAGAGTGTCTCAATCTGTCACTGTGCTTTGTGGAGAGGGTCTCAATCTGTCACTGTGCTCTGGGAACAGGGTCTCAATTAGTCACTATGCTTTGGGGACAGGGTCTCAATCTGTCACTGTGCTTTGGGAAAAGGGTCTCAATCTGTCACTCTGCTTTTGGGAGAGAGTCTCAATCTGTCACTGTGCTTTGGGTAGAAGGTCTTAATTTGTCACTGTGCTTTGGGGAGAGGGTCTCAATCTGTCACTGTGCTTTGCGGAGAGGGTCCCAATCTGTCACTGTGCTTTGGGGAGAGGGTCCCAATCTGTCACTGTGCTTTGGGGAGAGGGTCTCAATCTGTCACTTTGCTTTGCAGAGAGGGTCTCAGTCTGTCACTGTGCTTTGGGGACAGGGTCCCAAGCTGTCACTGTGCTTTGGGGAGAGGGTCTTAATCTGTCACTCTGCTTTGGGGAGAGGGTCCAAATCTGTCACTGTGCTTTGGGGAGTGGGTTTCAATCTGTCACTGTGCTTTGCAGAGAGGGTCTCAGTATGTCACTGTGCTTTGGGGACAGGGTCCCAAGCTGTCACTGTGCTTTGGGGAGAGGGTCTTAATCTGTCACTCTGCTTTGGGGAGAGGGTCCCAATCTGTCACTGTGCTTTGGGGAGTGGGTTTCAATCTGTCACTGTGCTTTGCAGAGAGGGTCTCAGTATGTCACTGTGCTTTGGGGACAGGGTCCCAAGCTGTCACTGTGCTTTGGGGAGAGGGTCTCAATCTGTCACTGTGCTTTGGGGAGTGGGTCTAAATCTGTCCCTGTGCTTTGGGGAGAGGGTCTCAATCTGTCAGTGTGCTTTGGGAAAAGTTTCTCAGTCTGTCACTGTGCTTTTGGGAGAGGGTCTCAGTCTGTCACTGTGCTTTGGGAAATTGGTCTCAATCTGTCACTGTGGTTTAGGGATTGATTCTCAATCTGTCACTGTGCTTTGGGGACAAGGTCTCATTCTGTCACTCTGCTTTGGAGAGAAGGTCTCAATCGGTCACTGTGCTTTGTGGAGGGTGTCTCAATGTGTCACTGTGCTTTGGGGATCCAGCGGGGTGCAGGAAGAGCCTGGCTGAGGGGGGAGCCGTCTCTGAGCCCAGGGGAGCAGGTTCTAGGGCACGGGCACAGCAGGGTTCGACCTGTGGTGCTTGAGAGGTCTGTGCTTCCCAGCGCATCCTGCAAGGAGTTTGGCAAACAGGCTTTTCCAGGGGCACAAATGTGCTTGCCCGAGGCCCTGCGAGGAAGGAAAGATCAACTCTACAGTTTCCCCTGGCTGGAGAGTGAACCCAAGCCCTCGTTGTCCCGAGGGATGGCTCCATGGGGCTCAGGGAGGGCTTAGGTGCAGGGAGGCGTCACTGTCACTGTGTGCAATGCTGCCCCATGGGGCACAGACGTGTCCTTGCCCAGCTGTGGGTGCTGAAGCCGCAATAATAGCCCTGGTCTGGCAGCACCGCGTGGCATTGCCCCCCTCATGTCCTAGCATCATGATCCCCTCGGCAATGGGCAGGGGAGGCTGTTGCAGGGTGTCCATTGTCTCCTCAAGCACAAGTCTTGGTCCTGCGCACATGATGGGATGCAAATGGGTCCATGTGTCTGTTTATCAAAGGTGTAAATGCTCCTGTATAGTATTCTTCAGCTTATTCTGAATGTGGGCTTGTTCCATGCAGAGGCCTCTCCAAAAGGCAAGGAGGTGGTGGGGCTTTTTATTATAAATATTTTTTTCCCCCGTGGCCTTATAATACCGTGCAGAGGATCTGTAGCAAAGAAAGACCCGGCTGTTCTCAGCCTCCTGTGTTCTCTGTGCGGCTTAGGATGGGCAGGACCCACTGTCTCCCACCACCAGGCTGAGTCCTCTCTCCAGGTTGTGTCCCCTCTGCTCCTGAGCAAGGAGAATATGATATTCTTGCCTGGGGTGGTGGTGGAGGGCATTGTGTGACAAACTCACCAGCTGAAGAAGGAGTTGTTTGTGATGGGCAGCCTTCTAGGAACTCCTGCCAGGCTGCTGGGGCCAGGCTCGGCATTTTGGAATGATGTAATTTGTTAATTCAATGATATAAATGCTAGGTCCCTTGCAGCAATGTCTAGGAGACCTCATCCACAAGTTGCCACACTGTGTGGGCTTCCCAATTGCCTCTCCAAATGCTCGCTGTGAAAAGATATTGCCACCTTCCCATGGACTGTAGATCTGGTTGATGATAAGAAAGCAGTTTGTGATGTATCTTTCTTAATCACCATACAGAGTATTTGAGGGATTGGGCTTTTATGATGCTTTTGTCTAAAACCTCCTTTCTTTCACAGAGTTTTCTTTGCTGTGTCCTACTCCCAGTCACTTGTTCCTGGAGAGACTCCTGTGTCACCAGGTGATTCATCGTTGGACACCTCTTGTACAAGGTTAGAGGAGACGAATCCTCTGGTGCCGTCGGTCAGCTCTCCCACATACCAGCCATCTTCATCCACATCTCCAAAGATGTAAACTCATTGTCCAGCAACAAGAGGAAGCTCCAGTTCTGGCTGCTCATTTGGACCACTGAAAGGATCATAGCTGTATCGAGCTATGAACGCTCGAAGCTTTGATGACTGTTTTCTCATCGCCTCCGTGAGGATGAACTCCTTGTCTGCTGCCAAGTTATCCTGGTGCAGCCTAGAAGTTACATGGTTGGATCTTTCCAGCTGTTCCAGTTCCTGAAAGAGATGCTGCCATTGCTCATTAGGCTTCAGAAAGCAATTATTCAGTTCACTCAGCTGGGCTTGAACCACTGGCAGGATTCCTTTCTCTTCCCTGCATTCTTCTGTCTGAGCCCTCTGTAAACACTCGCCTTCCCATTTCCTCTGGAGGGATAACTTCTTCTCCTCATGCTATTTCTCCAGTTGTTGCTTCCTTTCTTTCAGGTCCTGCTCTGCCTCTTCCAGCACCTCTGCCACCTGCAGGAGTTTCCTTTTCAGGTCAGCGTTTTCAGCTCAAACCTCATCTGTCAAATCCATCTGGCTACGGAGATGAGCATTTCCTTCAGACAGGTAGGTATTGGCAATTTTCATCTCCATGAGCTGCATCTTCAACACCACATGCATTTGACAGTAGGTGCTGCCATAGGTGTCTTCTTCACCTGCAGCCACTTGGGCCCAAAGCTCCTGAGGAACCTCCTTTGTGAAATGCCCTGGTCATCCTGTGAAGTTCCAGTTGCTTCTGCTCCTACAAGCTAAGGGGATATATTCTCTTAGATCTCAAGGCCATGACTCACCCTGCATCGTTCGTGCACAGGGCTAGAGGCAGAAGGCCAAGGAATCGTAGAACCACAGATTCATCGAATAGTTTGGGTTGGAAGGGACCTTAAATACCATCTAGTTGCAGCCCCTGTGTGATGGGTAGGGGCAGAGTCACCTCCCTTCCCCACGCTTCTTTTGTTGCAGCCCAGGACACAGTTGGCTTTCTGGGCTGCGAGCACACATTTTCAGCTCATGTTGAGCTTCTCATCAGCCTGCACCCCCAAGTCCTTCTCCTCGGGGCTGCTCTCAATCACATCATGTCCCATCCTGTAGTGAAATCAGGGATTGCCCCGACCCAGGTGTAGGACCTTGCCCTTGGCCTTAGTCGATTGCTGCTGGCATGCAGCTGGCCCGGGCATTCCCAGGAGTTCCCTGCAGGTCACTGACCTGAGCAGCATTTACCTGAATGTGGTCAGGCTCCTGGTGTATTTCAGAGAATTGCTCCTAATGGAGGTGGAGTTGTTCCTTCTCGCTTTTCCGGTGGGAGGATGTGTTTTCATTCTCTGGGCATTTCTCTTTTGAGGAGAGCATCAGGCTCAAAGGAACGCCTGATGCTAGTTCAGGTGGTGAATCCTTCTTATTTACTTCTTCCTGGTTCTGTTCTTTAGGGCCCATTGCTCTTCTTTTATGACTGTTTGTCTGCTTCTTTCTATGGGAATAGATCCAGCAGCAGCCAAGAAGTCCCACTGCTGCAGGTACAGCATCGAGCACCACATCGTGGAAGCAGAAATGCATTTTGCAGACCCTGGGCTGATTCCTTGAAGGAGAAACAGAAACTGTGGTCGAACAATCATGTGGGAGGCTACAGGAAGGTTGAAGTTGATAAATGCCTTCAGGTATGTCTGTTTGCATGAACAGGCTGGTTTTCCATCCCTTCTAGTAATTCCTATCTGCTCTCCCAGCAGAACACACAACGAGCTCCAGAGATCCCTAGACACGGGTCACCAGGATACTCATCACTTTCACTTCACCTCACCCTGATGCCGTAACCAAATTCCCCTTCTTTCTGTGAGTTCTCTGGATGTTCCTGGCTTCCTGCACCCAGGAAGGGCTGTTCTGGGGACCATCTGCTTCATGTCTCCAAGAGAAAAGAGATGAGGACAACTCCTAAGTGACAAGAGCCCCCATGCTCTGTGTGGATAGACCCCACCGCACTGCTGCTCCCTGCCTCCTCCGCCTCCCCCCTGGAAAGGTTGCTCTGTTAAATGTCAGAAGCAGTAGCAGTCGAGGCTGGAGTTGAAGGCCATCCTTACAGATCACAGAGCAAACGAGCAGGCAGCTAAATGGGAATGGAGCTTCAGCTGCCAGGCCAGGATGCCTCCGTACAAACCCTGCAGTCATCAATGCAGCACTCAGGAAATAAATATGATCAAGGAGAGGGAGCACCAGGCAAGGCTGGCAGAGTTAAACCAGAAGGGGAAGCCTCTGGTCTCGTGAGGTTTCCCAGCAGAATTTATCCAGAGGCATGAAAAGAGGAGCTGACAACACTGACATACTGGAGGCCCTTCCATGGAGGTTAAAAACTGAGCAATGACTGTACAGAAGCAGACCTGACCTACCCTTCATGTAGACAGACTTTCCGTTCCAGTGGAGCTGGCACTGGGCACTGCACAGCCAAATCACAGCCAAAATGCTTTGGTTTTCATGCACTGAGAAAGGTGCAGGCAGCTCCCAGTGGCAGAGAGAGGAGCAGAGCCCCACAGCTCCAAGTCTGCTGGGTTAGAGGAACAGAACAGGCACTGCCTGGCCCTGACCGTGCCGTGCGTCCACTACAAGTACTTCTCCAGGCTCAGCTATGATACCATCACCTTCAGCAGCCTTGAAATCTCCCTGGGAGAACTCCAGTGCCAGATCATGTCTTGGGAGAAGCTGAAAGTGTCCAGGTCTGACCTGCAGGTCTCCAAGGCCCTGACTGGAGGAGGTGCGTTGGGCGGTGGGTGCAGGGTTCAGGGACCCCCGGCTGGCAGCATTGCAGATGCCTCGCAGCAGCCACAGCTGTGGGAGCCGCTCTCTGCTCTTTGTGGGTCGTCCCCAGACAGTGTGAGTCAGCCTGGGGAGGGAGGGCAAGTGGTGCTGGGGATTAAGTGCAGTGGGAAGCGATGATGGGATTTGGCCATGACCAGGAGCTGTGACTTGTGCTGTGTCCTCGCAGAGCTGTTCTTTCCTGGTTGCTCTTCTTATCTCCAGATCTTTCCATTACACACAGGGCAGGCATAGGAAAAGATGTGGATGCTGGATGACAGGGATTGCTCAAAAAAGGTTTTGGCTCAAAAGATAAAGGAAAAAACTAGACCAGGAATTTCTACCTCCATGGGATAGTTGGAATTCTTACATGTGGATGTAAATGTTGGTTCTTTAGAACATTGTCTTTGCAGGAGACCTTATTAGATGTTGCAATGACTTAGGAAACCAAATGGATTTTGGGCAAAGGAGGCCAACTTTTTCTGATTGTTGGGAGTCCTCTCACCTGCTCCTTTTCCCATCAGTCACCGTCCTTTCTCCTAGAGTTTGGAACTTCTCTATAGTGCATAGGCAGCTGCTGTGCGATTCCTTAGGGGGAAGAGCAGGAAATGGTTTCGTCTCAATCATTTCTCAGTTTTCTGAAGAAGCACTCTGTCATGGGGAATAACAGTGAAATGTGCGTATCAGTGCTGACCTGGTGTCTTCTGTGCAGGGTGTGTTGATCTGAGAGAGGTTCCTGCTTTTAAGAACAATGTACTGAAAAATAGGGTACAAATTGTGAAATGTTCCTGTTATGTGTATGATCTCTGAGCAAGAGCACCCCGACAGCATGGTTGAAGAGACGGTGCTTTCAGTTTTCAGCCCCTCCTTCTGATTCAGTGTTCAAAGGTCAGAGCTTTCAGTATTCCAAACTGTGGGGCAGATCCCAGGGAACGGCTGCTGACGGTGCTTTCAAATAGTCCATCACATCCAGCCCGTGTGATTGCAGCATAAAACCCATTCTTCTGCATGTGCTTTGCATTTCAAGCCAAAGCAGTTTCAAGTCCAAGAGTCTCAGGCTGTTGTTTCCTTTGGGCTCTGTGTAAATACTGTCAAAAGGCTTTCCTCGTGCTGAGATGAAGGTGGTGTAAGCCAAGGCAAATCCTGCAGAGCTTCAGGCCCACACCGTTCCCTAAAGGCTTTTAGAGGCTCTCGACATCAGTGATTGTGTTTGATTCTCTCTGCTCTGCAAAATGTGAATGGGAAGAACTCATGGTGTTTAACTGGGACAGTTGATTGCCTGAAGCTCATAGAACTCAGCCGAGGTGGCATCAAATTGTGCTTCTCTGTCAGTAAAGGGGTTCTCTGCCGTGCTCTGGAATTGCACAATAACAGACATTCGTACCACCTGGCTGATTTTTTTCTCTGTATTTATGTTGCTTTCAGAATACACAGATGAGAACACCCCTGTTCCCAGGAACTCATCGGTCATTGTTAGAAGAATCCCTGCTGGAGGAGTTAAAGCTGCCAGAAAGCCCTCTGTTCTGTGAGTTTCCCTACAGCTTTGGGTTCTTTGTGAGGGGTGTTCTTGTTACCTTTCTGTGTGGAGATGAGTTTCCAGAGGCACTCACACTGTGTCTTTCTTGTTAAAGCTGCGGTTAATTGTTGCTGTTATGTGGTAGATTTTAATGGATCTCTCCCAAAGCAGACTTACATTTTTAGTTCTGCTGGGGCATGGGGTGCCAAGTCCATCAATGGCGACTTTTTGCTGGGTGTGTTGGGTTGGATCTTGGAACTGGTTGTTCTGAAACCTAATTGGTAGATCCCGTTTGCTCTGCCTGGAGAGGTTCCTTATTATGTGTCTTGGTTTTCTTGCTTTTATGGTACAGACAGGAGGGCATTTGAGTGTCTCCTTGCTATTTGTTCCCATCTCAGAAGAGTCTTATTGTTGTGTTTGGCTATTTCTTCTCTTGAGGAGAGGGTAGGTTACGGCAGGTATTCCTACACCCCAAAGCAGGGGAGTAGAGGAAAGACCAAGGGCTGCCAGCTGGCGAACAACACAAACACAAAGTTTCACTCCGAAGGCATTCCAGTGGGTTCCCTAAACACAATATGATTTAGACAAAAGAAACAGCGTCCTTAAGTCTTTTGCCTTTTGTGCCAGTACGATGGAGGAATAGGGAATTGTGTCTGACCTTGAAATTCACTGAGCAGTTTAGCACCTTGACAAATTCTCCTGGTTATCTTCCTTGGAATTTTTTTACCCCAAGCTGACATTTGTGCTGCAGGTTTTAATTCTTTATTCCTGAGATTTACTGAGGACAGGGAATTGTGTTATTGATTGCAGTTACAGATATTCAGTACTGAGTACCAGATTATTGCTGTCAGTGATGCATTCACAGAGGCCGGTTCTACCTCAGCGACACCAGCAGGGTTTGGATGGTCCTGTTTCCCAGCCTTCTGACACATCTCCCCTTTCCTACACAGCCGGGAGATATTTGATTGGATGGTCTCTCTCCAGGTCCTGCAGTGCTGCCCTAAAATGCGAGAAGAGGCGCTGCTGGCATCAAAGGTGGCTTTGTTCACATAGCAAACCTGCACCTGGAAGTGTCCAGACCACCGCTGCTCTTTCTTAGAAACTAAATGGCTCTGCCTGGTGCCTCTTTGTAATGGTTGATGATTTGAGAACACAAGCTGTCGTACAGACTTCATGGTTTCCATATTAATGTAGCAGAGAGAAAACACTGGAGGGCTTCCTCTTGCACTGTTGTCTTCTGAGTCTGTCAGTGTCAGAGCCATTAGTGAAAAACCAGAAATGGCACTTGGGTTTGTTTAGTTTTTTAGTTGCAATGAATGCACCAAGAGAGAACAGTTTCTGCATGTGAATGAATTTCCACAATCACTGGATCATCAGAACATAATGTTTGATGCTCAGGTTTCATAATTGATATTCACTGCTTTATGTTGGGTACGAGCAGGCACTTTATTTTAAGATCTGATCTCCTTTCTTTCTTTCTTCTTTCTAGAAGTGGAACGGAGCCAGTATGTGGAACACCAAAATCAGTATGTAAAAACTCAGCCTCATGCTTCTCTCCGCATTGATTTCTAAATAATGAAGCCTTGTAGGAATTCTCCAAGCATGATCTTATTATATTTTCCAGTAAAACACAGAATATGTTGTAAATAGTATAGTTTGGATTCAGCACCGTAGAAATGGAGAAATGCCCTCATTTGCACTGTTCTCATGTGAATAGTGGTATTTGTGGCTGGCAATGCATTGTATTTCACCCAGAAATATTTCCTATATGGCTCTGTGTCACATGGGGAATGTACGACTGTGTTTAGGTCTTGCAGGTTCAAGGTTTGCGCAGCTGAAGCCAGTGCCATGCTCTGCGTCTGTCTGTCTGCATCTGTCTGTCCGTACAGCTTCTGCTGTTCTTTTTTTCCTGGCCACTCGGATGGTTTGGAGTGGTCTTTTGCCATTTGCACACTGTATCACTCAGCTTTTGGTTTCCAAGACTACTTTTGCATGATGGTTTTGAAGAGGATAACAAACCCCACAGAGGAGCAATTCTTGCTGCATTGGTGCTTTTTTGTCTTAGTTCACCAGCGTGTGTTGAAACACTGATCCCATGTCTGTAAACAAACGGATTTTTAAAGTAAAATAAAAGTATTTAAGTATTTTTAAAAATACTTTTTAGCTGAAAATTGGCAATTGCCTCTCCCCTTTGACTCCAACGCTGCTGTGAGCATTTGACAGGCGTCCCTCTCTGAGCTGTTGTGGAGCAACGAGCTGATCTGAAGCTGGTGTGCTTATTTCAGCCTCTTCTTATTAACCTCGCAGCACTCTTATGCGGCCAGAGGTTTGGGCTTTGTTGTGAGCAAATACAACTGACATCAGGCTGGAAATGCCTCTTTCAGTCCCACGCAGAGGATACAGTGCAGTTTTCCAGAGCAAAGCAGAGGTTCTCTGTGGCTGCGTTTGGGTAGTAGAACTTGACTCGATGTTTGATTTTCTCCCCACAGGTTGATGACTCCTTTTCAACGATGGCTTTGGCCAAACTGATTAAGGTACATAGATAATATTCTCATTAAAGGCTAAAAAAAGAGGTTTTGCTTCGTATTTTTAGACCTGATATTGTGCTCTGTCACTGAGAACTACTGCAATGTGCACAAACCTTTTTTTATGATTAAATTTATGTGTTTCATTTTACAATGAGTGTCTGTTCTGATCCTGCCCTGTAACAAGCAGTTCCCAAACTGGGAAGAGAGAAGGGGAGCACCTTCTCAGCCTCAGGGTCGTGTTTCAGTATTCCTCATCTGCAGGACACAAAGCAGCAGCACTGCAGAAGCTGTTCATGGGTCTTCATTAGTCGCATTGATTTTGCGTTGCAGACGAGCCCAGTTGTTCCAGCAGAATTGAATTGGTGTGAGTGATGGACATTTCGGGGGCAGGGACACTGCCCAGCCAGAAAAGAAGCGTTGCTGGAGCTTGGACAATGGCCTGGCTATTTCTGAATTTCTAGCCATGACAGTTCTAGGTCCCTTCTTGGTATGCGGCATGATTTCATCAGTTGTAGGACACAAACTGCAGACAAGGCAGTGGGATTTGTTTGGCCGTGCACTCTTTGAATGGCGCCCCTGTCCCTCATTGTTCTCAGGAATGCACCAGTGTGTGTGTGGCACGTGAGCAGATGTGACAGCAGCCGAGTTTTGCTGTGCAGCCAATTGTGGGTTTTGCTTTACAGAGTGTGAGTTTGTCTGGGGCAGCAGCAGTGATCGCTCTGCAAGAGCAGGCGCAGGGCTGGCACATTGTATGATGAGTCGGTTGGGTTGCAGAGATGGGAGAAGGCAGAGCTCAATGCAGAGGAGTGTTCCTCCTGCTGAGTAGAAAGTTCATTTCCAAGGCTGAGGAATCTCTTCCCACTGGAAACGTATTCCCTCTCTCACTGCAGAACTGAATTGGGGTACATTTTGGGGAAAAAACCAATATTAAGTATTTCAGAAAAATATAGGAGTGCTGGATAAAGCAGCTAAAACCTGTGAGTGCCTCTGCCCTCTCGAGCACGAGCTGGCTCAGCGAGGAGGCAATGGGTTGCAAAAAGCCAATGGCACCTTGGCTTGTATCAGAAAAGGTGTGACCAGCAGGTCCAGGGAGGTTCTTCTCCCTCTGTACTTGGTAGTGGTGATACTGCTCTGTGAATCCGGTGTTCAGTTCTGGGCCCCTCAAAATAAGAAAGATGTTGAGGCTCTGGAGTGAGTCCAGAGAGGAGTGATGAAGCTGTTGAAGTGGCTGGAGAACAAGTCTTAGGAGGAGCGGCTGAGAGAGCTGGGTTTGTTCAGCCTGGAGAAGAGGAGGCTGAGGGGAGACCTTATTACTCTCTACATCTACCTGAAAGGAGGTTGTGGAGAGGAGGGTGCTGGCCTCTGCTCCCAAGTGACAGGGGACAGGACAGGAGGGAATGGCCTTAAGCTCCACCGGGGGAGGTTCAGGCTGGACATCAGGAAAGAAATTTTCATGGCAAGGGTCACTGGGCAGTGAAACAGGTGGTTGAGTCACCTTCCCTGGAGGTGCTTTAAGGATGGGTGGATGAGGTGCTGAGGGGCACGGTTTAGTCATTGATAGGAATGGTTGGACTTGAGGATCCTGTGGGTCATTTACAATCTAGTGTTTCTGTGATTCTGTTAAAAGATTTTTCTTTCCTGTTCTTCTGTATTCAGTGCCATCTGGCGGATGTGCTGGCCAAACCCCTTTCCATCATCTTCCAGCGGTCCTGGATGACTGGGGAGGTACCACTGGACTGGAGGCTGGCTGATGCCACGCCCATCTACAAGAAGGGGCACAAGGAGGATCCGGGGAACTCCAGGCCTGTCAGTCTGACCTCAGTACCAGGGAAAGTCATGGAACAGGGGATCTTGAGTGCTGTCATGAAGCAGGTGCAAGAGAACGGGGTGATCAGGCCCAGTCAGCATGGGTTCACAAACGGCAGGTCTTGCCAAACTAACCTGGTCTCCTTCTATGACCAAGTGACTAGACTCTTGGGTGAGGGAAAGGCTGTAGATGTAGTCTTCTTGGACTTAAGTAAAGCCTTTGATACAGTTTCTCATAGCATTCTGCTGTGGAAACTGTCACCTCTGGCCTGGACAGGCACACACTCTCCTGGGTGGAGAACTGGCTGGATGGCCGGGCCAGAGAGTGGTGGGAAATGGAGTTAAATCCAGCTGGAGGCCAGTGACAAGTGGGGTTCCCCAGGGCTCAGTCCTGGGTCCCGCCCTGTTCAATGTCTTTATCAATGACCTGGGTGAAGGCATCGAGTGCACCCTTAGCAAGTTTGCGGATGACACTAAGCTGGGTGGAAGTGTGGATTTGCTGGAGGGTCGGGAGGCTCCAAAGGGATCTGAACAGGCTGGACCACAGGGCAGGGACCACTGGGCAGAGAGCAATGGTGTGAGGTTTAAAAAGGCCAAATGCCAGGTCCTGCACTTGGGTCACAACAACCCTGAGACTGGGAGAAGTCTGGCTGAAAAGCTGCCTGGAGGAGAAGGACCTGGGGTTGTTGGTTGACAGCGACTGAACATGAGCCAGCAGTGGCCTAGGTGGCCAAGAAGGCCAGTGGCATCTTGGCTTGGATCAGAAATGGCATGACCAGCAGGGCCAGGGAGGTTCTTCTCCCTCTGCACTCAGCACTGGTGAGACCGCTTCTTGAATCCTGTGTTCAGTTCTGGGCCCCTCACCACAAGGAGCATGTTGAGGCTCTGGAGCGAGTCCAGAGAAGAGCAACGAAGCTGGTGATGGGGCTGCAGAACAGGCCTGATGAGGAGCGGCTGAGAGAGCTGGGGGTGTTCAGCCTGGAGAAGAGGAGGCTGAGGGGAGACCTCATTGCTCTCTACAACTACCTGAAGGGAGGTTGTGGAGAGCAGGGAGCTGGGCTCTTCTCCCAAGTGACAAGGGACAGGACGAGAGGGAATGGCCTCAAGCTCCACCAGGGGAGGCTCAGGCTTGACATAGGAAAAAATTCTTCACTGAAAGGGTCATTATGCAATGGAATGATCTGCCCAGGGAGGTGGTTGACTCACCTTCCCTGCAGGAGTTTAAGGTGCAGGTGGTGAGGTACTGAGGGGCATGGTTTAGAGGCTGGTGGGAATGGTTGGACTCGATGATACAGTGGGTCTCTTCCAACCTGGTGATTCTATGATTCGATGATTTTTAGAGTAATTTGAAGTATTAATTGCTCTCAGTGAGGATCGTTAGTAACAAAGCCTCCCCAGGGACTCATTAGAGCTGAAAGTTGAAAGCCATAATTGCAGGCAGGCAAAGGTGCTGTGCAGGCAGCTGTGATGCTGAGAAAAAAGGTTTGGTTTGCTTGATGAAGCAGAAAGACCGAGCCCTGATCCCCAGGCCCAGGGAAGGTAGATCTGGCTTTGGCTACAATGACACTGGGGTCAAGAACATTCCCACAGTGCTGAATCAAAGTGGGAGCAGTTATTCCATGTAATTCCAAATAGAGGGCTGTGTAGTTATGGGAGATTCCACGGCTCTCCCACAGTTCCATGGACTTGTAGAAGAGTTTGGTCATAGATGGGCAGGGTCAGAAAAGTGTTGGGTCATGGAAGAGTGAGAGGAATCTTGTGTGTGAGAAGTGTCAGGTGATGGAAGAGTTGAGTAATAGAGGAGTAACAGCGAAGTGCAGTCATAGACGGTTTATAAAAGGGTTGGGTCATAGAATTCTCATGGCAGAACTGGGTCATAGATACCTCCGGACATAAAAGGGTCATAGATAATTCAGGCCACGGAATAGTCGAGTCATAAAAGTTTGAATTTATTTAGATTTTAGAAAGGTTTGGTCATAGAAGGGTCACAATAGGACTGGTTCAGAGAAGGGTTGGTTCATAGAAGAACCTTAGAACTGTCAGGTCATGGAAGAATCTGGTCACAGAAGGTTCATGGAAGAGTCAGGTTATTGAATAAAGCATCATAGCACAGTCAGACAACAGTCAGGACATAGAATGAAGTGTTGTGTCATGGAATGCTCGAGTTATTGAAGGGTCTAGTTATATAAGAGATGGGTAAGAGAATATTTGTGTTATAGATGAATCAGGTCTTCGAGGAATAATAGAAGAGTTCAGTTCTAGAAGGTTCATAGAAGACTTAGGTCACAGAATATTCGGGTAACAGAAGTCTCAAGTCACAGAAATGTGAGAGTTTATTTGGTTAATAGAAGAATTTCTTAAGCGAAGGGTCATCCAAGAGTGAGTTCATAGAAGTGTCAGATCATAAACTGGTTGGGTCAGAGATTATTAGGACATAGAAGATTCAGATCAAAGAAAGTCATAGAGGTATCATGAAAGAATTGGGTCAAAGGAGCCTCTCGGGTTTTAGAGGTTCAGGTCATAGGGGAGTCCCAGACGAGTGGTGTGGTAGAAGACTTGGTTAATAGAAGAAGAGATGCATCATAGAATGTTCATAGAAGAGCAGAGTCATAGAAAGGGTGTGTCATTGAAGTGTCAGGTCATAGAAGCACTAGGTCATCGAAGGGTCACAGAATTGTTGGGTCATAGAAGACTTAAGTCATAAAAGAGGCACCTGGCAGCTCCTATGTGTGTCAGGTCATAACAGGAATTTCATCATACAAGGGCCAGTTCATAGTAGAGTTAGTTCATACAAGAGTTGGGTCACAGAAGGGTCACGCTTTAGAAGAGTTGGGTCATAGAAGCATCAGGACATAGATGATTTGTGTCACAGAAGAGTCAAAGAAGAATTGAGCCATAGAATGTCACGTCATAGACGAGTCAGAGAATATTCCAGCCAAAGAAGGTCATGGAATACTCGAGTCACAGAAGGGTCTGATCATTTAAGAGGCAAGTCAAAGAAAATTTGGGTTAGAGATGAGTCAGATAACAAAGGAGTAGCAGAAGAATTTAATCATACAAAGTTGAAAGAGGTGTCGGGCCATAGAAGTCTCAGGCCGTAAAAGATTTGGGTCATAAAAGGGTCAAAGATATTTGAGTCATGGAAGAGACAAGTCATGGAAGCATGAGAGTTTAGTCAGGAAAAGGAAGGACTGGGTCATAAGAAGGTCTCAGAAGACTCAGATCATGGAAGTGTTGGATCATAGAAGAGTTGGGTCATAAATAGAAAGTCAGAGAAGGGTCAGTGAAGAGTTTGGTCATAAAAGGCTTGGGTCCCTTAAGACAAGTTACAGAATTATTTGGTTATTGAAGTCTCCTAGAGGAGCTGTGTCACAGCAATATCGGGTCCTAGAAGTGTTGGTCACAGTACTGTCAGGTCAGAAAAGGGACATAGAAATATTGGGATGTAGAAGACTAGAGTCATAAAAGAGTCCTAGAAGGGTCATATAAGCATCAGATCATAGAAGAGTCATTAGAGTAGGGACATCATAGATGGCTCAGGTCATACAAAATTTGGTTCATAGAAGGATGGTGAGACACAATCTGCCCAAGGGAAATCAAGTCCCCTTCTCCTTCAGACATCCAGAAATGGAATCTGAGCAGAAAATGTCCTGCCCTGAGTCAAAGAGGCCTTGCAGACCTTGCTGGGGAAGCCAAAGACAAAGAGGACACAGGGAATCTCAGACGTGTCTACTCCTGCACTTCCTAAATTCAGCAGTGCCTACACAGGCTCTGTGTTTCTTTCTTTGTTTTTCTTTTACTGTTCCTGGATCAGCAAATTCTGATGATGGGGCCCTTGAAAGGTCTTTCAAATGGAGACTGATTCACAGTCTGGACCCTTGCTGAGCTTGGAGGATGCTGTCCTTGATGCCCATCTGTCCTAATCTCTGTGACCACATCACAGCTCTGTCTCCCAAATAAACAGCTCGGACTCCTGCTGCCTGTGCCCCTGGCTGAGGGCATTGCTGCCCATTGGGGCTGAAGCCCTGCAGCTGTGGCACCAGCCAAGCTCATCAGGAAACCAAGCGTCGCACACCCTGTGTGTGTAAAGTCTTTGCTTAAAGCAGAGACACTGCTGGGATGGAAGAGAGCTGAGTGTCTTTGCAGCCCCAGGTCTAAACACCAGGCAATAAAAGCCTAAATTCTCTCTATGGAACAGCTTGGAGAAATGAAATCATGAAATCATTCCCTGTCACCTTCCTGGGGCCCTGTTAAATGATGGGGCAACAATAAGTGATTGTCATGCCCAGCTATTTTTCTAACTAGAGCAATGACAGGGCAGGACAGTATCTCCCCCAGCTGAGCAACGGAACATCAGGGCTGGCTTCAGCCTGTTGCTCAGCAGGTTCCCCTGGAGCCCCAGGGACACCTTGAGGGAGCCCAGAGGGGCAGAGAAGGTGCTGCCTTGGGCTGCTCCTCTGCTGCTGAGCTGAGATGGGCTGGGCTCCAGGGACAGAGTGAGCTCATAACAAGAGGGTAGTTCTGAAAAGAGCCAGGTCTGGCCAGGAGCAGCTCCTCTGCAAAGCCCAGCAGGGCTGAGGGCACTGCCTGCAGGCAGCGAGGGGAGAGGAGGGAGCAGAGAGAGGGGAAAGGCAGGGTGGAGTGGGAGGAGAGAGGAGGATTCATTTGGACAAAAATCTTTAGAGCCCTTCTCCAGGTGAGTCTCTGGGTGCAGGACAGTGCAGGTGCTGTTCCTGGAGGGATCTCCTAAAACCTGCACAGCCACAGCCTGTGGGATCTGTCAGGAGGGCTCTTGCCATTTCTGCAGCAGAGAGAAAAACCAGGGTCAGTGCCTGCTCGGGGAGCTCCCCGTGGTGGGAGAGGGAGAAGCTGTCTGGGGGAAGATGCAGGAGGGGGTCTTTCTGCTTTCTAGCGAGTCTTGTGTGATTCACAGCTGCACACAGCTCTAAATCACTTTTAGATATTTCTAAGCGGACATTTCAAGGGGAAGATCAGGGCAAGGATTATCTTAAAGATAAGGAACTTCTCTGAGTCTGTGGTTTCAGTTACCTGTACTTGGGGAATTTCAGGGAGCAATGGATCGAGAAGCTCTCAGGCTTAAACAAATCACTGAGACTCCTGAGCTGTATCCTTGAGTGGTCAGTAGGAGCCTACTAAAGAGTTTCCAGCTCCTCCTCTGCCCATGGGCAGCACCAGCATCACCTCTGCGTGACACACCAGGCTCAGTCTGACCTGTCCTTTTCTGGTTATAAACAACAACCTGTGCCCAGCTTCACCCGGCAACCAGGCAGGTTTGTGTAGGAACAGGGGATGCAGAGAGGGTCAGGTCGGGTCTGTGAGCAGAGGGAAAAGGCACGGGACAGGGAAACACCCCCCAGGAGGAGAATTTCCAGGCTGAAGAGATAGGATCATGGAAGGAGAGGAGAATTAAAAGAGATGCTGTGGCAGGGAGAATTCTGAAAGCTCTGTGTGATCCCCTCCAGTGCAGCCCCTTCCTCTCAGCAAGCCCCTTTGCCTCCTCTCCCACCCTGTAAAGCCTCTGCCCTCAGGGCTCTGGGCTCAAAGGCTGAGCCCCCTCCTCTGCAGCCACAGCTCCAGTGCCCTCTCCAGAGCCCAGGGGCTGAGAGCAACTGCCCAGCAAGGTTGGTGTCTGGGAGGGGGCGAGCACAGCTGGGGAAGGGGAACATTGTCTGAATGCCCAGCTGCCTCTGCCCTGGCCTCTCACCACTAGGTTCTCACTCTCTTTTTCCCTTTTTCTCCCTTTGTCGCTGTTCTTGCTGTTCTCTCAGTCCTGCTACCAAGCCGTCTGGGGATGGGAGTTTCAGCTACAGAGTCACCCACTGAGCTAGAAGCTCCTTTCCTGCCGTTGTGTCCATGGGAACCAGTGTCCCAGCTTTCCTCCGAGCTTTGAGTCTGTGGGCAATGCAGTCAGTGGGTCTGGGGAAGGAGTTGAATCTCCCTTCATCAAATGCCTTCATGAGGACACTTGGGTTTCTTTGAGGTGGCCTTTCAGGCTGTGAGATTCCCTCCAAGATGCAAAAGTGTCCTATTGCATATTTTGTTACCTGAATGCCTTGTGGAGAAGTGCAGAGATGCTTCAAGTGAGAAAATGGTGTTGGGATTGTGAAATGAGTTATGTGTATCCTGGGCTGAAAGTGGGTGCTGAGACCTTAGGAAAGCGTGAGAATCTGAGTGCTTAGCGGTGGTTTCTCTGCTCTCAGCAGCGGCATTTCAGGCTAATATGGATGTATGATTCCCCTCCATCTATGAAAGTTGCAAGCCCTGGGAAGGTGGGAACAAGAGCAAGGGAGAGAGCAGATCCCCTCCCTCTGCACTGAGCCACAGGCGATGCTTTTGCCTTGCAGGACTCCCTCTGTTCTCCCTGAGTGCAGCAGAGATTCTGCGGGTTTCTGACTCCCAGGAAGATCTCCAGCTGAGATGGGAAAAGGCTGTCTTGGAACTGGGAGCGCAGATGCTGCTAAGGAGAACCAGCAGTATTTTTAACTGGAAAATTAGAACAACAGCATTATCCACAGCATCCCCATGACCCCCTGATGCAGAGCAGGGCTGACTCCTTGTAGTCATCGGGCTGAATTCCTGCTCCTCCTGCATATTCATCCATCACCAAGGAGAGCTCCAGGCATGGAGCTGAAGGAAGGGCTGGGAGAAAAGATACTTGGTGTGAGCAGCAGGGGAAGGGAATGAGAAATGACATTAATTTGGCTCAGAGACATCTCCTCTAACTCCTCACTATAATTTTGTTTTGTTCAGTGCCCCACATCCAGAGGCAGAAGATGTCCAACAGCAGCTTCATCACCCAGTTCATCCTCCTGGCATTCGCAGACACACGGGAGCTGCAGCTCTTGCACTTCTGGCTCTTCCTGGGCATCTACCTGGCTGCCCTCCTGGGCAATGGCCTCATCATCACCACCATCGCCTGTGACCACCACCTCCACACCCCCATGTACTTCTTCCTCCTCAATCTCTCTATACTTGACCTGGGATCCATCTCTACCACTGTCCCTAAATCCATGGCCAATTCCCTCTGGGACACCAGGACCATCTCCTACATGGGATGTGTTGCTCAGGTCTTCTTCGTATTGTTCCTGATTGGTGCAGAATATTCTCTTCTGACTGTCATGTCCTACGACCGCTACATTGCCATCTGCAAACCCCTGCACTACGGGACCCTCCTGGGCAGCAGAGCTTGTGTCCACATGGCAGCAGCTGCCTGGGGTGCTGGGTTTCTCTTGGCTCTGCTGCACACGGCCAATATATTTTCCCTGCCCCTCTGCCAGGGCAATGCTGTGCACCAGTTCTTCTGTGAGGTTCCCCAGATCCTCAAGCTCTCCTGCTCACACTCCTACCTCAGTGAAGCTGGCCTTGTTGTAGTAGGTGTCGTAGTGGCATTTGGGTGTTTTGTTTTCATTGTGGTGTCCTATGTGCAGATCTTCAGGTCAGTGCTGAGGATCCCCTCGGAGCAGGGACGGCACAAAGCTTTTTCCATGTGCCTCCCTCACCTGGCCGTGGTCTCCCTGTTTATAAGCACTGCAGGGTTTGCCTACTTGAAACCACCCTCCATCTCCTCTCCATCCCTGGATCTTATGATGTCAGTTCTGTACTCAGTGGTGCCTCCAGCACTGAACCCCCTCATCTACAGCTTGAGGAACCAGCAGGTCAAGGATGCAATATGGAAACTGATAACTGGATGGTACTTTGAAACATTAAACTGCTCACCACCTTCTGCACAACAGTTATCATGCAATTCATGGCAGGTCCAGACTGGCTTCTCTATTTCTCCTTTGTGATACTCAGTTTTCCTTTGAGATAATCTTGTCATCCTTTTTTTATGTCACCATCTTCTTCACTTTTCTTACTGACTGGCTGTGTACATGAGGGGCTGTGCTTTCTGTGTGCTTAAACAAATTAAAGGGATATTCAATGACAATGACTTCTGTTTCCTGCTGTCTTTCATCCAAAATATTTTTGGAGCTGCAGGGACAGTTCCTGTCAGCATGGGTGGAGGGGAAAAGCGTCCCAGTACGGCATCACAGCCAGGAACCAGCACTTGAACACCCAGAGTTGCTCTCTCTCCACTTCCACACTCTCCTCCTCACCCCTCTCCTTGCTGTAAGGCCTGAGGGCTCTGAGCTTGGTCACAGCCGTGCTGCGTGGCAGTGCTGTGCCCACAGGCAGGGACAGGCACTGGGCTCTTGTGGGACACAACAGCCTTTCTATAAATCAAGGGGATCTCCTTGGAGCAGTGCCTGAAGGCTTAAGGCTTCTTTCAGGGTTTCCCTCAAGGGTATCCCCATTAACACAAGCCACAGATTAAAACAGCAGTGTGAAAATAAACAGCAGGTCAGGGTGGTGGGTTCAGGAAGGCTGCACTTTCCTTTCACAGTGCAGCCACCTGTGAGACCTTGAGGACCAGCAGAGCAGGGTCTGGTCTGTGCCCATGTGCACTGCACCCCCTGCAGGATCTGCCCCAGGGCAACCAGCCTCGAGTAGCCCCTCAAAACCACCATTCCCAGCACTGCCCTGTCACCCCAGCTTGCAGAGGTTCTTTGTCCCTCCCTGGAAGGACACAGAATGAGGAGGTCAGAGTCTATAGTCTCCCTGTGCAGATGAGATGGAGCACGTACATTATGTGCATGAGGTGGGATGAACCCAAGCAAACACAAACAGCCCTTCCTTGAGTTTCCATAAAGGCCTGGGGGACATAAAGTGTCTCAAGGTCACTTTGAGTTGAGAGCAACATCCCAAGAGTAAGTGCCTGAATGCAGCTCTGGGATGTGCTTCCTTCAACCACGGTCCCTGTGTCCATTCCTCACGCTGTGGGCATCTCAGATGAGTTAAGAGCAGGACAACAAACTTCAGGGCTGACACCTCCCAACCTTTGGAAGCGGCAACAGAAAGTCAGAGAGAGACTATGACCTTATCTCCCCCTGTACGAGGGCCTGACTGTCTCTGAACATCCCTGGGTGCATGAGGAGTGCACTGGGCCAGATGTGGACTCTTTGCAGAACCCTGACATTTCTGTGTGTGACCCCAGGGACAAACCCCACTGGCCCAGGGAGACTCACCTCAGCTCCCTTGGGCAGGCTCAGTGCCAGTGTTCCTGTCTGCTGCATCACCCTTACGTGATGTAAGTGCCAGAACAGAGAGGTTCTGGGGGCCTTGGAAAAGGAAATCTTCAGAAATACCTTAAAGAAGAGGAAGAATGAGAATTGGGAGAATTGCATGTGGAAACCCCTGGAAGGTGAGGGAGATGAAATGCAGTGTACCAGACAGAGCTGGCTATATAAAAGCAGGCAAGGGCAAGGCTGCTTCTCCTAAAAATCAAACGTGTTCTGAAAATTCATATTTTGGCAGCATAGAAATTCCATGGACATTTTTTGTAAGTTTGGAATCATTTCAGCCGATGAAACAGAGCAGTTTGAGATATCTCTTTAGGTACTGAGAGCAGTACTTATGTTTTAAGGCAGAGCTCCACGCTCTGACCATCAGCCCCAGTGCAAACCCTTAGAGGCCCCGGTGTGTCTGAAGTGTTCCCTGGGACTGCAGCTGTCAGAGAAGACTGGCAGAGCCGTGTCGCCTCCATCATTTATATTTACATTAAGGGTGCGGTACAGGGGGAGCACTTTGAAGAATTCTCCATCTGATATGGGTGCAAGGTGTCTCCTAAGAGATTGTTGACATGTAGGCAAAGCAATGGCCTCGAGGTCCATCACCACATGGGCAACTTTGCTGTAACTTCTCCAGGCAATCATGTTTCTCTCTCTCTCTGGTTGTCCATGTCAGTGAACAAATACATATCCCCATGGCACACGAAGGGCTTGGATCCCTCCCAGAGCAGCTCTTAGTGTTGCAGTCTATCCAGAAATTGACCTTGGATCCTCTCCTGCTCCTGCAGGGCTGGGCTCTGCCCTCACACCCTCTGCAGCGTGTCCTCCCCCTGCATGGTCACACAGCTCAGCCAGCACTGCTGGTGTCCTCTCCCGGGCACTTTCCAGCTCAGCCCAGCCCCTCCCAGCTCTCCCCACAGCCCTGCTTTCTCTCCAGCCCCACAGAGCAGCCCAGTCTGGGCTGGCCCCATGCAGTGCCCTCCGCAGGGTGCAGCAGAGCTCTGGGCTCTCCCCCCACAGCCCCAGCCCCTCTGGAGGGCACGGCAGCTGCTGGGGGGCAGAGGTGGGTCTCAGCCTCCCCCACAGCCCCAGAGCTGGGGCTTGACCCAGCACAAGGACACGGTGAGCAGTGTTTTTTGACAACCTGACTCTTCTGTGCCCCTTCTGTTACCCGACACTTCTGTGACCTAACAGTGCTATGACCCAGCTCTTCTCTGACCCAACATTTCTATCACCCTTCTATGACCTGACCCTCGTGTGACCAAACACCTCTATGACCCTTCCATGACCTGTTTGCTATCACACTCATCTTTGATGACCTCATTTTTCTATTACTTTTCTGTGACACATGTGGGTCTTTTCCAGGCTGGTGATTCTATGGTTCTCTGGTTCCTAGTGTGACCCAGTAAGTCTCTGGGAGGGGAATGGGATAAGAGCTCCTTGTGCTGGAACAAACCAGTGAGACTGGCATTGGGAGGCAAACTGGGGATACTGGGAAGGACTGTGAGGCACTGAGAGGGGGTTTGGGAGACACTGGGGGTCAGTTGGAGGTGCTGGGAGGAGAATGGGGGAAGTGAGAGGCACTGAGGGGCACTGGGAGGGGGATTGAGAGGCACTGGGGGGCACTGGAAGGGACTGGGATGGGGAAGTGGGGCACTAGGAGGGACTGGGGAGCACTGGCAGCCACTGGCAGCCACTGGGACATGCTGGGAAGGCAGTGGGACACTCTGGGAATCACTGGGACACACTAGGAGTCTCTGAGAGGGCACTGGAATATACTGTGAGTCTCTGGGATGTGCTGGGAGTCAATGGGAAATACTAAGAGTCATTGGGGTGCACTGGGAGAGTACTGGGAGGCACTGGGAGGCACTGGGATGCACTTGGAGTGCACTGGGAAACACTGGGAAGTCATTGGGAGGCACTGGGTTGCACTGGGAGGGCACTAGGATGAAGAAGGAGTCACTGTTATGCATTGGGATAGCACAGGGAAGGGACTGGCAGGCATTGGGTATCACTGGGAGGGCACTGGGAGCACTGGGACACACTGGGAGTCCATTTGGAGTCACCGGGGAGCACTGGGTAGCACTGGGAGGCCATTGGAGAGCACTGGGAGGTCACTTGTTCCACAGTGGTCCCATGCTGGTGTGCAGAGGTGCCTTACTGGTCCATACTGGTGTCCCTGCTTCCCATACTGGCAGTACTGTTCCCACACTGGTTCCTTACTGGTCCATAATGATGCCACACTGGGTGCCCTTGTGTCCCTGGTGTCCGTACTGGGAGCACTGGTGCCACACTTGTCCATACTGGTGCCATACAGGGAGAACTGATGCCACCCTGGTGCCACACTGGTGGTTCCCAGTGACTGCCAGTGCATCCCAGTGCCCTCCCAGTGTGGCCCCTTGCTCATGAGCACTGGGGAAGCTCTGGGAGGACACTGGGTCACACTGGGAGTCACTAGGATGGACTGGGAGTCACTGGGTCACATTGGTAGTCACTGAGGAGAACTTGGAGGGCCCTGGGAAATAGTAGGAGTCAGTGGGATGTACTGGAAGTCACTGGGGAGCACTGGGAGGGCACTGGGAAACACTGGGAGTCTGTGGGATGCACTTGGAGTCACTGCAATGTGGTGGGAGGATGTAGCATACTGGTCCATACTGGTGCCATACTGGAAGCACTGGCATGCCTGGTGCCCATCCTGGTCTCCCACTGGTGCCATACTGGTGCCTTACTGGTCTGTACTGGTGCCATACTGGCATTTCTGTTGTTAATCTTGGGAGCACTGGTGCCATCCTGGTCCCACGCTGGTTCCTTGCTGGTCGGTACGAGTGCTGTACTGGGATCTATGGGGTCCATACTGGGTGTACTGGGATAATTCCTGATTAGCCTGGAGAAGAGGAGGCTGAGGAGAGACCTCATTGCTCTCTACAAGTACCTGAGGGGAGGTTGTGGAGAGCAGGGAGCTGGGCTCTTCGCTCAAGTGACGGGACAGGACGAGAGGGAATGGCCTCAAGCTCCGCCAGGGGAGATTTAGGCTGGATATTAAGAAAAAGATTTCACAAAAAGGTAAAAAATAAAAGAGAAGACAGGGGAGCCCTGGGAAGAAGCCCCGCCCCCTGCCCCCTGCCCCCAGCCCCCTTTCTGTTGGGCTCCCCGAGTTGGTCAGTTGGAGCCACGGGCACCAGACACAGCAGAGGGAGCTGAGCTGGCACGGTGCCGTGAGGGGCAGCATCTGCCCGAGCAGTGCTTCTCCGGCACCAGCACCCCCCTGCCCATCCTCGCTGTCCCCGGCTGGGCCACAGCTCTGGTGCACGGCGAGGGTCCTCCTGTCCCGGCCAGGATGGGCCAGGTCAACTGCTTCTGCAGCTCCAGGTGGGCTCCCGTGGTGGCTTGGGGACACCGGGGCACAGCTGGGGCCTGCCCAAGCAGTGTTGCTCATGCTTGCCGCGCTCTGCTCTGCAGGGAGGCTCTCAGGGAGGCTGAGGCGGTGCTGAGCGCAGATGTGCAGCTGAGCTGGGGACGCAAGAGGACCGAGAGGCGACTTCTCCTCCTCCAGGAGGAACTGGTGATCGCCAAGTTGCGGTAAGAGCCTGGGAGCCCAGCTCCCTGTCCCCCATTCCTGGTGCTGGGAGCGGGGCAAGGACACCTTGGCACAAGCCCCAGGCCCCAAGACCTCGGTGATGGATGCACCGCGCTCTGTCCCGAGGCCAGGTTGGGGACAGGGCTCTTCCCGCGGGGACCACTAGGAGGCCACCCCCAGCTCGCTGCCTGCCTCTGCTTTCCACAGACCTGGCAGCAACCTGCGCCCACAGCTCCACCTGGCCCTCGACCAGCTGTGGGTGCTGAGCAGTGGGAATGAGGCAGGGCAGCCAGAAGAAGAGGAGGATGGCAGCGGCGAGGGCAGCAACTCCCTCATCCTCGTCTGGCCCGCAGGCTCCTGCATCGCCACTTTTGCGTGAGTTGCGGTGCCACGTGCCACGGCTGCTGGGCCGTGCGGTGCAGTGCTGGCCCCCCTTCTCCCTGGGCTTCGGCAGCCACAGTCGGGGCTGGCAAGGGGCAGGAGAGCCTCTCAACCGTGCCCACGCCATTCTGTGCGTGGCCTCTGTCCTGCACACAGAAGCTGGGCAAGGAGCGGGCAGCGCACCAGCAAGGAGTGAGGGAGGGAAAGAGGGATGGAGGGAGAGAGGGAGGGAGGAAGGAAGGATGGAGGGAGAGAGGGAGGGAGGGAAGGATGGAGGGAGACAGGGAGAGTGGGAGGGAGGGAGGGAAGTATGGAGGGAGACAGGGAGAAAGGGAGGGAGGGAGCGAAGGTTGGAGGGAGAGAGGGAGGGAGGGATGGAGGGAGGGAGAGAGGGAAGGATGAAGGGAGAGAGGGAGAGAGGAAGTGTAGGCAGGAGGGACGGAGGGAATGAGGGAGGGAGGGAAAAATGGAGGGAGAGAGGGAGGGAGGGAGAGAGGGAGAGAGGGAGGGAAGGATGGAGGGAAAGAGGGAGGGACGTTTGGAAGGAGGGAGGTAGGGAAGAATGTGAGGGAGGGAGGGAGGGAGGGAGGGAAGGAGGGAAGGATGGAGGGAGAGAGGGAGGGAGGGATTGTGGGCAGGAGGGAGGGAAGGATGGAGTGAGAGAGGGAGGGAGGGAAGGAGGGAGGGAAGGATGGAGGGAGAGAGGAAGGGAGGGAGGGGAGGGAGGGAGGGAGGGAGGGAGGGAGGGAGGGAGGGAGGGAGGGAGGGAGAAGAAACAAGAAAGGCAGAAGAAACAAGAAGGATGGGAGAGATTTCTCACTCCTGCTTCTCCCCGTCCCCTTTTGCTTGCCAGCAGGGACAGGCCAGAGCAGCTCCTCTGGCAGGACAGAGGGAGGCAGAGCTTGGGCAATGCCTCTGTCCTGCCCCATGGGACTTGGTCCTGCCCCAGTGTCCTTGCCTATGGGCAGGGCTGTGCAGGCACCTGCCTCTGCCTGCAGGCTCAGGGGGGCCAGTGGGGTCTGACGCTGCTTCTCCTCTCTTTCTGCAGCTCCCATGTGCTGAAGGAGCTCTGGGTGGACACACTGCTGGGGTAAGTCTGGGGACCATGCATGCGAAGGCACATGGGGGAACACAGCTCCCCAGGTGGGGACAGGTGTCCCTGCAGATGCCGGCAGCTTTGAGGCAGACGGGGATCGTTCAGGGATGCAAAGACTCTTCTTGCGCTGTTTGCAACAGAGAGAGGCAGGCGGGGAAGCAGGGCTGGTTGCCTGGCAGGCAGAAGCGATGCAGGCAGCTCTGCTCTCTGCTTGGCGCTGGGGCGTTACGTGGGGGAGGTTTGCAACCGCTTCCTCTGGAGAGAGAGGAGGTGGCTCGGGGTTCACTCTTTCTGTCCCTTCCCCGTGCCCAGGCGATCAAAAGAGGAGAAGAAAGCCCGCGTGACGCGACTGACTTCCATCGAAGTCCTGGAGAAGGAGCTGAGCTACCGCCGTGCTGTGAGTATCTCTCCCCTCAGCTCTGTCCCTGAGCATTGCTCCTCCACCAAGCAGGAGAGCATTGCTTCTCCCCTTCTTCCACTGCTTCTCTCTTGCCCAGTGGAGGACAGTGCGTGCCAGGAGCCTAGAGAAGCTACTTGAGGCCCAGGCAAAGGTGAGAAAGGCTGCCTTTCACCCTCTTGCTGCTGTGCTAGAGTGCCCTGGATCCATGGGGAGTGGGGAGATCTCTTGTGAGAGGGTCCCTCGGTGCCCTGTGGGGAGCTGAGGGGTTGGGGAGCCAGCGGGAATGCCGGCACGGCCTGGCGGGTTGTGCCGGGGAGGATACCTTCCACCCTCAGGCTGCTGGTGCTGGGTGGCCGCTTGCTCTTTCTCCTCCAGGGCTGCTCTCTAAGCACAACCTGGTTCTTGCAGGATCATGGCAAGCAAGGGCCTCCACCGGTGCCTTCTGGCAATGGAGGGGGATGTTCCCAGCCAGCAGGTGAGTGTTGGAAAGAAAGGTGGGGAGGACCTTCTTTCCTCGGGCAAGTAGCTCTTCTGCAGAAGCCGGGATGCTGCTGCAGCTGTCCTTCACCTTGAGCAAGGTGGTCCCCATCGCTCTGCAGCAGGCGAGTGCTGATCCGCCGGGGTCCCCTCGTTCCCTTGTTGACTGTCCCTTGCACGGAGGGGCAGAGGGGACATTGCTGAGTGCCCGAGGTGGTGCCTGTCTCTGCTCCGTCCTCGGAGCCAGGAGGATGGGCTGAGCAGGCATTAGCTCTGCTCTCTTGTCCCCTGAGTGTTGTCGCTCAGGTTTGGCACCCCAAGGGAAGATGTCAGCCGGACGAGGAAGGACGACATTTGGAGAGTGGCTGCTGAACGTGCTTCTCTGAGGACACGGAGCCTGGGCTGCTGCCCGCTGCCTTGAGGAGGGCAGGCTGAGGGCTGGCTCAGGCTGTCCCGCTAGCACCCTGGCTCTCAGGAGCCCCTGAGGCGCAGGCATTGCGGAGAAGCCGTGCTTTCAGCTCCCGGCTCCCAGCCCGTCCTGCTCCCTGTCAGGGCAGGGCAGAGCAGGGCTGCCCGCGGGAGCGCTGTCCTGGCGGTCCCCATTGATGGCTCTCTCTCTGTTTCCCTTTGCAGCAGGAGGGAGCAGGAGGAAGAGGAGGGGGCTGCCCTGGCCCTTTGCTCTGCAGCGGAACCCAAATGCTGCCCGGGAGCCAGGACAGGCAGGCTCCGGCTCTAGCAGAGGGCTCTTTGCACAGCCCCTGGCAGCCCTCTGTGGGGAGGACTGCACGCTGCCCCAGCCCATCCAGGTAAGTCAGCGTGGCCAGACTGTCCCTCGTCTTCCCTCCACCTGCTCTGGACACGTGCTGGGTGTCCCCAGGAGCTCCCAGCTTGGCCACCGGGCTCTTCAGCCGAGCCTGGTGCTTCTGGTCTCAGGGTATTTGCCATGGGAGGGAGCCGGGGGTTGTGCAGAGCTGCCGCCCTGGCCACCGCTGTCAGAAGGCAGCTCTTCAGCCAAGCAAATCTTCTTGTGTGCACCCTGCAGGAGCTCCTGGATATCCTGCACCAACGTGGACCATGGACAGAAGGCGTCTTTCGGAGAGCGGAGTGCGTGTCGTTGCTTCAGGAGCTGCGGGAGGCCCTGGACCGCGGTGTGGCTGCTGACCTGGGAAGCCAGCCTGTGCACCTGCTGGCGGGCATCTTGAAGGTGAGCACTTCTGACCTGCAGCAGGGAAGAGCTCCTGGCTCTCCTGGACTCTTCAAGGGCTCACCTGGAGCCGTTGCCATTGCAGGACTTCCTCCGAAGCATCCCTGGCAAGCTGCTCGTCAGCAGTCTCTACGACGACTGGATGGGAGCCGTGGAGAAGCCAAGCGATTGGGAGAAGGTGGAAGGGCTCAAGGCGTAAGTGTGGCCGGCAGCCTGTCTTTTGAGCAGTGACTTTGTGGAGGCCTGGGACTAGCCTGCAAAGGGCCGGGCTCCTTCCAAAGGGGTGTTTTCTGGCTGGCAGCTGTTTCTGGGCTGGGCTTGGGTTTGAGGCCAAAGGGCATGGACAGGGAAGCTTCCCCTGCATAGACTTGGGAGAAATCAGGCTGCCCAGGGAGGGAGTTGAGTCACCTTCCCTGGAGGTGTTTAAGGCACGGGTGGACGAGGTGCTAAGTGGCGTGGGTTAGTGTTTGATAGGAATGGTTGGACTCGATGATCCGGTGGGTCTCTTCCAACCTGGTTATTCTATGATTCTATGAACCTTGTGTTGCTGTTCCCTCAGAGTGGCCAGCAAGTTGCCTGCCGCCAATCTCCTCCTCCTGGAACGGCTGCTGACTCTCCTCCAGCGCATTGGCCGCAATGCAGCCACCAGCAGGATGAGCTGCAGCAACCTGGCCATCTGCGTTGGACCAAACCTGCTGAGCCCGACCAACGAGGAGCTGCTCTCGCTGGAGGCCATGCTGGAGGTTTCTAAAAAGGTACTGTGGGCTGAGAAGCCGGCTGCAGCCTTCCCAGTCTAGAAGAGCTTGGCTCTTGAGAGGTCTCTGGCTGCCCTCTTTCTCCAGCAAGTGCTGCTGGGAAGAGCAGCCCCACGGCGACAGCCTTCTGTGCAGACAGAAGGGTCAGGAGTGGGAAAGGCTGCTTGACGCACTTTCAGGCACCGTGCCAAAACCAGGGGTTTTCCATGTGCAGGTGAAGGCACTGGTGGAGTTCCTCATCGAACACCAGTGTGAAATCTTTGGGGAGGAGACAGAGGGTATTTGCAGTCCCTCCACCACTGAGGAACAAACTGCATCCTTGGGCAGATCCACAGGTAGGAGGGGCTGGTGGCTGCCACCCTCTGAGCAGACAGCTGGGGCAGGGCTTTGGGTGGGTTGTGCTCTAGCCGCTGGCCACTTCTAAGAAGTCACTTGGCTGCATGTGCTTTTGCCCTCCAGAGCTGCCTTTGCAAGAGCAACGTGGCCCTGCAGGCAAAGCAGCTGTGCAGCACCAGCCCAAAGCTTCCCTGGACACACCAGCCTCTCCACTCGTCATCCAGAAAGCATCAGAAGCAGGCACGCTGGTGGCATCACTTCAGGAAGAGGTATAGATTTCAAAAGCAAAGCCTCCTGCCGCGGAAGGCAGTGGTGCAGCAGAGGGGTATCTGCAGACTCTGTCTCGGGAGGGTGGAAGAAACTCTGGCAGAACACAGCTGGCAATCCTTTTCTTGCCTGGACGGGGACCTCAGGCAGCCTGCAGAATGCCCCCACAAACAAACTCAGCCTCACCCGCCCCTGTGAACATTGTCTTCCAAAGTCAGGCCCTTGGTAGAAGGGCTAATGCAAACCAGCCAAAGGGATCTGCTCTGGCGAGTTGAAGTAGCAACGGGACAGTCTGTCACTTTACCACCCCAGGGTGCCCCTTGCCACCTGCTAACGCTGACATTCATTGTTTAGGCACCCGCCGCGTTGCCTGCAAGCACTGCAGAGACCTCGGAAGAGTCCCGGCTTGGAGCAGAAGGATCCAAGATCCTTTTGGAAGGAAGAAGGTAAAATGAGTTAGCTTTGGTTCGATGAAGAACTAATTTGGGTTGATCCTAATTTTATCTATCTAATCCCACCATAGGATGGAAAGGCTTGCAGGGTCCTCCTGTGAAAATGTGAATAAAATAAAAGGAAAGAGAAAAGCGACCTGGGCAGAGTCGTGGGAAATCCATGAAGAAAAGAAAAGAAGGAAGAGAGAAAATAAACGGAGAACAAAAAAAGGCAGGAAGGTTCAGAAGGTGAAGAAGCCCAGGTGCGTAGCAGGCGCTGCTGCCCGTCTTTCCCCACTCAGGCGCTGCTCTACGTTAGTTCAGTTCCATGGGAAGGGGTTGTGCTGGGATGGATTTGGAAAGAATTCCTTTGTGGCTCTCCCAGGGCAGCCCATTGAGCGCTGCTGTGTGGCACAGGGGCACGGGGCATCTCCAAATGCTCACGGCTCTGCGAGAGGATTACCTAGCGGTGTCAGATGCCAGAGCCATCCCGCAGCCCATGTCAGCAGCAGCTCTCTCCCCTGAATCGCAAAGAATCCCTTTGCACCTGTGCTCCCCAAAGGAAGGGGCAGTAAGCCGTGCTTCTCGCTGCCTTTGTGTGCTGATCAGTGCTTTCTGACTCTGTCCTCACAGGTGCTGAGAAACCTGAATTTATGAAAGAGACGCTGTATCCCGAATGCCAGTACTTATTGGGAACAGAAACCATATGCCTCATTCTACTCCTCCCCTGAGTTCTGAGTTTAACTAATTAAATATATTCAATAGTAAAACGATAAGCTACTTTTGAGGTGGATTTTTTTTGTGTTATTGATTTCATTTTGGCTTATATGTGATCTGTATTTATGGAAGTCATATAGGAACACTAAACAGTGGGTTGTATCTGCTTGCTTGCTCAATTTTTCTTAGTGTCTCTAAAGGAAAACATAGTCCCAAAACTGGGAAAAGGAATGGAATTGTGACGAAGAAAGGGGAGCCCTCCCCCCCTTCACTAATTATTTCTTGTATGTGCAGGGACTGAGCTTATTATATGAAAATGGCAGTGAAATAGAAAAAAACCAAAAACAACTCACGGTTACTTTTTAAGTGATATCCGGTGTACAGTAAAAAAAGTGGCTCTGGATATTTACATGAACTGAGAAATAGCTCTTTTTTCATATTAAGGAAATTATATTCAGCTTATTCAGCTGCATCCAGCGACAGGACGGTGAGTTCTGCTTTTGGGGTAGCCATAGGCGACTGGGTGCTTCCCAAACGGGGAAAAACCCTAAAAAACTTGATCGGAAAATCGGTGCTGGGCTCCGGGCACATCAGCCGATCCCGCGCGGTGACTGACGGGAGGGGGCAGTCCCGGAAGCTCCCGCGGGGGATTTAAAGGGCCCTTAGGGAGCACAGCGACCGGAGCACAGGCGAAGAGGAGCGGGGCAAAGAGGTGCGGGGCTCATTAAACAAGGCAGTTTGAGCGGCAGCTCGAGCGGGCAGGGCGAGCAGGGAAGGGCTGGAGCATGGTCGGAAGGGATTGAGGAAGATGGTGGATACCCGACGAAAGACTAAGGCCGCACCAAGCGTGGTGGAGGCTGCCACCCAGACGGAGCCCCGGTGGGCACATGCAGCTACCCAGAACCTGGGCTGCAGGCAGTGCCCCCCTCCTATAGTGGCTCATGCCTCGGGCACTGGCTTCTCCTGTGGAAGCTGTGCTCGGGTAGGGGAATTGCTTCATATGGTGGAAGAGCTGAAGAAAGAAGTGGAAAGGCTGAGGACCATAAGTGAATGTGAGAGGGAGATAGATGAGTGGAGCAGGACCCTCTCACAGGCTGCTGGAGCCAGTGAAGCTGAGCACCGCCCACCGGTAAGCTGCAAGGATGGGAGAGACAGAGAGGGGGAATGGCAGCAGGTTCCAGCCCGGAGAAGGAAACCTGCTCCCCCCACCCAGGAAATTAACCCCCAGATCTCTCTGGGGAACAAATATGAGGTACTGACGGTGCAGCCTAGCCCTAAAGATGAAGAGGGCTGCACCCACAGCCTAGAAATATTTCCGAAACCCCATCATCCTCCCATAGCTTTAAAAACATCCTCGGTTAAAAAGAAGAGGAGGGTGATTGTCTTGGGGGATTCCCTTCTCAAAGGAATGGAGGGTCCCATCTGTAGGCTGGACCCGCTCCATAGGGAGGTCTGCTGCTTGCTGGGAGCATCAGTGAGGGACGTTACTAGAAAGCTCCCTTCCCTGGTCAAAGACACCGACTACTACCCGCTCTTAGTTTTTCAAATTGGTAATGAGGAAATAGAACGTAGAAGGCCTAAAGCCATCAAAAGGGACTTCAAGGCACTTGGGAGAATGATCGAGGGCTCTGGGGCTCAGGTAATATTCAACTCCATCCCAATACTATAGAACCAGGAGCAGGAAATGAGGAATAAGAAACGGGGTAATGAATGGCTTAGGGACTGGTGTGAGAAGAGGGGCTTTGGGTTCTTTAATCATGGGGAGGCCCACGCACCCCCAGGCTTTCTTACTAGGGATGGGACACGCCTGTCTGCTAGGGGGACAAAAGCCCTCACCAAAAACCTAGTTAAGCTCAGAAATTGAGCTTTAATCGAGATGTGAGGGGGGAGGGGATGGAGGCCAGGCAGGATGGGAGTGAGCCTGGAGGTGACACTTCAGTGGCAAAGGGGTGGTGTGCTGGCGATGCCTGCCGGTGTATCACCACTAAGCAAGAGGGGGTGAGTGCAGCTGAGGATGGTAGGCAGCAAACTGGCACTGTGGCCTTAGTTAAGTCAAGGACTGCTCAGTTGGGAGGAGCCCTATTACGAAGGCTGAAGCTACGCCTGCTCAGCTGAAGTGCATTTACACCAATGCACGCAGCATGGGAAATAAGAAGGAGGAGCTGGAAGCTGTGGTAGGGCAAGGAGACTACGATGTCCTTGCCATTGCGGAGACGTGGTGGGATGACTCGTACAACTGGAGGGTACCCATGGTGGGGTATAAACTCTTTAGGAAGGACAGGAAGGGCAGAAGAGGAGGCGGGGTAGCCCTCTATGTTAGAGAGGGCTTTGGTACCCTCTAACTGGACTACGATCAGGATGGGACTGAGTGCCTGTGGGTGAAAATCAGAGGAGTCCATGGGCAGGAAGGGATTGTGATGGGAGTCTGCTATAGACCACCCAGCCAAGAAGAAGCAGCTGAGGAGCTCTTCTACAAACAACTGGGTGTAGTCTCAAAATCGCTACCTCTAGTCCTTGTGGGAGACTTAAATTTCCCAGATATAGGCTGGGAGTATAATACAGAAGAAAGGAAGCAGTCCCGGAGGTTCCTGGAGTGTGTGGAAGACAACTTCCTCACACAGCTGGTGAGCGAACCGACAAGGGACGGTGCCCTCCTGGACCTGCTGTTTGTGAAGAGAGAAGGACTGGTGGGGGATGTGAAGGTTGGAGGACGCTTGGGGCAAAGCGATCATGAGATGATAGAGTTCTCAGTGCAGAGTAAGATGAAGAAGGAGGTTAACAGAACAGTCGCCCTAAAATTTCAGAGAGCAGACTTTGGGCTGTTCAGAAGGCTGATCGGAAAAGTCCCATGGGAGGCGCTCCATGAAGGCAAAGGTGTCCATGAGGGCTGGGCGCTCTTCAAGAATGAACTCCTAGCAGCTCAGGAGAAAGCCGTCCCCAAGTTCCGGAAAAGTAGCCGGAGGGGTAAGAAATCAGCGTGGTTGAGTAGGGAGGTCCTAAGAGACATCAATAGGAAGAGGAGGGTCTACGACCTCTGGAGGAAGGGGCAGACATCCTGGGTGGACTATAGGGAGGAAGTGAGAACGTGCAGGTAAAAAGTCAGGAGGGCTAAGGCCCAACTAGAAATGCGATTGGCCAAGACTGTGAAAGACAACAAAAAGTCTTTCTACAAATACATCAACAGCAAAAGGAGGGCTAGGGAGAATCTCCAGTCCCTAGTAGATGCAGAGGGAACAACAGTAACAGGGGACGAAGACAAGGCTGAAGTGCTCAATGCCTACTTTGCCTCAGTCTTTAACAGTAAGGAAAATTGTTCCCTCTGTGCACAACCCCAAGAGTTGGATGAGAAGTATGAGATTCCCAAGGTCCAAGAGCAGGTGGTTAGAGACTTGCTTGCCCAGCTAGATGCCCACAAGTCTATGGGGCAGGATGGAGTCCACCCAAGAGTTTTGAGGGAACTGGCGGATGTGCTGGCCAAAACCCTTCCCATCATCTTCCAGCAGTCCTGGATGACTGGGAGGTTCCGCTGGACTGGAGGCTGATGTCGTGCCCATCTATAAGAAGGGGCGCAGGGAGGATCCGGGGAACTACAGGCCTGTCAGCCTGACCTCGGTACCGGGGAAAATCATGGAGCAGGTGATCTTGAGTACGATCATGAAGCACTTGCAAGAGAACTGGGTGATCAGGCCCAGTCAACACGGGTTCATGAAAGGCAGGTCTTGCCAGAATAATCTGATCACCTTCTATGACCAAGTGACTAAACTCTTGGACGAGGGAAAGGCTGTGGATGTATCTTCCTGGACTTCAGTAAAGCCTTTGATACAGTTTCTCACAGCATTCTGCTTCGGAAACTGTCACCTCTGGCCTGGACGGGTACACACTCTCCTGGGTGAAAAACTGGTTGAATGACCGGGCCCAGAGGGTAGTGGGAAATGGAGTTAAATCCAGCTGGAGGCTAGTTACAAGTGGGGTTCCTCAGGGCTCAGTCCTGGGTCCAGTCCTGTTTAATGTCTTTATCAACGACCTGGATGAAGGCATTGAGTCCTCCCTTAGCAAGTTTGCAGATGACACCAAGCTGGGAGGAAGTGTTGATCTGCTGGAGGGTCAGGAGGCTCTGAAAGGGCCCAGAACAGGCTGGACTGCTGGGCTGAGACCAACGGCATGAGGTTTAACAAGGCCAAATGCCGGGTCCTGCACTTGGGGCACAACAACCCTAAGCAGAACTACAAACTAGGAGAGACCTGGCTGGAAAGCTGCCAGGAGGAGAAGGACGTGGGGGTGCTGGTTGACAACCAACTGAACATGAGCCAGCAGTGTGCCCAGATGGCCAAAAAGGCCAGTGGCATCCTGGCTTGTATCAGGAACGGTGTGACCAGCAGGTCCAAGGAGGTTATTCTCCCCCTGTACTCGGCACTCGAGTGAGACCGCACCTCGAGTCTTGTGTTCAGTTCTGGGCCCTTCACCACAAGAGGGATGTTGTGGCTTTGGAGCGAGTCCAGAGAAGGGCAACGAAGCTGGTGAAGGGGCTGGAGAACAAATCTTATGAGGAGCGGCTGAGAGAGCTTAGGTTGTTCAGCCTGGAGAAGAGGAGGCTGAGGGGAGACCTTATTACTCTCTACAACTACCTGAAGGGAGGTTGTGGAGAGGAGGGAGCTGGCCTCTTCTCCCAAGTGACAGGGGACAGGACGAGTGGGAATGGCCTCAAGCTCTGCTAGGGGAGATTTTGGCTAGACATTAGGAAAAAGTTCTTCACGGAGAGGGTGGTTAGGCATTGGAACGGTCTGCCAAGGCAGGTGGTTGAGTCACTGTCCCTGGAGGTGTTTAAGGTTAGGGTAGATGAGGTGCTTAGGAGCATGATTTAGGGATTGGTGGGAATGGTTGGACTCGACGATCCAGTGGGTCTCTTCCAACCTGGTCATTCTGTGATTCTGTGATTCTGTGACGTTTCAGGCAACAGCAGCTTTAAGTCATAGAAGGGTCATAGAATTTCTGGGTCATAGAAGTGTCAAGTCATAAAAGAGGCAGCTGATAGCTCATATACGAGTCAGGTCATACAAGATTCAGTTCATAGAAGGGTCACTTAGTAGTAAGTTTTTTCATAGAACAGTTGGGTCATAGAAAGTTTCGGTTTTAGAAGACTGAGATCATAGAAGCATCAGGACATAGAAGATCTGTGTCACTGAAGAGTCATAGAAGACTTGGGTCATAGAAAGTCATGTTATAGAAGAGTAAGAGAACAGTCAAGTTCTGGAAGGTCATGGTCATTGCATGTCACAGTGGAATCTGATCATTTAGGGGACAGACCAAAGAAGAGTTGAGTTATAGATGAGTCAGATCATAGAGGAGGAGTAGCAGAAGAATTCCATCACAGAAAGTTGATAGAAGTCTTAGGTCATAGAATTCTCAGTCATAAAAGTTTTGGGTCATAGAGAGGTCATAAAATATTTGCGTCTTGGAAGCATTGAGTCATAAAAGCTTGAGTGTTTAGTCAGGAAAAGGAATGACTGGCTCATCAAGAGGTCTTAGAAGAATCAGGTCATAGAAGTATTGGGTCATAGAATAGTTGGGTCATAAATTATTCAGGTCATAGAGGAGGTGAGTCACTGAAAAGAGGAATTATAGAAGAGTGAAAGAGGAGACTGGACATAGCAAGTCATAGAAGGGACAGAGAAGAGTTTGGACATAAAAGATTTGGGTCTTGTTATAGAAGTACTGGGTTATCAAAGGCTCCTAGAGGAGTTGGGTTGGAGAAATATTGGATCGTAGAAGTGTTGCTCACAGAACTGTCCGTTAAGAAAAGGAACATAGAATCTCCGGACACAGAAGTTTCAAGACATAAAAGAGTCGCAGCCTCTGGACTGGACAGGCAAACACTCTGCTGGGTTGAAAACTAGTTGGATGGCTGGGCCCAGAGAGTGGTGGGAAATGGAGGTAACTCCAGCTGGAGGCCAGTTCCAAGTAGGGTTCACTAGGGCTCAGTGCTGGGTCCAGTCCTGTTCAATGTCTTTATCAATGACTTGGATGAAGGCATCGAGTGCACTCTTAGCAAGTTTGCAGACGATACTAAACTGGGTGGAAGTGTGGATCTCATGGAGGCTCTGCAAAGGGATTTGAATAGGCTGGACCTCTGGGCAGAGTCCAGCAGCATGAGGTTTAACAAGGCCAAATGCTGGGTCCTGCACTTGCAACAACAAACTAGGAGAAGTCTGGCTGAAAAGCTGCCAGGAGGAGAAGGACCTGGGGGTGTTAGTTGACAGCGACTGAACATGAGCCAGCAGTGGCCCAGGTGGCCAAGAAGGCCAATGGCATCTTGGCTTGGATCAGAAACGGTGTGACCAGCAGGTCCAGGGAAGTTCTTCTTCCTCTTTATTCGGCCCTGGTGAGACTGCTCCTCGAATCTTTTGTTCAGTTCTGGGCTCCTCACCACAAGAAGGATGTTGAGGTTCTGGAGATTTTCCAGAGAAGAGCAACAAATCTGGTGAGAGGGGCTTGAGAATAATTCTTTGATAAGCCTCTGAGAGAGCTGGAGTGGTTTAGCCTAGAGAAGAGGAGGCTGAGGGGAGGCCTTATTGCTCTCTACCTGAAAGGAGGTTGTGGAAAGGAGGGAGCTGGGCTCTTCTTCCAAGTGACAGGGGACAGGACAGGAGGGAATGGCCTCAAGCTCTGCCAGGGAATGTTCAGTCTTAACATCAGAAAAAAAGTTTCACAGAAAGGATCATTGGACATTGGAACAGGCTGCCCAGGTAGGTGGTTGAGTCACCTTCCCTGGAGGTATTTAAATGATGGGTGGAGGGAGTGGTGAGGGACATTATTTAGTGATTGATAGGAAAGTTTGGACTTGATGATCCTGGGGGTCTTTTCCAACCTGGTGATCTGTGATTCTGTGAAAAGGAAACTGTAGCCTGACCAACAATGCACACATTGATACAAACACTGGTGTTTTCATCTCTGTGCCTTTTCCTAGGACACGTTCTTGAGAAAATCTTCAGAAGCCCTAAGCCATAATGTGCTCCCCTGAGGAGATCCCCTCTCTTCATGGAAAGGCTGTTGTGGAGGCAGCTCCATCCCACAAGTGCCCACTGCCTGTCCCTGCCTGCGGGCACAGTACTGCCACGCAGCACAGCTGTGACCAAGCTCAGAACACTCCAGCCTTACAACAAGGCAAAGGATGAGGGAGAGAGTTTGAAAGTGGAGAGAGAACAGCTCTGGTGCCTGGCAGTGCTGCCATGCCGGGACTCTTTCCCCTCCACTCATACACACAGTAACTGTCTCAGCAGCTCCAGAAATGTCTTGGAGGAAAGATATCGGGGGAAAAAAAGTCACTGAAAATCTTTTTATTTTGCTTAAACACACAGATAGCACTGGCGATCAGTAAGGAAAGACAAGAACGGAATGAGTTAAAAACAGGATGACATATTACACCAGTTAAAACCAAGAAGAAATAAAAACAAATAGAGAAGCCAGTCTGGGCCTGCTATGAGTTGCAGTATTGCATGGTAACTGCTCTGCAAAAGGTGATGAGCAGTTCATTGCTTCAGAGAACCATCCAGTAACCAGTTTCCACGTTGCATCCTTGAGCTGCCGGTTCCTCAAGCTGTAGATGAGGGGATTCAGTGCTGGAGGAACCACTGCATACAGAATTGACATCACTAGATTCAGGAATGGGGAGAAGGAGGAGGGGGGCTTCAGGTAGGCAAAAAAGCTGGTACAGATAAACAGGGAGACCACGGCCAGGTGAGGGAGACACATGGAAAAGGCTTTTTGCTGTCCCTGCTCTGAGGGGATCCTCAGCACAGCCCTGAAGATCTGCATGTAGGATACCACAATGTAAAAAAAACAGCCAAAAAATAAACAGGCACCAAACACAAGAAGCCCAATCTCCCTGAGGTAGGAATCTGAGCAGGAGAGCTTGAGGATGTGGGGGATTTCACAGAAGAACTGTTCCACAGCATTGCCCTGGCACAGGGGCAGGGAAAATGTATTGGCCGTGTGCAGCAGAGCTTGGAGAAACCCAGCGCCCCAGGCAGCTGCTGCCATGAGGACACAAGCTCTGGTGCCCAGGAGGGTCCCATAGTGCAAGGGTTTGCAGATGGCAACATAGCGGTCGTAGGACATGATAGTGAGAAGAGAAAACTCTGCTGACATGAAAAAGGCAAACAGAAAGACTTGAGAAACACATCCTGAGAAGGAGATGGCCCTGGTGCCCCAGAGGGAATTTGTCATGGCTTTAGGGACAGTGGTAGAGATTGAGCCCAGATCAAGAACAGAGAGGTTGAGGAGGAAGAAGTACATGGGGGTGTGGAGGTGGTGGTCGCAGATGATGGTGGTGATGATGAGGCCGTTGCCCAGGAGGGCAGCCAGGTAGATGCCCAGGAAGAGCCAGAAGTGCAAGAGCTGTAGCTCCCGTGTGTCTGCGAATGCCAGGAGGAGGAACCAGGTGGTGGAGCTGCTGTTGCACATCTGCTACCTCTGGATGTGAAGCACTAAACATGAAGAAAAAGACAGTCACAAGTTAGAGAATATGTCTCTTAGAAACATCAAAGCCATTTCTCACAATGCACACTCTCCACTGCTTTTCCTTTCCCACAGGACCATCATTCAGCTCCCTGTCTGCAGTCGGCTGAAAGTACCAGGAGGAGCAGGACCTCTACCTGCGGGCTGCAAGGAGTCAGCCCTGCTTTTCAGCAGGGGCATCATGGGAGCATTGTGGGCAGCCTTAGTCTTCTAATTTTCCAGTTAAAACTACTCCTAATGCAAAAGGGCGTCTCAGTATCTGTACTCCCAATGTTAAGAAACCGTATCCTCCAAAATGTTCAAGAGGGAGAAGTTTATTTACAGCACTTTCCCATCTTGGCTGGAGATTGTCTTGGATATCAGAAAACCTCAGTAATTCTATGGCATCCAGGGACAACAAAGCAACTCGTGCAAGGTGAGAGCATTGCCTGTTTCTCAGTGCAGAGGGAGGGGAGCTGCTCTGTCCCTCGCTCCTGTTCCCAGCTGCCCTGGGCTTGCATCTTTCTGAGATGGAGGGGGATCACACTCCCGTGTCTCCTGAAAAGCCACCAGGACCTGCTGAGAGCTGAGGCACCCACTTCACACCACTCAATATCTCACCCTTTCCTACGGTTTCAGCACCCACTTTCATCTGAGGACACACACGGCTCGTTTCACAAACCCAAAAGCATTTCCTTGGTTGGAGCATCTCCTTGCTTCTCTATGGAGCTTCCAGGTCACACCAAGATGTGATAGGTCATGTTTACATCCTGGAGGGAAACTCACAGCTTGGGAGGACACCTAAGGAGAAAGCCAAGTGTCTGCAGGACGGCACTGGATGAAGAGAGACTCAGCTCCTTCCCCAGCCCCTCTGACTGCACTGCCAAAAGCCTCACAGCTCAGAGCAAAGCTGGTACATGGGTTCCCATGGACACAATGGCAGGAAAGGAGCCACTAGGGCAGTGGGTGACTCTGTACCTGAAAGGTCTCCCCAGAGAGCCTGGTAGCGAGAAGACAAGAACAACAAAAACATAGTCAAGGGGAGAAACGGGGAGAAACATTGTGAGAGTCTACCTGAGAGAGACGAGGGCAGAGGCAGTTTGGCACACAGACAGCGTTCCCCTTCCCCAGGTGTGCTCACCCCCTCCCAGACACCAACCTTGCTGAGCAGTTGCTCTCAGCCCCTGGGCTCTGGAGAGGGCACTGAAGCTGTGGCTGCAGAGGAGGGGGCTCAGCCTTGGAGCCCAGAGCCCTGAGCGCAGAAGCTTTGCTGGGTGGGAGAGGAGGCAGGGGGTCTTGCTCAGAGGAAGGGGTTGCACTGCAAGGGATCACACAGAGCTTTTGAAATTCTCGCTTTCACAATATCTCTGTTATATATTCCTTGCATTCTGTTCCTATCCTTTCTGCCTGGATATTTGCCTCTCCGGAGGTGTTTCCCTTTACAATGTCTTTTCCCTCCTCACAGTCCCCATCTGACCTTCTCGGCACTCCCTTACTCAAATCTGCCTGTTTGCAGGTCACTGCCTGTGTGCAGGTTCCTGTTTGAAGATGGAAAAGAGCTGAACAACCTGATAGGTACAGCAGAGGTGAGGCTGGTTCTGTCCATAGACCCAGAAGCTCCTGAAGGCATTTTACCAAGGTCTTTACTGACCTACTGTTAACTCAAGAGCTACGGTTCAAGAATCTCAATGAGTTGTTAAAAAATGAGGGCTCCATTTCTATTTCTTCTTTTCTCTCCCCATCCTCTGGAAAAGGAAACAGAAAACACAGTCTCAGGTAGGATACTTACCTTTATAGCATTCCTTGCCTTGACCAACTTGAGACACCCTTTTGGAAATATTCTAGGGGTGACCCAGAGCTCTTGGAAGCAGAATGACTCTGCCTTATTGCGATTTCCTCCTTCCACACACAGCTTCTCCCCACCTCACCCCGATCAACTCCCCTGAAGGGCTGAGTGCTGACCCTGGAAGGTGCAGAGTTTCTGTCCCAGCACACTGGGACACAGGGACCCCTTTTGGAAGGACATCCCTGGGCATCCAGCAGTGCAGATTCACCTTTACACCCCCATAGCCAGCAGCAGAAGGCAGCTGTTGTGTTCTGTCCCTCTGATAGTTCAGTGCAGAGTCCCTGATCTACAGCACATCCTCCTCCCACTCTGCTCTAGAGTAAGTTAAGGTCGTACTTACAGACACCATGAACTGGGGGATGTGCCCCTTTTAGGAGATCCTTCCAGGAACTGAAGCTGCATTGCTTGGCACTAAGAGATGCAGGGAGCTCTCACCATCCTCCCTCCCCACCCTGCCTTTCCCCTCTCTCTGCTCCCTCCTCTCCCCTCGCTGCCTGCAGGCAGTGCCCTCAGCCCTGCTGGGCTTTGCTGAGAAGCTGCTCCTGCTCAGACCTGGCTCTTTTATAAATCACTCTATTGTTATGAGCTAACTCTGTCCTAGGAGCCCAGCCCAGCTCAGCAGCAGAGGAGCAGCTCAAGGCAGCATTTTCTGCCCCCTCCAGGCTCCCTCGAGGTGTCCCTGGGGCTCCAGGGGAACCTGCTGAGAAACAGGCTGAAGCTATCCCCGATGTTCCCTCCCTCACCTGGGAGAGACACTTCTTTCCTGCAATGTTACTGCATGACATGGGCAGGAGAATCACTGAGGAGGGGAAGGAGTTTGTGCCACCAGGAAGGTGAGAGAGAATGACCTCATTTCCCCAGGCTGTCAGAATGGAAAGAGAAAGGGATGTAAAGAAAAGGGATGTAAGTCCCACGTGGTCAGTGCCAGAAATTGTGGGACTGAGGAGGTTAGGAGCAAGGTTGTCCATGCAAGGTCAGACCATAAGGGATGCTTTTCCATGCTGCCCAGTTCTCCTGAGGTGACACTCATCATCAATGCCCTTTGGAGGATGCTTCTGTCATTTCTTCTCTGAGTTGAAAAATAATGAAATATAAACATTAAAATGAAAGTGATTTTTTTTAAAGTGCACATTGAAATCTTCCTCTTTAACCACACTGGGAAATTACTCCAAGGAGCTGTGTGAGGCTAGAAGACCTGAAAAAAACTTCAGGCAGACAAAGAGCTCGTTAAGGCTTTCTGTAGTTTAATGAGACCCAGGGTGAATTTGCTGATGAGTCCTTGAACCTCAACTTCTTAGAGAAGATGAAGTGAAGCTCTCAAGAAGTCAAAACTAGAACTCAGAGTACCTTGAAGTATTAATTGGTCTCAGTGAGGATTGTTACTAACACAGCGTTCCCCAGGGACTCGTTAGTGCCAATAATTGGAGGCCATGATTGCAAAAGGGCAGAGGCTCAATGCAGGCAGCTGTGATGCTGAGAAATGCCTGGATTTACTTGCTGAAGGAGAGAGGCCAAGCCCTGACCCCCAGGCCCTGGGCAGGCAGATCTGGCTTTAGCTACAATGTCACTGGTGCCATGGACATTCTCACATTGCTGAATCAAATTGGAAGCAGTTATTCCATATAATTCCAAATACAGGCCATAGAGTCACGGGAGATGCCAAGGCTCTCACAGAGCTCCATGCAGGTGCAGAAGAGTTGGGTCCTAGAAGGTTAGGGTCATAAAAGTGTTGGTCCTAGAAGAGTCACAGGAATCTGGAGTGTAGGAAGATTCAGGTTATAGAAGAGTCAGTTCATAGAGTTCAGTCACAGAAGGTTCATGGAAGTCTTGGGTCATAGTCATCTCATAGCAGAGTTGGGTGATAGAATTCTGGAGTCACAAAATTCAGGTCATAAAAAGGTCATGGAATATTTGAGTCCTGGAAGACTCGAGTCATAGAAGTGTGAGTTCATTTGGTTTGTTGTAGTGTTCAGTCATAGAAGGGTCGGTTCAGAGAATATATGAGTCATAGAAGGTAACCGACCTGTTGGGTCATGTAAGAGTTGTGTTGTGGAAGGGTTTGATCATAATATATATGGCTAACAATGATGTTTGGTCACCGAAGAGTCATTGAGAAGTCAGGTCATAGAAAGTCATAGAGGGTTAGAGAAGAGTTCTGAGCACTTCATCACCTCATCTTTTAAATGACTCCAGGGACCACAACTCCACCACCTCCCTGGGCAGCCTCTGCTACTGCCTCAGAATCCTTTTGGTAAAGAAATTTTTCCTGATGTCCAACGTAAACCGCCCCTGGTGCAACTTGAAGCTATTTCCTCTGTTCCTATCACCTGTCACTTGGGAGAAGAGACCAACATCCACCTTGCTACAACCTCCTTTCAGGCAGTTGTAGATAGTGAGAAGGTCTCCCTCAGCCTCCTTTTCTCCAGGCTAAACAACCCCACTTCTCACAACTGCCTTTCATATTGTTTGGTTCTAAGAAGACTCGTGTTTTAGATGTGTTGGATCATAGAAGACCAAGTTCAGAGAAGATTCGGGCCATAGAGGAGTCATGGAAGAGTATGGTGATAGGAGTCAGGTCATGAAAGAATTCAGTTGTAGAACATTTATAGAAGTGCTGGGTGACAGAAGGCACTTAGGAGAGTTGAGTCATAGATGGGACTTAGAAAAGTCTTTTATAGAAGAGTCTGGTCAGAGAAGAGACAGGACTTGTAAGTCTTGGGTCATGACAGAGTCATAGAAAGGTCATATAAGCATCATAGAAGAGTCAAGTCATGGAACTCTTAGGTCATCAAAAGGCTGGGCCATAGAAGGGTTGGGTCATAGATTATTGAGGTCCTAGAGCAGCTGGATGACGGAAGAGTTGAGTCATAGAAGAATCTTAGAGGAGTCAAGTCACAGAAGGTCAGAGAAGAGGTGGGTCATAGAAGGCCTGGCTCATAGAAGGCCTGGCTCATAGAAGACTCGTGGTTTAGGGCTGTCTGCTAATAGAACACTCAGATCATAGAGGATCCACAGCATAGAGGAGTCATAGAAGAGTGGGGTCACAGAAGAGTTCAGTTGTTGAAGGTTTACAGAAGAGCTGGGTCACAGAAGGCTCCCAGGTCCCTCTGCTGAGCCTTCCTGACCTCCACCAGACCAACACCTTCACCCAATTTGGTGTCATCTCCAAACTGACTGAAGGAGATCTGATCCTCTCACCAAGATTGTGGATAAAGGTATTGAACAAGACTGGCCCCAAGACAGAGCCCTGGGGACACTGCTTGTGGCTGGCCACCAATTGGATTGAGCTCCATTCTCCACAACTCTCTGGGCTCAGCCATCCAGACAGTTTTCACCCAACACAGAGCACGCCTGCCCCAGACATGAGCCACCAGCTTCTCCAGGAGAAAGCTGAGGGAGACAGTGTCAAAGGCGTTACTGGAGTCCAGTCTCTCACTCTGCAGCTCCCTTCCAGACAGGCACATTACACAGTACTTACCTGTGCTTCTCTTTGCTCTCACCATGCATCAGGAGTTATTTCAGTCTAACAGGTGACTAATATTTGCAAGCTGCCTTAGAATGCATAAATTAGTTCAAATTAACCCATTGGTGTTGTTTCACTTCAATTCAATTCCCAGAACGCCATTTTATTGAACCACTCTCCACAGCCAAGAGGAGTTCATGAGGGAAACTCATCCAATTTCCATCAAACAGGAGCCCATGAAGGGACTTGGAGAGACACCTTCATCCAGCCACATCTTCCACCACCTCTCCTGCTCAGCGATGTCCAAGGGCTCTCCACAGTTTCCCCTTTCTGCTTCTGTCTTTGCACAAAGTCAGGTAGGGTCTTTTCCACTGGCTTCAGCTGAGGTTCTGTTGATTCCATGGCATCAGGACTGCCTGCGGGATGGGGGAGCTGCAGGGACCATTTAATTTTGAGCTGTGTCTGGAGACTGGGGGCTTGGTTCCTCTACAACAGGGACACCAGGGGTGGGCTGGCTGGGGACTGATGGTTGGCGTGTTCATGTTCCAGCAGGAGCAGTGGCTGCTAGGGTAGGACCCATGGCAAGAGGGATGCTGGCAGGCTTTGCGAGGATTCAGGGACCATTTAAATCACAAATGGATCTGGAGGCTGAATTGCTGGTTTTGCTTCAGCATGGATGCCAGGGATGGTCTGGTTTGGGAGCGATGGTTGTGGGGAGAGTGGGTGTGATGATTCTCCAGGCAGGAGTGGTGGCTGCTGGGGTTGGGTCCAGCTCTCAGGGGTACTGGGGGCAGGTGGTTGGGCTGTCAGTGTGCGAGGGGTGGCTGCTGGTTTCCATTAGGGTTTGTGAAGCTGCAGAGTGGATCCTGTGGAGAGAAAAGGCTGCTGAAACCTCAGCTGCAGATGGAGGACAAGGACTCTCTCTCCCCCATGGCACGGAGCTGGCACAGCTCCACACTCCGAGCTGGGAGCTGCCAGCACAGTTTGGCTGAGGGGGACAGAGGCACCTGATGGCACCACCAAGCAGAGGAATTCCTGCAGGCAGGTTCCCTGTCAGAAGCAGGTGCTGGTGCATGTCCTGCTTTCCAGGGCAAGCTCAGCCCCTGCTCTTTTCTATCCTCACCTGGCTTTTCTCACACCTGTCACTCATGTCCAGGCAGGGTCTGCTTGAGCCAACCTTGGCTCTGGTCAGAGGGGGCTCCTGAGAAAAAGGCCCAAGCATTCAGATGCCAATTAAAGCACCCAACAGCAGCTGAAACCAGCCCTACCATCTCTGAAACCACCCTTGAAACACTCTCAGGTGAATCCTACAGTGCCTGCAATCTCCACACCAATGAGCCCGGAGGCCGCTGGTCATATGCTTGAGGCCTCCAAACCCCATCCTGAGAGGTCTCTGGACACTCTCCAGGGTGTTTGCAGATGAAATCATAGTGGTCAAAGGCCAAGAAAGACTTTTTATGAAGGCCTGTATTGGCAGGACAAAGGACACTGGCTTTGAACTGGACGAGGGGAAATTTAGATTGGATGTAAGGAAGAAATATTTTACAATGAAGGTGGCAAGGAAGAAATAGTTTAAAATGAGTGTGGCAAGGAAGAAATATTTTACAAAAAAGGTGGCAAGAAGCTGACACAGGTTACCCAGAGAAGTTGTGTATGTCCCACATCTGGAATTGTCCAAGGACAGGAACTTTGAGCTAAGGTGAGAAAACTGATTCAGCTCTAGCTCAAACCAGAAAGTGATTACATAAGGGTTTTGAAATTGGTGGGGTCATCCCAAAATACAGTCACACAGCCAAGGGATCAGTGTGTGCTTGTGAGGGCACCACTGCCTGAGCAGCTGATAGACCAAGAGGAGACTCATGGCATTTGTAGGAATGTTTGAGGTCCCTTATTCCTTACAAGTGGGGAGAGAACAAATAGTTGGATATGTGGTGATCAGGTCACAGGTTACCGAGGAGCCAACAGGCCAGGGGAAGGACAAAAGCTTGTGTAAGTGTTTGTGAGCTATTTAGTGTCTAATTCTTTCACAGAGCAGGAGAAGTCCATAGGTTGTGCAGGTTCTTACGGGGTCACTCAACCCCGAGGAGCTGATAGAGCAGAAGAGGGCCTGTAGATGGTGCAGGTGCTTGTGAGGTCACTGGTGCCTGAGCAGAAGATAGAGCAGAAGGTGGCACATGGCTTGTGAATCTCCTTGTGATGCCAGTGGTACCTGAATGCCTGATAGACCAGGAGCAGACACGGCAGTGGTAGATGCTGTGAGGTCACCTGTGGCTGAGTGGTGGATGGTCCAGGAGCAGGCACGGGGCTGTGCACGAGCTCGGGATCACACTGGTGTTAGAGCAGCTTTTAGGCAATGAGCAGGCACAGGGCTTGTGTGGAGGCTCCTGATGACATCACAATAATGTTTAAACACCACTAAATATGGCTTTTTGGAGGAACCATGACCGGCAGAACCCATGCACAGTGCACACGTGTGACCATTTAACTCATGAGCTCAGAGCACCAGAAGGAGGAGGGTCTGAGGACACTGTCCCCCCTGAGCACACAGGGTGGCAGCAGGATGGTGTTTAGTCACTGTCACCCCTGAGTAAACAGAGTGGAAGCAGGAGGGTGTGAGGTCTCGTCACCAATGTTCCCTATAGCCGTGGGGTCAGTGCGGAGCAGCCGTGTCTATCAGAGGGGATCCTGGTGACAGGAGCTGCCCAGCAAGGTTTCTGTGAAGCTGAAGGAGCAGCCCTTCAGCCCTGGTGGAGCAGTCGGGGTTGGTGGCTCGGGGGCTCCGCGGGGCTGTGCCGGGCTCGGTGCCAGCAGGAAACCACAAGCTTCCTGCCTGGGCGCTGCGGGGGGAGGCCCCGTGGGCTGTGGTTTGTGCACCTGCAGGCTCCAGCTCCTGATCTGCCTGCGGGGAATAACGGCCCCTGGGTGACACGCTGACAGGCAGGGACACGGCTGAGCCTTGGGGCAGGAGAGATGCTGCCAATGCAGGGACAGGGCCCAGCTCCGGCTCCTGCCAGAGCCCAGCGTGGGGCTCTGTGGGGAGGGATGAGCAGGCCAGCACCCCTGGGAAGGAGCTCTGCCCCTGGCTGAGGCCTTTTCCCAGCTGCTGCTCCCAGCACGGCGGGGCTGGGCCAGCGACAGGGGCTAATTCCTCTCCATCCAGACACAGACCCCGTCCCATCCCAGCTCCGTGGCTCCCACAGCTCAGATGCAGCTGGACACTCGCCTCTTGGGTGCTTGGATGAGCCTAGTGTAGGAGAGGCTCTGTGTGCCCAGTTCCCACCCCAGGGTCCAAAGGGCAACAGGACTATTTCCCCACACACAGCTTGCCCCATGCCAATCCCCCATCACAGCAACCGTGACGTGTGTGTCCCTCATATATGGTCATGAACGGCGCTGGAGAAGTTCATTGGAGGGCTGGGCTGCCTTGGAGGGGAGATCACTCCCGATAATGTCTAAAAAGGTGCTGCTGCTCTGATTGGCTCCTCCTGAAGCTGGGTCGGCATCTGCAGATACATCACCCTCTTAACTTCCCCTCGAGTCCCCAGGAGCCGTGAGAGGGAGTGGAGTCCAACAGGGCAGTGCCAGCAGAGCAGGAGGCTCAGGATGGGGATGAAGGGGCTCCTTGTCCCTCGGGTGCTGTGGCTGCTGCTCTGGGTGCAGCCGTGCAGGGGTGAGTTCCGGGTCACTTGTCCCACAGCCTGGGCAAAGCAGTCACCAGCGTGGCCACTGGGAAACCTCTGGGAATGGGATTTCTTTGCAGGTGACGCTGAGACAAGGGACAGAAGGCGGTCAGGTCGATGGACCCACTGCCTTTCCTAGTGCCCCTTTGGATGTGAGAGGGAGCTGTAGGCTTGGGGCACGGGGCTGCACAGAGGCTCTGGTTTGGGGAGGAGAGGGTGCCCCGTGCAGGCTGGGCGCAGTGAATGAGCAGGCATGGGCAGAAGGCAACTGAGGTGGGAGGAGGTCTGGGGCTGTGGGGCAGCTGCCCTGATGCTGGGCAGTCTCAGAGTTCTCCTACACATTGGGCAGGAAGGGTGCATACACTGCTCTGGATATCACCCTGAGCATGAAGGGCTCCATCCCACATGCCTGTGAATCAGTATGGGTAGCGGAGACATCTCCAGACCTGCTGTGTGCAGCTTGATTCTCTACTGACCTGTCCTGTGTTGGTTTTTGAAGGGGCTGCAGACTTGAGGCTGGAGAACGGCGGCGGGCGCTGTGCTGGGAGAGTGGAGATGAAACTGCAGGGCCAGTGGGGAACTGTGTGTGATATTTCATGGGACATGACTGATGCTGCAGTGGTTTGTAAGCAGCTGGGCTGTGGATCTGCTCTAAAAGCGCACAGAAGAGCAGACTTTGGGCCAGGATCTGGCCCCATTTGGCTGTTTGATGTTAACTGTGATGGAACTGAGTCTGCCCTGTCTGACTGCAATAACTCAACACGGCGTCAGTTGTTCTGTGATCACAGCCGGGATGCCGGAGTGACATGTTCAGGTACAGTACAAGCCAGTTCCCCACCTTTGTGGTTGGGATGGGGGAAGGGACCTGGCTGTGCCCTCAGGGAAAGAAGGAGGTACTGGGGAAGGGCTGGTGAGGCCAGTGACTCTGCTAGGCTGAGGCTGTCACTGCTGGTTTCCTGGTCTCTGATGAAAGCCCGGTGGGAACCCAGCCCCTCCTGACCCTGGTGTGGCTCAGGAGCCCCAGTGTGTGCCTGGGTCGGGAGACGAACGCCTACCCTGCCCTGAGGTCTCTTGGCTGCAAACTTCCTCCTCCTGTTCATACAGGAGGTGCCTGGCAGAGCTGAGGAACAGGTGCTCCCATGCCAGAGGCCACAGGGAAGGGTCCAAGGATGCCAGGGATTGTTGGGTTGTGTCCCCTGGCAGAAACGAGTGACCAAGGGCAGAGGGGCTGCTCAGCAGGGAGGAGTACTGGGCTGGGGCGGAAGAGCAGGGTGGGTCATGGCCACCTCATTCCTCTTCCAGGATCACCTCCTGAAAGCAGCCCACGTGGAAACACCCCTGTGACAGCAGCACTTCCCTGCCCAGCCTCTCCTGCCCACCCCAGCCCCTGGCTGCCCTGGGCACGGGGATCTGCCAGCCCTTGCTGGCTCTCCTTGGTGCTTGTCCCTGCTCGGGGAGCTTGGGTCAGCCCAGTGCTGCTCCTCTGCCTGCTCCCCTTCACTCAGATGCTGGCAAGGGCTCTGCTGAGGACCCTCCTTAGGCTGGCAATGGAGCTGGGAGCTGGTGGGGACAGTAACTGCTCGTGCCCCTGTACCACATCTGTGCCCCAGGATACGTCCCAGCTAAGAGCAGGTCCCCAAGCTGGGGGATGAGGGGCATTGGTGGTGGCTCTGAGGGGTCCCTCAGCCTGGCTGTGAGCTCGGTGGGGCAGACCAGGCTGCAGCAGCGGCACCAACGACCATCTCCTTAGCCTCGAGTCCCATGGGTGCTGCAATGCTGGGGCCATTGCAACCCAGGGTCTCCAGGACAGCAGTAGTTTGTCTGAGCAGTGCCTCTAGCTGGGGTGGGACATTAGTGATCCCACAAGTCCTGTGGTTGTGTTTGGGGACAGCAGGGGGTCCTGGATGTGTTTGTGCCATTAGCACCTACTGGGAGCTGCTGGGAGTCTGTGAGTCTCTCTGCCTGCAAGCTGCCCCGAAGAAGAGGTGGGAACTTGGGTGTGTGACTGTCATGGGGAGCTGGGAACTAACAGGGGGTTTTGTTTCTCCAGGCTTTGTCCGGCTGGTGGGAGGGGACAGTCCCTGCTCAGGATATGTGGAGATCCATGACGGAGACAAGTGGAAAACTGTCTGTGACTCGGACTTTGGTCCTGAAGCCGCCACTGTGGTTTGCAGGGACTTGAAGTGCGGTGCAGCCCTGTCCGTCCATGGGGCAGCTCTGGTTGGAGAAGGCATTGGTGCCCTCTGGGACAGAGAGCTGCAGTGCCTGGGGAATGAATCCCACCTCGCCTCCTGCCCCAGGAGATCTTCTAGGGGCCAGCCCTGCCCCCAGGGCAGCGCTGCCACGGTCACCTGCACGCGTAAGTGCTCAGTGTGGGGTGTTGCTCTGTGGGGCTGGGCAGGGGGTGAGAGCAGGGCAGGAGACATGCAGAGCCAGGGTTGAGGACAGAAGGGGGACGTGGGTGTCTGCAGCCAGGAGGAGAAAGGCCAGCTGTCCATTTGGTCTCTCCTCCAACTCCCAAGAGAGAAGAAGCACACGTCAGGCCCAAATAATTCTTCTCTGTCCATGGGTTCACAGGGTTCAGGCTGGTGAACGGCAGCACGGCGTGTGACGGGAGGGTGGAGGTCCAGGTACATGAGACCTGGGGCACCCTCTGTGCCTCCCATTGGGATCTCTCGGATGCCCATGTTCTCTGTCATCACCTCAACTGTGGCTTTGCTGAGTCCCTTCCCAGAGGAGGGCATTTTGGAGGAGGCACCAGCCCCATCTGGAGAGACTCGTTCCACTGTGATGGGACTGAAGCCCACCTGGGAGAGTGTCCAGTGACCGCCCTGGGGGCCTCGCCATGCTCCCATGAGAACATCGCTGCTGTCATTTGCTCAGGTGAGGGCTGGGAAACAACTCTGTTGATTCCATTTGTCACTTGGGTGCGACACGGCCACCCAAAGCATGGACTCCATGGCAGCACCAGGGTCAATTTCTGCCTGGAGAAAGCCTGGCTCCACCTGGAGTTACCTGGAGAGCTTTGTCTGCTCACATTGAGTGCTCTCATGTGGGAGAGCTGAGGGCTGAGTGGGTAGAGGTGTCTCTGCCCCCGGGGCAGCAGCTCAGCTCTGGGGCTACCACCAGGCCTGGGCTTCCCTGTGCTTCTGCTGCGGGACCAGCCCAGGATGGGGCTGCAGGTTCAGCTCCATCACTCCATCTGCCAAACTCCTCATCCCAGCCCCCAGGAGCCTCATGGAGCCCAAAGCCAACCTTCAGGGCTGCCCATGTGTCCCCAGCAGCAGCCCTGGGTGGCAGCTGCAGGGCTGGGCTTTGACCTTGCTTCTGGGGCTTCTGCCCAGCACGAATCCCAAATGTTTACTCATTGCTTGGACACCCCACATTGCTCTGCTCCCTGACAGGGACACAGATTCCCCAATTCCCAGGGGTGCAGAGGGGCAGAGATGTGGGCTCTGCCCTGGGTCTCCTCCATGCCAGAACTGAGGTCAGAATCAGAGAATGGTTTGATTTGGAAAGGACCATCCTCTTCCAACTCCCTGCTGTGGGCAGGAACACCTTCCACTGGGTCGAGTTTCCCAAAACCCCATCCAGTCTGGCCTTGAAGACCTCAAGGCTGGGCAAACCTTGTCGCGGCACTGCCGTTCCTTTGTCTGTTGTATGCACGGCTGCATCCTGCTCTGGGAGCTGCCCCGTTGGCCTCAGCAGGGACCGGCCGGGTGGCTCTGCTGCACCAAGAGCCAAGAGATTCTCTCCCAGCAAGGCTCAGGGACCTGGACCCAACCCATGGAAACCTGTCCCTGGAACACCCCATGGAAGGCCGAGGGTGGGCAGGTGCGCTTCAGGGCACCCTGAGGGTTCCAGAGCCTGGAGAAGCTGCAGGTTTCTGGTCTCTCCATTGCTGCTGAGGCCATTGCTCCTCTCCCCAGGTCCTCCCAGCTCCGCATCCCTGCGGCTGGTGGGTGGAGAGAGCCGCTGCGATGGGCGAGTGGAGATCTTCCAGCATGGAACATGGGGCAGAGTCCTGGATGACCAGTGGGATGAGCAGGAGGCCAGTGTCGTGTGCCGGCAGCTGCGGTGTGGAGAGGTGGAGAGAGCCTACAACCCCCCAAAGCTGGAGAAAGTGACGGGTCCCGTGGGGCTGCGAGGGGTTCGGTGCGCAGGGCACGAGGCCAACCTGACCCTCTGCAACACCTCGGTGCCTGAGAGCACGCTGGCAGCAGGGGTCGCAGAGGATGTGGGGGTTGTTTGCCGGGGTAAGTGCCCTGCAGGGCCCTGCCAGCTCGGGCTGGGTGTCACCAGCCCCTGGTGGCAGCTGGGGTTCCTTCCTGCTGCAGGGAGCCGGCGCATGCGGCTGGTGAATGGGCAAGGGCGCTGTGCCGGGAGAGTGGAGATCTACCACCAGGGCAGCTGGGGCACCGTCTGCGATGATGGTTGGGACCTGCCCGATGCCACTGTCGTGTGCCACCAGCTGGGCTGTGGGGGAGCAGTGGAGGCACCTGGTTCTGCTCGGTTTGGGGAAGGCTCTGGGCAGATCTGGCTGGACGGCGTGAACTGCTCTGGGGCTGAAGAAGCTCTCTGGGACTGCCTGCCAAGGGCCTGGGGGCAGCACGACTGCGGGCACAAAGAGGATGCAGGAGTCAACTGCTCAGGTCGGTGCCAGGAGCTGGGGAGGACTCAGGGCCAGGGAAACAGGGACAAGGAGAGAGCGGTCAACAGCTGAGGCTGTTCCTGGCCACCTCTGAGCCCCTGCCCAAGATCATCCCAGGAAAGCCATGCACACGTCCCCTCAGTCCCACCGGGGATCCCTGGAGAGCTCAACTTCTTCCAAGGGATAGCAAGGAGGGCAGGGGTGCATGTCCATCCTGGATCTTTCTCTATCCACCAGTGCAAGGCAGACCTAGATCATGGAACACTTGGGTTTGAAGGGATGTCAAACCCATCCAGTTCCAACCTCCCACTGGATCAGGTTCTCCAAGCCCCATCCAACCTGGCCTTCAACACCTCCAGGGATGAGGCAGCCACCACTTCTCTGGACAACCTTGGCCAGGGCCTCTTCACCCTCACAGCAAAATATTTCCTTCTAAGACGTCATCTCAATCTCCCCTCTTTCAGATGAAATCTATTGCCCCTCGTCCTCCCATCCCTGACCTCTCTGATCAAGAGCCACTCCCCAGCTTTCCTGGAGCCACTTTCCGTATTGGAAGCATCTCTAAGGTCTCCTCAGACTTACTGGTCATGTCTTTGCCTGGCTGAGGGCCTGGGGGTGCTGGAACATCCTTGCTCCCACCACCCAAAGCAGCCTGATACTCTTTGTACTTCTCCTCCCAGAGTTCGTAGCCTTAAGGCTGGAGAACAGCACCAGCTGCTCTGGGCGCCTGCAGGTTCTCTATAACGGGACATGGGGCAGCGTCTGCTCCAACTCGATGACTCCCAGAGCAGTGTCGCTGGCATGCAAGGAGCTGGGCTGTGGGGACAGAGGGTTCCTCGAGACACAAGGCACCTCTGGCACAGTGTCTGGTGTCACCTGGCTGGATCGCGTGGAGTGTGGGGAGAGAAACAGCTCCTTCTGGCAGTGCCCCTCCGACCCCTGGGACCCACAGTCGTGCAATGACCCACGAGATGAGACCCACATCTCCTGCCATGGTAATTCTGAGCTCCCCGGTCACCAGCCTCACCCCAGCTCTGTCCCTTCTCCAGCACAGAGACAGAGGTTTGTCTTTCCATGGCAGACCCTTCTGCTCCTGGGGCAGAAAGTGGGGTTTGAGCTCTCAGAGCCCCACATATTGCCCAGCAGCTGCCATCCTGATTCGCAGCAGATCCTGGGGGAGGCAGAGGTGTCTCCAGGCATGATCTCAGAAGAGACCACACGGGGGCTCTGAGGAGCATCCTCTCCATGGGAGCCTTCTGCTGCTCTAAGAACCAGGGTCCCTCTGGGGCTGGGCAATCAGTGCCGTGCATGTCCTCTGAGTGTCCTAGGCCCAGCTGCTGTCATGAGGGAGATGGCACAAGAAGGCAGAAGAAGAGCTCAGCCTACACTCTGCTGCACCCACTGCAGAAGCCTCTTCACTGCCACATTTTCTTCTGCAGGGAAGCAGCCAGAAGTGCCCCCGGCCCTGGGGACCAAGTGCCCAAGCTCCACCAGCTGCACAGGTAGCAGCTCCTCTCCACCCCTCTTGCCCGGCCAGGCTCTGCCTGCTCTCCCACTGCCCACGGAGGTCTCTGCCTTCTCCAGACAGGGAGAAGATCCGTGCTATAGGAGGCAAGAATAGATGCTCGGGCAGAGTGGAGGTGTGGCACCGTGGGTCCTGGGGGACGGTGTGCGATGACTCCTGGGACATGCGGGATGCTGAGGTGGCGTGCAGGCAGCTGGGCTGCGGCCCTGCGGTGTCTGCCCTGGGTGAGGCAGCATTTGGGGAGGGCTCAGGCCCCATCTGGCTGGAGCAGGTTGAGTGCCAGGGGACAGAGCTGTCTCTGCAGGACTGCTGGGCCCAGACTGGGGACAGGGGGCTCTGCCGGCACAAGGAAGATGCGGCTGTGAACTGCTCGGGTGAGTGGAGGATCTGAGAGGGCCTCCTAGGTACTGGCAATAAGCCTTCAGTCTTCATGGGATGGGATATGCTTCAGATTCTGCCTGTGGGTCCCTGCAACCTCCAGGGCATCTCCTGGGCTGCCTGTGCTCAGAGCAGTGCGCTGGCCTGCATCCCAGTGCCCCTGCCCAGCCCTGCAGGAAGGGTGATGCGGGTGGGATGGGGAAGAGATAGATGGGGAAACACACATACAGACATCGTGTCAGAAAGCAGCTCCCTGCTGCTTGCATGCCAAACCTCTCAGCCCAGCTCTCCTTCTCATCCCTTGCAGCTGCATCCACCACGGCAGCACCACCTCCCGAAGCAGGTAATCTGTCCTCTTCACTGCAATGGGGATGCCCAGGGCTGTTCTGGGACCCACAGTCGGGGTAAGGGGCTCCTGGCCAGAGTGTGAAACTCCCCAAAGGAGGCACTGGGTTAGGGGTGAGGTTGGGGACAGCTGTCATTTACCTGGCAGGGAGGGAGATCCCAATCTTCAGCCCCTGGGTTAGGGGTGAGGTTGGGGACAGCTGTCATTTACCTAGCAGGGGGGGAGATCCCAATCCTCAGCCCCTGGGTTCTCCACCCACCTTGTAATGGAGGGTGGGAGCCATGTGTCTCAGCCTCACCTCTCCCAGCCCTGGTGCTGCCCTTTCTGGTTCTCTGCCCCTGCAGATCCCACCCGGGCCCTCCTGAGCAGCAGTGGGAGAGTCTCCTTGCCCATCATCATCTGCATCATCCTGGGAGCCCTGCTCTGCTTGCTCCTGGCCCTCCTGGCTGGGCAAGTGCGAAGCACCAGGGCTGAGCGCAGGGGTGGGTCCTTCTCCGTGGCCCCGACGGAAGGGGCCTCCTAGCCAGGCCAGGGGGAGTGTGGGTGTCAGTGAGGGATTAGGGCAGAGCTGTGGGGACAAGAGTGTGTGCTGCCTGCTGCCCCACACGCTGCCCCATCACCTGCCTGGCCATGGGCCACCAGCAGCCAGAGACAGAGTCCAGGCAGGGATGGGGCAGGGAGAGAAACAGCAGAGCTGAGCTGGGGGAGATAGGATCAGAGGGGAGAAGGCTGAGAATGAGCAGGGGCAGAGCTCAGGGAAGAGCTGGAAGGGCTCTGGGTCAGGGGAGCTGCCAGGAGGAGTGGGGGGCAGCAGGGTCCATCACTAGGTTTCAGGTCCCAGGGCTGTTCCTCCATCCAGCCCTGATCTCCCCACAGCAGAGCATGGACCGTGCTATGGATCTGTGGGGCAGAGAGGGGACGGAGCCAAGGGGAGAGAAAAAGCAGGAGCTGCTCCCAGCTCAGCACCAGGACCTGATCCAGGGGCAGAGGCGCTCAGGGTCTGTCTCTGAGGGACAGTGTGAGGGTGTTGCTGCCCTAGAACATCTCCATGGGGGCATGTACCATCCCTGAGAGGGTGCAGCGGTGCCCAAACAGCACAGTGGGGCTGTTGGGTGGGGACAGCTCTGGGCTGGCCCAGGCAGTGGGGCTGGGGAGCAGAGCAGGGTCCTGTCCCCTCTCTGTGTGTCCACAAACCAGTCCTGATCCATCTGCAGGCTCTGAGAGAGCGTGGGAGCCCTTCTCTGAGGCCGTGTACGAGGAGATCGGGAACTGCCCAGCATGGGAGAAGCAGGCGAGGTTCAGCAGCTCAGGTGGGTGTGTATCCACACATCTGGAGAGCTCTCTCCCCAGTCCCACCCAGGGATGACCCACTGCAGCCCCTGACCCACGGTCCCTGCCATGCTGGTGTTGTGGGGTGTGTGGGGAGAGCAGCCAGGTCCTGGGCCCGGGAGAGGAGCTTCCTCCCCTCAAGTCCTGCCCGTCCCAGCCAAAGTCGGTTCCTCTCTCCCAGCCCCTGTGTCCCCTGTGACACCCGAGGGCTGAAGGAAGGGGCTGTCCTGGGGCAGCTCTGGGAGCCCCTCAGGGATGGGCTTTGTCCCAGGGATGCAGGGGAAGCCCTGAGCCCTCCTCCACACACAGCCCTGGTGCTGTGCATCCCTTGTCCACAGCAGCGCTGACCATGAGTCAGCTCAGCAGAGCACACTCCTCTCAACCCCGCTGTGCCTCTCCCCAGGCTCCCATTCTGAGGGGTCCCTCACCGAGCTGCACCCAGGGGACAGCACGGAGGAGGATGGTCTGGGGTCAGTGCCAGGTACTGGAGGGCAGGAAGGAGTTAATCTCTCTTACCTGCAGATGTGTAGAACAGTGGTGTTGCTGAGTGTCGCTGTCAGAGCTAGAGAGGACATGGCAGGGTCTCCTGTGGTGCTGCCAATACCAGTGTCTGAGCCCCATGTCCTTGCTCATCCTCCCATCCTCTACTCCCTGCCACCAAATCCCTTCTCCTTTCAGAGACCCCTGTCTCGCCTGCAGGTGACCCAGCAGATGGTTATGATGATGCCAGGGAGGTTCCTGACCCTCAGCAAGATCCTGTGTCTGGACAGGGAGGCTGGGAAATGCCTGGGGCACAACAAAAGGGAGCAGGACCCAGGGATACACCTGGAGGTGAGAGGGAAAGAGAGCACTGCTGGTTCCAGGGTGTCACCCTGGTGCCAGATGACTTGCTGAGAAAAATCTGTGGTGGGGAAGGTGCTGTGGAGCTTTCTTTGGAGAGCCAGGGGTGGGAGAGGGTGTGGACCATCTGAAGGCCAGGGAGCAGAGGGAGGAAGGTAATGCACAGTCCAGGAGGGGTCTTGCTGCTTGCAGGGGCAAACCTGCACTCTCAGAGCAGCACTGGGGCCCCTGGAGCTGAGGGAGATATTTACTGTCCATCTCCAGAGAGCATGGGCTATGATGATGCTGAAGAAATGTCCCTGGCCTATCCCCCTGAGGACACACAGACTGGGACCAGGAGCTCAGTGCTCAGCAGTTCCTGAGCCCCAGGCCAGCAGAGCCCATGCCTGCGGTGGGACTGGGGGCAGCCAGGAGGGAGGAGAGGACTGTGCAGCTGGGAGAGCCATGAGTACCAGGAACCGTCTTTCTTTGTCCACAGCAGCAGGAACAATTGGGCATTGCCTTTTTTATATCTGTTTCACCTTGTATCTCTGTGTTTGCTGTCATTAAAATCTTTTGGGTGCCAGCAGAGCAGGTTCTGTCCTGACTGGGGTCCGAGTGTCTCCCTGAGCTGGTTTCAAAGAGCAGAACAAAAGCACAGAGCGGTGGGGCACGGAAACAGCTCGGAAACTGCTACCTCAGACCTGTGGGGCTGCAAGAGCCCTTGCTCCCTGGGGAATATACTTGAGGCGAGAGACATTTCCAGCTGCAGTTTCCAGCAAAAATAACTCTCAGCACATCTCCATGCTGCACCCCAGCAGCAGTTTCCACCTCCTGACCTGGGACTCCCCACGGCTCAGAGGTTCCAACAGAGCTGCTGAGTTGGGGTGAACCCTGGTCCATGACCCCATACAAGCCAGCCCCAAGGTGGCCATGGTGCCCTGGATGCCCTGGCCAGCCCCAGGGGGATCACAGCCATGGATCACCTCCAACAGGGGTCAGGAGGTAGCTCTGCTCCCGCTGCCCTTGCTCAGGGTGCAGGGTAGTTGCTGGGGCTCACGGGGCTGGGGTTGCCCCTTTGCTGGCTCTGCCAGGGCCTCGGTCTCCGTGGGCTGTTCCTGCTGCTCTGGGCCCTCACAGCCCCAGAGCCGCTTCCTAGCTGGGCAGGGGCTGCAGGGACCCCTAGCAGCCCTGGGACCCCCTCCTCCTGCCGGGCTACAGCCCCCACCACACTCCCTGCTGGCAGCTCCTCCACCCCTGGAGTGACCCTGAGGAGACCTGGGGGCAGCCCAAGCTCACAGACCCCTCTGGCCTGCTCCCAAAAGCTTTCCTGCTGGCAGCCTCTGGTCCAGAGCAGCCTCTCTGTCCCTAGTCCTGCACCCGTGTCTCCTTGTGGAGGTGCAGGACTGCAGCCTGCCCTGGGGGGAGTTTCCCAGAGGATGGAGTCTGTGTTTCCAGTGCCCACATGTGTCAACCACCCCTTTGGAGGTCTCACCCTGTTCCCACTGGCATGGGGTGGATGGAGACAGCAGATCCCTCAGGAACAAGAAGTGGGTGCTGCCCCACCAGTATCACCTCCACAACGCTCTGCCTGACTCAGTGGCACCAGGTTCCCTGCCGAGGCTCTGCTCAAGCTAGCAGTGATGGCAGAAGGAAAGGAACCTGGAGACAGGGTCACAGGAGGAAACATTGCTCCTCCAGCTTGGGAGTCCAACAGAGCTTGAGAGGACCAGCACTCAGCTCTAGCTTGTGCCTGTGTGAGGCTGGGAACTCAGGGAAGAAGCACCCTTGGTGCTCATGGTGCAGAGCCAGGTGTGATGGTGAAGGAAGCAAGGACCAAGGGCCTGATCATGGTCACCTCAATGGGCTCCAGCCGGGAGCTGTTCTGGGGTGTCTCCACCTCCTCCCAGGACACCCTGGGGCAGCTTGGGGGTCTCCTGCCATCTGTGGGATGGAGGAAATTGGGGGTGTGGGGAGATGAGCTGAAGGGAAATGCCTCAGTGTCGTGGGGCTGCTAGGGCATGAGGGAAATATGTGGGCTGCGCTTGGAGTCTCCTCGCCGGCTCTGTGCTCCTGCCCTTTCCTGTTGCTGTCTGGTTAGACACTGATGAGCTGCAGCCACGTTAGCTGGACCTTGCACCGTGAGGGGCTCTGAGGTCGAAAAGGGCCACCTTCCACTGCTGCTTCAGCTGGAAGGGGCAGCAGCTCCACTGGGAGGAGTGGGAGCTGGGTCATCATGGCCCGTGGGGGCTCTCGGGGTGTCCCCAGCCCCCATCTACCCCTGTTACCACTCAGCTCCTGCCTTTGCCCTCGTCCCAGAGCCCTGTGTCCCTGGCACAGTCCCAGCATTCCTGCAAGACCTTTGGGGCTGAAATAATAGAATCCTAGAATCACCAGGTTGGAAGAGACCCATGGGATCGTAGAGTCCAACCATTCCTATCAAACACTAAACCATGTCCCTTAACACCTCATCCACCCGTGCTTTAAACGCCTCCAGGGAAGGTGACTCAGCCCCTCCCTGGGCAGCCTGTTCCAGTGCCCAATGACCCTTTTTGTGAATTACTTTTTCCTAATGTCTAGCCTAAACCTCCCCTGGTGGAGGTTCAGGCCATTCCCTCTCATCCTGTCCCCTGTCACTTGAGGGATGAGCCCAGCTCCCTGCTCTCCACAACCTTCTTTCAGGACGTTGTAGAGAGCAATGAGATCACCCCTCAGCCTCCTCTTCTCCAGGCTAAACAACCCCAGCTCTCTCAGCCGTTCCTCATCAGGCCTGTTCTCCAGCCCCCTCACCAGCTTTGTTGCTCTTCTCTGGACTCGCTCCAGAGCCTCAACATCCTTCTTGTGGTGAGGGGCCCAGAACTGACCCCAGGATTCCAGGAGCAGTCTCACCAGTGCCGAGTACAGAGAGAGAAGAACCTCCCTAGTCCTGCTGGTCACACAGTTTTTGATACAAGCCATTGGCCTTCTTGGCCACCTGGGCCACTGCTAGCTCATGTTCAGTCGCTGTCAACCAACACTCCAGGTCCCTCTCCTCGAGGCAGCTCTTCAGCCAGACTTCTCCTGGTCTGGAGCACTGCACAGGGTTGTTTGGCAGGACCTGACATTTGGCCTTATAAACCTCATGCTATTTAGTCATAGCATCCTTGCTCATCCTTGGGTCATTGAAGTGTCAAGTCATAAAAGACGCACCTGGCAGCTCCTATATGTGACAGGTCATACAGGAATGGCATCATCGAAGGGTCAGTTAATAGTAGGATTGTTCATACAACGGTTGAGAGAAAGAAGGGTCACACTGTAGAAAAGTTGGGTCATAAAAGCGTCAGGACATAGATGATTTGTGTCACAGAAGAGTCATAGAAGAATTGGGCCATGGAAAGTCACGTCATAGAAGACTCTGAGAATACACAAGTCATACAAGGTCATAGAATGCTTGAGTTACAGAAGGGTCTGATCATTTGAGAGGCAGGTCAAGGAAGAGTTGTGTTATAGATGAGTTGGATCGTAGAGGAGCAGCAGAATTCAGTCAGAGAAAGTTGATAAAGGTGTTGTGCCAAAGAAGTCTCAGGCCATAAAAGATTTAGGTCATAGAAGGGTCATAAATTATTTGGGTCATGGAAGAATCGAGTCATAGAAGCCTGAGACTTTAGTCAGGAAGTAGGAAAACCGGGCTATAAAAAGGTCTCAGAAGACTCAGATGATGGAAGTGTTTGTTCACAGAAGAGCTGGGTCATAAATTATTCAGGTGACAAAGGAGCTGGGTCATAGAATTGTGGGGTCATAGAAAAGTCATGGAGGAGACTGGTCATTGAAAGTCATAGAAGGGTCAGAGAAGAGCTTGGTAGTAAAAGGCTTGGGTAACATAGTACGTGTTATAGAAGTATTTGGTAATTGAAGTCTCCTAGAGGAGTTGGGTCACAGCAATATTGGGTCAAAGAAGTGTTGGTCACAGAAGTGTATTTTGTTTCCCCCGTATAGGACACTGATGTATCCTTACCTGCCGCCTATCCAAGGGGTGCTGTAATGTAAATATTTAAATAATGATGATGGGCATGCCTTGCACCCACACAACTCCCTTGGCAAAGTTTAATCACCACTGAAACTGAGGGGCTTGCATCACAATTCAACAGAAGTCAAACAACAAAAAAACAAAAATGCCAAAAACTATTAGATTAAACAGACTGACATGTCCCAGGTACAACTAAGTTATTCCTCATGCTCTTACACAAAAACATTAGGAAGATCCATACATTTTTAAAACAATCTTCTCCCTTGACAAGGTCAGCTCTGGCATCAGCACAGGTATTCCCTCTCCATGTGATACATTCAGCACTGTGTGAGGAACACACTAAAGAGGCAGCTGCGTTCCCCTTCTGCATGGCAGGTCCCAGCAACAATTTCACACGATACATACAACACGTTTATCATCTAGACTAAAATGAAGCCATGCTGTTACTATTCCTTTTGAACTACTCTTCTCTCAGTTGTTTAGCACTAAGTGATTTGATGAGCACAAAGGAAATATCTTCATGGGTCATCACACTCGATGCATCACTCAGACTACAGCCTGAGACAGGTAGAAGACCCAAACATACACACCATTGGAAAACTTGTAAAAGCGCAACAGACATTTCTTCCAGGTGGCAGCTGTCAAGTTCTGCCAACTGGGAGTTGACAATGACCATTACTTCAGGGTGGTCTTATTGCTGGTTTTAGCTGGTCTCCTGAGCTGGCCACAATATTAGGGTCTGATAGCATCCCCGGCTATTCTAGAAAGTAAACCAGAAAGATTCACCATTTAAGCAAAAAAATAAACCCAAACTTTTTAATTTCCTTTCATTTTTTTTTCAGCAACATCTTTAAAATACTGCACTACAGCTTAGATATTCAGAACTCAGGTCACAAGACTGATGCAGGGATCATTGAGAGTCTCAATCTCTTTCCAATCATCTGTTGGAGGTGCTTTTCATACTTTTAACAAAACCTTTTCCCATCCAATGTTTAATAATAAATGCACTGAGTCAATCCAACAATGCAGGCTTTAAAGCTTCGTGCACCACCAGCTATTCAAATTGTCTGTGTTTCATTTTAGATAAGATTAAAATATATAAAAAATATTCATCGTTTCTCTAATCTCATCCAACACTGTCAATTTTTGTTATTCATTAAAAAAGGAGAAACAAAAACATTTTGGTCCCAAAGTTATTGAAATGACACCTGGCACTGCAAGTACCTTTAGTAGCTTTATTTTAGTGAAAGATGTGCTAAGATAAAACAGAAAATACTGCTGCCAGGAGTGGCACTGCCTTGTTCCATCCTATCATATCTGTGTGACAAAGCCAGTAAAAGGTAAGAAACTCATGACCTGATTCAATGCTGAAGCTCACCAATTTTACATGGAAATAACTCTAAGCTTAGACTGAGAGTTTCAAGTCCTTCAGCTCCCACTTCTGTTACATAACCATCTGGCATCTCAGGAGACAAATAGCAAGAAGGCAGCCAAAACACTTTCTGCCAAAGAGTTTTCCCTGCACAGGTAGGCATTTCAAGCAGCACCCACAGGAGCTTGACACTTCAAATCCAGAGACCTAGCAGAGTGAGATGTCCTACTAGGAATATTTCTCAGAAGCTCCTCTCCCTCTTTCTATTACAGTTTTGTGAATTATTTTTTCAAACTGTGATTCCAAAGGCGCATTTTTTTTCCCCGTAAAAGCAGACCATTAACTCTGTGTGCCATTAAAACTACCAGCCTCACAGTCTGCATAGCCATTTATCACAACTAAAAGAGTTGAAAGTGAGAATAGTCTACATTACCACTGCTCTTTTCTGGAGCAAATTCTCTCCTCCATTACAGGAAAGGAAGATTCAGAATCATGTAGGAAACCACTGTGATACCTTGATGCTGAGTTGGCTTGCTCTATCATACATCCAAGCTTAAAGACAGATAGAATAAAGACAGGTGAGGGGCATGGTTTAGTATTTGATAGAGACGGATGGACTCGATGATCCAGCGGGTCTTTTCCAATCTGGTGATTCTATGACTCTATGATTCTATTCTATACCAGAGTTAACTAGTCTAAATTGGCTTATTCCAGCCTTAACCGCCTTATACCAGACTTAACCAATCTAAACCAGTCTAAACCACCATATTTCAGCATTAACTGCCTTATGCCAGACTTAGATAGTCTAAACCGGCTTATACCTGCCTTAAATGCCTTATAGCATGCTTAACCAATCTTAACCAGTCTAAACCGGCTTATACCAGCCTTAACCGCCCTATACCAGACTTAAACAGTCTAAACCATTCTAAACCGCCATATTCCAGCCTTAACCACCTTATACTAAACTTAGCCAGTCTTAATCGGCTTATACCAGCCTTTACCACCTTATAGCAGACTTAACAAGTCTTAACCAGTCTAAACCAGTCTAAACCCCCATATTCCAGGCTTAACCACCCTATACCAGACTTAAGTAGTCTAAACCATTCTAAGCCACCATATTGCAGCCTTAACTGCCTTATACCAAACTTAGCAAGTCTAAACCGGCTTATAACAGCCTTAACCGCCCTATACCATACATAACCATCTAAACAAGTTTAAACCGCCATATTCCAGCATTAACCGCCTTATACCAGACTTATCCAGTCTAAACCTGCTTATACCAGCTGTAACCAACCTATAACAGTCTTAACCAGTCTAAACCAGGCTAAACTGCCATATTCCAGCCTTAACCAACTTATGCTAGACTTAGCCAGTCTTAAGCGGCATATAGCAGACTTTACCTAACTATAGTAGACTTAACCAGTCTTAACCAGTCTAAACCACTCTAAAACGCCATATTCCAGCCTTAACCGCCTTATACCAGACTTAGACAGTCTAAACCAGCTTATACCAGCCTTAAATGTCTTATAGCATACTTTACCAGTCTAAACCAGTCTAAACCAATCTAAACCGGATTATACCAGCCTTAACCATCCTATACCAGACTTAACCAGTCTAAACCAGTCTAAACCGCCATATTCCAGACTTAATCGCCTTATACTAGACTTAGCCATTCTTAACCAGCTTATACCAGCCTTTACCTATTTATAGCAGACTTAACCAGTCTTAACCAGTCTAAACCGGCTTATACCAGCCTTAACTGCCCTATATCAGACTTAAGCAGTCTATATCACTCTAAACTGCCGTATTCCAGCTTTAACCAGCTTATACGAGTCTTAACCATCTTATTGCAGCCTAAACCGGCTTATTCCATATTTAACTGCCTTATACCGGACTTAACCAATCGATACCAGTCTAAACCACCATATTCCAGCCTTATCCAACTTATATCAGACTTAGACATTCTAAACCGACTTATACAAGCCTTTACAGCCTTATAGCAGACTTAACCAGTCTTAACCAGACTTAGCCAGTCTAAACCAGCTTATACCAGCCTTAACCACCCTATACCAGACTTAAGAAGTCTAAAAAACTCTAAACCGCCATATTCCATCCTTAACCGTCTTATACCAGACATAGCCAGTCTAAACTGACTTACACCAGCCTTAACTGCCTGGAGAGGAGGAAGCTGGCCTCTTCTCCCAAGTGACAGGGGACAGGACGAGAGGGAATGGCCTCAAGCTCTGCTAGGGGAGATTTAGGTTTAAAATTAGGAAAAAATTCTTCATGGAGAGGGTGGTTAGGCATTGGAACAGTCTGCCTAGGAAGGTGGTTGAGTCACCATCCCTGGAGGTGTTTAAGGTTAGGGTAGTAGAGGTGCTTAGGAGCATGATTTAGAGATTGATGGGAATGGTTAGACTCAACAATCCAGTGGGTCTCTTCAAACCTGGTCATTCTGTGATTCTGTGATTCTGTGAAATTGCCATGTTCCAGCTTTAAACGCCTTATACAAGACATAGCCGGTCTAAACTGCCATGTTCCAGCCTTAACCGCCCTATACCGGACTTAACCAGTCTAAGCCGGCTTATACCAGCCTTAACAGCCTTATACCGGTCTTAACCACTCTAAACTAGCCTAAACTGCCGAATTCCAGCATAACCGCCTCATACCAGACTTAGCCAGTCTAAACTGGCTTAAATGAGCCTTAACCTCCATTATACCGGGCTTACCAGTCTTAACCAAACTAAACCAGTCTAAACTGGCTTATACCAGCCTTCACCGCCTTAGAGCAGACTTAACCAGTCAAACCCAGTCTAAAACGACTTTTGCTATGCTTAAAAAATATCTAGCAGACTTCAGCAGTCTAAACCACTCCAAAACTCCTTAACCAGACATAACTGCCTTATAGCGGACTCAACAAAACTAAAACAGTCTAAACCGCCATATTCCAGCCTTAACCGCCTTAGACCGGCCTTAGCCAGTCTGAACTGGCTTATACCATCTTTAACCACCTTATACCTGGCTTAACAAGTCTAAATCAGTCTAAACCAGGCTAAACGGGCTTATTCCAGCCTTAACCAGACTTAAGTGAATGAACCAGACTTAAGCAGACTTTACGGGCTCAAGTGTTTTAAGCAACTCGAGGGAAGTAAGTGACTAAGCAGACTTCAGCCACTTCCCGGCTTCTGGGTGCCAGGTCTACCTGCCGTGGTGAGGAGCCGTCAGGTCTAGCCGATTCCGGGTGCCAGGTCTACCCGTGTTGGACTCGGCACAGCAGCGCTGGCAGTGAGCCCGGGGAAGAAAAACCTGAGGGCAGGGCTGGCGCTCTGCAAGCACGATGTATATCAGGCCAGGCCTTATACCAGACGTAGCCAATCTTAACCAGTCTAAACGGGCCTATACCAGCCTTCACAGCCTTAGAGCAGACTTAATCAGTCAAACCCAGTCTAAAACGACTAAGGCTGCAATATGGCGCTTTAGACTGGTTTAGACTGGTTAAAGTTTATGTAAGGCAGACTAGACTGGAATGAACTGGTTAAGTCTTGTATAAGGCAGTTAAGACTGGTATAAGCCGGTTTAGACTGGTTAAGTCCGGTCTAAGGCGGTTATAGCTGGAATATGGCGGTTTAGACTGGTTTAGACTGGTTAAGTCTGGTGTAGGGTGGTTAAGACTGGTATAAGCCGGTTTAGACTGGTTTAGACTGGTTAAATACGGTATAGGGCGGTTAAGGCTGGAACATGGCGGTTTAGATTGGTTTAGACAGGTTAAGTCTGGTATAGGGAGGTTAAGGCTGGTATAAGCCGGTTTAGACCGGTTTTGACTGGTTAAGTCTGGTATATGCCGGTTAAGACTAGTATAAGGCGGTTTAGACTGGCTAAGTCTGGTATAAGGCGGTTAAGGCTGGAACATGGCGGTTTAGACTAGTTTAGACTGGTTACGTGAGGTAGAGGCCCATTAAGGCTGGTAAAAGCCGGTTAAGACTAGCTAAGTCTAGTATAATGAAGTTAAGGCTGGCATATGGCAGCTGAGACTTGTTTAGACTGGTTAATTCCAGTCGAAGTGGGTTAAGGCTGGTATAAGTCAGTATAGACTGGCTCAGGCTAGTAAAGGCGGTTAAGGCTGGAATATGGCCGTTTAGAGTGGTTTAGACTGGTTAAGTCTAGTATAGGGCGTTTAAGGCTGGTATAAGCCGGTTTAGACTGGTTTAAACTGATTAAGACTGGTTAAGCCCGGTCTAAAGGGGGTTAAGAATTGTATAAGCCAGTTTAGACTGGCTAAGGCTGGTATGAGTTGGTTAGGGCTGGAATATGGCAGTTTAGACTGGTTTAGAGTGGTTAAGACTGGTATAAGGCAGTTAAGGCTGGTATAAGCCAGCTTAGACTGGCTAAGGCTATTATAAGTCGGTTAAGGATTGACTATGACAGTTTTTACTGGTTTAGACTGCTTAAGTCAGGTATAGAGTATTTAAGGCTGGAATAAGCCCCTTTAGCATGATTTAGCCTGGCTTAGACTGGTTAAGCCAAGTATAAGGTGGTTAAAGCTGGTATAAGCCAGTTCCGACTGGCTAAGGTCGATCTAAGGCGGTTAAGGCTGGAATATGGCGGTTTAGACTGGTTTAGTTTTGTTCAGTCCGCTATTAGGCAGTTATGTCTGGTTAAGGAGTTTTGGAGTGGTTTAGACTGCTGAAATCCGATTGATATTTGCTAAGCATAGCAAAAGTCGTTTTAGACTGGGTTTGACTGGTTAAGTCTGCTCTAAGGCGGTGAAGGCTGGTATAAGCCGGTTTAGACTGGTTAAGACTGGCTACGTCTGGTATAAGGCCTGGCCTGATATGCGTCGTACTTGGAGAGCGCCAGCCCTGCCCTCAGGTTTTTCTTCCCCGGGCTCACTGCTCAGCTCGCAATTCATCCATTCTGGCACCCAAAAGCATTTCCAAGCCACAATCCCACAGCTGACAACTCCTTTTTCCCCACTCTGAGCCAATTCCCCTCAGAAAGAGGGAGTCACAAACAAGCCGTCGACAACATCCTCAAGGATCCCACTCAGCCCACCTTCTTTCAAGGGACGCGGGCTCTCTTCAGCCAGACTTTGGCACGGGCGTCAAACCATGAAGCCCAGCTGGCTGAGAGATGCAGGCAACAGGGTCCCCAGCCCCACAAGTGACTCCTCCTGCCCCACAAGTGGCTCCTCCTTCCACAGGAGCGATTGGGCAGGGTGTTAGGGGGCCCTGATCTTTCCCATCCACCCAAGGATGCTCTTTCCTCTAGTGGCAGCCCTCAAGTGTCCCCGGCTCCTGGGACGGACACCAGGTCAACCCAGAGCCGGCGCTGCTGTGCCGAGTCCAACACGGGTAGACCTGGCACCCGGAATCGGGTAGACCTGACGGCTACTCACCACGGCAGGTAGACCTGGCACCCAGAAACAGTGAAGTGGCTGAAGTCTGCTTAGTCACTTACTTCCCTCGAGTTGGTTAAAACACTTTAGAACGTAAATTGTGCTTAAGTCTGGTTCATAGTCTTAAGTCTGGTTAAGGGTGGTATAAGGCGCTTTAGACTGGTTTAGAGTGGTTAAGTCCACTATAGGGCGGTTATGGCTGGAACATGGCGGTTTAGACTGGCTATGTCTGGTATAAGGCGTTTCAGGCTGGAATATGGTGGTTTAGAGTGGTTTAGAGAGGTTAAGTCTGGTATAGGGTGGTTAAGGCTGGTATAAGCCAGTTTCGACCAGTTTAGACTGGTTAAGTCTGTTATAGGGCGGTTAAGACTGGTATAAAGTGATTTAGACTGGCTAAGTCTGGTATAAGGCAGTTAAGGCTGGAATATGGCGGTTTAGACTAGTTTAGACTGGTTACGTCAGGTAGAGGACCATTAAGGCTGGTATAAAGCTGATTAAAACTGGCTAAGTCTGGTATAATGCATTTACGGCTGGCATATGGCGGCGGAGGCTTGTTTAGACTGGTTAATTCCAGTCGAAGTTGGTTAAGGCTGGTATAATCCGGTATAGACAGGCTAAGGCTAGTATAAGGCGGTTAAGGCTGGAATATGGTGGTTTAGAGTGGTTTAGACTGGTTAAGTCTGGTATAGGGCGGTTAAGGCTGGTATAAGCCGGTTTAGACTGGTTTAGACTGGTTAAGGCTGGTTAAGCCCGATATAAAGAGGCTTAAGGATTGTATAAGCCAGTTTAGACTGCCTAAGGCTGGTATGAGGCGGTTAGGGCTGGAATATTTCAATTTAGACTGGTTTAGAGTGGTTAAGAGCGGTATAAGGCGGTTAAGGCTGGTATAAGCCAGCTTAGTCTGGCTAAGGCTCCTATAAGTCAGTTAAGGATTGACTATGACCGTTTTTACTGGTTTAGACTGCTTAAGTCAGGTATAGAGTGTTTAAGGCTGGAATAAGCCCTTTTAGCCTGGTTTAGCCTTTTTTAGGCTGGTTAAGTCAGGTATAAGGTGGTTAAAGCTAGTATAAGAAAGTTCAGACTGGCTAAGTCCGGTATAAGGCGGTTAAGGCTGGAATATGGTGTTTTAGAGTGGTTTATTTTTGTTGAGTCTGCTATAAGGCAGTTATGTCTGGTTAAGGAGTTTTGGAGTGGTTTAGACTGCTGAAATCCGATAGATATATGTTAAGCATAGCAAAAGTCATTTTAGACTGGGTTTGACTGGTTAAGTCTGCTCTAAGGAGGTGAAGGCTGGTGTAAGCCGGTTTAGACTGGTTAAGACTGGCTACGTCTGGTATAAGGCCTGGCCTGATATGCGTCGTGCTTGGAGAGCACCAGCCCTGCCCTCAGGTTTTTCTTCCCCGGGCTCACTGCTCAGCTCCGCAATTCATCCATTCTGGCACCCAAAAGCATTTCCAAGCCACAATCCCACAGCTGACAACTCCCACAGCCTTAAAAACGTCCTTAAAAAGAAGAGAAGCATCAGTGAGGGACGTTACTAGAAAGCTCCCTTCCCTGGTCAAAGACACCGACTACTACCCGCTCTTAGTTTTTCAAATTGTTAATGAGGAAATAGAACATAGAAGGCCTAAAACCATCAAAAGGGACTTCAAGGCACTTGGGAGAATGATCGAGGGCTCTGGGGCTCAGGTAATATTCAACTCCATCCCAATACTAAGGAACCAGGAGCAGGAAATGAGGAATAAGAAACGGGTTAATGAATGGCTTAGGGACTGGTGTGAGAAGAGGGGCTTTGGGTTCTTTAATCACGGGGAGGCCCACGCACCCCCAGGCTTTCTTACTAGGGATGGGACACGCCTGTCTGCTAGGGGGACAAAAGCCCTCACCAAAAACCTAGTTAAGCTCATAAATCGAGCTTTAAACTAGATGTGAGGGGGGAGCGGATGGAGGCCAGGCAGGATGGGAGTGAGCCTGGAGGTGAGACTTCAGTGGCAAAGGGGTGGTGTGCTGGCGATGCCTGCCGGTATATCACCACTAAGCAAGAGGGGGTGAGTGCAGCTGAGGATGGTAGGCAGCAAACTGGCACTGTGGCCTTAGTTAAGTCAAGGACTGCTCAGATTGGGAGGAGCCCTATTACGAAGGCTGAAGCTACGCCTGCCCAGCTGAAGTGCATTTACACCAATGCACGCAGCATGGGAAATAAGAAGGAGGAGCTGGAAGCTGTGGTAGAGCAAGGAGACTACGATGTCCTTGCCATTGAGGAGACATGGTGGGATGACTCGTACAACTGGAGCGTACCCATGGTGGGGTATAAACTCTTTAGGAAGGACAGGAAGGGCAGAAGAGGAGGTGGGGTAGCCCTCTATGTTAGAGAGGGCTTTGATACCCTCGAACTGGACTACGATCAGGATGGGACTGAGTGCCTGTGGGTGAAAATCAGAGGAGTCCATGGGCAGGAAGGGATTGTGATGGGAGTCTGCTATAGACCACCCAGCCAAGAAGTAGCAGCTGATGAGCTCTTCTACAAACAACTGAGTGTAGTCTCAAAATCGCTACCTCTAATCCTTGTGGGAGACTTCAATTTCCCAGATATAGGCTGGGAGTATAATACAGCAGAAAGGAAGCAGTCCCGGAGGTTCCTGGAGTGTGTGGAAGACAACTTCCTCACACAGCTGGTGAGCGAACCGACAAGGGACAGTGCCCTCCTGGACCTGCTGTTGGTGAACAGAGAAGGACTGGTGGGGGATGTGAAGGTTGGAGGACGCTTGGGGCTAAGCGATCATGAGATGATAGAGTTCTCAGTGCAGAGTAGGATGAAGAAGGAGGTTAGCAGAACAGTAGCCCTCAACTTTCAGAGAGCAGACTTTGGGCTGTTCAGAAGGCAGGTCGGAAAAGTCCCGTGGGAGGCGCTCCTTGAAGGCAAAGGTGTCCATGAGGGCTGGGCGCTCTTCAAGAAGGAACTCCTAGCAGCTCAGGGGAAAGCCGTCCCCAATTTCTGGAAAAGTAGCCGGCGGGGTAAGAAACCAGCGTGATTGAGTAGGGAGGTCCTAAGAGACATCAATAGGAAGAGGAGGGTCTATGACCTCTGGAGGAAGGGGCAGGCATCCTGGGTGGACTATAGGGAGGCAGTGAGAATGTGCAGGGAAAAAGTCAGGAGGGCTAAGGCCCAACTAGAAATGCGATTGGCCAAGACTGTGAAAGACAACAAAAAGTCTTTCTACAAATACATCAACAGCAAAAGGAGGGCTAGGGAGAATCTCCAGTCCCTAGTAGATGCAGAGGGAGCAAGAGTAACAGGGCACGAAGACAAGGCTGAAGTGCTCAATGCCTACTTTGCCTCAGTCTTTAACAGTAAGGAAAATTGTTCCCTCTGTGCACAACCCCAAGGGTTGGAAGAGAAGTATGAGATTCCCAAGGTCCAAGAGGAGGTGGTTAGAGACTTGCTTGCCCAGATAGATGCCCACAAGTCTATGGGGCCAGATGGAGTCCACCGAAGAATTTTGAGGGAACTGGCAGATGTGCTGGCCAAACCCCTTTCCATCATCTTCCAGCAGTCCTGGATGACTGGGGAGGTTCCGCTGGACTGGAGGCTGGCTGATGTCGTGCCCATCTATAAGAAGGGGCGCAGGGAGGATCCGGGGAACTACAGGCCTGTCAGCCTGACCTCAGTACCGGAGAAAGGCATGGAGCGAGTGATCTTGAGTGCAATCATGAAGCACTTGCAAGAGAACCGGGTGATCAGGCCCAGTCAACACGGGTTCATGAAAGGCAGGTCTTGCCAGAGTAATCTCATCACCTTCTATGACTGAGTGACTAAACTCTTGGACGAGGGAAAGGCTGTGGATGTGGTCTTCCTGGACTTCAGTAAAGCCTTTGATACAGTTTCTCATAGCATTCTGCTTTGGAAACTGTCGGCCTCTGGCCTGGACGGGTGCACACTCTCCTGGGTGGAACACTGGTTGAATGACCTGGCCCAGAGGGTGGTGGGAAATGGAGTTAAATCCAGCTGGAGGCCAGTGACAAGTGGGGTTCCCCAGGGCTCAGTGCTGGGTCCAGTCCTGTTTAATGTCTTTATCAACGACCTGGATGAAGGCATTGAGTCCTCCCTTAGCAAGTTTGCACATGACACTAAGCTGGGAGGAAGTGTCGATCTGCTGGAGGGTCGGGAGGCTCTGCAAAGGGACCTGAACAGGCTGGACTGCTGGGCTGAGACCAACGGCATGAGGTTTAACAAGGCCAAATGCCGGGTCCTGCACTTGGGGCACAACAACCCTAAGCAGAGGTACAAACTAGGAGAGACCTGGCTGGAAAGCTGCCAGGAGTAGAAGGACCTGGCGGTGCTGGTTGACAACTGACTGAACATGAGCCACCAGTGTGCCCAGATGACCAAAAAGGCCAATGGCATCTTGGCTTGTATCAGGAACGGTGTGACTGGCAGGTCCAGGAAGGTTATTCTCCCCCTCTACTCGGCACTGGTGAGACCGCACATCGAGTATTGTGTTCAGTTCTAGGCCCCTCACCACAAGAAGGATGTTGTGGCTCTGGAGCGAGTGCAGAGAAGGGCAACAAAGCTGGTGAAGGGGCTGGAGAACAAATCTTATGAAGAGCGGCTGAGAGAGCTGGGGTTGTTCAGCCTGGAGAAGAGGAGGCTGAGGGGAGACCTTATTATTCTCTACAATTCCCTGAAAGGAGGTTGTGGAGAGGAGGAAGCTGGCCTCTTCTCCCAAGTGACAGGGGACAGGACGAGAGGGAATGGCCTCAAGCTCTGCCAGGGGAGATTTAGGTTTAAAATTAGGAAAAAGTTCTTCATGGAGAGGGTGGTTAGGCATTGGAACTGTCTGCCTAGGAAGGTGGTTGAGTCACCATCCCTGGAGGTGCTTAAGGTTATGGTAGTAGATGTGCTTAGGAGCATGATTTAGAGATTGGTGGGAATTGTTAGACTCAACAATCCAGTGGGTCTCTTCCAACCTGGTCATTCTGTGATTCTGTGATTCTGTGAAATCTTCATGTTCCAGCTTTAAACGCCTTATACAAGACATAGCCGGTCTAAACCGCCATGTTCCAGCCTTAAACGCCCTATACCGGACTTAACCAGTCTAAGCCGGCTTATACCAGCCTTAACCGCCTTATACCGATCTTAACCACTCTAAACTAGTCTAAACTGCCAAATTCCAGCATAACTGCCTGATACCAGACTTAGCTTAACTTAAGGTTGGAATATGGCCGTTTATAGTGGTTTAGACTGGTTAAGTCTAGTATAGGGCGTTTAAGGCTGGTATAAGCCAGTTTAGACTGGTTTAGACTGGTTAAGACTAGTTAAGCCCGGTCTAAAGGGAATTAAGGCTTGTATAAGCCAGTTTAGACTGGCTAGGGCTGGTATGAGGCGGTTAGGGCTGGAATATGGCAGTTTAGACTGGTTTAGAGTGGTTAAGACAAGTATAAGGCGGTTAAGGCTGGTATAAGCCAGCTTAGACTGGCTAAGGCTATTCTAAGTCGGTTAAGGATTGACTATGACAGTTTTTACTGGTTTAGACTGCTTAAGTCAAGTATAGATTATTTAAGGCTGGAATAAGCCCCTTTAGCATGATTTAGCCTGGTTTAGACTGGTTAAGCCAATTATAAGGTGGTTAAAGCTGGTATAAGCCAGTTCCGACTGGCTAAGGCCGGTCTAAGGCGGTTAAGGCTGGAATATGGCACTTTAGACTGGTTTAGACTGGTGAAAGATTATGTAAGTCAGACTAGATTGTAATGATCTGATTAAGTCGTGTATAAGAGGGTTAAGACTGGTATAATCCGATTTAGATTTGTTAAGTCCGGTACAAGGCGGTTAAGGTTGGAATATGGCGGTTTAGACTGGTTTAGACTGGTTAAGTCTGGTATAGGTTGGTTAAGGCTGGTATAAGCCAGTTTAGACCGGTTTAGACTGGTTAAGTTTGGTATAGTGTGGTTAAGGCTGGAACATGGCGGTTTAGACTGGCTATGTCTGGTATAAGGCGGTTAAGGCTGGAACATGTCGGTTTAGAGTGTTTTAGACTGGTTAAGTCTGGTATAGGGCGGATAAGGCTGGTATAAGCCGATTTAGACTGGTTTAGACTGGTTAAGACTGGTTAAACCCAGTATAAAGGGGGTTAAGGCTTGTATAAACAAGTTTTGACTGGCTAAGGCTGGTATGAGGTGGTTAAGACTGGTATAAGCCGGTTTAGACTGTATAAGTCCGGTCTAAGGCGGTTAAGGCTGGAATATGGCGGTTTACACTGGTTTAGACTGGTTAAGCCTAGTATAGGGCGGTTTAGACTGGTTAAGTCTGGTATAGGGCGGTTAAGGCTAGTACATGGCGGTTTAGATTGGTTAAGTCCGGTATAGGGCGGTTAAGGCTGGAACATGGAGGTTTCGACTTTCTGTGTCTGGTATAAGGCGGTTAAAGGCTGGAATATTGTGTATTAGGGAGGTTTAGACTGGTTAAGTCCGGTATAGGACGGTTAAGACTGGTATAAGGTGGTTTAGACTGCCAAAGTCTGGTATAAGTCGGTTAAGGCTGGTACATGGCGGTTTAGACTAGTTTAGAATTTTTACGTCAGGTAGAGGCCCATCAAGGCTGGTAAAAGCCGGTTAAGATTGGCTAAGTCTGGTATAACGCAGTTAAAGCTGGCATATGGCAGCTGAGGCTTGTTTAGATCGGTTAATTCCAGTAGAATTGGGATAAGGCTGGTATAAGCCGGTATAGACAGTCTAAGGCAGTATAAGGCGGTTAAGGCTGGAATATGGCCGTTTAGAGTGGTTTAGACTGGTTAAGTCTAGTATAGGGCGTTTAAGGCTGGTATAAGATGGTTTAGACTGGTTTAAATTGGTTAAGACTGGTTAAGCCCTGTAAAAGGGGTTAAAGCTTGTTTAAGCCAGTTTAGACTGCCTAAGGCTGGTATGAGGTGGTTAGGGCTGGAATATGGCAGTTTAGACTGGTTTAGAGTGGTTAAGACCAGTATAAGGCGGTTAAGGCTGGTATAAGCCAGCTTAGACTGGCTAAGCCTATTATAAGTCGGTTAAGGATAGAATATGATAGTTTTTACTGGTTTAGACTGCTTAAGTCAACTATAGAGGGTTTAAGGATGGAATAAGCCGTTTAGCCTGGTATAGCCTGTTTAGACTGGTTAAGCCAGGTATAAGGTGGTTAAAGCTGGTATAAGCCAGTTCAGACTGGCTAAGGCCGGTCTAAGGGGGTTAAGGCTGGAATATGGCGGTTGAGACTAGTTTAGCTTTGTTGAGTCCGCTATAAGGCAGTTATGTCTGGTTAAGGAGTTTTGGAGTGGTTTAGAATGCTGAAATCCAATAGATATTTGTCAAGCATAGCAAAAGTCGTTTTAGACTGGGTTTGACTGGTTAAGTCTGCTCTAAGACGTTGAAGGCTGGTATAAGCCGGTTTAGGCTGGTTAAGACTGGCTACGTCTGGTATAAGTCCTGGCTTGATATACGTGGTGCTTGGAGAGCGCCAGCCCTGCCCTCAGGTTTTTCTTCCCCGGGCTCACTGCTCAGCTCCGCAATTCATCCATTCTCTCACCCAAAAGCATTTCCAAGCCACAATCCCACAGCTGACATCTCCTTTTTCCCTACTCTGAGCCAATTCCCCTCAGAAAGAGGGAGTCAAAAACAAGCCGTTGAAAACATCCTCTAAGAAGACTGGTCTAAGCCGGTTTAGACTGCTTAAGTCCGGTCTAAGGCAGTTAAGGCTGGAATATGGCGGTTTAGAGTGCTTTAGACTGGTTAAGTCTGGTATAGGGCAGTTAAGGCTGGTATAAGTCGGTTTAGACTGGTTTAGACTGGTTAAGTCCGGTATAGGGTGGTTAAGGCTGGAACATGGCGGTTTCGACAGTCTATGTTGGTATAAGGCAGTTAAGGATGGAATATGGCGGTTTAGACTGGTTTAGACAGGTTAAGTCTGCTATAGGGCGGTTAATGCTGGAACATGACGGTTTAGACTAGTTTAGATTTGTTACGTCAGGTAGAGCTCCGTTAAGTCTGGTAAAAGCCGGTTAAGACTGGCTAAGTCTGGTATAACACAGTTAAGGCTGGAATATGGCGGCTGAGGCTTGTTTAGAATGGTTAATTCCAGTCAAAATGGGTTAAGAGTGGTATAAGCCGGTATAGAATGTCTTAGGCTAATATAAGGCGGTTAAGGCTGGAATATGGCGGTTTAGACTGGTTTAGACTGGTTAAGTCTAGTATAGGTCATTTAAGGCTGGTATAAGCCGGTTTAGAATGGTTTAGACTGGTTAAGACTGGTTAAGCCCGGTCTAAAGGGGGTTAATACTTGTATAAGCCAGTTTAGACTGCCTAAGCCTGATACCAGACTTAGCCAGTCTAAACTGGCTTAAACGAGCCTTAACCCCCATTATACCGGGCTTACCAGTCTTAACCAAACTAAACCAGTCTAAACTGGCTTATACCAGCCTTCACCGCCTTAGAGCAGACTTAACCAGTCAAACCCAGTCTAAAACGACTTTTGCTATGCTTAAAAAATATCTAGCGGATTTCAGCAGTCTAAACCACTCCAAAACTCCTTAACCAGACATAACTGCCTTATAGCGGACTCAACAAAACTAAAACAGTCTAAGCCGCCATATTCCAGCCTTAACCGCCTTAGACCGGCCTTACCCAGTCTGAACTGGCTTATACCATCTTTAACCACCTTATACCTGGCTTAACAAGTCTAAATCAGTCTAAACCAGGCTAAACGGGCTTATTCCAGCCTTAACCAGACTTGAGTGAATGAACCAGACTTAAGCAGACTTTACGGGCTCAAGTGATTTAAGCAACTCGAGGGAAGTAAGTGACTAAGCAGACTTCAGCCACTTCCCGGCTTCTGGGTGCCAGGTCTACCTGCCGTGGTGAGTAGCCGTCAGGTCTAGCCGATTCCGGGTGCCAGGTCTACCTGTGTTGAACTCGGCACAGCAGCGCCAGCTCTGGGTTGACCTGGTGTGCGTCCCAGGAGCCGGGGACACTTGAGGGCTGCCACTAGAGGAAAGAGCATCCTTGGGTGGATGGGAAAGATCAGGGCCCCCTAACACCCTGCCCCATCGCTCCTGTGGAAGGAGGAGCCACTTGTGGGGCAGGAGGAGTCACTTGTGGGGCTGGGGACCCTGTTGGCTGCATCTCTCAGCCACCTGGGCTTCATGGTTTCAAGGCCGTGCCCCAGTCTGGCTGAAGAGAGCCCGCGTCCCTTGACAGAAGGTGGGCTGAGTGGGATCCTTGAGGGTTTTGTCGACGGCTTGTTTGTGACTCCCTCTTTCTGAGGGGAATTGGCTGAGAGTGGGGAAAAAGGAGTTGTCAGCTGTGGGATTGTGGCTTGGAAATGCTTTTGGGTGCAGGAATGGATGAATTGCGAGCTGAGCAGTGAGCCCGGGGAAGAAAAACCTGAGGGCAGGGCTGGTGCTCTCCAAGCACGATGTATATCAGGCCAGGCCTTATATGGCTGGAACATGGCGGTTTAGACTGGCTATGTCTGGTATAAGGCGTTTCAGGCTGGAATATGGTGGTTTAGAGTGGTTTAGACAGGTTAAGTCTGGTATAGGGTGGTTAAGGCTGGTATAAGCCAGTTTAGACCAATTTAGACTTGTTAAGTCTGTTATAGGGCGGTTAAGACTGGTATAAAGTGGTTTAGACTGGCTAAGTCTGGTATAAGGCAGTTAAGGCTGGAACATGGCGGTTTAAACTAGTTTAGACAGGTTACGTCAGGTAGAGGACCATTAAGGCTGATAGAAGATGATTAAAACTGGCTAAGTCTGGTATAATGCATTTACAGCTGGCATATGGCGGCGGAGGCTTGTTTAGACTGGTTAATTCCAGTCGAAGTTGGTTAAGGCTGGTATAATCTGGTATAGACAAGCTAAGGCTAGTATAAGGCGGTTAAGGCAGGAATATGGTGGTTTAGAGTGGTTTAGACTGGTTAAGTCTGGTATAGGGCGGTTAAGGCTGGTATAACCCGGTTTAGACTGGTTTAGACTGGTTAAGACTAGTTAAGCCAGGTATAAAGATGCTTAAGGCTTATATAAGCCAGTTTAGACTGCCTAAGGCTGGTATGAGGCGGTTAGGGCTGGAATATTTCAGTTTAGACTGGTTTAGAGTTGTTAAGACCGGTATAAGGCGGTTAAGGCTGGTATAAGCCAGCTTAGTCTGGCTAAGGCTCCTATAAGTCAGTTAAGGATTGACTATGACAGTTTTTACTGGTTTAGACTGCTTAAGTCAGGTATAGAGTGTTTAAGGCTTGAATAAGACCTTTTAGCCTGGTTTAGCCTTTTTTAGGCTGGTTAAGTCAGGTATAAGTGGTTAAAGCTGGTATAAGCCAGTTCAGACTGGCTAAGTCCGGTATAAGGCGATTAAGGCTGGAATATGTTGTTTTAGAGTGGTTTAGTTTTGTTGAGTCTGCTATAAGGCAGTTATGTCTGGTTAAGGAGTTTTGGAGTGATTTAGACTGCTGAAATCCGATAGATATATGTTAAGCATAGCAAAAGTCATTTTAGACTGGGTTTGACTGGTTAAGTCTGCTCTAAGGAGGTGAAGGCTGGTATAAGCCTGTTTAGACTGGTTAAGACTGACTACGTCTGCTATAAGGCCTGGCCTGATATGCGTCATGCTTGGAGAGCACCAGCCCTGCCCTCAGGTTTTTCTTCCCCGGGCTCACTGCTCAGCTCCGCAATTCATCCATTCTGGCACCCAAAAGCATTTCCAAGCCACAATCCCACAGCTGACAACTCCCACAGCCATAAAAACGTCCTCGGTTAAAAAGAAGAGGAGGGTGATTGTCTTGGGGGATTCCCTTCTCAAAGGAATGGAGGGTCCCATCTGTAGGCAAGTCCCGCTCCATAGGGAGGTCTGCTGCTTGCCAGGAGCATCAGTGAGGGATGTTACTAGAAAGCTCCCTTCCCTGGTCAAAGACACCGACTACTACCCGCTCTTAGTTTTTCAAATTGGTAATGAGGAAATAGAACATAGAAGGCCTAAAGCCATCAAAAGGGACTTCAAGGCACTTGGGAGAATGATCGAGGGCTCTGGGGCTCAGGTAATATTCAACTCCATCCCAATACTAAGGAACCAGGAGCAGGAAATGAGGAATAAGAAACGGGTTAATGAATGGCTTAGGGACTGGTGTGAGAAGAGGGGCTTTGGGTTCTTTAATCATGGGGAGGCCCACGCACCCCCAGGCTCTCTTACTAGGGATGGGACACGCCTGTCTGCTAGGGGGACAAAAGCCCTCACCAAAAATCTAGTTAAGCTCATAAATCGAGCTTTAAACTAGATGTGAGGGGGGAGGGGATGGAGGCCAGGCAGGATGGGAGTGAGCCTGGAGGTGAGACTTCAGAGGCAAAGGGGTGGTGTGCTGGCGATGCCTGCCGGTATATCACAACTGAGCAAGAGGGGGTGAGTGCAGCTGGGGATGGTAGGCAGCAAACTGGCACTGTGGCCTTAGTTAAGTCAAGGATCGCTCAGTTGGGAGGAGCCCTATTACGAAGGCTGAAGCTACGCCTGCCCAGCTGAAGTGCATTTACACCAATGCACGCAGCATGGGAAATAAGAAGGAGGAGCTGGAAGCTGTGGTAGAGCAAGGAGACTACGATGTCCTTGCCATTGTGGAGACATGGTGGGATGACTCGTACAACTGGAGCATACCCATGGTGGGGTATACACTCTTTAGGAAGGACAGGAAGGGCAGAAGAGGAGGCGGGGTAGCCCTCTATGTTAGAGAGGGCTTTGATACCCTCAAACTGGACTACGATCAGGATGGGACTGAGTGCCTGTGGGTGAAAATCAGAGGAGTCCATGGGCAGGAAGGGATTGTGATGGGAGTCTGCTATAGACCACCCAGCCAGGAAGAAGTAGCTGATGAGCTCTTCTACAAACAACTGAGTGTAGTCTCAAAATCGCTACCTCTAATCCTTGTGGGAGACTTCAATTTCCCAGATATAGGCTGGGAGTATAATACAGCAGAAAGGAAGCAGTCCCGGAGGTTCCTGGAGTGTGTGGAAGACAACTTCCTCACACAGCCGGTGAGCGAACAGACAAGGGACGGTGCCCTCCTGGACCTGCTGTTGGTGAAGAGAGAAGGACTGTTGGGGGATGTGAAGGTTGTAGGACGCTTGTTGCAAAGCGATCATGAGATGATAGAGTTCTCAGTGCGGGGTAAAATGAAGAGGGAGTTTGGCAGAACAGTCGCCCTCAACTTTCAGGGAGCAGACTTTGGGCTGTTCAGAAGGCTGGTCGGAAAAGTCCCGTGGGAGGCGCTCCTTGAAGGCAAAGGTGTCCATGAGGGCCTGGCGCTCTTCAAGAAGGAACTCCTAGCAGCTAAGGGGAAAGCCGTCCCCAAGTTCCGGAAAAGTAGCCGGCGGGATAAGAAACCAGCGTGATTGAGTAGGGAGGTCCTAAGAGACATCAATAGGAAGAGGAGGGTCTACGACCTCTGGAGGAAGGGTCAGGCATCTTGGGTGGACTAAAGGAAGGCAGTGAGAATGTGCAGGGAAAAAGTCAGGAGGTCTAAGGCCCAACTAGAAATGCGATTGGCCAAGACTGTGAAAGACAACAAAAAGTCTTTCTACAAATACATCAACAGCAAAAGGAGGGCTAGGGAGAATCTCCAGTCCCTAGTAGATGCAGAGGGAGCAAGAGTAACAGGGGACGAAGACAAGGCTGAAGTACTCAATGCCTACTTTGCCTCAGTCTTTAACAGTAGGAAGTTTGTTCCCTCTGTGCACAACCCCAAGGGTTGGAAGAGAAGTATGAGATTCCCAAGGTCCAAGAGGAGGTGGTTAGAGACTTGCTTGCCCAGATAGATGCCCACAAGTCTATGGGGCCAACTGGAGACCACCCAATAGTTTTGAGGGAACTGGCGGATGTGCTGGCCAAACCCCTTTCCATCATCTTCCAGCAGTCCTGGATGACTGGGGAGGTTCCGCTGGACTGGAGGCTGGCTGATGTCGTGCCCATCTATAAGAAGGGGCGCAGGGAGGATCCGGGGAACTACAGGCCTGTCAGCCTGACCTCGGTACCGGGGAATGTCATGGAGCGGGTGATCTTGAGTGCGATCATGAAGCACTTGCAAGAGAACCGGGTGATCAGGCCCAGTCAACACGGGTTCATGAAGGGCAGGTCTTGCCAGAGTAATCTGATCACCTTCTATGACTGAGTGACTAAACCCTTGGACGAGGGAAAGGCTGTGGATGTGGTCTTCCTGGACTTCAGTAAAGCCTTTGATACAGTTTCTCATAGCATTCTGCTTTGGAAACTGTCGGACTCTGGCCTGGACGGGTGCACACTCTCCTGGGTGAAAAACTGGTTGAATGACCGGGCCCAGAGTGTGGTGTTAAATGGAGTTAACTCCAGCTGGAGGCCAGCGACAAGTGGGGTTCCCCAGGGCTCAGTGCTGGGTCCAGTCCTGTTTAATGTCTTTATCAACGACCTGGATGAAGGCATTGAGTGCTCCCTTAGCAAGTTTGCACATGACACTAAGCTGGGAGGAAGTGTCAATCTGCTGGAGGGTCGGGAGGCTCTGCAAAAGGACCTGAACAGGCTGGGATGCTGGGCTGAGACCAACGGCATGAGGTTGAACAAGGCCAAATGCCGGGTCCTGCACTTGGGGCCCAACAACCCTAAGCAGAGGTACAAACTAGGAGAGACCTGGCTGGAAAGCTGCCAGGAGTAGAAGAACCTGGCGGTGCTGGTTGACAACCGACTGAACATGAGCCAGCAGTGTGCCCAGGTGGCCAAAAAGGTCAATGGAATCTTGGCTTGTATCAGGAACGGTGTGACCAGCAGGTCCAGGGAGGTTATTCTCCCCCTGTATTCGGCACTGGTGAGACTGCACATCGAGTATTGTGTTCAGTTCTGGGCCCCTCACCACAAGAAGGATGTTGTGGCTCTGGAGCGAGTGCAGAGAAGGGCAACAAAGCTGGTGAAGGGGCTGGAGAACAAATCTTATGAAGAGCGGCTGAGAGAGCTGGGGTTGTTCAGCCTGGAGAAGAGGAGGATTAGGAGAGACCTTATTATTCTCTACAACTCCCTGAAAGGAGGTTGTGGAGAGGAGGAAGCTGGCCACTTCTCCCAAGTGACAGGGGACAGGACGAGAGGGAATGGCCTCAAGCTCAGCCAGGGGAGATTTAGGTTTAAAATTAGGAAAAAGTTCTTCATGGAGAGGGTGGTTAGGCATTGGAACAGTCTGCCTAGGAAGGTGGTTGAGTCACCATTCTTGGAGCTGCTTAAGGTAAGGGTAGTAGAGGTGCTTTGGAGCATGATTTAGAGATTGGTGGGAATGGTTAGACTCAACAATCCAGTGGGTCTCTTCCAACCTGGTCATTCTGTGATTCTGTGATTCTGTGAAATAGCCATGTTCCAGCTTTAAACGCCTTATACAAGACATAGCCGGTCTAAACCGCCATGTTCCAGCCTTAACCGCCCTATACCGGACTTAATCAGTCTAAGCCGGCTTATACCAGCCTTAACCGCCTTATACCGGTCTTAACCACTCTGAACTAGTCTAAACTGCCAAATTCCAGCATAACCGCCTGATACCAGACGTAACCAGTTTAACTGGCTTAAACGAGCCTTAACCCCCGTTATACCCGGCTTACCAGTCTAAACCAGTCTAAACTGGCTTATACCAGCCTTCACCGCCTTAGAGCAGACTTAATCAGTCAAACCCAGTCTAAAACGACTTTTGCTATGCTTAAAAAATATCTAGCGGATTTCAGCAGTCTAAACCACTCCAAAACTCCTTAACCAGACATAACTGCCTTATAGTCGACTCAACAAAACTAAAACCGCCATATTCCAGCCTTAACCGCCTTAGACCGGTCTTAGCCAGTCTGAACTGGCTTATACCATCTTTAACCACCTTATACCTGGCTTAACAAGTCTAAATCAGTCTAAACCAGGCTAAACGGGCTTATTCCAGCCTTAACCAGACTTAAGTGAATGAACCAGACTTAAGCAGACTTTACGGGCTCAAGTGTTTTAAGCAACTCGAGGGAAGTAAGTGACTAAGCAGACTTCAGCCACTTCCCGGCTTCTGGGTGCCAGGTCTACCTGCCGTGGTGAGTAGCCGTCAGGTCTACCTGATTCGGGATGCCAGGTCTACCCGTGTTGGACTCGGCACAGCAGCGCCAGCTCTGGGTTGACCTGGTGTGCGTCCCAGGAGCCGGGGACACTTGAGGGCTGCCACTAGAGGAAAGAGCATCCTTGGGTGGATGGGAAAGATCAGGGCCCCCTAACACCCTGCCCCATCGCTCCTGTGGAAGGAGGAGCCACTTGTGGGGCAGGAGGAGTCACTTGTGGGGCTGGGGACCCTGTTGGCTGCATCTCTCAGCCACCTGGGCTTCATGGTTTGACGCCCGTGCCCCAGTCTGGCTGAAGAGAGCCCGCGTCCCTTGACAGAAGGTGGGCTGAGTGGGATCCTTGAGGGTGTTGTCGACGGCTTGTTTGTGACTCCCTCTTTCTGAGGGGAATTGGCTGAGAGTGGGGAAAAAGGAGTTGTCAGCTGTGGGATTGTGGCTTGGAAATGCTTTTGGGTGCCGGAATGGATGAATTGCGGAGCTGAGCAGTGAGCCCGGGGAAGAGAAACCTGAGGGCAGGGCTGGCGCTCTCCAAGCACGACGCATATCAGGCCAGGCCTTATAGCAGACGTAGTCAGTCTTAACCAGTCTAAACAGGCTTATACCAGCCTTCACCTCCTTAGAGCAGACTTAACCAGTCAAACCCAGTCTAAAACGACTTTTGCTACGCTTAACAAATATCTATCGGATTTCAGCAGTTTAAACAACTCCATATCTCCTTAACCAGACATAACTGTTTTACAGCGGACTCAACAAAACTAAACCAGTCTAAACCGCCTTATTCCAGCTGTAACTGCCTTAGACCGGCCTTAGCCAGTCTGAACTGGCTTATACAAGCTTTAACCACCTTATACCTGCCTTAACCATTCTAAACCAGGCTAAACCAGGCTAAACGGGGTTATTCCAGCCTTAAACACTCTATACCTGACTAAAGCAGTCTAAACCAGTACAAACTGTCATAGTCAATCCTTAACCGACTTATAATAGCCTTAGCCAGTCTAAGCTGGCTTATACCAGCCTTAACTGCCTTATACCAGTCTTAACCACTCTAAACCAGTCTAAACTGCCATATTCCAGCCCTAACCGCCTCATACCAGCCTTAGGCAGTCTAAACTGGCTTAGACAAGCCTTAACCCCCTTTACCTTAACCCCCTTTATACCAGGCTTAACCAGTCTTAACCAGTCTAAACCGGCTTATACCTGCCTTAACTGCCCTATACTAGACTTATCCAGTCCAAACCAGTCTAAATCGCCATATTCCAGACTTAACCGCCTTATACTAGCCTTAGCCTGCCTATACCGGCTTATACCAGCCTTAACCCAATTCGACTGGAATTGACCAATCTAAACAAGTCTCAGCCGCCATATTCCAGCCTTAACTGCGTTATACCAGACTTAGCTAGTCTTAACCGGCTTTTACCAGCCTTAACGGGCCTCTACCTGACGTAACCAGTCTAAACTAGTCTAATCAGCCATGTTTCAGCCTTAACCGCCTTATACCAGACTTAGCCAGTCTAAACCGCCTTATACCAGTCTTAACTGCCCTATACCGGACTTAACCAGTCTAAACCGGTCTAAATCGACTTATACCAGCCTTGACCGCTATATACCAGACTTAACCTGTCTAAACCACTCTAAACTGCCATATTCCAGCTTTAACCGCCTTAGACCGGACTTAATCAGTCTAAACCGGCTTATACCAGTCTTAACTGCCTTATACAAGACTTGACCAGTTTATTCCAGTCTAGTTAATCTACCGTAGAGCTTCGGGGAACGCCCCCTCCCTGCTTAAGTCTGGTTCATTCACTTAAGTGTGGTTAAGGCTGCAATATGGCGCTTTAGACTGGTTTAGACTGGTTAAAGCTTATGTAAGGCAGACTAGACTGGAATGAACTGGTTAAGTCTTGTATAAGGCAGTTAAGACTGGTATAAGCCGGTTTAGACTGGTTAAGTCCGGTCTAAGGCGGTTATAGCTGGAATATGGCGGTTTAGACTGGTTTAGACTGGTTAAGACTGGTGTAGGGTGGTTAAGACTGGCATAAGCCGGTTTAGACTGGTTTGGACTGGTTAAATACGGTATAGGGTGGTTAAGGCTGGAACATGGCGGTTTTGACTGGCTATGTCTGGTATAAGGGGGTTAAGGCTGGAATATGGCGATTTAGAGTGATTTAGACAGGTTAAGTCTGGTATAGTGAGGTTAAGGCTGGTATAAGCCGTTTTAGACCGGTTTAGATTGGTTAAGTCTGGTATAAGCCGGTTAAGGCTGGAAAATGGCGGTTTAGACTAGTTTAAACTGGTCACGTGAGGTAGAGGCCCATTAAGGCTGGTAAAAGCCAGTTAAGACTGGCTAAGTCTAGTATCATGCAGTTAAGGCTGGCATATGGCAGCTGAGACTTGTTTAGTCTGGTTAATTCCAGTCGAAGTGGGTTAAGGCTGTTATAAGCCAGTATAGACAGGCTAAGGCTAGTATAAGGCGGTTAAGGTTGGAATATGGCCGTTTATAGTGGTTTAGACAGGTTAAGTCTAGTATAGGGCGTTTAAGGCTGGTATAAGCCGGTTTAGACTGGTTTAGACTGGTTAAGACTGGTTATGCCCGGTCTAATGGGGGTTAAGGCTTGTCTAAGCCAGTTTAGACTGGCTAAGGCTGGTATGAGGCGGTTAGGGCTGGAATATGGCAATTTAGTCTGTTTTAGAGTGGTTAAGACCAGTATAAGGCGGTTAAGGCTTTTATAAGCCAGCTTAGACTGGCTAAGGCTATTATAAGTCGGTTAAGGATTGACTATGACAGTTTTTACTGGTTTAGACTGCTTAAGTCAGGTATAGAGTATTTAAGGCTGGAATAAGCCCCTTTAGCATGATTTAGCCTGGTTTAGACTGGTTAAGCCAATTATAAAGTGGTTAAAGCTGGTATAAGCCAGTTCAGACTGGCTAAGGCCGGTCTAAGGCGGTTAAGGCTGGAAGATGGTGGTTTAGACTGGTTTAGTTTTGTTCAGTCCGCTATAAGGCAGTTATGTGTGATTAAGGAATTTTGGAGTGGTTTAGACTGCTGAAATCCGATTGATATTTGCTAAACATAGCAAAAGTCTTTTTAGACTGGGTTTGACTGGTTAAGTCTGCTCTAAGTCGGTGAAGGCTGGTATAAGCTGGTTTAGACTGGTTAAGACTGGCTACGTCTGGTATAAGGCCTGGCCTGATATGCGTGGTGCTTGGAGAGCGCCAGCCCCACCCTCAGGTTTTTCTTCCCCGGGCTCACTGCTCAGCTCCGCAATTCATCCATTCCGGCACCCAAAAGCATTTCCAAGCCACAATCCCACAGCTGACAACTCCCACAGCCTTAAAAAGAAGGGGCGCAGGGAGGATCCGGGGAACTACAGGCCTGTCAGCCTGACCTCGGTACCGGGGAATGTCATGGAACGGGTGATCTTGAGTGCGATCATGAAGCACTTGCATGAGAACCGGGTGATGAGGCCCAGTCAACACGGGTTCATGAAAGGCAGGTCTTGCCAGACTAATCTGATCACCTTCTATGACCAAGTGACTAAACTCTTGGATGAGGGAAAGGCTGTGGATATGGTCTTCCTGGAATTCAGTAAAGCCTTTGATACAGTTTCTCACAGTATTCTGCTTCGGAAACTGTCGGCCTCTGGCCTGGATGGGTGCACAATCTCCTGGGTGAAAAACTGGTTGAATGACCGGGCCCAGAGAGTGGTGGGAAATGGAGCTAAATCCAGCTGGAGGCCAGTGACAAGTGGGGTTCCCCAGGGCTCAGTGCTGGGTCCAGTCCTGTTTAATGTCTTTATCAACGACCTGGATGAAGGCATTGAGTCCTCCCTTAGCAAGTTTTTCAGATGACACCAAGCTGGGAGGAAGTGTCGATCTGCTGGAGGGTCGGGAGGCTCTGCAAAGGGATCTGAACCGGCTGGACTGCTGGGCTGAGACCAACGGCATGAGGTTTAACAAGGCCAAATGCCGGGTCCTGCACTTGGGGCACAACAACCCTAAGCAGAAGTACAAACTAGGAGAGACATTGCTTTAAAGCTACCAGGAGGACAAGGACCTGGGGTGCTAGTTGACAACCGACTGAACATGAGCCAGCAGTGTGACCAGGTGACCAAAAAGGCCAATGGCATCCTGGCTTGTATCAGGAATGGTGTGACCAGCAGGTCCAGGGAGGTTATTGTCCCTCTGCACTCTGCACTGGTGAGACCGCACCTCGAGTACTGTGTTCAGTTCTGGGCCCCTCACCACAAGAGGGATGCTGAGGCTCTGGAGCGAGTCCAGAGAAGGGCAACAAAGCTGGTGAAGGGGCTGGAGAACATATCTTATGAGGAGCGGCTGAGAGAGCTGGGGTTGTTCAGCCTTGAGAAGAGGAGGCTGAGGAGAGACCTTATTACTCTCTACAACTACCTGAATGGAGGTTGTGGAGAGGAGGGAGCTGGCCTCTTCTCCCAAGTGACAGGGGACAGGACGAGAGGGAATGGCCTCAAGCTCTGCCAGGGGAGATTTAGGCTTGAGATTAGGAAAAAGTTCTTCAAGGAGAGGGTGGTTAGGCATTGGAACTGTCTGCCAAGGGAGGTGGTTGAGTCACCGTCCCTGGAGGTGTTTAAAGTTAGGGTAGATGAGGTGCTTAGGAGCATGATTTAGGGATTGGTGGGAATGGTTGGACTCGACGATCCAGTGGGTCTCTTCCAACCTGGTTATTCTGTGATTCTTTGATTCTGTGAAGAATCTGGTCACAAAAGTTTCATAGGGGAGTCCAGTCGTGGAAAGTAATTTCGTAGAATATTCAGGTCATAGAATGAAGTGTTGTGTCCTAGAAGGCTTAAGTAATGGAGAAGCCTGGTCATATAAGAGACGGTTCACACAAGAGTTGAGTTATAGATGAGTCAGGACGAAGAGGAAAAATATAATTGTTCAGTCCTAGGAGGTTCGTAGAAGTTTCAGGTCACAGAATTTTTGAGTAGTAGAAGAGCTGAGTCATAGAAACATGGGAGTTTATTCAGATAATGAAAGGGTTTGGTAACAGAAGGATCATTCAAAGATTCAGGTCATAGAAGTGTCAGGTCATAAAATGCTTCGGCAATAGCTTACTCTGACCATAGAGAAGTCAGGTTATAGAAAGACATAGAAGGATCATAGAAGAATTGGGTCACTGACGGCTTGATTCATACAAGGCTGGGACTGTAGAAGAGTTGGGTCATAGAGGAGTCATAGGAGAGCTGGGAGGTAGAAGAGTTGTAAGAGTTGGTTCATACAAGAGATGGGTCATAGAAGTCTCACAGAAGAGTATGGTCGTAGGAATAATGTGTCATTGACGTTTGAGGCATCAGAAGCTTTAGGTCATAGAAGGGTCATAGAATTTCTGGGTCATAGAAGTGTCAAGTCATAAAAGAGTCAGCTGACAGCTCATATACGAGTTAGGTCATACAAGATTATGTTCATAGAAGCATCACTTAATAGTAAGTTTGGTTCATAGAACACTCGGGCCATAGAAGGGTCGGGTTTTAGAAGACTGAGATCATAGAAGTGTCAGGACCGAGATGATTTATGTCACAGAAGATCCATAGAAGACTTGGGTCGTAGAAAGTCATGTCATAGAACATGAAATAGAACAGTCAAGTCATACAAGGTCATGGTCTGCTCAAGTCACAGAAGAGTTTGATCATTTGAGAGACAGGTCAAAGATGATTTGGGTTATAGATGAGTCAGATCATAGAGGAGGAGTAGCAGATTAATTCAGTTATAAAAAGTTGATACAAGTCTTGGGTCATATAATTCTCATGTCATAAAAGATTTGGGTGATAGAAGGGTCATCAAATATTTGTGTAATGGAAGAGTTGAGTCATAGAAGCGTAAGAGTTTAATTAGGAAAAGGAAGGGCTGGGTCTTAGAAGACTCAAGTCATAGAAGTATTGGGTCATAGAATGGTTGGATCATAAATTATTTAGGTCATAGAGGAGCTGGGTCACAGAAGAGTGGGGTCATAGGAGAGTGAAATAGACTGGTCTTAGCCAGTCATAGAAGTGTCAAATAAAGTTTGGTCATATAAGGCTTTGATAATTTAGTCTGTGCTATAGAAATATTGGGTTATTGAAGGTTCCTAGGGGAGCTGGGTCAAATATTGGGTCATAGAAGTGCTGGTCACAGAAGTGTCAGGTAAGAGAAGGAACATAGAGGTGTCTGGACACAGAAAACTTGAGACATAAAAGAGTCTCGGCCTCTGCCTTGCATAGGGAAACACTCTCCTGGGTTGAAATCTAGTTGGATGGCCGGGCCCAGAGAGTGGTGGGAAATGGTGATAACTCCAGCTGAAGGCCAGTTCCAAGTGGGGTTCCCCAGGGCTCAGTGCTGGGTCCAGTCCTGTTCAGTGTCTTTATCAATGACATGGATGAAGGCATCGAGTGCACCCTTAGCAAGTTTGTAGACGACACTAAGGAGGGTAGGAGTGTGGATCTGCTGGAGGGTCGGGAGGCTCTGCAAAGGGATCTGAACAGGCTGGACTGCTGGGCTGAGACCAACGGCATGAGGTTTAAGAAGGTCAAATGCCGGGTCTTACACTTGGGGCACAACAACCCTAAGCAGAGGCACAGACTAGGAGAAGTCTGACTAAAATCTGCCTGGAGGAGAAGGACCTGGGGGTGTTGTTTGACAGCAACTGAAGATGAGCCAGCAGTGTGCACAGGTGGCCAAGAAGGCCAATGGCATCTTGGCTTGTATCAGAAACGGTGTGGCCAGCAGGTCCAGGCTGGTTATTCTCCTTCTGTACTTGGCACTCGTGAGACTGCTCCTTCAATCCTGTGTTCAATTCTGGGCCCCTCACCACAAGGAGGATGTTGAGGCTCTAAAGCGAGTCCAGAGAAGAGCAACAAAACTGGTGAAGGGGCTGGAGAACAGGCCTGATGAGGAGCGACTGAGAGAGCTGGGGGTGTTTAGCCTGGAGAAGAGGAGGCTGAGTGAAGACTTCATTGCTCTCTACATGAAAGGAGGTTGTGGAGAGGAGGGAGCTGGGCTCTTCTGCCAAGTGACAGGGGACAGGACAAGAGTGAATGACCTGAACCTCCACCAGGGGAGTTTCAGGGTGAATATTAGGAAAAAAATTTTCACAGAAAGGGTCATTGGGCACTGGCAGAGGCTGCCCAGGGAGGTGGTTGATTCATCTTCCCTGGAGGTGTTTAAGGGATGGGTGGATGAGGTGCTGATGCGCATGGTTTAATATTTGATAGAATTGGTTGGACTCAGTGATCTGGTGAGTCTTTTCCAACCTGGTGAATCTATGATTATATGATTTACACAGCCACTTGATCAGAAAAGACAGACAGTGAGTGAGGAAAAGAATGAGAACAATACTATAATTAAACAATGCATCCAAAACCAAAGAATACAGAAGGCAGGGTGGGCCAGCAGTGACTGCTATGGAGAAGCCCAGCAATTTATTGCTTGATAGCACCATCCAGTTATCTGATTCCACATTGCATCCTTGAGATTCTGATTCCTCAGGCTGTAGATGAGAGGGTTCAGTGCTGGAGGCACCACCGCATACAGAATTGACACCACCAGGTCCAGGGATGGAGAGGAGACTGAGAGGGACTTCAGGTGAGCAGTCATGCCAGTGCTGATAAACAGGGAGATCATAACCAGATGGGGTAAGAAGGTGGAAAAGGCTTTGTGCTGTCCTTGCTCAGAGGGGATGCCCAGCACGACCCTGAAGATCTGCACATAGGACACCACAATGAAAACAAAACAGCTGAACACTAGCAAGAAGCTAAAAACAATAAGCCAAAAATTTCCTCAAGTAAACATCTGAGGAGGAGAGCTTGAGGATCTGTGGGATTTCACAGAAGAACTGTTCCAGAGCATTGCCCTGGCAGAGGGGCAGGGAAAATGTATTGGCCGTGTGCAGCAGAGCATGGAGAAATGCAGCACCCCGGAAAGCTGCTGCCATGTGGACACAAGCTCTGCTGCCCAGTGTTGCCTTTGTTAAGGCGTGACGACCTGGTTCAGGAACAGGGCTATGGCCAACACTGGCCACTCGGGCCATCAGCTCACAGACACCAATGTGGTGGGTGGCAAATGGTGTTTATTGATAAACAACACGGTGTTATAAATGTTAGGGTTTACAACGTCACTTCTGTCTGCTTACCTCATGAGCTAAACACTACTGGCTATCCAGAGGGGGGGTTCTATCTTTCCGTAACAGCACGAGATCTTCCGACAGCCAAGCCCTAGCTAACTACAGTGCCCTGAGGAGATAGACCTGGGTGGAGGCCATTTCAAAAGAGATTTTCCAAAGAAGTATTGATTGTGTCCTGGAAAATCCTCAGCTTGGAGAAGAGAAGGCTTTGAGGAGATATTATAGTGGCTTTCCAGTACCTGAATTTGATGACAAGAAAGTAAGGGGAGGTCTCTGTCCAAGGATATGGAAGGATAGGACAAGGGGGAATAGATTTAAAATTGAAGGAGGAAGATTTAGATTAGACATTAGGAAGAAATTGTTCACAAAGAAGGTGGTCAGGCAGTGGCCCAGGTTTCCCAGGGAAGCTGTGGATGCCTCCTCCCTGGAGGTGTTCAAGGCCAGCTTGGATGGGGCCTTGAGCAGCCTGAATTAGTGGCAGGTGTCCCCGCCCATGGCAGAGGGGCTTGAACTGGATGGGCATTAAGGTCCCTTCCAACCCAAACCTGAAAAGTATGGAAATATAATCTTTAAACTAAGACATATTTTTCTTAGGTGCACTTTGATATCTTCCACTTTAACCACACTGGGAAATGACTCCAAGGAGCTGTGCAAGCCTCGAGACATGAAGATATCTCCAGGCAGAAAAAAAGCTCGTTAAGACTGTCTGTACTTTAATGAGACCCAGGGTGGATTTGTTTATGAGTTTTTGTACCTCAGCTACTGAGGCGAGATTGAGCAAAGCTCTCAAGAAGTGCAAAGTAGAACTCAGAGTAACTTGAAGTATTAATTGGTCTCAGTGAGGATGGTTTCTAAACAATTTTCCCCAGGGACTTTTTAGAGTCGAGAAGTGGAGGCAGGAGGACAAAGACACTGTGCAGGCAGCTGTGATGCTGACAAAAGCCTGGGTGTGCACGGTGAAGCAGAAAGGCCAAGCCCTGACCCCCAGGCTCTGGGCAGGCAGATCTGGCTTTGGCTACAATGACACCTGTGTCATGATCATTCTCACGTTGCTGAATCAAACTGGGAGCAGTTACACTGTGTAATTCCAGATACAGGCCTGTAGAGTTATGGGAGGTGCAAGGCTCTCGCACAGCTCTGTGCATTTGTAGGGGACTTGGGTCATGGAGGCACAGGGTCATATAAGTTTTGGGTCTTAGAAGAGTCACAGAAAACTTGGGTGTGAGAAGAGTCATGTGAATGAGGAGTTGGATCATGGAGGAGTAACAGAGGAGTGTAGTCACAGAAAGTTTATAGAAGTGTTGGTCATAGAATTCTCATCACAGAACTGGTTCATAGATGATTAAGGTCGTGAAAGGGTCATAGAATGTTCAGGCATGGAAGTCACATCATTGGAATGTGAGTTTATTTGGGATTTAAGAGGTTTTGGTCATAGAAGGGTAACAAAGGAGTTTGTTCAGAAAAGGGTTGGGTCATAGAAAAGTCATAAAACTGTCAGGTCATGGAAGAATCTGGTGAGAGAATGTTCCCAGAAGAGTCAGATCATGGGAATTAGCATCATAGAACAGTCAGACAACAATCAGATCATAGAATGAAGTGTTGTGTCATAGAAGGCTTCGTCATATAAGAGATGGGTCACAGAAGAATTGCGTTGTAGGTGTGTCAGGTATAGAGGAATAACAGAAGATGTCAGTCACAGAAGTTTCATTAAAGTGTTGGGTGATAAAAGTCAGAATTTTTGGGTAATAGAAGTGTTGAGTAATAGAGGCATGAGAGTTTACTTGGGTAACAGAAGGGTTTGGTCAGGGAAGGGACATGGAAGAGTCAGGTCATAGAAGCATCAGGTCGTGAAATGGTTGGGTCATAGATTATTGGGGTAATAGAGGACTCAGGTTATAGAAAGTCATAGACGGATCATAGAAGAATTGGATCATAGAAGGCCTGACTGATAGAAGGCTCAGGTTCCAGAAGAGTCAGGACATAGGGAAGTGGAGTGGTAGAAGAGTTGGTTCATAGAAGAGATGCATCCTAGAAGGCTCATAGGAGAGTAGGGTTGTAGAAAGGGTGTGTCCTTGATGTGTCAGGGCATAGAAGCTTTAGGTCATAGAATTGTTGTGTCATAGAAGTGTCAAGTCATAAAAGAGGCACCTGGTGGCTCCTGTGTGAGTCAGGTCATACAGGAATGGCATCATAGAAGGGCCAGTTAATTGTAGGGTTAGTTCATAGAGCAGCTGGTTGATAGAGGGGTCGCGCTTTAGAAGAGTCGGGTCACAGAAGCATCACAACATAGATGATTCGTGTCACAAAAGAGTCATAGGAGATTTGGGTGATGGAAAGTCATGTCATAGAAGAGTAAGAGAATAGTCAAGTCATAAAAGGTCATAGAAGGCTCAGGTCACAGAAGGGTCGGATCCTATAAAAGATAGGTCCAAGAAGAGTCGGGCTCTTGATGAGCCGGATCATAAAGGAGTAATTGCAGAATTCAGTCATAAAAGTTTCATAGTGTGGTCAGGTCATAGAAGTCTGAGGCCACAGAAGAGTTTGTAAATGTTTGGGTCATGGAAGAGTCAAGTCATAGAAGCATGAGAGTTTAGTTAGGAAAAGGAAGGATTGGGTCATAGAAACGTCATAGGGGAGTTAGAAGTGTTGAATCATAGAAGAGTTGGGTCATAAATTATTCACATTATCTAGGAGATGAGTCAAAGAAGATTTGGGTCATAGAAGAATAATAGAGGCATCTGGTCAGAGAAAGCAATAGAAGAGTCATAGAAGAGTTTCAGCATAGAATGCTTGAGTCATAGAAGACACATGTTATAGAATGCTGGTTTATAGAAGGCTCCTAGAGGAGTTGGGTCGCAGAAAGATAGGGTCACAGAAGAGTGAGGTCATAAAAGGGACACAGGAGAGTTGGGACATAGAAGAGTTGAGGTATAGAAGAGTCATAGAAGGGTCATATAGGCATCAGATCATAAAAGAGTCATTAAAGGAGTGAGGTCATTAATGGCTCAGGTCAGAGAAAGGGTGGGTCATAGAAGACACGGTTTGTATAAGAGTCTTGTCATAGATGAGTAAGTTCAGAGAAGTATCAGGTCATAGAGGTGTGGGGTCATAAAAGGGCTGTGTCATAGAAGGATAGTGGGACACAATCTTCACAAGGACAATGCAGATCCCTTCTTTTTCAGACATCTAGAAATGGAATCTGAGGGGAGATCTGGAGCCCAGCCTATAAATCCTCTGTTAATCCTCTGACCATTTCTGAAAAGGATATAAAATGTCATTTCTTGTTTACACTCATTCTGAAGCAGCAAATACTCATCATGGGGGCATTGAAATTCATGTGCAGTTCAGACTGATTCACAGTCTGAACCCTCACTGAGTTTGGAAGATTCTGTCCTTGAAGCCCATCTGTCTTGAGCTCCATGACAAGTCCAACCTCTGTCTCCCACAGGAACAGCTCCAGCTCCTCCTGCCCGTGTCCCTGGCTGAGGGCATTGCTGCCCACTGGGGCTGAAGCCCTGCAGCTGTGGCACCAGCCAAGCTCATCCCTGCCATCAGAAAACCAAGCATCCAAGACCCCATGTGTGCAAAGTCTTTGCTTAAAGTATAGATACAGCTGGGACAGAAGAGAGCTGAGTATCTTTCCACCCCGGGTCTAAAGACCAGGGAAGAAAAGCCTAAATTCTCACTATGGAAGGGCTTGGAAAAATGAGATCATTCCTTGTCCCCTTCCTGGGGTCCTGTTAAACGATGGGGCAAAAAAATTGATTCTCATGCCCAGCTGTTTTTCTAACAGGAGCAATGACAATGCAGGACAGTATCTCACACCAGCCGAGGGAGGGAACATCAGAGATTGCTTCAGCCTGTTTCTCAGCAGGTTCCCCTGGAGGCCCAGGGACACCTCGAGGGAGCCCATAGAGGGCAGAGAAAGTGCTGCCTAGGGCTGCTCCTCTGCTGCTGAGCTGGGCTGGGCTCCTGGCACAGGGTGAGTTCATAACAAGAGCGTAGTTCATGAAAGAACCAGGTCTGTCCAGGAGCAGCTCCTCTGCCAAGCCCAGCAGGGATGAGGGCACTGCCTGCAGGCAGCGAGGGGAGAGGAGGGAGCAGAGAGAGGGGAAAGTCAGTATGGGATGGGAGGATAGTGGAGGCTTCATTTGGAGAAAATCTTCACAGTCCTTCTCAAGGTGAGTCTTTTGGTGCAGGACAATGCAGAGAGAGATCCAGTTCCTGGAGAGATCTCCTAAAGCTGGCACAGCCAGAGCCTGAGGGATGTGTCAGGAGGGCTCTTGAAATTTCTCCAGCAGAAAAAAAAAACAGGGTCACTGCTGCTCCACATCACTCCCATGATATATCTAAGAGGACAATTCAAGGGGAAAATCAGGGCAGGGGTTACGTTAAAGATAAAGAACTTCCCTGCGTCTGTGTTTTCTGTTTCTTGCACTTGAGGTATTTCAGGGGAGAAATGGGCAAAGGACTCTCATGGTGGAAAAAATTCACTGAGACTCCTGAGCTGTGTCTTTGAGGAATCAGTAGGTTTGATAGGAGCCTCCTTAATTGTCTCCAGCTGCTCCTCTCTCATGGACAGCACCAGCATCACCTCCCCTCAGGCTCAGTCTGTCCTGTCCTCTTCAGCTTATAAACAAGACCCTGTGCAGAGCTTCACATGGGAAACAGGCCGGTTTGTGTAGGGCCAGTGGCGTGAAGAGAGGGTGAGATGGGGTCTGTGAGCACTGACAGGGAGAAGATGTGGGACAGGGAAACACCTCCTATGAGGAAATCCCCAGCAGAAGGGATAGCATCAGGTGATGAGGAAACATAAAACTGAGGAATTGTGCAAGTGAAAATGCAGAAAGCTCTGTGTGGTCCCCTGCAGTGCAGCCCCTTCCTCTGAGCAAGCCCCCTGCCTCCTCTCCCACTCTGTAAAGCCTCTGCCCTCAGGGCTCTGGGCTCCAAGGCTGAGCCTCATCCTCTGCAGCTACAGCTCCAGTGCCCTCTCCAGAGCCCAGGAACTGAGAGAAACTGAACGTCAAGGTTGGTGTCTGGGAGGGGGTGAGCACAGCTTGGGAAGGGGAACGCTGTCTGCATGCCCAGCTGCCTCTGCCCTGACCTCTCTCAGCCAGACCCTCACTATCTTTCTCCCTGTTTCTCTACCTGTCTCTGTTCTTGCTGTTGTTTTCTTGTTCTCACTGCCAGGCAAACAGATGCTCCTGCCAGGGGGGTGTTGTGTTTGTGAAATGAGCTGTGTGTGTCCTGGTCTGAGAGTGGAATGCTGAGACCTTGAGAAAGGGTTAGATACTCAGTGCTTGGCAGAGGGTTTATCTGCTTTCTGCACATCCTGGTGGCTTTTAAGGTGAATATGAAAATGTGATTACTCTGTCTCTGAAAGGTTCAAGCTCAGGGCAGATGGGACAGAGCAGCTCCCCTCCCTCTGCACTGTCTCACAGACAATGATCTCACGTCTCAGGAGTCCCTCTGTTCTCCCTGAGTGCAGCAGGGATGTTGAAGTTTTCTACCATCCAAGAACACTGCCAAATGTTACAGAAGGAGCTCTAAGATACCCAAAACTTGAGAGACCTGCCTTCTTCCATCTCACTTCCTCATCCCTGGCAGTGCAGATGCTGACAAGCCCTTTTGCACCAGGAGCAGTTCCACAGGACAAAGCAGGCACCAAGCACAGCTCCAGGCATGGGGCTGGATGAAGGGCTGCAAGTGAAAATGGAAAAGCAGTGGCAAGTGTACAGTGTCAGAAACGGCTTTGATTTTACTTAAAGAAGTCTCTCATAATTTCTTACACTATCTTTATTTTGATCAGTGTTTCACATCCAGAGGCAGCAGATGTCCAACAGCAGCTCCGTCACCCAGTTCCTCCTCCTGGCATTCGCAGACACACGGGAGCTGCAGCTCTTGCACTTCTGGCTCTTCCTGGGCATCTACCTGGCTACCCTCCTGGGCAACGGCCTCATCATCACCACCATCGCCTGTGACCACCACCTCCACACCCCCATGTACTTCTTCCTCCTCAACCTCGCCCTCCTCGATATTGGCTCCATCTCCACCACTGTCCCTAAATCCATGGTCAATTCCCTCTGGAACACCAGGACCATCTCCTACTCAGGGTGTATTGCCCAGGTATTCTTTGTGTTTTTCTTGATCAGTGCAGAATATTCTCTTCTCACAGTTATGTCCTACGACCGCTACGTTGCCATCTGCAAACCCCTGAACTACGGGACCCTCTTGGGCAGCAGAGCTTGTGTCCACATGGCAGCAGCTGCCTGGGGTGCTGGGTTTCTCAATGCTCTGCTGCACACGACCAATACATTTTCCCTGCCCCTCTGCCAGGGCAATGCTGTGGAACAGTTCTTCTGTGAAATCCCCCACATCCTCAAGCTCTCCTGCTCACATTCCTACCTCAGGGAATTTCAGCTACTTGGTGTTAGTGCCTGTTTATATTTTGGCTGTTTTGTTTTCATTGTGTTGTCCTATGTGCAGATCTTCAGGGCTGTGCTGAGGATCCCCTCGGAGCAGGGAAGGTACAAAGCCTTTTCCACATGTCTCCCTCACCTGGCCGTGGTCTCCCTATTTACCAGCACTGCAATGTTTTCCCACCTGAAGCCCCCCTCCAAATCCTCTCCACTCATGGATCTTATGGTATCAGTTCTGTACACAGTGGTGCCTCCAGCAATGAACCCTCTCATCTACAGCTTGAGGAACCAACAGCTCAAGGATGCCGTGTGGAAACTCATAACTGGATGGTTCTCTGAAGCAATGAACTCCTCATCATCTTCTGCATAACAGTTATCATGCAACTCATGGCAGGCCCACACTGGCTTCTCTATGTGGTGTTGTTGGTTTTTCATTTGCAATAATCTTGTCTTCCTGTTTTGAATTCACTGTCCTCTTTTCTTACTGTTTGACTGTGTAAATGATGAGCTGCTCTCTCTGTGTGTTTCAATAAAATAAGGGGATATTCAATACCTTTATTTTCCCGGTAGCTTTCCTCTAAGGCTTTTTTGGATTTGCCGTGACAGTTCCTGAAGGCATGGCTGGAGGTTAAAAGAATCCTGGCATGGAAGCACTGCCAGGCACCAGCCCTTGATCTCCCAGAGCTGTTCTCTCTACACTTCCACACACCCCTTGCCCTTCTCTAAAGCCTGAGTTCTCTGAGCTTGGTCAAACTTCCTAGGGTTTGCATCATATTTGGGTATTCAAAACCGTGATTATTGCACTAATTGAAACCTATGGCTGTGATCTACCTGGACTTCTGTAAATCCTTTGACATGGTCCCCTCCAACATCCTTCTCTCTTCCACAACTTTCTCTCTTTTCTCCCTTTTGGGGAGGTTTGAGGGGTGCTGGGTTTCTTTTCGTGGGGTTTAGAGGGGGTTCTTGGTCCCTTTTTGGTGTGGGTCTTGGGTAATGGACTCCTTTGGGGTGTTTGTGGGGGAGATCCCACATCCCTTTTGGGGGGTTTAGGGAGGGTTTATTGTCCCATTTGCAGGTGGTTGGGGGTGTCCTAAGTCCAATTTAGGGATTTTGTTGGTTTCTGTGTCCCTCTGGGGCTCCTGGGGCTCTTTTTAGGGGATCGGGGGTGTTGAAGGGTCTTTGCTCCTTTTTGGGGATGTTCTGATTACAACTAGGGGGGGAGTACTGGATCTCTTTCTGGGTGTTTGGTGGGGGTCCCTGGTCTCTTTTTGGAGGGGGGCTTGTAGGGTTGTGGGTCCCATCTAGGTATTTGGAGTACCCTGGATATCTTTGTGAGGGGGGATTGAGGGTCTCCTGGGTCTCTTTTGGGGGTTTGGGGAGGGATGGGTCTTTTTCTGGGGATTTGGGTGAGATTTGGATCCATTTTGGGGGGTTTGGTGGAGTCCTGGGTCGGGTTTGGAGGGGTCGAGGTTCCCTTTACGTCAGATTGGGGGTGTCCTGGATCAGTTTAGGAGGGGTTTGAGGTGGTCCTGCATCCCTTTTGGGGGTTTGAGGGGATTCTGCATCCCATTTTGGGTATTGAGGGGGTCCTGGATCCCTTTTGGGAGCATTGTAGGTCACTTTTGGAGGGATTCAAGGGGTCCCTGGTCCCTTTTGGGGGTTTACGGGTGGGTGCCCACGGTCCCTTTTGGGAGCATGGGGTGCATCCTGTGTCACTTTTTGGAGTGGACTTGTGTCCTGGATCCCTCTTGGGGGGGGTTTGGGGCTCCTGTGTCCCACTGGAGGGTGTAGTTGAGGAGATTCTGGGTAAATTTTCAGGGGCTGGGGGAGTCCTGTGTCTTTTTGGGAAGCTCCTGGACACCTTTTGGGGGGTTATGGGGGACCTGGGTCCCCTTTGGGTTAGTTGGGGGGGGTTTAAGTCCCTTTTTCAGGTCTTTTGGGTGAGGTCCTTGGTTAGAGGGGGTCCTGGGTCCTTTTTGGGGCACCTGGGGGGGTTCCTGTGTCCATTTTTCGGCTCTTGGGGTGGGGTCCTTGGTTAGAGGGGATCCTGGGTCCCTTCTGGGGGTTTGTAGGGGCAGTCCTGGATGCCATCTGGGGGATCTCGGGGGTCCTGGGTCCCTTTTGAGGGGCTTTGGGGAGAGTCCTGGCTACATTTATGGGGAGCTTGGGGGGGTCGTGGTTCACATTTTGGGGGGGGTCAGAACTGTGGGGGTCCTGAATTCATTTTGAGGGGGCTTGGGGGAACCTGCGTCCCTTTTTTGGAGGTGGATTTCAGAGGTCGTGGGTCCCATTTGGTGGCCTGGGCCGTTTTGGATCCCTTTTGGGGGGTTTAGGGGTGCTGGGTCCCTATGTGGGGAGGTGTTTGGTCTCATCTGGGATGTTTAGGGGGTTCCTGAGTCCCTTTTTGGGGGAGTTGAAGGTGTCCTGAATTGCGTTCTGGGCATTTGGAAGGGTCCTGGGTATTCTTTTGGGAGGTTGAGGGGGTACTGGATTGCTTTCTGGGGATTTGGCAGGGGTCCTGGGTACCTTTTGCGGGAGGGCTTGTGTGTCCTGGCTCCCTATTAGAGGTTTAGAGAGAGTCTTGGCCCCATCTGGGAGTCTTTTTGTGGGGTCGTGGGCCTATTGTGGGGGGCACTGCATCAATTTTGTGGGGGCTGCGGGTGTTTGTGGATGCCTTTTGGGTGTCCTGGGTCCCTTTTGGGCATTTTAGGTGGCCGTGGGTCCCATTGGAAGGGGTTTGGTGGGGGACCCTGGGTCCCTTTCAGAGGTGTTTTAGTGGGTCCTGGGTCGGGTTTGGGGGGAGTGTCCTGGGTACTGGGTCCCATCTGGGGGTTTGAGGGGGCCCTGGATCACTTTTGGAGGTTTGGGGGAGTCCTGAATCCCTTTTCAGAGGTGAGGGTTGAGGGGTCTTGGGTCTTTTTTGAGAGATATGAATGAGACCTGTTTCTCTTTTGTGGGGTTTGAGGGAGTCTTGTATCTGATTTTGGGGTTTAGGGGAGTCCTGGGTCACATTTCAAGGGGTCCTGTGTTCTTTTTTGAGGGGTTTGTGGGAGTCCCAGGTCAGGTTTTGGAAGGTCCCAGGTCCCTTTAGGGCAGATTGGGGGAGTCCTGGATCCCTTTAGAGAGATCTGGGGTGTCGTGGGTCCCGTCTGGGGGCTGAAGGGGTCCTGGATCCCTGTTGGAGAGTGATGGGCCTTGGCAATCCTCATGAGGTTCAACAAGGCCAAGGGCAAAGTCCTACACCTGGGCCAGGGCAGCCTGCGGTTTCTATAGAGGATGGGGGATGATGTGATTGAATCATAGAATCCGAGAATCATTAGTTTGAAAAGACCTCAGAGAACAATAGCTCCAATCATCCAATCCCCAGAAAGCTATGGGTGTTAAAGGACAGACTGGAACCCTAAAATCAAGGATTTCTGCCCCAAATATGAGACTTTGGGCACTAAAGGAACGAGTGTGGTGCTACAAGTTCAGTCTTTTGTCCTTGCAAGAGAGACAAACCTCTTCATTCCTCTGTTACCTCAAGAAATGAAGCTTTTGCCAAAAATGCAGGACTTTGGGTGCTCCAATGGAGGCTTTGAACTGTAAAGTGGAAGGTTGGATCCTTCATGTGAGAGTTTGGAGCTTCGAAAAAAGGCTTTGCGTCCTACAAATGATGCTTTGAAATAGAAATTGCACCTTTGAGCCCCGATATCAGGTTTTGTGCCCTATAATGGTGAAGTGGTAGTGAACAGGATGGCTTTGCACCCTAAAAGTGGGACTTGAGAGGTTCAAAATGAGGATTTGAGCCCCCACAATTCAGGACTAGATTCTAACATGAGGTTTTGTTCACTGAAAAGGAAGCTTTGGGAGTTAAAAATCAGCTTTTTGTCCATGTTTGAGGATTTGTCTCTAAATTGGAGGCTGTGGAAATTGAAAACTAGACTTTGTGTTTTAAAAATTGGACTCTGTGTCTTAAAATGAGTTTTTAAAGATAAAAAAGAAGTGTTTGAATTACCAAGGAGGGTCTATACCCTAAAATGAATTTTTGTTACCAAAACTGCTGCTTCCCCCTCCCCCAGCCCCATACTTGGAACTAGGGTTCTAGAAAAAAAAGAAGAGATCTGGCCCCAAACTGGGACTGAGGGCACTGACAGAAGGCGCTGGGGCCGTACAGAGCTCTGGCCCTTCAATCACACAAACACAGAACCATTAAGGCTGAAAAGCCTCTCGGCTCCCCCAGCCCAGCCTCCTGCACAGAACGTCCTGAGGCATCAAATCTGCTTGGTTTGAACCCCTGTGGGTGGAGAATCACCCGATGCCCTGGAGCCTCATCTGGGGCTGCACCGCACTCACACAAAGGCATTTCCCTCCTGTCCATCCCAGAAGAATCCCACTCCTCTGGACAAGAAGGTGGATGTTCCCAGGTGTCACAGGAGTCGTGGCTGACTGATAGCTGTGTCCATGGTGCTGGTCAAATCACAAAATCCTTTCTTTTAATCATGGCCTCGGTGCATTGTTGATGTCTAAACTCTCTCTGTGGATGCTGACATGGACTGAGAAGCCTGATCTGACCTCAGAGCAGGGCCTGCATGGAGTTAGCATTGGACTAGAGATCACCTGAGATCTCTTCTTCCCTAAGTTTTACTATGAGCATAAAATGTAGAGACCCACTGAGCAGGTTGGCCTGATCCTCCTCCAGAAGAACAAAGTGTGCCCTCACCCCTCAGGTTGAGGGCTCCTAACTCCATCCAGGCAGACCTCCTCCAGATCCTTTCCAGTTTCTCCACTTTCCTTTTGAAAAGTGAGATTCACTGGATCCTGTGGCATCATCCTGGTGCCAGAAGAGTGAGGGCAGCAATTGTCTCCTTTGCCCAGTATCAGGAGTTGCTCCATCTGCTCCTCCCAGTGAGGGGCTGGAGGTGGGGACGAAGTTGTCAGGGGGACACAGGCAGGAGAGCTGACCCCGGCTGAGCAGAGGGAGATCCTATAACATAGATGCCACAATAAGTGATAAAAGCTGTGGTAGAAAAACAAATAAGTAGAGAGTTTTATCATTAGAGGTGATGGGTGGTTGTAGACTGGTGAGGTTTCAGTCTAACGAGGGAGGTAGCAAGTGCTTTGGTTTCCATTTGCGTTAGTTTTTATCTATACTCTTTCACCTATTATACTATTTTCAGCTCAGATGACAAGTCAAAAAATATTTCCACGGAGCAGTATAAGAACCTTGGTGGCTGAGAAGTGCCCTGAGGAGATGGACCTGGGTGGAGGCCATTTCAAAACAGATTTTCCAATGAAATATTGCTTGTTTCTTGGAAAATCCTGAGCTTGGAGAAGAGAAGGCTTCGAGGAGATGTTAGAGTGGCTTTCCAGTAACTGAATTTGATGACAGGGTCTTTGTCCAAGGACATGGAATGATAAGATAAGGGGGAATAGCTTTAAAATGGAAGGGGGAAGATTTAAATTAGACATGAGGAAGAAATCATTCACAAAGAAGTTGGTGAGTTAATGGCCCAGGTGGCCCAGGGAAGCTGTGGATGTCCCCTCCCTGGAGGTGCTCAAGACCAGGTTGAATGGGGCCTTGAGAAGCCTGGTTAGTGGGAGGTGTCCCTGCCCATGGCAGAGGGGGTAGGAACTGGATCGGCTTTGAAGTCCCTTCCAACCCAAATCTTTCTATGAATTTGAAAAGTATAGAAATACAAAGGTTAAACTGAAATATATTTTTCTTAGGTGCACTTTGAAATCTTCATCTTTAACCACACTGGGAAATGACTCCAAGGTCCTGAAGAAATCTCCAGGCAGACAAAGAGCTCGTTAAGGCTTTCTGGGCTTTAATGAGATGCAGGGTGGACTTGCTGATGAGTCCTTGAACCTTAACTTCTTGGAGAAGATTGAGTGAAGCTCTCAAGAATTCAACAGCAGAACTCAGAGTACCTTAAAGTATTAACTGGTCTCAATGAGGATCGTTAGTAACAAAGCCTCCCCAGGGACTCGTTAGAGCTGAGAATTGGAAGCCATGATTGCAGGTAGGCAAAGGCGCTGTGCAACAGCTGTGATGCTGAGAAAAAGGTTTGGTTTGCTTGATGAAGCAGGAAGACCAAGGCCTGACCCCCAGCCCTGGGCAGGCAGATCTATCTTTGGCTCCAATGACACTGGTGTCATGAACATTCCCACATGGCTAAATCAACCTGGGAGCAGTTATTCCATCTAATTCCAAATAGAGGCCCATGTAGTTCTGGGAGATTCCAAGGCTCTCCCACAGTTCCATGGAGTTGTAGAAGAGTTTGGTCATAGATGGGCAGGGTCATAAAAGTGTTGGGTCATAGAAGAGTGAGAGAAATCTTGTGTGTGAGAAGTGCCAGGTGATGGAAGAGTTTAGTAATAAAGGAGTAACAGAGAAGTGCAGGTTTATAAAAGTGTTGGGTCATAGAATTCTCATGGCAGAACTGGGTCATAGATGCCTCCGGTCTTAAAAGATAATTCAGGCCATGGAATAGTCGAGTCATAGATGTTTTGAGTTTATTTAGATTTTGGAAATTTTGGTCATAATAGGATTGGTTCAGAGAAGGTTTGGTTCATAGAAGAATCTTAGAACTGTCAGGTCATGGAAGAATCTGGTCACAGAGCCAGGTTATTGAATAAAGCAGCATAGAACAGTCAGACAACAGTCAGGACATAGAATGAAGTGTTATGTCATGGAATGCTCAAGTTATTGAAGGGTCTAGTTATAGAAGAGATGGGTAAGAGAATATTTGCGTTATAGATGATTGAGGCCTTAGAGGAATAATAGAAGAGTTCGGTATTAGAAGCTTCATAAAAATCTTAGGTCACAGGTTATTCAGGTAATAGAAGTGTCAAGTCACAGAAATATGAGAGTTTATTTGGTTAATAGAAGAATTTGTTAAGGGAAGGGTCATCCAAGAGTGAGTTCACAGAAGTGTCAGGTCATGACCTGGTTGGGTCAGAGATTATTAAGGTCATAGAAGAGTCAGTTCAAAGAAAGTGATAGAAGTATCATAAAAGAATTGGATCATAGGAGCCTCTCGAGTTTTAGAAGAGTCAGGTCATAGAGGAGTCACAGACCAGATCCAACCCCCACTTTTACAGATGAACCCTCCAATGGAGCACCCAAAGACCTGCATTCGGGGTCAGAGGTTCACTTCTTCGGGCCACAGAGGCGGCTTTTCTTTGCACTGTCAAAAGACTCCAATGTAGCACCTCACACACACTTTTAGTTGCCAATGTCTCATGTTTTGGAATGAAATCCTCAATTCAAGGATTCTAACCTATCTTTTAGGACCCATAGTTTTTTAGTAGTTTAAGAGTCTAAGCTCTCTCTTTTTTTTTTTTTTTTTTTTTTTGATGCTAACTCCCTCTTCACCACCCTCCATGCTCCTCCTGGGGTGGGCAGAGGTATTGTGAGCAATGGAGTCATTTGAGCCTGGGACAAGCTGTGAGGAGAATGGGCTTTAATATTTTGTCCTTGTTCCTCCCAATCCAATTTTTTTTCACTGGCAATTGTGGGCTTAAAGATTCCAGTATTTTGTGTATGTTGGGGCAAACAGCTGATGCCTTGGTGAATCTGCGATATTAGCAGCAAGCAGGGAGCAAACGGCCGATGGTCTCATGCTTACTAGCTTGTTCCAACCTTGGAATCTTTATTAAGACCCGTGGGTTAATAGGAAAGGAATGCACTAGGCAGAAAACATGAAGATAAGGGGCACATCTGCGGGAAACAGTAGGTTGCACTTTGTTGCTGCACTGCAGGATTCTTACGAGTGGAAATTCACTGGGATAACTGTTACTGGTTACAGAGGCACTATGTAAGGTTTGCATTCTCTAAATAAAGTTGATCTTGATTGTCACCCCCATCGACGAGGTCTTTGCCTTAATCGCTACACTTTCAGAAATCCCCCCTTAGTCTACATAAACTCTCTGTAGCCCCTTTTTAATTAGCTTGTCTTTCGGGAAGAAGAAACCAAGAACCATTTTTAAAGATTACTGCACTATCTAGCAGTTGCTAGAATGGATCAGTTAATGCTGTGAAATCTTATTCCAGGTCCCAGCGGCATGTCTGGTCTGTCTTTGACGAGACGGAGGGAAGCAAGCGGCCTACTCAATGTGAGTGATAGATCAAGCTTCAACTTTATTGTGCTGTGCAACTTCATTTATACTGTTTTCTTATATACTCGTCATAATATGATTGGTTTCTTATGTTTACTCGTTTGCATCTCTATTGGCTATCTATGCTTCTACATTCTACATGCAGTTTCACAAGCTCCCGGGTACGCCTTGTTCCTCTCCTCTAACTTTCTCAGAGTTGTTTATCTAACTGTTCAAGGTTAGTATGCCCTGTGCTTTTCCCTTTATCATCATGATTTACAGTTTATGCTACGGCACGGCTCTTGCACAGAGCCGTGCCCCTGCTCTGCAAGCCATTCTCCAACAATTCCCCCTTTTTCTTTTTGGACATAGTTTGCATAACTAATCGATCTGTGGCCTTAGCCACCATATTCTGTAGACACGATATTAGACATGGGATTATTGATAGGATCAAAATTACAACAATCAAAATTACACATCCATATTTCGACAATGTTCCCAACCATCCGCCAATCCCCAGTGAACTTAACCATACATCCAAAGGATTTTCCCATTGCTGTAATTTTCTTATGTTATCTGTCAATTGTTGTAACTTGCTGTGTATGGACTGGGACCGATCAGTTAGATTAAAACAACACATTCCTGCAAATTCCTCACAGCCGTACCCATGTGCTACCATTAACTCCTCTAGACTTCTTCAAAGCTGAAAGAAAACAAAAAAAATAGAAAGGAAGGAGAGTGCGGGAGGAGAACTCACACACATACAGCTGCAAGGTCAGGCAGTTTTTGTATGTTTTGCTAGGTATTTTAAACTTTTTACTTCTGAAGCCTTTCATTCCAAAGATACCCAGGTAAATCTACCTGTTTGCCGGCTTAGTGGATGTTTGAGATCGAAAGGTCCCAGAGATATATTTTCAAGATTAATCAAAACCGATTTGTAAGTCTCACAAATGTTTGAAGTACTTCAAACGCACACACACACACACTTCTCAGCTAGCCGAATACATTCATACAATGTTGGTTATCACTATTAGATCCACAATTTTTCCATGCTATGAATATTTAAACTACACATGGTACCGAGAATAAAAAACACTTAAAATATGTACATTCATTATCAATGAGGCTTATATCAATTGTCTAACAAATCTTTTACTTATGGTAATAATTTTTGTTTCTTTGTTTTGTAGTTTTTGTGTTGATAGAATTACAGACTGGTCAGTTGAGATAAAACCTCAATTTCCCTGTATATCATTTCCCTTGCTTGAATTATTCCAGTAGAGCTTGCATCAATGACCCCAGATAAAACAAAGATTCCCAACCAAATTATTGATAATCACACTAATTACAAGGCAGTAAAGCCAACCCCAATTGTCTTTTTCCATTTCCTGTTATTGTGTGAAGTGCAGATGATTGCAGCACTACTACGATGGTGGTGATCACGTCTATCTCGGTGCTGCCTCTGGTTCTTGCTCTGAGGTGAGAGCTGCTAGAGTCACAAGTTGATCAGCACGTGCATTGCCTTCACCTAAACCTTCAGTCCATTGATTACTTCTGATGTGTATTCTGCAATAGGGTTGAGATCGTTGTTTTATCGCAGATTGTAGTTGCATTGAATCTGTTACGATGTTTAATTTTCATGCATCCACTGAGCGCATGTCCAAACAACTGCAGCTAATTCTAGAGTCTGTAAAGAGTCTCCTGACTCTGCTGATAAAAGATGATGATGCCACTGATTTTCGGTAAACCAAGTTGCTGCTGCCCTTCGTGATCTTCTTCCGGCATCTGTATAAACTGTAACAGCATTAGAGAGTGGCGTCTCACTTTTCTTGGGTTTTAGCAACCAGTCGTGGTTGCCAAGCCATTTTAGTCTAGGCATTTTCAGTGACTCTACTTTAAGTTCTACAGCCTCAGATAGCAAACCTAGCTGTAAAGCTGTTGAATTCCTCAACCACCATTCTAAGTCTTCTCTTCGTCATCAACGGTCCTTTAATCCCAGAGGCAATCTTTTGTGGTCGATTGTCGATGCGTGTAGTATCTACTGCTGTCGCCAGGTCCAGTCCAAGGCTGCCCCTGGTTGCCGGTTGCAAAATGCTGGCTGGTCGAAGCTGGGCAGAGGTGTCTGTGATCCTGGGGCGGCTGCAGTCATGTAAGTCGCTGGGGCTGCTATTGGCGTCTGCGCGCTGCTGGGAGTTTCTCGGCTGACAGCGGCGGCAAGCAGTACTATGATTGTTTGTTTGGCAATTCTGGCACCACACCTGCTGCTCCCGACATTGACGGCGTGTGTGTCCATTACGCCCACATCGAAAACACTTATACTCTCGTCGATTCGGGCCTGTCTGCTGCATCTTTGTCAAAGGTTGCAATGGAGCAAGGGCAGCAAATGCCTGGGTTTGTGCAGTTACTAAATCTTGCCCTACCTTTTGGATTGCTTCAACTAGCAGGGCTTGAAAAACTACAGGACACGCTATATCTATTACCGACTCTATTGCACTAATATCTTTTGAATCTATAATACTTTTCACTATTTCTGCCTAGGCTTCCCACTGCTCCTGCGCCGCAGCCCCCCCCACATCACTCTCTGGCTCGGGAACCGACTCATTATTAAGTAAGGGGGGCGGGGGTGGCTCCGGCGGCGGGGCCGGCGGAGCCGACGGCAGACGACCCTCAGTTCCCGGAATATCCTCAGGAGCATTGCTGTGGGGTGGGAGTGAGCTGACTGTGGGCACGGCTGGAGGGAGAGGACAAGCCGAATTCCTATTCTCCTGCGCTGCGCTGACCTGTCTCGCAGCCTTTTCTTCCGCTTGATATTGTAACAGCTCATTATGCACTACACGCCACAGCTTCCCTAACTTCTTCATGACCGTATCATCTTCTAAGACTGCCTCCCATAACTTATCTCCTAACTTTCTCCATTCCTCTTCCTCAAACATTTGTTCTGGGTCTTTAAAACAGCCCTTAGCCTTTGCTACAGCTAATAAAGTTGCTAGGTCCTTTAACGGACCCACCCCCCGCTTTTCCAGAAAACGCTTTAATAAATCAAATGCTACCTCTTTTTCCATTGCGAGCTTGACTTTGTGTGCAGCGTTTTAAACCCTGGGTAGCATTCAGACGGACGGCGGATTCGCTCTTCTTTATCCCGAATCCAGGCACGGGCTGAACGACGCTGCCTGCAGCAAGTCCAAACTTCTGCCCTCTGGACGCTGCTTTCCAGTGCTTTTCCGTCCTCCTTAAAGTAGGAGTAAATAAATCATATGCCACTTGCCTATCAGTTTTTCGTCAGCGCTGTTGCAGCTCTCCAGGCTTCGGCGGCACGTATGGCCCAAAACCACCGTTGTGATCTTTGGGGGTGCTTTTCTCCTTGTTCTTCGGCACCGTCCTGGCTGCGATCAGGACCCAACTCCAACTTTGTCGACCGTGGCAGTATCACGTCGGGGTCACCATTTGTTGGCGAAGGGAGAATGCGGACACCAGGTGGTCATCAGCAAGTCTCAATTTTATTAGAGATCACAGCTAGTTAAATACAGTTGTTAATTAGCCTCATATTGCAAAAGCTGAGCTCACTATAGGTTACAGATTACACGTCAGCTCCTGGGTACTCCTTGTTCTTCTCTTCTATCTCCAACTTTCCCACAGTTGTTTATCTAACTGTCCAAGGTTAGTATGCCCCTGTGCTTCTCCCTTTATCAGAATGATTTACAGTTTATGCTACGGCACAGCTCATGCACAGAGCCGTGCCCCTGCTCTGCAAGCCATTCTCCAACAGGGTTGTGAGTTTGTGGGTCCCATTTGGGTATTTGGGGTACCCTGGATACCTTTGTGAGGGGGCAATTGAGAGGATCCTGGGTCTGTTTTAGGGATTTGGGGAGATGTGGGACCTTTTTGGGGATTTAGGGGAGATTTGGATCCATTTTTAGGGGTTTGGTGGAGTCCTGGGTCAGGTTTGGAGGGGTCGAGGTTCCCTTTAGGTCAGATTGGGGGAGTCCTGGATTCTTTTTGGGGGGTTGAGGGGGTTCTGCATCCCATTTTGGGGGTATGTGGGTGGTGCCCACGGACCCTTTTGGGAGCATGGAAGCGTCCTGTGTCACTTTTTGGGGTGGAGTTGTGTCTTGGATCCCTTTTGGAGGCTTTGTGGGAGGGTCTAGAATCCTTTTGAGAAGGGGGTTTGGGGCTCCTGTGTCCCATTTGGGGGGTTTGGTTGAGGAGGTTTTGGGTAAATTTTGGGGGGTTGGGGGAGTCCTGTGTTCTTTTGGGAAGCACCTGGACCCCTTTTGGGGGGTTGCGGTGGTCCTGGGTCCCCTTTGGGGTGGTTGAGGGGGTCTTAGGTCCCTTTATTGGGTCTTTTGGGTGGGGTCCTTGATTAGAGGGGGTCCCGGGTCCCTTTTGGGGCGGTCAGGGGACTCCTTGGTCACTTTATCAGATTGTTGGGGCAGGGTCCCTGGTTAGAGTGGGTTCTGGGTCCCTTTTGGAGCTTTTCAGGGGGCAGTCCTGGATGCCATCTGGGGGGATCTCGGGGTGTGCGGGGTCCCTTTTGAGGGGTTTTGGGGAGAGTTCTGGCTACATTTATGGGGAGATTGGGAGGGGTCCTGGTTCACAGTTTGGAATGGGGCAGAATTGTGGATGTCCTTAATTCATTTTGGGTGGAGTTTGGGGGCTCCTGTGTCCCTTTTGGGTGGTGGGTTTCGGGGGTCTTGGGGCCCATTTTGTGGGCAGGGGCTTTTTGGATCCCTTTTGTGTGGTTTAGGGGTCCTGGGTCTCTAATGGGTTGGGGGGCATTGGGTCTCATCTGGGATGTTTAGAGGGGTTCCTGGTTCCCTTTTGGGGGAGTTGAGGGCATACTAGATCTCTTTCTGGGAGTTTGGAAGGGGTCCTGGGTAGCTTTTTGGAGGTTTGAGGAGGGTCCTGGGTCCCATCTGGGAGTGTTTTGGTGAGGTCCTGGGCCTCTTGTGGGGGGCTTTGGGTCAATTTTGAGGGGGTTGGGGGTGGTTGTGGATCTGTTTTTTGGGTCCGAGGTACATTTTGGGCATTTGAGGGGGCCCTGGGAGGGGTTTAGGGGTGGAACCTGGGTCCCTTTTAAGGGTGTTTTAGTGGGTCCTGGGCCCTTTTTTTTCTGGGGGGGGGGGGGGGTGTCCTGGGATCATTGTGGGGATTTGAGGGGGCCCTGCATCACTTTTGAAGGTTTGGGGGAGTCCTGAATCCCTTTTCAGGGATGTGGATTGAGGGTTCTCGAGTCCTTTTTGAGGGGTATGGATGAGACCTGGGTCTCTTTTGTGGGGTTTGGGGGAGTCTTGGATCTGGTTTTGGGGAGGGTCCTGTGTTTTTCTTTTGGGAGTTCGGGGGAGTCCCAGGTCAGGTTTTGAAGGGTCCCAGGTCCCTTTAGGGCAGATTGGGGGAGTCCTGGATCTCTTCAGGGAGATTTGGGGTGTCCTGGGTCCCGTTTGATGGCTGAAGGGGCCCTAGATCCCTGTTGGAGAGCGGTGGGCCTCGGCAAACTTCATGAGGTTCAACAAGGCCAAGTGCAAAGTCCTACACCTGGGCCAGGGCAGCCTGCGGTTTCTCTCCACTCTGCATTTCCCCTCTCTCTGCTCCCTCCTCTCCCCTCGCTGCCTGCAGGCAGTGCCCTCAGCCCTGCTGGGCTTGGCAGAGGAGCTGCTCCTGGACAGACCTGGCTCTTTTATGAACTCCTGTCTCATTATGAGCTCCCTCCCTGCCAGGAGCCCATCTCAGCTCAGCAGCAGAGGAGCAGCCCAAGGCAGCACTTTTCTGCCCCCTCTGGGCTCCCTCGAGGTGTCCCTGGGGCTCCAGGGGAACCTGCTGAGAAACAGGCTGAAGCCATCCCTGATGTTCCCTCCCTCAGCCAGGGGGAGATACTGTCCTTCATTGTCATTGCTCCTGATAGAAAAATAGCTGGGTAGGACAATCACTTTTTTTGCTCCATCATTTAACAAGACCCCAGGAAGGTGACAGGCAATGATCTCATTTCTCCAAGCTCTTCCACTGAGAGAATTTAGGCTTTTCTTCCCTGGCATTTAGACCTGGGGTGGAAAGACACTTGGCTCTCTTCTGTCCCAGCAGTTTCTCTACTTTAAGCAAAGACTTTGCACACACAGAGTGTGCGACGCTTGGTTTCCTGATGTCAGGGATGAGCTTGGCTGGTGCCACAGCTGCACGGCTTCAGTCCCAATGGGCAGCAATGCCCTCAGCCAGGGACACAGGGAGCAGGAGTTTAAGCTGTGTATTTGGGAGACAGAGCTGTGATGTGGTCACAGAGGTCAGGACAGATGGGCTTCAAGGACAGCATCCTCCAAGCTCAGCAAGGGTCCAGACTGTGAATCAGTCTCCATTCGAAAGACCATTCAAGGGCCCCATGATGAGTGTTTGCTGTTTCAGGAACAGTAAAAGAAAAAAGGAAAACAAAGAAACAAACAAAGCCTGTGTAGGTAGTGCTGAATTTAGGAAGAGCAGGAGTAGATACGTCTGAGATTCCGTTTCCTCTTTGTCTTTGGCTTCCCCGGCAAGGTCTGCAAGGCCTCTGTGACTCAGGGCAGGACTCTTCAGGAGATCAGCTAGTGGTGGGTCCTGATCAGGTCAGAGATCACTTGAACAAACACAAACCTTCCCATTCTATGGGACAGGTAGAGCAGCATCCCAGGGAGCTGAGTGAGCAGGACAATGTCACAGTGAGGCCGCTCTCGATTATCCTCTAAAGGTCACGGAGACTGAGGAAATTTCCTGACCCCTGGCACCACAACCACATTGCACGTGCTTTTCAGAAATGGACAGTGCAGGGGATTTAAAGGCTGTGTCCCAGATGTTATCTCTTCAGATTTCTGGATATCTGAATGAGAAGAGGGCTGGATTTCCCTGGCAGATTGTGTCTCATTATACTTGTATGAATGAAGTCTTTTGTGAGCTGGGCCATCTATGATGTCCCTACTCTAATGACTCTTCTATAATATCACACATAATCACAGAATCACAGAATGACCAGGTTGGAAGAGACCCACTGGATTGTCGAGTCCAACCATTCCCACCAATCCCTAAATCATGCTCCTAAGCACCTCATCTACCCTAACCTTAAACACCTCCAGGGACGGTGACTCAACCACCTCCCTTGGCAGACCGTTCCAATGCCTAACCATCCTCTCCATGAAGAAATTCTTCCTAATCTCAAGCCTAAATCTCCCCTGGTGGAGCTTGAGGCCATTCCCTCTCGTCCTGTCCTCTCTCACTTGGGAGAAGAGGCCAGCACCCTCCTCTCCACAACCTCCCTTCAGGTAGTTGTAGAGAGTAATAAGGTCTCCCCTCAGCCTCCTCTTCTCCAGGCTGAACAACCCCAGCTCTCTCAGCCGCCCCTCGTAAGACTTGTTCTCCAGCCCCTTCACCACCTTTATTGCTCTTCTCTGGACTCGCTCCAGAGCCTCAACATCCTTCTTGTGGTGAGGGGCCCAGAACTGAACACAGTACTCGAGGTGCGGTCTCACCAGTGCCGAGTACAGGGGGAGAATAACCAGCCTGGACCTGCTGGTCACGCAGTTCCTGATACAAGCCAGGATGCCATTGGCCTTTTTGGCCACCTGGGGACACTGCTGGCTCATGTTCAGTCGGTTGTCAACCAGCACCCCCACGTCCTTCTCCTCCTGGCAGCTTTCCAGCCAGGTTTCTCCTAGTTTGTACCTCTGCTTAGGGTTGTTGTGCCCCAAGTGCAGGACCCAGCATCTGGCCTTGTTAAACCTCATGCCGTTGGTCTCAGCCCAGCAGTCCAGCCTATTCAGATCCATTTGCAGAGCCTGATGCTTACATGACCCTTCTATGACTCTTTTATGACTCTAGTCTTCTACATCCCGATAATTCTATGTCACTTTTTCTGACCTGACACTTCTGTGACCAACACTTCTATGACCCGATATTGCTGTGACCCAACTCCTCTAGGAGAATTCAATTACCAAATACTTCTATAACACAGAATCACAGAATAACCAGGTTGGAAGAGACCCACTGGATCTTCAAGTCCAACCATTCCCACCAATCCCTAAATCATTCTCCTAAGCACCTCATCTACCCTAACCTTAAACACCTCCAGGGACGGTGACTCAAACACCTCCCTCGGCAGACCGTTCCAATGCATAACCACCCTCTCCGTGAAGAACTTTTTCCTAATGTCCAGCCTAAATCTCCCCTGGCGGAGCTTCAAGCCATTCCCTCTCGTCCTGTCACTTGGGAGAAGAGGCCAGCACCCTCCTCTCCACAACCTCCCTTCAGGTAGTTGTAGAGAGTAATAAGGTCTCCCCTCAGCCTCCTCTTCTCCAGGCTGAACAACCCCAGCTCTCCCAGTCGCTCCTCATAAGATTTGTTCTCCAGCCCCTTCACCACCTTTGTTGCTCTTCTCTGGACTCGCTCCAGAGCCACAACATCCCTCTTGTGGTGAGGGGCCCAGAACTGAACACATATTATATTACCCAAGCCTTTTACTACCAAGCTCTTCTCTGACCCTTCTATGACTTTCTATGACCAGTCTCCTACATGATTTTTCTATGACCCCACTCTTCTGTGACCCAGCTCCTCTGTTACCTGAATAATTTATGACCCAACTCTTCTATGAACAAACACTTCCATCATCTGAGTCTTCTGAAACCTTTTTATAGCCCGGATTTCCTATTTCCTGACTGAAGTCTCATGCTTCTATGACTTGATTCTTCCATGACCCAAATATTTTATGACGCTTCTATGACCTAAATCTTTTATGGGCTGAGAATTCTGTGACCAGACACCTGTATCAACTTTCTGTGATTTAATTCTTCTGCTACCCCTCTACGATCCAATTCATCTATAACACAACTCTTCCTTGACCTGCCTCTCAAATGATCAGACCCTTCTATAACTCGAGCCTTCTATGACCTTGTATGACTTGAGTATTCTCTGACTCTTCTATGACATGAAATTCTATGGCCAAAATCTTGTATGACTGTTCTGTGACACAAATCATCTATATCCTGATGCTTCTATGACACAACTCTTCTAAAATGTGACCCTTCTATCACCCAACTACTGCATGAACCAACCCTACTATTAACTGACCCTTCGATGATGCCATTCCTGTATGACCTGACACACAGGGGAGCTTCCAGGTGCCTCTTTTATGACTTGACACTTCAATGACCCAGCAATTCTATGACCCTGCTATGACCTAGTGCTTCAATGACCTGACACATCTATGACACACCCTTGCTATGACTCTACTCTTCTATGGACCTTCTATGGTGCATCTCTTCTTCTATGAACCAACTCTTTTACCACCTCACTCATCTGTGACTCTTCTATGACCCGACTCTTCTAAAACCCGCGCCTTCTATGAATCAAGGCTCCTAAGACTCAATTCTTCTATGATCGTTCTATGACTTTCTGATACTTCTATGACGGGAATAATCTATGACCCCACAATTTTATGACCTGAGACTTCTATGAAATGATTCTTTTCTGACCAGTCTCTGAACAAACTCTTCACTTATCCAAATATCTCTCATATTTCTGTCAGTCAACACTTCTATTACCTGAATATCCTGTGACCAAAGACTTCTATGAAGCTTCCAATACCGAACTCTTCTGTTATTCCTCTAAGGCCTCAATCATCTATAGAAAAACTCTTCTGTGAGCCATCTCTTATATAACTAGATTCTTCAATAACTCGAGCCTTCTGTGACACAATATTTCGATCTATGTCCTGACTGTTGTCTGACTGTTCTATGATGCTTTACTTAATAACCTGACTCTTCCATGAATCTCCTGTTACCAGATTCTTCCATGACCTTAGAGTTCTATGATTCTTCTACAAAATAACCTTTCTCTGAACCAATCCTATTATGACCCTTCTATGACCAAACCTTTCTTAAATCTAAATAAACTCACACTTCTATGACTGGACTATTGCATGGCCTTAGTTATCTATGACCCTTTTATGACTGGAGGCATCTATGACCCAGTTCTGCCATGAGAATTCTATGACCCAACACTTTTATAAACCGTCTATGACTGCGCTTTGCTGTTACTCCTCTATTACTCAACTCTTCCATCACCTGACACTTATCACACGGAGGTTTTCTCTCACTCTTCTATGACCCAACAATTTTATGACCCTGCCCATCTATGACCAAACTCTTCTACAACTCCATGGAACTCTATATGGAATTAGATGGAATAACTGCTCCCAGTTTGATTTGGCCATGTGAGAATGTTCATGACACCAGTGTCGTTGTAGCCAAAGCCAGATCTGCCTGCCCAGGGCTGGGGGTCAGGCCTTGGTCTTCCTGCTTCATCAAGCAAACCAAACCTTTTTCTCAGCATCACAGCTGTTGCACAGCGCCTTTGCCTACCTGCAATCATGGCTTCCAATTCTCAGCTCTAACGAGTCCCTGAGGAGGCCTTGCTACTAACGATGCTCATTGAGACCAATTAATACTTCAAGGTACTCTGAGTTCTGCTGTTGACTTCTTGACAGCTTCACTCAATCTTCTCAAAGAAGTTGAGGTTCAACCAAAGCACTTGCCACCTCTCTTGTTAGATTGAAACCCCACCAGTCTACCACCACCCATCACCTCTAATGATAAAACTCTCTATATATTACTTCTTCTGCCACAGCTTTTATCACTTATTGTGGCATCTATGTTATGGGATCTCCCTCTGCTCAGCCGGGGTCAGCTCTCCTGCCTGTGTCTCCCTGACAAATTCTTGCCCACATCCAGCCCCTCACTGGGAGGAGCAGAGGGAGCAACTCCTGACACTGGGCAAAGGAGACAATCGCTGCCCTCACTCTTCTGGCACCAGGAAGATGCCACAGGATCCAGTGAGTCTCATATTTCAAAAGGAAAGTGGAGAAACTGGAAAGGATCTGGAGTAGGTCTGTCAGGATGGAGTTAGGAGCCCCCAGTATGAGGGGTGAGGGCACACTTTGTTCTTCTGGAGGAGGATCGGGCCAACCTGCTAAGTGGATCTATACTTCTTATGCTCGTAGTAATACTTAGGGAAGAAGAGAGCTCAGGTGATCTCTAGTCCAATGCCAGCTCCATGCAGGCCCTGCTCTGAGGTCAGACCAGGCTGCTCAGTCCATGTCAGCATCCACAGAGAGACTTTAGACATCAACAAGGCACCGAGGCCATGATTAAAAGAAAGGATTTTGTGATTTGACCAGCACCATGGACACAGCTATCGGTCGGCCACAGCACCTGTGACACCTGGGAACATCCACCTTCTTGTCCAGAGGAGTGGGATCCTTCTGGGATGGGCAGGATGGGAAATGCCTTTGTGTGAGTGCAGTGCAGCCCCAGATGAGGTTCCAGGGCAGCGGGGGATTCTCCACCCCCGGGGGTTAAAACCAAGCAGATTTGATGCCTCAGGACGTTCTGTGCAGGAGGCTGGGCTGGGGGAGCCGAGAGGCTTTTCAGCCTTAATGGTTCTGTGTTTGTGTGATTGAAGGGCCACAGCCCTGTACAGCCCAAGCACCTTCTGCCAGCACCCCCAGACCCAGTGTGGGGCCAGATCCTCCCTTTTTTCGCAGAACCCTGGTTCCAAGCACTAGGCCCGGAGAGGGGGGAAACAGACCTTTGGGTCACAAAACTTCATTTTAGGGTACGGATCCTCCTAGGTGAGTTCCAACCCTCCTTTTTTATCTTTAAAGACTCATTTTAAGGCCCAGAGAAAAATTTTTAAAACAGAAAGTCTCGTTTTCAATGTCAACAGCCTCCGATTTAGAGACAAAAACCTCAAACATGGATAAAAAGCTCACTTTTAGCTCCCAAAGCTTCCTTTTCAGGAAACAAAGCTTTATGTTAGAACCAAGTCTGCACTTGTGAGGGCTCAAATCCTCATTTTGGGCCTCTCAAGTTCCAGTTTTAGAGTGCAAAGCCATCCTGTTCACTACGACTTCATCATTATAGGGCATAAAACATGATATAGGGGCTCAAAGATGCAATTTCATTTTCAAAGCACCATTTGTAGGATGCAAAGCTTCTTTTTGAAGCTACAAACTCTCACATAAAGGATCCAACCCCCCCACCCCTTACAGTTTGAAGCCTCCATTGGAGCACCCAAAGTCCTGCATTTTTGGCAAAAGCTTCATTTCTCAGGGTAACAGAGGAATGAAGAAGTTTTTTCTCCCTTGCAGGGACAAAAGACTTAACTTGTAGCACCACTCCCATTCCTTTAGTGCCCAAAGTCTCATATTTAGGGCGGAAATCCTTGATTTTAGGGTTCCAGTCTGACCTTTAACACACATAGCTTTCTTGGGAAGCCAAAGTTACATTTTGAGTCTGAACCCTCATTTTTTTTTATGTCTAAGGATACATTTCATTATCCCAGAGCTTAATTTTTAAGGATCAAAGTTGATTCCGGATGTTCAAAACCTCAATGTTACAGGATAAAGCCTTATATTTAGCTCATATCTAGGGTCCAAAGACTCCTTTACAGGGAAGAAACCTTCGTTTTTGGAGTTGTTTGCAATTGTGGAAGTCAAAATCTTAATTTTTAACCTCTCAAGTTAATTTTCAGCCACAAAGCCTTCGTGTTTGGTATCAGAGCATCATTTCTGGGAATAGAACTTGAGGTCAGGGGTTTACTTATAGGTTCCAAAAGCATATTTTTACCTTCCAAAGCCTCTTTAATGGAATAAACTTTCATTTTTGGAATTATCCAGAATTCTGATGTCCCAAATCCTTGTTCAGTGCCTCTCAGGGTGTTTCTGCCCATGGCAGGGGGTTGGACTAGATGAATGTTTGAGATCCCTTCCCACCCAAGCCATGGGTCTGGCCGTGGCCTCTGTGATGTCACCCTCTGGGATGCTGCCCTGTGTCCTAGGAGACCTCTCTGCTGTCCAGGGCAAGCACCCTCTGCACTCACTCTCCAGGAGGATCTGGAGGAGGCAGGTGGTCTCTGTGCTGGGAGCTGCCTGCGCCTTGTTCTGTGTGTGAGGAACAAAGCAGCTGTGGTTCAGCCATCGCAGTGCCCGGTGCCGGTTCTGCTGGAGAGGAAACTCTGCCCCACGGCCAGGGTAGGTCAGGTCTGTCCGTGCCTGCTTCTGTGCAGTCATTGCTCAGAGTTTAATCTCTGTGGCATGACCTCAAGTTCTTGAGGGTTCTGTCAGCTCCTGTTCTTGCTCCAGCCTCCAGCTGGAGTTAACTCCATTTCCCACCACTCTCTGGGCCCGGCCAGCCAACCACTTTTCCACCCAGGAGAGTGTGCACCTCTCCAGGCTAGAGGTGACAGATTCCTAAGCACAATGCTGTGAGAATCTCTGTCAAAGGCTTTACTGAAGCCCAGGAAGATACATCCACAGCCTTTCCCTCGTCCAGCAGCCGATTCACTTTGTCATATAAGGCATTCAGGTTAGTTTGGCAAGACCTGCCTTTCATGAACCCGTGTTGACTGGGCCTGATCATCCAGTTCTCTTGCACGTGCTTAATGATCACACTCAAGATCACCTGTTCTATGACTTTCCCTGGCACTGAGGTCAGACTGACAGGCCTGGAGTTCCCTGGATCTTCTCTGCGACCCTTCTTGTAGATGGCACAACATCAGCCCCCAATCCAGTGGAAGTTCCCCTGAAGTTCATCATCCCCTGGAGATGTTTAAAAGGCAGGTAGATGAGATGCTTGGGAACAAGATTTAGTAGTAGAAAGTTATGATTGGAGCTATCGTTCTCTGAGGTCTTTTCAAACCTAATGATTCTAGGATTCAATCACATCATCCCCCATCCTCTATTGAAACCGCAGGCTGCCCTGGCCCAGGTGTAGGACTTTGCACTTGGCCTTGTTGAACCTCATGAAGTTTGCCGAGGCCCATCACTCTCCAACAGGGATCCAGGGCCCCTTCAATCTCCCAAACGGGACCCAGGGCCCCCCAAATCCCCCTAAGGGTATCCAGGACTCCCCCAATCTGCCCTAAAGGGACCTGGGACCCTCCAAAACCTGACCTGGGACTCCCCTGAATCCCCTCCAAAGAAAGAACACTGGACTCCCTCCTAATGGGACCCAGGACTCCCCTAAACCCCAAAACCAGATCCAAGACTCCCTCAAACCCCACAAAACAGACCCAGGTCCCGTCCATACCCTTCAAAAAGGACCCAAGACCCCTCAATCTTCACCCCTGAAAAGGGATACAGGACTCCCCCAAACCTCCAAAAGTGATCCAGGACCCCCTCAAACCCCCAAATGGGACCTAGTACCCAGGACACTCCCCCCAAAACGGACCTAGAACCCACTAAAACAAATTTAAGAGGTACTCAGGATCCCCCATCAAACCCCTCCCAGGGCCCCCTCAAATGCCCAAAAGGAATCCAGGACCCACAAAAGGGATCCATGATCACCCCCAACCCCCTCAAAATTGACCCAAACCCCCCCACACGGGACCCAGGACCTCACCAAAACACTCCCAGATGGGACCCAGGACCCTCCCCAAACCTCCGAAAGGGACCCAGGACACACAAGCCCTCCTGCAAAAGGTACCCAGGACCCCTGCCAAACCCTAAGAAAGGGATTCAGGACCCCCTCAACCCCCAAAAAAGGTACCCAGGACCCCCTCAACTCCTAGAGAAAGGAACTCAGGAACCCCCCTAAACATCCTTGATGAGACCCAATACTCCCCCCACCATAGGGACCAGGAACTCTAAAACCCCCAAAAGGGATACAAAACAGCCCAAGCCACCAAATGGGACCCAGGAACCCCGTAATCAACTTCCCAAAAGGGACACAGGTGCCCCCAACCCCCTCAAAATGAATTCAAGACCCCCAAAATTCTGCCCCACTCCCCCAAAATGTGAACCAGGACTGCCCACAATCTCCCCATAAATGTAGCCAGGACTCTCCCCAAAGCCCCTCAAAAGGGACCCAGGACTCCCCGAGATCCCCTCACATGGTATCCAGGACTGCCCCCTACAGATCCCCAAAAGGGACGCAGGACATCCTCTAACCAAGGACCCCACCCCAAAGAACTGAAAAAAGGACTCGTGAAACCCCCCAGCTGCCCCAAAAGGGAACCAGGACCCCCTTTAACCAAGGACCCTGCCCAAAAGTCCTGAAAAATGGACCTAAGACATCCCCACCCAATCCAAAGGGGACCCAGGACCCCCACAACCCCCCAGAAGGGATCCTGGAGCTTCCCAAAAGGACACAGGACTCCCCTAACCTCTTAAAACTTACCCAGAACCTCCTAAAACACACCCTCCAGTGGGACAGTAGAGTCCCAACCCCGTCCCCCAAGAACCCATCCAGGACCCTCTCCCAAACCCTCAAAAAGGGATCCAGGACATAACTCCACCCCCAAAAGTGACACAGGACGCAACCCATGCTCCCAAAAGGGACCATGGGCACCCACCAGCAAACCCCCAAAAGGGACCGTGAACCGCCTGAATCCCTCCAAAAGAAACCTACAACACCCCAAAAGGGATCCAGGACCCCCTCAACCCTAAAAATCTGATGCAGAACCCGCCCAACCCCCAAAAAGGGTTGCAGGACCTCCCAAAACCACTCCTAACGTGATCCAGGACTCCCCCAGTCTGACCTAAAGGGAATCTGGACCCCTCCAAACCCGACCCAGGACTCCACCAAACCCCCCAAAATGCATCCAAATCTCCCCCAGATCCTAAGAAAGAGACCCACCTCCCCCTAAACCCCCAAAAGAGACCCAGGAGACCCTCAATCCCCCACTCACAAAGGTATCCAGGATACCCCAAATACCCAGATGGGACCCACAACCCCATAAACCCCCCTCCAAAAAGGGACCAAGGACCCCCACCAAACCCCCAGAAAGAGATCTAGTACTCCCCCCCAACCATTGTTATCAGAACATCCCTAAAATAACCCCCAACACTACACAAGAAGAGACCCAGCAGTTCCAGAGTGACACAGAAGTCCTTCAAATCCCTAAACTGGATTTAGGACACCCCCAACCCCCTGCAAATGGGACCATAAATCCTTCCTAAACCCCCAAAAGGGATCCGGGAACTCAACTGTGAACACCCGGCAAGAGTCAATTACCAGGGACCTACTCTTAAAAGGGACCAAAAACCACCTCTAAACCCAAACAAAAGGAACCCAGGATCCCCCTGTCCTCCCTAAAGGGAGAAAAGAAAGAAAGTTGGGGAAGAGAGAAGGATGTTGGAGGGGACCATGTCAAAGGATTTACAGAAGTCCAGGTAGATCACAGCCATAGGTTTCAATTAGTGCAATAATCACTTTTTTGAATACCCAAATATGATGCAAACCCTAGGAAGTTTGACCAAGCTCAGAGAACTCAGGCTTTAGAGAAGGGCAAGGGGAGTGTGGAAGTGTAGAGAGAACAGCTCTGGGAGATCAAGGGCTGGTGCCTGGCAGTGCTTCCATGCCAGGATTCTTTTAACCTCCAGCCATGCCTTCAGGAACTGTCCCTGCAAATCCAAAATGGCCTTAGAGGAAAGATACTGGGAAACTAAAGGTATTGAATATCCCTTTATTTTATTGAAACACAGAGAGAGAGCAGCTCCTCATTTACACAGTCAAACAGTAAGAAAAGAGGACAGTGAATTCAAAACAGGAAGACAAGATTATTGCAAATGAAAAACCAACAACACCACACAGAGAAGCCAGTCTGGGCCTGCCATGAGTTGCATGATAACTGCTATGCAGAAGGAGATGAGCAGTTCATTGCTTCAGAGAACCATCCAGTTATGAGTTTCCACACGGCATCCTTGAGCTGTTGGTTCCTCAAGCTGTAAATGAGGGGGTTCAGTGCTGGAGGCACCACTGAGTACAGAACTGACACCACAAGATCCATGAGTGGAGAGGATTTGGAGGGGGGCTTCAGGTGGGAAAACATTGCAGTGCTGATAAATAGGGAGACCACGGCCAGGTGAGGGAGACACATGGTGAAGGCTTTGTGAGGTCCCTGATCCAAGGGGAACCTCAACACAGCCCTGAAGATCTGCACATAGGACAACACAATGAAAACAAAACAGCCAAAATATAAACAGGCACTAACACCAAGCAGCTGAAATTCCCTGATATAGGAGTGTGAGCAGGAGAGCTTGAGGATCTGAGGGATTTCACAGAAGAACTGTTCTACAGCTTTGCCCTGGCACAGGGGCAGGGAGAATGTACTGGCCGTGTGCAGCAGAGCATAGAGAAACCCAGCGCCCCAGGCAGCTGCTGCCATGTGGACACAAGCTCTGCTGCCCAGGAGGGTCCCGTAGTGCAGGGGTTTGCAGATGGCAACGTAGCGGTCGTAGGACATGACAGTGAGAAGATAATATTCTGCACCCAGCAAGAACAACACAAAGAATACCTGAGCAACACACCCTGAGTAGGTGACGGTCCTGGTATGCCAGAGGGAATTGACCATGGATTTAGGGACAGTGGTGGAGATGGAGCCAATATCGAGGAGGGCGAGGTTGAGGAGGAAGAAGTACATGGGGTTGTGGAGGTGGTGGTCACAGGTGATGGTGGTGATGATGAGGCCGTTGCCCAGGAGGGCAGCCAGGTAGATGCCCAGGAAGAGCCAGAAGTGCAAGAGCTGCAGCTCCCGTGTGTCTGCAAATGCCAGGAGGAGGAACTGGGTGATGGAGCTGCTGTTGGACATCTGCTGCCTCTGGATGTGAAGCACTGATCAAAACAAAAATAGAGTCAGAAGTTACGGGAGACTTCTTTAAGTGAAATCAAAGCCATTTCGGACATTGTACACTTGCCACTGCTTTTCCATTTTCAGTTGCAGCCCTTCATCAAGCTCTATGTCTGCAGCCCTGCTTGGTGCGGGCTGAATGTCTGGGAGGAGCAGGGCCTCTGCCTGCTGGCTGCGAGGAGTCAGCCCTCCTCTGCATCAGGGGGTCATGGGGACAGGGGACACTGCTGGGGTTCAGCTCTGTCCTCTGTAACTGCTCCTGGTGCAAAAGGGCTTGTCAGCATCTGCACTGCCAGGGATGAGGAACTGAGATGGAAGAAGGCAGGTCTCTCAAGGTTTGGGTATCTTAAGACTCCTTCTGTAACCTTTGGCAGTGTTCTTGAATGGTATAAAACTTCAACATGCCTGCTGCACTCAGGGACAAGAGAGGGAGTCCTGAGAGGTGAGATCATTGCCTGTGACACAGTGCAGAGGGAGGGGAGCTGCTCTGTCCTATCTTCCTTGAGCTTGAACCTTTCAGAGACAGAGTAATCACATTTTCATATTCACCTTAAAAGCCACCAGGATGTGCAGAAAGCAGATGAACCTTCTGCCAAGCACTGAGTATCTAACCCTTTCTCAAGGTCTCAGCATTCCACTTTCAGCCCAGGACACATGCAGCTCATTTCACAAACACAACACGCCCCTGGCAGGAGCATCTCTTTGCTTTTCCACAGACATTCAGGTAACACAAATCTGCAATAGGACAGGTTTGCACCCTGGAGGGCTTCTCAGTGCTTGGGAGGACACTTCAAGGAAAGCCAAGTATCCTAATGATGATATCTCAGTACAGAAGAGTCTGTTAATTCCTCAGGAATGCACTGCCCACAGCCCCACAGAGGATCAGTGCCTGACTCTGCAACTCCCATCCCCAGAGAGCCTGGCAGCGAGAACAAGAAAACAACAGCAAGAACAGAGACAGGTAGAGAAACAGGGAGAAAGAGAGTGAGGGACTGGCTGAAAGAGGCCAGGGCAGAGACAGCTGGGCAGGCAGACAGCTTTCCCCTTCCCGAGCTGTGCTCATCCCCTCCCAGACACCAACCTTGACGTGCAGTTTCTCTCAGCCCCTGGTCACTGGAGAGGGCACTGGAGCTGTGGCTGCAGAGGAGGGGGCTCAGCCTTGGAGCCCAGAGCCCTGAGGGCACAGGCTTTACAGGGTGGGAGAGGAGACAAGGGAGCTTGCTCAGAGGAAGGGGCTGCACTGCAGGGGATCACACAGAGCTTTCTGCATTTTCACTTGCACAACGCCTCAGTTTTATGTTTCCTCTCATCATCTGAAGTTATCCCTTCTGCTGGGGATTTCCTCATAGGAGGTGTTTCCCTGTCCCACATCTTCTCCCTGTCAGTGCTCACAGACCCCATCTCACCCTCTCTTCACACCACTGGCCCTACACAAACCGGCCTGTTTCCCGTGTGAAGCTCTGCACAGGGTCTTGTTTATAAGCAGAAAAGGAGAGGACAGACTGATCCTGATGAGTGCAGCAGAGGTGATGCTGGTGCTGTCCATGAGAGAGGAGCAGCTGGAGACAATTAAGGAGGCTCCTATCAAACCTACTGATTACTCAAAGAGACAGCTCAGGAGTCGCAGTGATTTTTTTCCAGCATGAGAGTCCCTTGTCCATTTCTCCCCTGAAATACCTCAAGCACAAGAAACAGAAAACACAGACACAGCAAAGTTCTTTAACGTAATCCCTGCCCTGAACTTCCCCTTGAATTGTCCTCTTAGAAATATCATGGGGTGACGTGGAGCAGCGGTGACCCTGGATTTTCTTTTGCTGGAGAAACTGCAAGAGCCCTCCTGACAGATCCCACAGGCTTTGGCTGAGCTGGCTTTAGGAGATCCCTCCAGGAACTGCACCTGCATTGTCCTGCACCCAGAGACTCACCTGGAGAAGGACTGTGAAGATTTTCACAAAATGAAGCCTCCTCTTTCCTCCCACTCCACCCTGCCTTTCCCCTCTCTCTGCTCCGTCCTCTCCCCTCGCTGCCTGCAGGCAGTGCCCTCAGCCCTGCTGGGCTTTGAAGAGGAGCTGCTCCTGGCCAGACCTGGCTCTTTTAAGAACTACCCTCTTGTTATGAGCTCATTCTGTGCCAGGAGCCCAGCCCAGCTCAGAAGCAGAGGAGCAGCCCAAGGCAGCGCTTTCTCTGCCCCCTCTGGGCTCCCTCGAGGTGTCCCTGGGCCTCCAGGGGAACCTGCTGAGAAACAGGCTGAACCCGTCCTTGATGTTCCCTCCCTCAGCCAGGGGGAGATACTGTCCTGCATTGTCATTGCTCCTGTTGGAAAAACAGCTGGGCATGAGAATAACTGTTTTTGCCCCATCGTTTAACAGGACCCCAGGAAGGGGACAAGGAATGATCTCATTTCTCCAAGCCCTTCCATAAAGAGAATTTAGGCTTTTCTTCCCTGGCCTTTAGACCTGTGGTTGGAAAGACACTCAGCTCTCTTCTGTCCCAGCCCAGTATCTGCTTTATGTAAACACTTTCTGCACATGGGGTCTTGGACGCTTGGTTTCCTGATGTCAAGGATGAGCTTGGCTGGTGCCACAGCTGCAGGGCTTCAGCCCCAGTGGGCAGCAATGCCCTCAGCCAGGGGCACAGGTAAGAGGAGTTGGAGCTGTTCCTGTGGGAGACAGAGCTGGGACATGGTCACGGAGCTCAAGACAGATGGGCTTCTCAGATGGCATCCTCCAAGCTCAGCGAAGGTCAAGATTGTGATTCAGTCTCAACCACAAAGTCTGTTCAGGTGCCCCATGATGAGTTTTTGTTGCTTCAGGAACAGTTAAAAAAAACCCCAAACCCACAACATTTTATGTTCTTTTCAGAAATGATCAGTGGATGAGCAGGGAAGCTAAAGGCTGTGCCCCAGACCATGTCCCCTCAGATTCCATTTCTGGGTGTCTGAAGGAGAAGAGATCTGCATTTGCTTGGGTAGATTGTGTCCCACCACCCTTCCACGACGCAGCCCTTTTATGACCCCACACTTCTATGACCTGATACTTCTCTGACCTTTCTCATCTATGACCAGACGCTTATATGAGCCATGTTCTCTATGACCAAGACTTTCTGTGACCTGAGCCATTTGACCTCACTCTAATGACTCTTCTATGAGTTGATGCCTGTATTACCCTTCTATGACTCTTAGGACTTGAGTCCCCTATGTCCTGACTCTTCTGTGTCCCTTTTATGACTTCACACTTGTGTGACCCATCACTTCTATGACCCTACCTTTTTGCAACCCATCTCCTCTAAGAGCCTTCTATAACCCAATGCTTCTATAACACGTCTTCTGTGACTCTTCTTTGACCTGTCTCTCAAATTATCAGACCCTACTGTGACTCAGGCATTCTATGACCTTCCATGACTTCAGTATTCTCTGACTCTTCTATGACATGATTTTCTATGGCCCAATTCTTCTATGACTCTTCATTAACACCAATTATCTTTGTCCTGATTCTTCTATGACCTGACTCTTCCAAAGCGTCACTCTTCTATCAACCAGCTCTTCTATGAACCAATTAACTGGCCCTTCTATGATGTCATTCCTGTATGACATGACTCGCATATGAGCTGCCAGGTGCCTCTTGTATGACTTGACACTTCTAGGACCCAACAATTCTATGACCCTTCTAAAACCTAATGCTTCTATGCCCTGACAATTCGATGTCACACACTTTCTTCAATCGTACTCTTCTATGAGCTTTCTAGGACCCATCTCTTGTAGGAATCAACTCTTCTACCACTCCATTCTTCCATGTCACCACTCTTCTAAAACACAAGCCTTCTATGAGTCGATCCTTCCAAGAGTCAAGCCTTCTATGATCCAATTCATCTATGATCCTTCTATGACTTCCTATGACTTGAGTCCTCTATGATCTGAATAACCTATGACCTAATAATTTTATGACCTGACCCTTCTATGACCTGACTCTTCAATGTCTCTTCAATGACCAAACCCTTCTATTACCCAAATAAACTCTCATGTTTCTATGACCTGAGACTCTTTTATGGATCTTCTATGACTGAAACCTTCTACTATTCCTCTATACCTGACATAGTTAACTCAACCCTTCTGTCACCCAACTCTTATATGACCAGACCCTTCCATGATTCAAGCCTTCTATGACACAAAACTCCATTCTATGAACTGACTGTTGTCTGATTGTTCCGTGATGCTACTTTCCATGACCTGACTCTTCTATGAACTTCCTGTGACCAGACTCTTCCATGAACTGACTCATCTAAAACTCTTCCATGACTCAACCCTTCTCTGAACGAACCCTTTGGTGACCGTTCTATGAACAAACTCTCCTAAATCCCAACTAAACTCACACATCTATGACTTGATTCTTCCAAGGCTTGAATATTCTGTGACCCTTTCATGACCTTAATCATCTACGAGTCAGTTCAGCTATGAGAATACCACAACCCAACTCTTCTACGACTGTGCTTCTCTGTTACTCCTCTATGACTCAAACCTTCTATCACCTGACTCTTCTCACACCCAAGATTTCTGTCACTCTTTTAGGATCCAACATTTTATGAGCCTAACCTTCTAGGACCCAACTCTTATACAACTGCATCTAGCTGTGTGAGAGCCTTGGCGTCTCCCATAACTCTACAGACCTCTGTTTGGAATGACAAACTGCTCCCAGTTTGATTTGGCCATGTGAGAATGTTCATGACACAGATGTCATTGCAGTCAAAGCCAGATCTGCCTGCCCAGGGCCTGGGGGTCAGGGCCTGGCCTTTCTGCTTAACCAAGCAAACCCAGGCTTCTCTCAGCATCACAGCTGCCTGCACAGCGCCTTTACCCTCCTGCAATCATGGCCTCCAATTCTTGGCACTAATGAGTCCCTGGGGAGCCTTTCTCAGGAAGAATCCTCACTGAGACCAATCAATACTTCAAAGTACTCTGAGTTCTGGTTTTGACTTCTTGAGAGCTTCACTTCATCTTCTTTAAGAAGTTGAGGTTCAAGGACTCATCAGCTAATACACCCTGGGTCTCATTAAAAAACAGAAAACTCTAACAAGCTCTTTCTCTTCCTGGTTTTTTCTTCAGGTCTTTAAGTCTTGCACAGCTCCTTAGAGTCATTTCCCAGTGTCATTAAAGAAGATTGCGAAATGCATCTAAGAAAAATACACCTTAGTTTAAAGTTTATATTTCAATACTTCTCAGAATCATAGAATGGTTTGTTTTGGAAGGGACCTTAAAGCCCATCCAGTTCCAACGCCCTTGCCTTGGGCAGGAACATTTCCCACTGGTCCAGAGCTTCTCAAGTCCCAGTTTTAGAGTGCAAAGCCATCCTGTTCACTACCACTTCATCATTATAGGGCACAAAACCTGGTATCGGGGCTCAAAGATGCAGTTTCTTTTTCAAAGCAACATTTGTAGGATGCAAAGCTTCTTTTTGAAGCTACAAACTCTCACATAAAGGATCCAACCCCCCCCCCCCGCCTTACAGTTTGAAGCCTCCATTGGAGCACCCAAAGTCCTGTATTTTTGGCAAGAGCTTCGTTTCTTGGGGTAACAGAGGAATGAAGAGGTTTTTCTCCCTTGCAGGGACAAAAGACTGAACTTGTAGCACCACTCCCATTCCGTTAGTGCCCAAAATCTCATATTTAGGGGCAAAATCCTTGATTTTAGGGTTCCAGTCTGTCCTTTAACACCCATAGCTTTCTGGGGAGGCCACAGTTACATTTTGAGTATGAACTCTCATTTTTTTTAAATGTCTAAAGATACATTTGATTATCCCAGATCTTAATTTTTAAGGAGCAAAGTTGATTCTGGATGTTCAAAACCTCAATGTTACAGGACAAAGCCTTATATTTAGGTCATTTCTAGCTTCCAAATCCTCCTTTTCAAGGAACAAAGCTTCATTTTTGGAGTTGTTATCAATTGTGGAAGTCAAAATCTTAATTTTTAACCTCTCAGCCACAAAGCCTTCGTGTTTGGTATCAGAGCATCATTTATGGGAATAAAACTTGAGGTCAGGTCTTACTTATAGGTTCCAAAAGCTCATTTTTATCTTCCAAAGCCTCTTTCAAGGAACAAAGCCTCATTTTTAGAATTATCCACAATTCTGATGTCCTAAATCTGCGTTCATTGCCTCTCAGGGTGTTTCCGCCCATGGCAGAGAGTTGGACTAGATGGATGTTTGAGGTCCCTTCCATCCTAAGCCATGGGTCTGGCCGTGGCCTCTGTGATGTCATCGTCTGGGATGCTGCCCTGTGTCCTAGGAGACCTCTCTGCTGTCCAGGGCAAGCACCCTCTGCACTCACTCTCCAGGAGGATCTGGAGGAGGCAGGTGGTCTCTGTGCTGGGAGCTGCCTGCGCCTTGTTCTGTGTGTGAGGAACAAAGCAGCTGTGGTTCAGCCATCGCAGTGCCCGGTGCCGGTTCTGCTGGAGAGGAAACTCTGCCCCACGGCCAGGGTAGGTCAGGTCTGTCCGTGCCTGCTTCTGTGCAGTCATTGCTCAGAGTTTAATCTCCATGGCACGACCTCCAGTTCCTGAGGGTTCTGTCAGCTCCTGTTCTTGCTCCAGCCTCCAGCTGGAGTTAACTCCATTTCCCACCACTCTCTGGGCCCGGCCAGCCAACCAGTTTTCCACCCAGGAGAGTGTGTGCCTTTCCAGGCCAGAGGTGACAGTTTACAAAGCACAATGCTGTGAGAATCTCTGTCAAAGGCTTTACTGAAGCCCAGGAAGATACATCCACAGCCTTTCCCTCATCCAGCAGCCGAGTCACTTTGTCATTAAGGTGATCAGGTTAGTTTGTCAAGACCTGCCTTTCATGAACCCGTGTTGACTGGGCCTGATCACCCGGGTCTCTTGCAAGTGCTTCATGATCACACTCAAGATGACCTGTTCCATGACTTTCCCTGGCACTGAGGTCAGACTGACAGGCCTGGAGTTCCCTGGATCCTCCCTGCGACCCTTCTTGTAGATGGCACAACATCAGCCCCCAGTCCAGTGTAAGTTCCCCTGGAAGTTCATCATCCCCAGAGGTGTTTAAAAGGCAGGTAGATGAGATGCTTGGGAACATGATTTAGTAGTAGACAGGTATGATTTGAGCTATTGTTCTCTGAGGTCTTTTCAAACCTAATGATTCCAGGATTCTAGGATTCAGTCACATCATCCCCCATCCTCTATAGAAACCGCAGGCTGCCCTGGCCCAGGTGTAGGACTTTGCACTTGGCCTTGTTGAACCTCATGAAGTTTGCCGAGGCCCATCACTCTCCAACATGGATCCAGGGCCCCTTCAATTTCCCAAATGGGACCCAGGGCCCCCCAGATCCCCCTAAGGGTATCCAGGACTCCCCCAGTCTTCACTAAAGGGACTCGGAACACTCCAAATCCTGACCTGGGACTCCCCCGAATCCCCTCCAAAGAAAGAACACAGGACTCCCCCCTAATGGGACCCAGGACTCCCCTAAACCCCAAAACCAGATCCAAGACTCCCTCAAACTCCACAAAATTGAACCAAGTCCCGTCCATACCCTTCAAAAAGGACCAAAGACCCCTCAATCCTCACCCCTGAAAAGGGATACAGGACTCGCCCAAACCTCCAAAAGTGATCCAGTACCCCCTCAAACCCCCAAATGGGACCCAGTACCCAGGACACTCCCCCCAAAATGGACCTAGGACCCACTAAAACAACTTTAAGAGGGACCCAGGATCCCCCATCAAACCCCTCCCAGGGCCCCCTCAAATGCCCAAAAGGAACCCAGGACGCACAAATGGGATCCATGATCACCCCAACCCCCTCAAAATTGACCCAAAGCCCCCCACAAGGGACCCAGGACCTCACCAAAACACTCCCAGATGGAACACAGGACCCTCCCCAAACCTCCAAAAGGGACCCAGGACACACAAGCCCTCCCGCAAAAGGTACACAGGACCCCTTCCAAACCCTACAAAAGGGATCCAGAACCCCCTCAACCCCCAAAAAAGGTACCCAGCACCCCTCAACTCCCGGAGAAAGGGACTTAGGAACCCCCCTAAACATCCTTGATGAGACCCAATACCACCCCCCATAGGGACCCAGGACCCCTAAACCCCCCAAAAGGGATCCAAAAAAGCCCAGGCCACCAAATGGGACCAAGGAACCCCATAATAAACTTCCCAAAAGGGACACAGGTGCCCCCAACCCCCTCAAAATGAATTCAAGACCCCCACAATTCTGCCCCACTCCCCCAAAATGTGAACCAGGACCCCCCCCAACCTCCCCATAAATGTAGCCAGGACTGTCCCCAAAGCCTCTCAAATGGGACCCAGGACCCCCTGAGATCCCCTCACATGGCATCAAGGAATGCTCCCTACAAACCCCCAAAAGGGACCCAGGACATCCTTGAACCAAGGACCCCACCCCAAAGAACTGAAAAAAGGACCCAGGAACCCCCCCAACTGCCCTAAAAGGGACCCAGGACCGCCTCTAACCAAGGATCCCGCCCAAAAGACCTGAAAAACGAACCTAAGACCCCCCCCCGCCAATCCAAAGAGGACTCAGGCCTCCCACAACCCCCAGAAAGGGATACAAGAGCTTCCCAAAAGGACCCAGGACTCCCCTAACCCCTGAAAACTTACCCAGAACCTCCTAAAACACACCTTCCAGTGGGACAGTAGAATCCCAACCCCGTCCCCCAAGAAGCCATCCAGGACCCTCTCCCAAACCCTCAAAAAGGGATCCAGGACAGAATTCCACCCCCAAAAGTGACACAGGACGCAACCCTTGCTCCCAAAAGGGACCATGGGTACCCACCCGCAAACCCAAAAAAGGGACCGTGAACAGCCTGAATCCCTCCAAAAGAAACCTACAACACCCCAAAAGGGATCCAGGACCCCCTCAACCCTAAAAATCTGATGCAGAACCCCCTCAACCCCCAAAAAGTGGTGCAAGACCTCCTCAAACCCCTCCTAAAGGGATCCAAGACTCCCCCAATCTGCCCTAAAGGGAACTTGGACCCCTCCAAACCCGACCCAGGACTCCACCAAACCCCCCAAAAGGGATCCAAATCTCCCCCAGATCCCAAAAAAGAGACACACCCCTCCACAAACCCCCAAAAGAGACCCAGGAGACCCTCAATCTCCACTCACAAAGGTATCCCGGATACCCCAGATACCCAGATGGGACCCACAACCCGATAAACCCGCCTCCAAAAAGGTACCAAGGACCCCCACCAAAACCCTAGAAAGAGATCTAGTACTTCCCCCCAACCATTGTAAACAGAACATCCCTAAGAAGAACCCCTCAACACTCCCCACACCCCCACCAAAAGAGACCAGGAGTCCCAGAGTGACACAGAAGCCCCCCAGATCCCTAAATTGGATTTAGAACACCCCCAAACCCCCTGCAAATGGGACCACAAATCCTCCCTATACCCCCCAAAAGGGAACTCACCTGTCAACAACTAGCAAGAGTCCATTATCCAGGACCCACCCCTAAAAGGGACCAAGAACCCCCTCTAAACCACAATAAAAAGGAACCCAGGACACCCCAGACCTCTCCAGATGGAGAAAAGAGAGAAAGTTGGAGAAGAGAGAAGGATGTTGGGGGGGACTGTGTCAAAGGCTTTACGGAAGTCCACGTAGATCACAGCCATAGGTTTAATTAGTGCAGTAATCACGTTTTTGAATACCTAAATATGATGCAAACCCTAGGAAGTTTGACCAAGCTCAGAGAACTCAGGCTTTAAAGAAGGGCAAGGGGTGTGTGGAAGTGTAGAGAGAACAGCTCTGGGAGATCAAGGGCTGGTGCCAGGCAGTGCTTCCATGCCAGGATTCTTTTAACCTCCAGCCATGCCTTCAGGAACTGTCCTTGCAAATCCAAAAAGGCCTTGGAGGAAAGATACCGGGAAACAAGAGGTATTGAATATCCCTTTATTTTATTGAAAAACAGAGGGAGAGCAGCTCCGCATTTACACAGTCAAACAGTAAGAACAGAGGACAGTGAATTAAAACCAGGAGGACAAGATTATTGCAAATGAAAAACCAACAACAACACAGAGAGAAGCCAGTCTGGGCCTGCCATGAGTTGCATGATAACTGCTATGCAGAAGGTGATGAGCAGTTCATTGCTTCAGAGAAATATCCAGTTATGAGTTTCCACATGGCATCCTTGAGCTGTTGGTTCCTCAAGCTGTAGATGAGGGGGTTCAGTGCTGGAGGCACCACTGAGTAGAGAACTGATACCACAAGATCCATGAGTGGAGAGGATTTGGAGGGGGGTTTCAGGTAGGAAAACATTGCAGTGCTGATAAATAGGGAGACCACGGCCAGGTGAGGGAGACACATGGAAAAGGCTTTGTGCTGTCCTTGCTCTGAAGGGTTCCTCAGCACAGCCCTGAAGGTGTGCACATAGGACACCACAATGAAAAGAAAACACCCAAAAGATGAACAGGCACTAAGACCAAGCAGCTGAAATTCCATGAGGTAGGAGTGTGAGCAGGAGAGCTTGAGGATGTGGGGGATTTCACAGAAGAACTGTTCCACAGCATTGGCCTGGCAGAGGGGCAGGGAGAATATATTGGCCGTGTGCAGCAGAGCATTGAGAAACCCAGCACCCCAGGCAGCTGCTGCCATGTAGACACAAGCTCAGGAGGGTCCCATAGTGCAGGGGTTTGTAGATGGCAACGTAGCAGCATAGGACATGACAGTGAGAAGATAATATTCTGCACTGATCAAGAACACCAAAAAGAATACCTGGGCAATACACCCTGAGTAGGAGATGGTCCTGGTGTTCAAGAAGGAATTGACCATGGATTTAGGTAGAGTGGTGGAGATGGAGCCAATATCGAGGAGGGCGAGGTTGAGGAGGAAGAAGTACATGGGGGTGTGGAGGTGGTGGTCACAGGCGATGGTGGTGATGATGAGGCCGTTGCCCAGGAGGGCAGCCAGGTAGATGCCCAGGAAGAGCCAGAAGTGCAAGAGCTGCAGCTCCCGTAAGTCTGCGAATGCCAGGAGGAGGAACTGGGTGATGGAGCTGCTGTTGGACATCTGCTGCCTCTGGATGTGAAGCACTGATCAAAACAAAAATAGAGTGAGAAGTTACGGGAGAATTCCTTAAGTAAAATCAAAGCCTGACACTGTACTCTTGCCACTGCTTTTCCATTTTCAGTTGCAGCCCTTCATCCAGCTCTGTGCCTGGAGCCCTGCTTGGTGATGGCTGAAAGTGCTAGGAGGAGCAGGGCCTCTGCCCGCTGGCTGCGAGGAGTCAGCCCTCCTCTGAATCAGGGGGTCATGGGGACAGGGGACACTGCTGGGGTTCAGCTTTGTCCTGTGGAACTTGTCCTGGTGCAAAAGGGCTTGTCAGCATCTGCACTGCCAGGGATGAGGAAGTGAGATGGAAGAAGGCAGGTCTCTCAAGGTTTGGGTATCTTAGAGCTCCTTCTGTAACCTTTGGCAGTGTTCTTGGATGGTAGAAGACTTCAACATCCCTGCTGCACTCAGGGAGAATAGAGGGAGTCCTGAGAGGTGAGATCATTGCCTGTGACACAGTGCAGAGGGAGGGGAGCTGCTCTGTCCTATCTTCCTTGAGCTTGAACCTTTCAGAGACAGAGTAATCACATTTTCATATTCACCTTAAAAGCCACCAGGATGTGCAGAAAGCAGATGAACCTTCTGCCAAGCACTGAGTATCTAACCCTTTCTCAAGGTCTCAGCATTCCACTTTCAGCCCAGGACACATGCAGCTCATTTCACAAACACAACACACCCTGGCAGGACATTTAGGTAACATGAAGATGCAATAGGACAGGTTTGCACCCTGGAGGGCTTCTCAGTGCTTGGGAGGACACTTCAAGGAAAGCCAAGTATCCTAATGATGATATCTCAGTACAGAAGAGTCTGTTAATTCCTCAGGAATGCACTGCCCACAGCCCCACAGAGGATCAGTGCCTGACTCTGCAACTCCCATCCCCAGAGAACCTGGCAGCGAGAACAAGAAAACAACAGCAAGAACAGAGAGAGGTAGAGAAACAGGGAGAAAGAGAATGAGGGTCTGGCTGAGAGAGGCCAGGGCAGAGGCATCTGGGCACGTAGACAGCGTTCCCGTTCCCCAGGTGTGCTCACCCCCTCCCAGACACAAACCTTACCAGGCATTTGCCCTCAGCCCCTGGGCTCTGGAGAGACAACTGGAGCTGTGGCTGCAGAGGATGGAGCTTAGCCTTGGAGCCCAGAGCCCTGAGGGCAGACGGTTTGCTGGATGAGAGAGGAGGGAAGGAGACTTGTTCAGAGGAAGGGGCTACACAGCAGGGGATCACATAGAGCTATATGAATTCTCCCTCCCTCAACAGATCTGAGTTTTTTAGTCTTATTCTCTTGTACTACCCTTTCTCCCTGGAGATTTTCCTCACTAAATATGTTTCCTTGTCCCATTTCTTCTCCTTGTCAGTTGTCACAGACCCCATCTGACCCTCTCTGCATCCCCCTGGCCCTACATAAACCTGCCCATTTGCTGGGTAAAGCTGGGAACAGGTTTGTGTTTATACACAGAAAAGGATGGGACAGACTGAGCCTGATAGGTGCAGCAGAGATGATGCTGGTTCTGTTCTTAGGCAGAGGAAAAGCTGGAGATAATATCAGAGGATCTTATCAGACCTACTGACCACTCCAGGATACAGCTTAGGAGTCTCAGTGAGTGGTTCAAGCATGAGAGCCTCTTCTTCCATTTCTCCCCACAAACTACACAAGAGAACGGAACTGAAAACACAGACACAGGAAAAATCATTATTTTTAAAGTAGTCCCTGCCCTGATCTTCCCCTTGAAATGTCCTTGTGTGATTTGGAGCAGTGAGCAGCCCAGAATCACAGAAGACCTCTTGAAATCAGAAAGACACTCTCATTTCAAGAGCTGCTTCTTCCACCCATACGTTATCTCTGTCCCACAATAGGGATTTCCCCAGGCAGGCTCAGCGCTGTCCTTGGGGTTTTTTTCTGCTGCAGAAATTGCAAGAGCCCTCCTGACAGAACCCACAGGCTGGGGCTGTGATGGCATTAAGAGATCCCTCCACGAACCATAACTCCACTGTCTTGCACCCAGAGACTCACCTGGAGAAGGGCTGTGAAGATTTGTCTCCAAATGAAGCCTCCTCTCTCCTCCTGCCCCACACTGCCCTTCCCCTCTCTCTGCTCCCTCCTCTCCCCTCGCTGCCTGCAGGCAGTGCCCTCAGCCCTGCTGGGCTTTGCAGAGGAGCTGCTCCTGGACAGACCTGGCTCTTTTATGAACTCCTGTCTCATTATGAGCTCCCTCCCTGCCAGGAGCCCAGCCCAGCTCAGCAGCAGAGAAGCAGCCCAAGGCAGCGCTTTCCCTGCCCCCTCTGGGCTCCCTCGAGGTGTCCCTGGGGCTCCAGGGGAATCTGCTGAGAAACAGGCTGAAGCCATCTGTGATGCTCCCTCCCTCAGCCGGGGGAAGATACTTTTCTGCATTGTCATTGCTCCTGTTAGAAAAACAGCTGGGCATGAGAATCACTTTTTTTGCCCCATAGTTTAACAGGACCTCAGGAAGGGGACAAGGAATGATCTCATTTTTCCAAGCCCTTCCATAGAGAGAATTTAGACTTTTCTTCCCTGGTCTTTAGACCTGTGGTTGGAAAGACACTCAGCTCTCTTCTGTCCCAGCCATGTCTCTACTTTAAGCAAAGACTTTGCACACACAGGGTGTAGGACTCTTGGTTTCCTGATGGCTTGGATGAGCTAGGCTGGTGCCACAGCTGCAGGGCTTCAGCCCCAGTGGGCAGCAATGCCCTCAGCCAGGGGCACAGGCAGGAGGTATTGGAGCTGTTCCTGTGGGAGACAGAGCTGGGACATGGTCATGGAGCTCAAGACAGATGGGCTTCAAGGACAGCATCCTCCAAGCTCAGCAAGGGTCCAGACCGTGATTCAGTCTCAACCTCAAAGGCCATTCAGGGGCCCCATGATGAGATATTTTTTTGCTTCAGGAACAGTTAAAAAAAAAAAAAACCAAACCAAACCCACTACATTTTATATTTATTTCAGAAATGATCAGTGGATGAGCAGGGAAGCTAAAGGCTGAGCCCCAGACCATGTCCCCTAAGATTCCATTTCTGGGTGTCTGAAAGAGAAGAGATCTACATTTGCTTGGGTAGATTGTGACAGCTGGAGTTAACTCCATTTCCCACCACTCTCTGGGCCCGGCCATCCAGCCAGTTTTCCACCCAGGAGAGTGTGCACCTGGCCAGGCCAGAGGTGACAGATTCCTAAGCAGAATGCTGTGAGAATCTCTGTCAAAGGCTTTACTGAGGCCCAGGGTAGATACATTCACAGCCTTTCCCTCATCCAGCAGCCGAGTCACTTTGTCATAGAAGGCTATCAGGTTAGTTTGGCAAGACCTGTCTTTTGTGAACCCTTGTTGACTGGGCCTGATCACCCGGTTCTCTTGCACGTGCTTCATGATCACACTCAAGATGACCTGTTCCATGACTTTCCCTGGCACTGAGGTCAGACTGACAGGCCTGGAGTTCCCTGGATCCTCCCTGTGACCCTTCACGTAGATGGACACAACATCAGCCTCCAGTCCAGTGTAAGTTCCCCTGGATGTTCATCATCCCTGGGGATGTTTAAAAGGCAGGTAGATGAGATGCTTGGGAACATGATTTAGTAGTAGACAGGTATGATTGGAGCTATTGTTCTCTGAGGTTCTATGATTCGATCACATCATCCCCCATCCCCTATAGAAACCGCAGGCTGCCCTGACCCAGGTGTAGGAATTTTGCCCTTGGCCTTGTTGAACCTCATGAGGATTGCCAAGGCCCATCACTCTCCAACAGGGATCCAGGGCCCCTTCAACCCCCCAAACGAGACCCAGGACCCCCCAAATCCCCCTATAGGGATCCAGGACTCCCCCAGTCTGCCCTAAAGGGACCTGCGACCCTTCAAAACCTGACCTGGGACTCCAACAAACCCCTCAAGAAAGAACACAGGACCGCCCCGAAATGGGATCCAGGACTCTCCTAAACCCCAAAACCAGATCCAAGACTCCCCCAAACCCCACAAAAGACACCTAGGTCCCGTCCATATCCCTCAAAAAGGACCCAAGACCCCTCAGCCCTCACCCCTGAAAAGGGATTCAGGACTCCCCCAAACCTCCAAAAGTGATCCAGGCCCCCCTCAAAACCTCAAATGGACCCATGACACCACCCCCACCCCCCAAAACAGACACAGGACCCACTAAAACACCTCTGAAAGGGACCCAGGGTCCCCCACCGAACCCCTCCCATTGGACCCAGGGCCCCCTCAAACGCCCAAAAGGGACACAGGACTCCCAAAAGGGATCCACAACCACTCCCAGCTCCCTCAAAATTCACCCAATGCCCCCCACAATGGGCCCAGGCAGGACCCCACCAAAACAGTGACAGGACGAGAGGGAATGGCCTCAAGCTCCGCCAGGGGAGATTTAGGCTTGAGATTAGGAAAAAGTTCTTCACGGAGAGGGTGGTTAGGCATTGGAACGGTCTGCCAAGGGAGGTGGTTGAGTCACCGTCCCTGGAGGTGTTTAAGATTAGGGTAGATGAGGTGCTTAGGAGCATGATTTAGGGAATGGTGGGAATGGTTGGACTCGATGATCCAGTGGGTCTCTTCAAACCTGGTTATTCTGTGATTCTGTGAAAACACTCTCAGATGGGACCCTCGACCCTCCCCAAACTTCCAAAAGGGAGCCAGGACACACAAGCCCTCCCCCAAAAGGTACCCAGGACCCCTGTCAAACCCCCAGAAATGGATCCAGGCCCACTCAGCCTCCCAAAAAGGTATCCTTGACCCTTCCAAACCCCCAGAAATCGATCCAGGACCCCCTCAACTCCCCCCAAATAGGAACCTGGAACCCCCCTAAACATCCCAGATGAGACCCAACAACCCCCCCCCCCATAGGGACCCAGGACCCCTAAACCCCGTCAAAAGGGATCCAAAAAGGCCCAGGCCACCAAATACCCAAGACTCCTGAAATCCACCTCCCAAAAGGGACACAGTTGCCCCCAAGCCCCCTCAAAATGAATTCAGGACCCCCACAATTCTTGCCCCCCCTAAAATGTGAACCAAGATCCCCCCAAGCTCCCCATAAATGTATCCAGGACTCTCCCCAAAGCCCCTCATAAAGGAACCCAGGAGCTCCCGAGATCCCCCCAGATGGAATCCAGGACTACCCCCTACAAACCCCCAAAAGGGACCCAGGGTCTCTTCTAACAAAGGACCCCACCCAAAAGAACTGAAAAAGGGACATTCCTTCAGCCCTAGTGGGTAGCAATGCCCTCAGCCAGGGACACAGGCAGGAGGAGCTGGAGCTGTTCCTGTGGGAGATATTGCTGGGACATGGTCATGGAGCTCAAGACAGATGGGCTTCTCAGACAGCATCCTCCAAGCTCAGCAAGGATCCAGACCATGATTCAGTCTCAACCGCAAATGCCATTCAGGGGTCCCATGATGAGTTTTTGTTGCTTCAGAAACAGTTAAAAAAAAATATGGTTTAGAATCAGAGGAGCCCATAAGAAGGTAGATTTTGTGATGGGAGTCTGTTACAGGCCACCCAGCCAAGGAGAAGCAGCTGATGAGCTCTTCTATAAACACCAGGGTTTAATCTCTAGATCACTGCCTCTCATGCTTGTGGGAGACTTCAATCTTCCTGATATCTGCTGGAAGTACAATAGAGCAGAAAGGAAGCAGTCTAGGAGGTTCCTGGAGTGCGTGGAAGACAAATTCCTTGCACATCTGGTGAATGAACCAACAAGGGAAGGTGCCCTCCTGGACCTGCTGCTTGTGAACAGAGAAGGCCTTGTGGGGGATGTGGCAGTAAGAGGACGCCTAGGACTAAGCGATCATGAGATGATGGCATTTTCTGTTCTAGGCAAAGTGAAGGGGGTGGTTAACAGGACAGTAGTATTAAATTTCCAGAGGGCAGACTTTGAACTCTTCAGAAGGCTGGTTGGCAAAATCTCAAGGGAGACAGTGCTTCAGGGCAAGGGAGTCCATGAGGGCTGGGAGCTCTTCAGAAAGGAAATCCTAGTGGCTCAGGAGAAAGCCATCCCCATGTTTTGGAAAAAAAGCCTGCAGGGGAAAAAAACAGCTTGGTTGAACAGGGAGATCTGGAGTGGTATCAAGAAGAAGAGGAATGTTTATGGGCTCTGGAAGAGGAGACAGGCCTCTTGGATGGACTACAGGAGGGAAGTGAGATTGTGTAGAGCAAAAATTAGAAGCGCTAAGGCTCAACTAGAAATCAGATTGGCAAAGTCAGTGAAAGATAACAAAAAATCTTTCCATAAATATATAAATAATAAAAGGAGGACTAGGTAGACCATACAATCCCTATCAGACGCAGAAGGAGCAACAGTGACAGGGGATGAGGAAAAGGTTGAGGTACTTAATGCCTTCTTTGCATCAGTCTTTAATTGTAAATAAAGTTGTTCACTTTCTGTACAAACCCCAGAGCTAGAAGAGCAAAATGAGGCTCCCATGGTCCAAGAGGAGGTGGTCAGAGCCCTGCTAGCCCGACTAGCCCACATGTCTATGGGGCTGGATGGGATTCACCTGAGGGTATTGAAGGAGCTGGCGGATGTGCTGGCCAAACCCCTTTCCATCATCTTCCAACAGTCCTGGGAGACTGAGGAAGTTCCACTGGACTGGAGGCTGATGTTGTGCCCATCTACAAGAAGGGTCGCAGGGAGGATCCAGGACCCTACAGGCCTGTCAGTCTGACCTCAGAGCCAGGGAAAGTCAAGGAACAGGTGATCCTGAGTGCGATCATGAAGCACATGCAAGAGAACCGGGTGATCAGGCTCAGTCAACAAGGGTTCACAAAAGACAGGTCTTGCCAAACTAACCTGATCCCCTTCTATGACAAAGTGACTCAGATTCTGGATGAGGGAAAGGCTGTGGATGTATCTTTCTGGACCTCAGTAAAGCCTTTGACACAGTTTCTCACAGCATTCTGCTTAGGAATCTGTCAGCCTGTATCCTGGAGAGGCGCACACTCTCCTGGGTGGAAAACTGGTTGGATGGCTGGGCCCAGAGAGTGGTGGGAAATGGAGTTAAATCCAGCTGGAGGCCAGTTACAAGTGGGGTTCCCCAGGGCTCAGTGCTGGGTCCAGCCCTGTTCAATGTCTTTCTCAACGACCTGGATGAAGGCATCGAGTGCACCCTTAGCAAGTTTGCAGACGACACTAAGCTGGGTGGAAATGTGGATCTGCTAGAGAGTAGGGAGGCTCTACAAAGGGACCTGAACAGGCTGGACCACTGGGATGAGTCCAATGGCATGAGGTTTAACACGGCCAAAAGCCAGGTCGTGCACTTGGGGCACAACAATCCTGTGCAGTGCTACAGACTGGAAGTCTGTCTAGAAAGCTGCTTGGAGGAGAGGGATCTGGGGGTGTTGGTTGACAGCCAACTGAACCTGAGCCCAGGTGGCCAAGAAGGCCAATGGCATCCTGGCATGGATCAGAAATGGTGTGACCAGCAGGTCCAGGGAGGTTCTTCTCCCTCTGTCCTCAGCACTGGTGAGACCGCACCTTGAATCCTGAGTTCAGTTCTGGGCCCCTCACCACAATAAGGATGTTGAGTCTCTGGAGCGAGTGCAGAGAAGAGCAACAAAGCTGGTGAGGGGGCTGGGGAACAGGCCTTATGAGGAGCGGCTGAGAGAGCTGGGGGTGTTTAGCCTGGAGAAGAGGAGGTTGAGGGGAGACCTCACTGCTCTCTACAACTACCTGAAAGGAGGTTGTAGAGAGGAGGGAGCTGGCCTCTTCTCCCAAGTGACAGGAGACAGGACAAGAGGGAATGGCCACAAGCTCCACCAGGGGAGGTTCAAGATTAGGAAGAACATTTTCACAGAAAGGGTCATTGGGCACTGGAACAGGCTGCCCAGGGAGGTGGTTGATTCACCTTCCGTGGAGGTGTTTAAGGAACAGGTGGACAAGGTGTTAAGGGGCACAGTTTAGTGTTTGATAGGAAAGGTTGGACTCAATGATCCGTTGGGTTTCTTCCAACCTGGTTATTGTATGATTCTATAAATAATACACACAACATTTTAAGTTTATTACAGAAATAATCAGTAGATAAGAAGGGAAGCTAAATGCTGTGCCCCAGAAAATGTCCTCTCAGATTCCAATTCTGGGTGTCTGTAAGAGAAGAGATCTGCATTTGCTTGGGTAGATTGTGTCCTACCATCCTTCCACAACACAGCCCTTTTATGACCCCACACTTTCATGACCTGATACTTCTATGACATTTCTCATTTATGACCACATGCTTATATGATCCATGTTTTCTATGAACAAGACTTTCTGTGACCTGAGCCATTTATGACCTCACTCTAATGACTCTTCTATGAGTAGATGCCTGTATTACCCTTCTGTGACTCTTAGGACTTGAGTCCTCTATGTCCTGACTCTTCTGTGTCCCTTTTATGACTTCACATGTGTAACCCATCACTTCTATGACCCTACCTTTCTGCAACCCATCTCCTCTAAGAGCCTTCTATAACCCAATTTTTCTATAACACGTCTTCTGTACCTCAAGTCTTCTATGACCAAACTCTCCTCTGACCCTTCTATGGCTTTCTATAACCTGACTCCTCTATGACTTCTCTGTGACCTGACTCTTCTTTGATTCAACTCCTCTATAATACAAGTATTTTACGACCCAGCACTTCTATGACCTGACTCCTCTATGACATTTCTATGACCCGATCTTTCCTTTTCCGAGCTAAATTCTCATATTTCTATGACTTGACTCTTTCATGACCCAAATATATTATGACCCTTCTATGACTGACCCAAAACTTTCATGGCCTTAGAGTCTTATGACCTGAGAGCTCTATGAATGTTTTATGACTGAATTCTTCTGTTATTCCTCTATGATCCAGCTCATCTACAACTTGACTCTTCTTTGACCTGTCTCTCAAATGATCAGACCCTACTGTGACTCAGGCATTCTATGACCTTCCGTGATTTCAGTATTCTCTGACTCTTCTATGACATGACTTTCTATGGCCCAGTTCTTCTATGACTCTTCGTTAACACCAATCATCTATGTCCTGATTCTTCAATGGCCTAAACTTTCCAAAGTGTCACTTTCTGTCAAGAAGCTCTTCTATGAACCAATTAACTGGCCTTTCTATGATGTCATTCCTGTATGACCTGAGTCACCTATGAGCTGCCAGGTGCCTCAAGCCTTCTATGACACAAAACTCCATTCTATGAATTGACTCTTGTCTGACTGTTCCGTGATGCTACTTTCCATGACCTGACTCTTCTATGAACTTTCTGTGACCAGATTTTCCATGACCTGACTGTTCTAAAACTCTTCTATGACTCAAACCTTCTCTGAACGAACACTTTGGTGACCAAAACTCTATGACCAAACGCTCCTAAATCCCAACTAAACTCACACATCTATGACTCCATACTTCCATGGCCTGAATATGCTATGACCCTTTCATGACTTTAATCATCTACGAGTCAGTTCTGCTATGAGAATACCACAACCCAACTCTTCTACGACTGTGCTTCTCTGTTACTCCTCTATGACTCAAACCTTCTATCACCTGACTCTTCTCACACCCAAGTTTTCTGTCACTCTTCTAGGATCCAACATTTTATGAGCCTAACCTTCTAGGACCCAACTCTTATACAACTGCATGTAGCTGTGTGAGAGCCTTGGCATCTCCCATAACTCTCCAGACCTCTGTTTGGAATGACAAACTGCTCCCAGTTTGATTTGGCCATGTGAGAATGTTCATGACACAGATGTCATTGCAGTCAAAGCCAGATCTGCCTGCCCAGGGCCAGGGGATCAGGGCTTGGCCTTTCTGCTTAACCAAGCAAACCCAGGCTTCTCTCAGCATCACAGCTGCCTGCACAGCGCCTTCACCCTCCTGCAATCATGGCCTCCAATTCTTGGCACTAATGAGTCCCTGGGGAGCCTTTCTCAGGAAGAATCCTCACTGAGACCAATCAATACTTCAAGGTACTCTGAGTTCTGCTTTTGACTTCTTGAGAGCTTCACTTCATCTTCTTTAAGAAGTTGAGGTTCAAGGACTCATCAGCTAATACACCCTGGGTCTCATTAAAAAACAGAAAGCCCTAACAAGCTCTTTCTCTTCCTCTTGTTTACTTCAGGTCTTCAAGTCTTGCACAGCTCCTTAGAGTCATTTCCCGGTGTCATTAAAGAAGATTGCGAAATGCATCTAAGAAAAATACATCTTAGTTTAAAGTTTATATTTCAATACTTCTCAGAATCATGGAATGGTTTGGGTTTGAAGGGACCTTAAAGCCCATCCAGTTTCAACCCCCTTGCCTTGGGCAGGGACACCTCCCACTGGTCCAGGCTTCTCAAGGCCCCATCCAAGCTGGCCTTGAACACCTCCAGGGAGGGGCCAGCCACAGCTTCTTTGGGCAACCTGGGACACTGCCTCACCACCTTCTTTGTGAACAATTTCTTCCTAATGTCTAATCTAAATCTTCCCTAAATCTGAAAGCCACCCCGCCTAATCCTATCACTCCATGCCCTTGGAAAATGTCCCTCTCCTTTTTCTTGGTGACCACATTCAAGTACTGCAAGGCCCCAATAATGTCTCTCCAAAGCAGGCTGAGGAAGTTGCAGGAGAAGTTCAGTATTTCTTTGGAAAATCCCTTTTGAAAGGGCATGGGATTGATGGAGGTCTCTTGTGAGTGAGGACAAGCAAAGGTCCTGGTGTCCAGGTTCATATCCTCAGGGCACTCCTCAGCTGGCCAGGGTTTTGTGCATGCTGCTCCTGGTGATCCATGTGGGCTGAGCTAAAAATAGTTTAATAGGTGAAAGAAAAAAGATAAAAACCAACATAATCCAATCCCAAATCCATTGCAAATGACTTCACTCAGCACTTTCTTCAGTCAGAATGACACCCCACCAGTCTACCACCATCCATCCTCTGGAAAAATAAAAATCTCAACTTCTTTCTTCTTCTGCCACACTTTTTATCACTGAGCGTGGCATCTATGTTATGGGATCTCCCTCTGCTCGGGTGGTGTCAGCTCTCCTGCCTGTGTCCCTCTGACAACTTCTTGTTCCCCCCTCAGCCACTCATTGGAAGGAGCAGAGGGAGCAAATCTTGACACTGGGAAAAGGAGACAATCTCTGCCCTCACTCTTCTGGCACCAGGATGATGCCACAGGACCCAGAGAGTCTCACATTTCAAAAGGAAAGTGGAGAAAGTGGAGAGGACCTGGAGGAGGTCTGGCAGGATGGAGTTAGGGGCCAGAGCTGACGGGTGAGGGCACATTTTAGTCCTGCTGGGGAGTCTCGGGGAACGTACTAAGTGGGTCTGTACATCTTATGCTATGGAAAAACTTAAGGAACAAGAGAGCTCAGATGATCTCTAGTGCAATGCCAGCTTGAAGCAGGGTCAACTCTGAGGTCAGACCAGGCTGCTCAGTCCATGTCAGCATCCACAGAGGGAGTTTAAATGTGAACAAGGCACCAAGGCCATAATTATAAGGAATGATTTCTGCATTTTATTGGCTCCATGAAGGAAGCTATTGATTGACCATGGATCCTGTGACTCCTGGGAACATCCAACTCCTTGTCCAGAGGAGTAGGATCCCTCTTCCAGTCTCCTGGCCCATCTCCAGCCCATGGGGTGCGTTAGGCTGGAAGCAAAATTTAAACACAAGGGCATGGCTGCTGTCACCTTAGTTGCTCAAAGAGGTAGAACATCCAGGTTAAGAGCTCCATGAAAGGAAGAGAACAATTTTAATAAAGCATCAACTTTATATTATGTCATATGATGGCTCTGCTCTCCCCTTTATATCCTCTGCACCCTGAAACCACACCTGCATTTCTGCCTCACCTCTAAAACCTGATCACCCGATGGAAAGAAAGATAGAAGAATGGTCCTAGGCCTCTGTCAATCTCCTGAGGTCTGGAACTCTGATGTCTATGATGTCGTTCCATTGTTCACCTCAGAAAGAGCCAAGCTGGGCAGTGACTCTGCAAGTCTGACTCAACAAGGTGCATGGAGAGGCCAGGCTGTGTCTATGTCTGCTCACCTACAGCTCAGAGTAACCTGGTGTTAAAATTCAGTCCTGTGTTCACTGTCTTCTGGCCCATGGACAGAGGGGTTGATGGAGGCTCAGGAGATGCTGGTCAGGGCCATGAAGGTTCATGGATGCTCTCAGGGCCCTGACACTGCCCCATGAGGAGAGAGAAAGACATGAACCACATGTACCCCTGACCCCAAATACAATGGGATCCCATGGAGAACAGCCACACTGAGTCAGGGGAGAATTGTGGGGAGGAGGGAGCTGCAGAGATGTTCTTCACTGACTTTTAACTCCCTCTTGTCCACCTTCCATGCTCCTCCTGGGGTTGGGGTGGGCAGAGGAACTGGGAGACATGGAGCCATTTCAGTCTGAGAGAATGTGGGATGGGAATGAGCTTTAATATTTTGTCTTTGTTTCTCCTGGTACAAACCTTTCTTAACTGGCAATAAATTAAATTGACCTTCAACTGGTCCACAATTCTTTGCCAATTGCAATCACTGATCCGTGAACCTCGTTTGCTTTCTCTTGAACCCTGAGCTTTTCTGATTCATTCTTTTCCTCTGTCTCATTGGTTCTGGGCAGGGAGGGAGCAGCTGGGTAGGATCTGTCTGCTGGCCAAGGTTAACCCACCACAGGACACATCAGGGCTGTCGTGTCCAGTACAGGGCTCCCAGCACAAGGGAGAACCTGCCCAACCTGGAGCGAGTCCTTTTGAGGTCAGAAGGATGTCTGGGGCTGGAACACATCATGGACAAGGAGAGGGTGGGAGAGCAGGGGTCTGAGAAAACTCTTGGGGTGAAACACTGAGCAAGGACCCAGAGCAGCTGAGCGATCACAAACCATGGGTGTTGTCAGTGTTTGATGAGACAAGGCCATGAGCCCCTGATTTGTTTGTAGCTGTGAGAGGAAGGGCTTGTCTGAAAGATCAGCAGTGGCAAGATCTGTGGGACTGGTGTGCAGGAAATGTCAGTAGGAAAAAGATTCTTTTTTTATTAATAATAATGGTGGTGGAGTAGGGTGTCACTGAGCAGAGGAGGAGGATACCAGCAACCATGTAGCCAGAGTTTCTCCTTAGGGTTGCGAAGTGCGGCCAGACATGGAAATGGCCGGTGTGTTGGACTCATCTGAGAAGATTTCCCTGGAGCATCTTCCCATAGGGTGTCCATAGGACAATTACTGATGGTGTGCAATCTATACTTGGGACAAATGCTCTGGCTTCACCAAGGGCAAGTCAGTATGACCAACTTGTGGGTTTCTATGATGGGGTAAACACTGCAGTGGACAAGGAAATGCAATGGATGTGATCTATGTGGACTTCTGGAAAGCCTTTGACACGGTCGCCCACATCTTTCTCTCTAATTTGGAGAGATATGGATTTCATGAGTTGACTCTTTGGTGGATGAGACATATGTTGGATTGTCGTATTCATAGACTAGTGTTGAATGGCTCGAAGTCCAGATGGAGATCCGTGATGAGTGGTGTCCCTCAGGGATTCATGCTGGGACCAGTGCTGTTTAATATCTTCATTAATGCTATTGACAGTGAGATCGAGTGCACCCTCAGCAAGTTTGCAGATGCCACCAAGCTGAGTGGTGCAGTTGCCACATCAGAAGGACAGGATATTATCCAGAGGGACCTGGACAGGCTGGAGAGGCCTTGGGGTGCTGGTCGATGGGAACCTCAATGTGAGCCAGCAATGTGCACCTGCAGCCCAGAAGGCCAACTGCGTCCTGGGCTGTGTCCAAAGAAGCATGGTCAGCAGGACAAGGGAGGGGTTTCTGCCCCTCTATTCCTCTCTTGTGAGACCTCATCTGGAGTGCTGTGTCCAGTTCTGGAATCCTCAACATAAGAAGGATATGGAGCTGTTGGAATAGGCCCAGAGAAGGCTACAAGGATTATCCAGGGGCTGGAGCACCTCCCATATGAGGACAGGCTGAGAGGGTTGGGCTTTTTAAGCCTGGAAAAGAGAAGACTCCAAGGAGACCTTCCAGAGACCTTCCAGAGCTGGAAGGGGCTCCAGAAATGCTGTGGAGGGGTTCTTGATCAGAGAGCTCAGGGGCAAGAAGAGGCAGGAATGGTTTTAGTCTGAAAAAGGGGAGATTGAGATGAGATCTCAGGAAGAAATGTTTTCCTGTGAGGGTCATGTGGCCCTGTCCCAGCTTGCCCAGAGAAATGGTGGCTTCCCATTCCCTGTAGGTGTTCCAAGAAAGGCTGGATGGGGCTTGGAATGACCTGATCCAGTGGGAGGTTTCCCTGCCCATGGAAGGGGGTTGGAATTGAATGGCTTTTGAGGTCTCTTCCAAATCAAACCATTTTGTGACTCCATGACCAGGTACACCAGGGTCACCAAGACCTTGTCATGTCAAAAGCACTTTAGAGCAGGAACGTGCCTCTGGCATGGTAGAGAGAAAGACATGAACTACGCAGATTCCTGACCACAAATATGATGGGATCCCATGGAGAGGAGCCATGCTAAATCAGGGGAAACTTGTGAGGAGGAAGGAGCTGAGAGATGCTTTTTTCTTACTGTAAATCCCCTCATCACCATCCTCTTTCTCCTCCTGGGATTCAGATGGACCGAGGAATTGGGAGCCATGGATCCATTTCAGTCTGGAGGAAGGTGGGAGGGGAACAAGCTTTAATATTTTGTCCTTGTTTCTCCCAATCCAAACCTTTCTTAACTGGCAATAAATGAAATCGACCTTCAGCAAGTCTCACACATCTTTGCCAGCGACAGTCACTGGTCACTGAACCACCTTTGCTTTCTCTTGACCCATGAGCTTTTCTGGTTCATTCTCTCCCTCTTTCCTATTAGTTCTGGGCAGAGAAGGAACTTCTGGGGTTGTGGGTCTGTCTGCTGGCCAAGGTTAACCCACTACAGGACACTTCAGTGCTGCCGTGTCCAGTCGGGGCTCCCAGCACAAAGAAAACCCTGACCAGCCTGGAGCGAGTCCTGCCATGGCCAGAAGGATGGTTGGGCCTGGAGCACATCATGGACAAGGAGAGGGTGGGACAGCAGGTTTCTGAGAAACATTCCAGGGCATAACACTGAGCAAGGACCCAGAGCAGCCGGGGGATCCCAATCCATAGACTTTCTCAGTGGCTGATGAGACAAGGCCATGATTCCGTGATGTGTTTTGAGCTGTGTGAGAAAGGGCTTGTCTGAAAGACCAGCAGTGGCAAGAGCTGTGGGAGTGGTGTGCAAGAAATGTCCCCCAGGGTGCCGAGGGGACAATTGCTGGTGATGTACAATCTATAATTGGGCCAAATCACTTGATATGATTGTATAAAACTAGTATTAGCTTTATTATTGTGCAGGGAAAAAGTCAGGAGGGCTAAGGCCCAACTAGAAATGCGATTGGCCAAGACTGTGAAAGACAACAAAAAGTCTTTCTACAAATACATCAACAGCAAAAGGAGGGCTAGGGAGAATCTCCAGTCCCTACTAGATGCAGAGGGAACAAGAGTAACAGGGGACGAAGACAAGGCTGAAGTGCTCAATGCCTACTTTGCCTCAGTCTTTAACAGTAAGGAAAATTGTTCCCTCTGTGCACAACCCCAGGGGTTGGATGAGAAGTATGAGGTTCCCAAGGTCCAAGAGGAGGTGGTTAGAGACTTGCTTGCCCAGCTAGATGCCCACAAGTCTATGGGGCCAGATGGAGTCCACCCAAGATTTTTGAGCGAACTGTCAGATGTGCTGGCCAAACCCCTTTCCATCAACTTCCAACAGTCCTGGATGACTGGGGAGGTTCTGCTGGACTGGAGGCTGGCTGATGTCGTGCCCATCTATAAGAAGGGGCGCAGGGAGGATCTGGGGAACTACAGGCCTGTCAGTCTGACCTCTGTACCGGAGAAAGTCATGGAGCGGGTGATCTTGAGTACGATCATGAAGCACTTGCAAGAGAACTGGGTGATCAGGCCCAGTCAACACGGGTTCATGAAAGGCAGGTCTTGCCAGAGTAATCTGATCACTGAGAGGGGCTTCAGGTGGGCAGTCATGCCAGTGCTGATAAACAGGGAGATCACAACCAGATGGGGGAGGAAAGTGGAAAAGGCTTTGTGCTGTCCTTGCTCAGAGGGGATGCCCAGCACGACCCTGAAGATCTGCACATAGGACACCACAAGGAAAACAAAACAGCTGAACGCTATGAAGAAGCTAAAAAGTATAAGCCAAATTTTCCTCAAGTAAACATCTGAGCAGGAGAGCTTGAGGATCTGTGGGATTTCGCAGAAGAACTGTTCCAGAGCATTGCCCTGGCAGAGGGGCAGGGAAAATGTATTGACCGTGTGCAGCAGAGCAGTGAGAAACCCAGCGCCCCAGGCAGCTGCTGCCATGTGGACACAAGCTCTGCTGCCCAGTGTTGCCTTTGTTAAGGTGTGACGACCTGGTTCAGGAACAGCGCGATGGCCAACACTGACCACTCGGGCCATCAGCTCACAGACACCAATGTGGTGGGTGGCAAATGGTGTTTATTGATAAACAACACGGTGTAATAAAGGTTAGGGTTTACAACATCACTTCTGTCTGCTTACCTCATGAGCTAAACACTACTGGCTATCCAGAGGGGGGGTTCTATCTTTCCGTAACAGCACGAGATCTTAAAACGACCAAGCCCTAGGTACCTACAGTGCCCTGAGGAGATAGACCTGTGTGGAGGCTATTTCAAAAGAGATTTTCCAAAGAAGTATTGATTGTGTCCTGGAAAATCCTCAGCTTGGAGAAGAAAAGGCTTTGAGGAGATATTATAGTGGCTTTCCAGTACCTGAATTTGATGACAAGAAAGTCAGGGAGGGTCTCTGTCCAAGGATATGGAAGGATAGGACAAGGGGCAATAGCTTTAAAATGGAAGGGGGAAGATTTAGATTAGACATTAGGAAGAAATTGCTAACAGAGAAGGTAGTCAGGCAGTGGCCCAGGTTTCCCAGGGAAGCTGTGGATGCCTCCTCCCTGGAGGTGTTCAAGGCCAGCTTGGATGGGGCCTTGAGCAGCCTGGACCAGTGGGAGGTGTCCCTGCCCATGGCAGAGGGGTTGGAACTGGATGGGCTTTAAGGTCCCTTCCAACCCAAACCTGAAAAGTATGGAAATATAATCTTTAAACTAAGACATATTTTTCTTAGGTGCACTCTGAAATCTTCCTCTTTAATGACACTGGGAAATGACTCCAAGGAGCTGTGCAAGGCTTGAAGACATGAAGATATCTCCAGGCAGGAAAAAAGCTCGTTAAGACTGTCTGTACTTTAATGAGACCCAGGGTGGATTTGTTTATGAGTTTTTGTACCTCAGCTACTGAGGCGAGATTGAGCAAAGCTCTCAAGAAGTGCAAAGTAGAACTCAGAGTAACTTGAAGTATTAATTGGTCTCAGTGAGGATGGTTTCTAAACAATTTTCCCCAGGGACTTGTTAGAGTCGAGAAGTGGAGGCAGGAGGACAAAGACACTGTGCAGGCAGCTGTGATGCTGACAAAAGCCTGGGTGTGCACGGTGAAGCAGAAAGGCCAAGCCCTGACCCCCAGGCTCTGGGCAGGCAGATCCGGCTTTGGCTACAATGACACCTTTGTCATGATCATTCTCACGTTGCTGAATCAAACTGGGAGCAGTTACTCTGTGTAATTCCAGATACAGGCCTGTAGAGTTATGGGAGATGCAAGGCTCTCGCACAGCTCTGTGCATTTGTAGGTGATTTGGGTCATGGAAGCACAGGGTCATAAAAGTTTTGGGTCTTAGAAGAGTGACAGAAAACTTGGGTGTGAGAAGAGTCAGGTGAATGAGGAGTTGGATCATGGAGGAATAACAGAGGAGTGTAGTCACAGAAAGTTTATAGAAGTGTTGGTCATAGAATTCTCATCACAGAACTGGTTCATAGATGATTAAGGTCGTGAAAGGGTCATAGAATGCTCGGGCATGGAATTCACATCATTGGAGTGTGAGTTTATTTGGGATTTAAGAGGTTTTGGTCATAGAAGGGTCACAAAGGGGTTTGTTCAGAAAAGGGTTGGGTCATAGAAAAGTCATAAAACTGTCAGGTCATGGAAGAATCTGGTGAGAGAATGTTCCCAGAAGAGTCAGATCATGGGAATTAGCATCATAGAACAGTCAGACATCAATCAGATCATAGAATGAAGTGTTGTGTCATAGAAGGCTTCGTCATATAAGAGATGGGTCACAGAAGAATTGCGTTGTAGGTGTGTCAGGTATAGAGGGATAACAGAAGATGTCAGTCACAGAAGTTTCATTAAAGTGTTGGGTGATAAAAGTCAGAATTTTTGGGTAATAGAAGTGTTGAGTAATAGAAGCATGAGAGTTTACTTGGGTAACAGAAGGGTTTGGTCAGAGAAGGGACATTGAAGAGTCAGGTCATAGAAGCATCAGGTCGTGAAATGGTTGGGTCATAGATTATTGGGTTCATAGAGGACTCAGGTTATAGAAAGTCATAGACGGATCATAGAAGAATTGGATCATAGAAGGCCTGACTCATAGAAGGCTCAGGTTCCAGAAGAGTCAGGACATAGGGAAGTGGAGTGGTAGAAGAGTTGGTTCATAGAAGAGATGCATCCTAGAAGGCTCATAGGAGAGTAGGGTTGTAGAAAGGGTGTGTCCTTGATGTGTCAGGGCATAGAACTGTTGTGTCATAGAAGTGTCAAGTCATAAAAGAGGCACCTGGTGGCTCCTGTGTGAGTCAGGTCATACAGGAATGGCATCATAGAAGGGCCAGTTAATTGTAGGGTTAGTTCATAGAACAGCTGGTTGATAGAGGGGTTGTGCTTTAGAAGAGTCGGGTCACAGAAGCATCAGGACATAGATGATTTGTGTCACAGAAGAGTCATAGAAAATTTGGGTCATGGAAAGTCATGTCATAGAAGAGTAAGAGAATAGTCAAGTCATAAAAGGTAATAGAAGGCTCAAGGGTCAGATCATATAAGAGACGGGTCCAAGAAGAGTCGGGTTCTTGATGAGCCTGATCATAGAAGAGTAATTGAAGAATTCAGTTATAAAAGGCTCATAGGGTGGTCAGGTCATAGAAGTCTGAGGCCACAGAAGGGTTTGAAAATGTTTGGGTCATGGAAGAGTCAAGTCATAGAAGCATGAGAGTTTAGTTAGGAAAAGGAAGGACTGGGTCATAGAAATGTCATAGGGGAGTTAGAAGTGTTGAATCATAGAAGAGTTGGGTCATAAATTATTCACATTTTATAGGCGATGAGTCAAAGATTTGAGTCATAGAAGAATCATAGAGGAGTCTGGTCAGAGAAAGCCATAGAAGAGTCGTAGAAGAGTTTCGGCATAGAATGCTTGATTCATAAAAGACACGTGTTATAGAATGCTGGTTTATAGAAGGCTCCTAGAGGAGTTGGGTAGCAGAAAGATAGGGTCACAGAAGAGTGAGGTCATAAAAGGGACACAGGAGAGTTGGGACATAGAAGAGTAGAGGTATAGAAGAGTCATAGAAGGGTCATATAGGCATCAGATCATAAAAGAGTCATTACAGGAGTGAGGTCGTTAATGGCTCAGGTCACAGAAAGGGTGGGTCATAGAAGACACGGTTTGTATAAGTGTCTGGTCGTAGATGAGGTCAGAGAAGTATCAGGTCATAGAGGTGTAGGGTCATACAAGGGCTGTGTCATAGAAGGATAGTGGGAAACAATCTTCCCAAGGGCAATGCAGATCCCTTCTCTTTCAGACATCCAGAAATGGAATCTTAGGGGAGATCTGGAGCCCAGCCTATAAATCCTCTGTTAATCCTCTGACCATTTCTGAAGATGATATAAAATATTTTTCTTGTTTACACTCTTTCTGAAGCAGCAAATACTCATCATGGGGGAATTGAAAGGCATTTGAAGTTCAGACTGATTCACAGTCTGGACCCTTGCTGAGCTTGGAGGATTCTGTCCTTGAAGCCCATCTGTCTTGAGCTTCATGATCATGACCCAGCTCTGTCTCCCACAGGAACAGCTCCAGCTCCTCCTGCCTGTGCCCTTGGCTGAGGGCATTGCTGCCCACTGGGGCTGAAGCCCTGCAGCTGAGGCACCAGCCAAGCTCATCCCTGCCATGAGAAACCAAGAGTCCCACACCCTGTGTGTCCAAAGTCTTTGCTTAAAGTAGAGACATGGCTGGGACAGAAGAGAGCTGAGTGTCTTTCCACCCAGGGGCTAAAGACCAGGGAAGAAAAGCCTAAATTCTCTCAATGGAAGGGCTTGGAGAAATGAGATCATTCCTTGTCCCCTTCCTGGGGTCCTGTTAAGCGATGGGGCAAAAAAAGTGATTCTCATGCCCATCTTTTTTTCCAACAGGAGCAATGACAATGCAGGACAGTATCTCCCCCCGGCTGAGGGAGGGAACATCAGGGATGGCTTCAGCCTGTTTCTCAGCAGGTTCCCATGGTGACCCAGGGACACCTCGAGGGAGCCCAGAGAGGGCAGAGAAAGCGCTGCCTTGGGCTGCTCCTCTGCTGCTGAGCTGGGCTGGGCTCCTGGCACAGGGTTTGCTCATAACAAGAGGGTAGTTCATAAAAGAGGCAGGTCTGTCCTGGAGCAGCTCCTCTGCAAAGCCCAGCAGAGCTGAGGGCACTGCTTGCAGGCGGCGAGGGGAGAGGAGGGAGCAGAGAGTGGGGAAAATCAGCGTGGGGTGGGAGGAAAGAGGAGGCTTCATTTTGAGAAAATCTTCACAGTCCTTCTCCAGGTGAGTCTCTAGGTGCAGGACAATGCAGGTGCAGGACAATGCAGGTGCAGTTCCTGGAGGGATCTCCTAACGCCGGCACAGCCACAGCCTGTGGGATCTGTCAGGAGGGCTCTTGCAGTTTCTCCAGCAGAAAAAAAACCCAGGGTCACCGCTGCTCCACATCACCCCGTGATATTTCTAAGAGGGCAATTCAAGGGGAAGATCACGGTAGGGATTACGTTAAAGATAAAAAACTTCCCTTTGTCTGTGTTTTCTTTTTCTTGCGCTTGAGGTATTTCAGGGGAGAAGTGGGCAAGGGTGTCTCATGATGGAAAAAAATCACTGAGACTACTGAGCTGTCTCTTTGAGAAATCAGTAGGTTTGATAGGAGCCTCCTTAATTGTCTCCAGCTGCTCCTCTCTCATGGACAGCACCAGCATCATCTCTGCTGCACCCATCAGGCTCAGTCTGTCTTGTCCTTTTCTGCTTATAAACAAGACCCTGTGCAGAGCTTCACATGGGAAACAGGCCGGTTTGTGTAGGGCCAGTGGTGTGAAGAGAGGGCGAGATGGGGTCTGTGAGCACTGACAGGGAGAAGATGTGGACAGGGAAACACCTCCTATGAGGAAATCCCCAGCAGAAGGGATAACTTCAGATGATGAGAGGAAACAAAGAATTGAGGCGTTGTGCAAGTGAAAATGTAGAAAGCTCTGTGTGATCCCCTGCAGTGCAGCCCCTTCCTCTCAGCAAGCCCCCTGCCTCCTCTCCCACCCTGTAAAGCCTCTGCCCTCAGGGCTGTGTGCTCCAAGCCTGAGCCCCCTCCTCTGCAGCCACAGCTCCAGTGCCCTATCCAGAGCCCAGGGACTGAGAGAAACTGCACGTCAAGGTTGGTGTCTGGGAGGAGGTGAGCACAGCTGGGGAAGGGGAACGCTGTCTGCGTGCCAAACTGCCTCTGCCCTGGCTGGTCTCAGCCGACCCTCACTCTCTTTCTCCCTGTTTCTCTACCTGTCTCTGTTCTTGCTGTTGTTTTCTTGTTCTCGCTGCCAGGCTCTCTGGGGATGGGAGTTGCAGAGTCAGGCACTGATCCTCTGTGGGGCTATGGGTAGTGCATTCCTGAGGAATTAACAGACTCTTCTGTAGTGAGATCTCATCATTAGGATACTTGGCTTTCCTTGAAGTGTCCTCCCAAGCACTGAGAAGCCCTAACAGGGTGCAAACCTGTCCTATTGCAGCTTCATGTCCTATTGCAGCTTCGTGTTACCTAAACGTCTGCAGAAAAGTAAACAGATGCTCCTACCAGGGGTTTGTTTTTTTGTGAAATGAGCTGTGTGTGTCCTGGTCTGCAAGTTGAATGCTGAGACCTTGAGAAAGGGTTAGAAAATCACTGCTTGGCGGAAGTTTTATCTGCTTTCTGCACATCCTGGTGGCTTTTAAGGTGAATATGAAAATGTGATTACTCTGTCTCAGACAGGTGCAAGCTCAAGGCAGATGGGACAGAGCAGCTCCCCTCCCTCTGCACTGTGTCACAGGCAATGATCTCGCCTCTCAGGACTCCCTCTGTTCTCCCTGAGTGCAGCAGGGATGTTGAAGTTTTCTACCATCCAGAACACTGCCAAAGGTTACAGAAGGAGTTCTAAGATACCCATACCTTGAGAGACCTGCCTTCTTCCATCTCAGTTCCTCATCCCTGGCAGTGCAGATGCTGACAAGTCCTTTCGCACCAGGAGCAGATCCACAGGACAAAGCTGAACACCAGCAGTGTCCCCTGTCTTCATGACCAAAAGACCCCCTGATGCAGAGCAGGGCTGACTCCTCGCAGCACACGGGCAGAGGCCCTGCTCCTCTCAGCACATTCAGCCATCACCAAGCAGGGCTCCAGGCACAGAGCTGGATGAGGAGCTGCAACTGAAAATGGAAAAGCAGTGGCAAATGTACAGTGTCAGAAATGGTTTTGATTATACTTAACGAAGTCTTTCGTAACTTCTTACACTATTTTTGTTTTGATCAGTGCCTCACATCCAGAGGCAGCAGATGTCCAACAGCAGCTCCATCACCCAGTTCCTCCTCCTGGCATTTGCAGACACACGCGAGCTGCAGCTCTTGTATTTCTGGCTCTTCCTGGGCATCTACCTGGCTGCCCTCCTGGGCAACGGCCTCATCATCACCACCATTGCCTCTGACCACCACCTCCAGACCCCCATGTACTTCTTCCTCCTCAACCTCGCCCTCCTCGATATTGGCTCCATCTCCACCACTGTCCCTAAATCCATGGTCAATTCCCTCTGGAACACCACTACCATCTCCTACTCAGGGTGTGTTTCCCAGGTATTCTTTTTTATGTTCTTGTTCAGTGCAGAATATTCTCTCCTCACAGTCATGTCCTACGACCGCTACGTTGCCATCTGCAAACCCCTGCACTACGGGACCCTCCTGGGCAGCAGAGCTTGTGTCCACATGGCAGCAGCTGCCTGGGGAGCTGGGTTTCTCCGTGCTCTGCTGCACACGACCAATACATTTTCCCTGCCCCTCTGCCAGGGCAATGCTGTGGAACAGTTCTTCTGTGAAATACCCCCCATCCTCAAGCTCTCCTGCTCACACTCCTACCTCAGGGAATTTCGGCTGCTTGCTGTTAGTGCCTGTTTATCTTTTGGGTGTTTTGTTTTCATTGTGGTGTCCTATGTGCAGATCTTCAGGGCTGTGCTGAGGATCCCCTCAGAGCAGGGACCGCACAAATCCTTCACCATGTGTCTCCCTCACCTGGCCGTGGTCTCCCTGTTTATCAGCACTGGTGTGTTTTCCCACCTGAAGCCCCCCTCCAAATCCTCTCCACTCATGGATCTTGTGGTGTCAGTTTTGTACTCAGTGGTGCCTCCAGCACTGAACCCCCTCATCTACAGCTTGAGGAACCAACAGCTCAAGGATGCCGTGTGGAAACTCATAACTGGATGGTTCTCTGAAGCAATGAACTGCTCATCACCTTCTGCATAGCAGTTATCATGCAATTCATGGCAGGCAGACACTGGCTTCTCTGTGTGGTGTTGTTGGTTTTTCATTTGCAATAATCTTGTCCTCTTGTTTTGAATTCACTGTCCTCTTTTCTTACTGGTTGACTGTGTAAATGAGGAGCTGCTCTCTCTCTGTGTTTCAATAAAATAAAGGGATATTCAATACCTTTAGTTTCCCAGTATCTTTCTTCTAAGGCCATTTTAGATTTGCAGGGACAGTTCCTGAAGGCATGGCTGGAGGTTAAAAGAATCCTGGCATGGAAGCACTGCCAGGCACCAGCCCTTGACATCCCAGAGCTGTTCTCTCTACACTTCCACACACCCCTTGCCCTTCTCAAAAGCCTGAGTTCTCTGAGCTTGGTCAAACTTCCTAGGGTTTGCATCATATTTGGGTATTCAAAACCGTGATTATTGCACTAATTGAAACCTATGGCTGTGATCTACCTGGACTTCTGTAAATCCTTTGACATGGTCCCCTCCAACATCCTTCTCTCTTCCCCAACTTTCTCTCTCTTCTACCTTTAGGGAGGACAGGTGGGTCCTGGGTTCCTTTTGTTTGAGTTTAGAGGTGGTTCTTGGTCCCTTTTAAGGGTAGGTCCCGGGTAATGGTCTCTTGCCAGGTGTTCACAGTTGAGTTCCCGGATCCCTTTTGGGGGTTTAGGGAGGATTTGTGGTCCCATTTGCAGGGGGTTGGGGGTGTCCTAAATCCAGTTTAGGGATCTGCGGGGCTTCTGTGTCACTCTGGAACTGCTGGGTCTCTTCTTGGTTTATGTTGGGGGTTATTTTAGGGATGTTCTGATAACAATGGTTGGGGGGGAGTACTAGATCTCTTTCTGGGGGTTTGGTGGGAATCCTTGGTCCCTTTTTGGAGGGGGGTTTATGGGGTTGTGGGTCCCATCTGGGTATTTGGGGTATCCTGGATACCTTTGTGAGTGGGGGATTGAGGGTCTCCTGGGTCTCTTTTGGGGGTTTGGGGAGAGGTGTGTCTCTTTTTTTAGGATCTGGGGGAGATTTGGATCCCTTTTGGGGGGTTTGGTGGAGTCCTGGGTCGGGTTTGGAGGGGTCCAGATTCCCTTTAGGTCAGACTGGGGGAGTCCTGGATCGCTTTAGGAGTGGTTTTGGGAGGTCCTGCAACCCTTTTTGAGGGTTGAGCAGGTTCTGCATCAGATTTTTAGGGTTGAGGGGGTCCTGGATCCCTTTTGGGGTATTGTAGGTTTCTTTTGGAGGGATTCAGGCTGTTCACGATCCCTTTTGGGGGTTTGAGGGTGGGTGCCCACGGTCCCTTTTGGGAGCATGGGTTGCATCCTGTGTCACTTTTGGGTGTGGAGTTATGTCCTGGATCCCTTTTTGAGGGTTTGGGAGAGGGTCCTGGATGGGTTCTTGGGGGACGGGGTTGGGACTCTACTGTCCCACTGGAGGGTGTGTTTTAGGAGGTTCTGGGTAAGTTTTCAGAGGTTAAGGGAGTCCTGTGTCCTTTTGGGAAGCTCCAGGATCCCTTCTGGGGGGTTGTGGGGGTCCTGGGTCCCCTTTGGATTGGCTGGGGGCATCTTAGGTCTATTTTTCAGGACTTTTGGGCGGTGTCCTTGGTTAGAGGGGGTCCTGGTTCCCTTTTGGTGCATCTGGGGGGTTTCACGAGTCCTTTTTTCAGTTCTTTGGGGTGGGGTCCTTGGTTCGAGGATGTCCTGGGTCCCTTTTGGGGATTTGTAGAGGGCAGTCCTGGATGCCATGTGAGGGGATCTCAGGGAGACCTGGGTCCCTTTTGAGGGGCTTTGGGAAGAGTCCTGGCTACATTTATGGGGAGATTGTGGGCAGTCCTGGTTCACATTTTGGGGGAGTGGGGCAGAATTTTGGGGGTCTTGAATTCATTTTGAGGGGATTGGGGGCACCTGTGTCCCTTTTGGGAAATGGATTACAGGGTTCCTGGGTCCCATTTGGTGGCTTAGGCTTTTTTGTATCCCTTTTGGGGGGTTTAGAGGTCCTGGTCCCTATGGTGGGGGGATTATTGTGTCTCATCAAGGATGTTTAGGGGGGTTCCTGAGTTCCTTTCTCTAGGAGTTGAGGGGGTCCTGAGTACCTTTTTGGGGGGTTGAGGGGGTCCTAGATCCCTTTCCTAGGGTTTGGCAGGGGTCCTGGGTACCTTTTACAGGAGGGCTTGTGTGTCTTGGGTCCCTTTTGGAGGTTTGGGGAGGGTCCTGGGTCCCATCTGGGAGTGTTTTGGTGAGGTCCTGGGTCCCTTGTTGGGGGCTTTGGGTCAATTTTGAGGGGGTTGGGGTGATCATGGATCCCATTTGTGGGTCCTGGGTTCCTTTTGGGCATTTGAGGGGGCCCTGTGAGGGGTTTGATGAGGGATGCTAAGTCCCTCTTGAAGTTGTTTTAGTGGGTCCTAGGTCCATTTTCGGGGGAGTGTCCTGGGTACTAGGTCCCATTTGGGGGTTTGAGGGGGTCCTGGATCACTTTTGGAGGTTTGGGGGAGTCCTGAATCCCTTTTCATGGGTGAAGATTGAGGGGTCTTTGGTCCTTTTTGAAGGGTATGGACGGGACTTGGTTCAATTTTGTGGAGTTTGAGGGAGTCTTGGATCTGGTTTTGGGGTTTAGGGGAGTCCTGGGTCCCATTAGGGGGGAGTCCTGTGTTCTTTCTTTGGAGGGGATTCGGGGGAGTCCCAGGTCAGGATTTGGAGTGTTCCGAGTCCCTTTAGTGAAGACTGGGGGAGTCCTGGATACCCTTAGGGGGATCTGGGGGGCCCTGGGTCCCATTTGGGAGATTGAAGGGGCCCTGGATCCATGTTGGAGAGTGATGGGCCTCGGCAAACTTCATGAGGTTCAACAAGGCCAAGTGCAAAGTCCTACACCTGGGCCAGGGCAGCCTGCGGTTTCAATAGCGGATGGGGGATGATGTGATTGAATCCTAGAATCATTAGGTCTGAAAAGACCTCAGAGAACAATAGCTCCAATCATACCTGTCTACTACTAAATCTTGTTCCCAAGCATCTCATCTACCTGCCTTTTAAACATCTCCAGGGATGATGAACTTCCAGGGGAACTTACACTGGACTGGGGGCTGATGTTGTGCCATCTACAAGAAGGGTCGCAGGGAGGATCCAGGGAACTCCAGGCCTGTCAGTCTGACCTCAGTGCCAGGGAAAGTCATGGAACAGGTGATCTTGAGTGCGATCATGAAGCACGTGCAAGAGAACCGGGTGATCAGGCCCAGTCAACACGGGTTCACAAAAGGCAGGTCTTGCCAAACTAACCTGAATGCCTTCTATGACAAAGTGACTCAACTACTGGATGAGGGAAAGGCTGTGGATGTATCTTCCTGGGCTTCAGTAAAGCCTTTGACAGAGATTCTCACAGCATTGTGCTTAGGAATCTGTCAGCCTCTAGCCTGGAGAGGTGCACACTCTCCTGGGTTGAGAACTGGTTGGCTGGCCGGGCCCAGAGAGTGGTGGGAAATGGAGTTAACTCCAGCTGGAGGCTGGAGCAAGAACAGGAGCTGACAGAACCCTCAAGAAATGGAGGTCGTGCCATGGAGATTAAACTCTGAGCAATGACTGCACAGAAGCAGGCACGGACAGACCTGACCTACCCTGGCCGTGGGGCAGAGTTTCCTCTCCAGCAGAACCGGCACCGGGCACTGCGATGGCTGAACCACAGCTGCTTTGTTCCTCACACACAGAACAAGGCGCAGGCAGCTCCCAGCACAGAGACCACCTGCCTCCTCCAGATCCTCCTGGAGAGTGAGTGTAGAGGGTGCTTGCCCTGGACAGCAGAGAGGTCTCCTAGGACACAGGGCAGCATCCCAGACGATGATAGAGGCCACGGCCAGACCCATGGGTTGAGTTCGAAGGGACCTCAAACATTCATCTAGTCCAACCCCCTGCCATGGGCAGAAACACCCTGAGAGGCACTGAATAAGGATTTGGGACATCAGAATTGTGGATAATTCTAAAAATGAAAGTTTGTTCCATTAAAGCGTCTTTGGAAGATAAAAATGTGCTTTTGGAACATATAAGTAAGCCCTGACCTCAGGTTCTATTCCCAGAAATGATGATGCGATACCAGACACGAGGGCTTTGTGGCTGAAAATTAACTTGAGAGGTTAAAAATTAAGATTTTGACTTCCACAATTGCAAATAACTCCAAAATTCAAGATTTCTTGCCTGTAAAGGAGGCTTTGGAAGCTAGAAATGAGCTAAATATAAGGATTTGTCCTGTAACACTGAGGTTTTGAACAACCAGAATCAACTTTGGTCCTTAAAAATTAAGCTCTGGGATAATGAAATGTATCTTTAGACATAAAAATAATGAGGGTTCAGACTCAAAATGTAACTGTGGCCTCCCCAGGAATCTATGGGTGTTAAAAGACAGACTGAAACCCTAAAATCAATGATTTCAGCCCTAAATATGTGTCTTTTGTCACTAAAGGAATGGATGTGGAGCTACAAGTTAAGTCTTTTGTCCCTGGAAGTGAGAAAAACTTCTTCATTCTTCTGTTACCCCAAGAAATGAAGCTCTTGCCAAAAATGCAGGACTTTGAGTGCTCCAAAGGAGGCTTCAAGCTGTACAGGCGGAGGATGGATCCTTTATGTGAGAGCCTGGAGCTTCAAATAAAGGCTTTATGTCCTACAAATGATGCTTTGAAAATAAATTGCATCTTTGAGCCCTGATATCATGTTTTGTGCCCTATAATGGTGAAGAGGTCATGAAGAGGATGGCTTTGCACCCTAAAACTGGGACTTGAGAGGCTCAAAATGAGGATTTGAGCCCTCACAACTGCAGACTTGGTTCTGACATGAGGCTTTGTTCCCTGAAAAGGAAGTTTTGGGAACTAAAAATGAGCTTTTTTATCCATGTTTGAGGTTTTTGTCTCTAAAATGAAGGCTGTGGACATTGAAAGCCAGACTTTGTGCTTTAAAAATTGTGCTTTGGGCCTTAAAATGAGTCTTTAAAGAAATAAAAGAAGGGTTGGAACTTACCTAGGAGGGTCTATAACCTAAAACGAAGTTTTGTGACCAAAAGGGCTGTTTCCCTCTCCTCTGCTTAAAACCAGAGTTCTGGAAAAAAAGGAGGGATCTGGCCCCAAACTGGGTCTGGGGGTGCTGGCAGAAGGCGCTTGGGCTGTACAGGGCTGTGGCCCTTCAATCACACAAACACAGAACCATTAAGGCTGAAAAGCCTCTGGGCTCCCCCAGCCCAGCCTCCTGCACAGAACGTCCTGAGGCATCAAACCTGCTTGGTTTGAACCCCTGTGGGTGGAGAATCCCCCACTGCCCTGGAGCCTCATCTGGGGCTGCACTGCACTCACACAAAGGCATTTTCCCTCCTATCCACTCCAGAATAGAGGAAGAAGGCTTTGTCCTGTAACATTGTGGTTTTGAACATCCAGAATCAACTTTGGTCCTTAAAAATTAAGCTCTGGGATAATGAAATGTATCTTTAGACATAAAAAAAAAAAAGAGGGTTCAGACTCAAAATGTAACTGTGGCCTCTCCAGGAAGCTATAGGTGTTAAAGGTCAGACTGGAACTCTAAAATCAAGGATTTCGGCCCTAAATATGAGACTTTGGCCACTAAAGGAATGGGTGTGGTGCTACAAGTTAAGTCTTCTGTCCCTGCAAGGGACAAAAAACTTCTTCATTCCTCTGTTACCCTAAGAAATGAAGCTTTTGCCAAAAATGCAGGACTTTGGGTGCTCCAATGGAGGCTTCAACCTGCAAGGGATAGGGGGGTTGGATCCTTTATGTGAGAGTTTGGAGCTTCAAAAAGAAGCTTTGCATCCTACAAATGGTGCTTTGAAAATGAAATTACATCTTTGAGCACCGATATCATGTTTTATGCCCTATAATGATGAAGTGGTAGTGAACAGGATGGCTTTGCACTCTAAAACTGGAACTTGAGAGCCTCAAAATGAGGATTTGAGCCCTCACAATTGAGGACTTGATTCTAACATGAGGCTTTGTTCTCTGAAAAGGAAGCTTTGGGAGCTAAAAGTGAGCTTTTTATCCATGTTTGAGGCTTTTGTCTCCAAAACGGAGGCTGTTGACATTGAAAATGAGACTTTGTGTTTTAAAAATTGTTCTCTGGGCCTTAAAATGAGTCTTTAAAGATAAAAAAGAAGAGTTGGAACTCACCTAGGAGGGTGGGTACCCTAAATCGAAGTTTTGTGACCCAAAGGTCTGTTTCCCCCCTCTCCGAGCCTAGTGCTTGGAACCACGATTCTGCAAAAAAAGGGAGGATCTGGCCCCACACTGGGTCTGGGGGTGCTGGCAGAAGGTGCTTGGGCTGTACAGGGCTGTGGCCCTTCAATCACACAAACACAGAACCATTAAGGCTGAAAAGCATCTGGGCTCCCCCAGCCCAGCCTCCTGCACAGAACGTCCTGAGGCATCAAATCTGCTTGGTTTTAACCCCTGTGGGTGGAGAATCCCCCGCTGCCCTGGAACCTCACCCGGGTCTGCACCGCACTCACACAAAGGCATTTTCCCTCCTATCCATCCCAGAAGGATCCCACTCGTCTGGACAAGAAGGTGGATGTTCCCAGGTGTCACAGGTGCTGTGGCCGACCGATAGCTGTGTCCATGGTGCTGGTCAAATCACAAAATCCTTTCTTTTAATCATGGCCTCGGTGCCTTGTTGATGTCTAAAGTCTCTCTGTGGATGCTGACATGGACTGAGCAGCGTGATCTGACCTCAGAGCAGGGCCTGCATGAAGCTGGCATTGGACTAGAGATCACCTGAGCTCTCTTCTACCCTAAATATTACTATGAGCATAAGAGGTATAGATCCACTTAGCAGGTTGGCCTCATCCTCCCCCAGTAGAACAAAGTGTGCCCTCACCCCTCATGCTGGGGGCTCCTAACTCCATCCTGGCAGAACTACTCCAGATCCTCTCCAGTTTCTCCACTTTCCTTTTGAAATGTGAGACTCACTGGCTCCTGTGGCATCATTCTGGTGCCAGAAGAGTGAGGCCAGCAATTGTCTCCTTTTCCCAGTGTCAGGAGTTGTTCCCTCTGCTCCCTCCCAGTTAATGGTTGGAGGTGGGCAAGAAGTTGTCAGGGGGACACGGGCAGGAGAGCTGACCCCGGCTGAGCAGAAGGGAGATCCATTAACATAGATGCCACAAAAAGTGATAAAAGCTGTGGCAGAAGAAGTAATAAATAGAGAGTTTTATCATTAGAGGTGATGGGTGGTGGTAGACTGGAGGGGTTTCAGTCTAACAAGAGAGGTGGCAAGTGCTTTGGTTGAACCTCAACTTCTTGGAGAAGATTGAGTGAAGCTCTCAAGAAGTCAACAGCAGAACTCAGAGTACCTTGAAGTATTAATTGGTCTCAATGAGCATCGTTAGTAGCAAGGCATCCCCAGGGACTCGTTAGAGCTGAGAATTGGAAGCCATGATTGCAGGTAGGCAAAGGCGCTGTGCAACAGCTGTGATGCTGAGAAAAAGGTTTGGTTTGCTTGATGAAGCAGGAAGACCAAGGCCTGACCCCCAGCCCTGGGCAGGCAGATCTGGCTTTGGCTACAATGACACTGGTGTCATGAACATTCTCACATGGCCAGATCAAACTGGGAGCAGTTATTCCATCTAATTCCAAATATAGTTCCATGGAGTTGTAGAAGAGTTTGGTCATAGATGGGCAGGGACATAAAAGTGTTGGGTCATAGAAGAGTGAGAGAAAACCTCTGTGTGATAAGTGTCAGGTGATTGAAGAGTTGAGTAATAGAGGAGTAACAGCGAAGCGCAGTCATAGACGGTTCATAGACGTGTTGGGTCATAGAATTCTCATGGCAGAACTGGGTCATAGATGCCTCCAGTCATAAAAGGGTCATAGATAACTAAGGCCATGGAATACTCCAGTCATCGAAGTGTGAGTTTATTTAGATTTAAGAAAGGATTGGTCATAGAAGGGTGATAATAGGATTGGTTCAGAGAAAGGTTAGTTCATAGAAGAATCATAGAACTGTCAGGTCATGGAAGAATCTGGTAACAGGAGATTCATGGAAGAGTTAGGTTATTGATTAAAGCATCATAGAACAGTCATACAACAGTCAGGACATAGATCGAAATATTGTGTCACAGAAGGCTCGAGTTATTGAAGAATCTAGTTATAGAAGAGATGGATCACAGAAGAGTTTTTCTATAGATGATTGAGGCCTTAGAGGAATAACAGAAGAGTTCGGTATTGGAAGCTTCATAGAAGTCTTTGGTCACAGGATATTCAGGTAATAGAAGTGTTGACTGACAGAAATATGAGAGATATTTGGATAAGTGAAGAGTTTGTTCAGAGACTGGTCAGAAAAGAATCATTTCATAGAAGTCTCAGGTCATAAAATTGTGGGGTCATAGATTATTCCCATCATAGAAGTATCAGAAAGTCATAGAACGATCATAGAAGAATTGAGCCTTAGGAGCCTTGATTCATAGAAGGCGCGGGTTTTAGAAGAGTCGGGTCATAGAAGAGTCACAGATGAGTGAGGTGGTAAAAGAGTTGGTTCATAGAAGAAGAGATGCATCATAGAAGGTTCATAGAAGAGTAGAGTCATAGCAAGGGTGTGTCATTGATGTGTCAGGTCATAGAAGCACTAGGTCATAGCAGGGTCATAGAATTGCTGGGTCATTGAAGTGTCAAGTCATAAAAGAGGCACCTGGAAGCTCCTATGTGTGTCAGGTCATACAGGAATGGCATCATCGAAGGGTCAGTTAATAGTAGGGTTGGTTCATGCAGTAGTTGGGTGATAGAAGGGTCACATTTTAGAAGAGTTGAGTCATAGAAGTATCAGGACATAGATGATTTGTGTCACAGACCAGTCATAGAAGAATTTGACCATAGAATTTCATGTCATAGAAGAGTCAGAGAATACTCAAGTCATACAAGGTCATAGAAGGCTCGAGTTACAGAAGGGTCTGATCATTTGAGAGGCAGGTCAAGGAAGAGTTGTGTTATAGATGAATTGGATCGTAGAGGGGTAGCAGAAGAATTAAATCACAGAAAGTTGATAGAGGTGTCAGGTCACAGAAGTCTCAGCCCATAAAAGATTTGGGTCATAGAAGGGTCATAAAATATTTGGGTCATGGAAGAATCGAGTCATACAAGCATGAGACTTCAGTCAGGAAATAGGAAATCCGGGCTATAAAAAGGTCTCAGAAGACTCAGATGATGGAAATGTTTGTTCATAGAAGAGTTGGGTCATAAATTATTCAGGTAACAGAGGAGCTGGGTCACAGAAGAGTGGGGTCATAGAAAAGTCATGGAGGAGACTGGTCATAGAAAATCATAGAAGGGTCAGAGAAGAGCTTGGTAGTAAAAGGCTTGGGTAATATAATATGTGTTCAGTTCTGGGCCCCTCACCACAAGAGGGATGTTGTGGCTGTGGAGCGAGTCCAGAGAAAAGCAACAAAGCTGGGGAAGGGGCTGGAGAACAAATCTTATGAGGAGCAACTGGGAGAGCTGGTATTGTTTAGCTTGGAGAAGAGGAGGCTGAGGGGAGACCTTATTACTCTCTACAACTACCTGAAGGGAGGTTGTGGAGAGGAGGGTGCTGGCCTCTTCTCCCAAGTGACAGGGGACAGGAGGAGAGGGAATGGCTTCAAGCTCCGCCAGGGGAGATTTAGGCTTGAGATTAGGAAAAGGTTCTTCACGGAGAGGGTGATTAGGCATTGGAACGGTCTGCCAAGGGAGGTGGTTGCATCACAATCCCTGGAGGTGTTTAAGGTTAGGGTAGACGAGGTGCTTAGGAGCATGATTTAGGGATTGGTGGGAATGGTTGGACTCGACAATCCAGTGGGTCTCTTCCAACCTGGTTATTCTGTGATTCTGCGTTATAGAAGTATTTGGTAATTGAAGTCTCCTAGAGGAGTTGGGTCACAGCAATATCGGGTCATAGAAGTGTTGGTCACAGAAGTGTCAGGTCAGAAAAAGTGACATAGAAGTATCGGGATGTAGAAGACTAGAGTCATAAAAGAGTCATAGAAGGGTCATGTAAGCATCATATTATAGAAGAGTCATTAGAGTAGGGACATCATAGATGGCCCAGCTCACAAAAGCCTTCATTCATACAAGGATGATGAGACACAATCTGCCAGGGAAATCCAGCCCCCTTCTCATTCAGATATCCAGAAATGGAATCTGAGGACATAGCATGTGGGACACAACCTTTAGATCCTCTGCTCATGCACTGTCCATTTCTGAAAAGCACGTGCAATGTGGTCGTGGTGCCAGGGGTCAGGAAGTTTCCTCAGTCTCTGTGACCTTTAGAGGATAATCGAGAGCGGCCTCACTGTGACATTGCCCTGCTCACTCAGCTCCCTGGGATGCTGCTCTACCTGTCCCATAGAATGGGAAGGTTTGTGTTTGTTCAAGTGATCCCTGACCTGATCACGACCCACCACTAGCTGATCTCCTAAAGAGTCCTGCCCTGAGTCACAGAGGCCTTGCAGACCTTGCTCAGGAAGCCAAAAACAAAGAGAAAACGGAATCTCAGACGTATCTACTCCTGCTCTTCCTAAATTCAGCACTACCTACACAGGCTTTTTTTGTATGTTTGTTTTCATTTTTTCTTATACTGTTCCTGAAACAGCAAACACTCATCATGGGGCCCTTGAATGGTCTTTCAAATGGAGACTGATTCATAGTCTGGACCCTTGCTGAGCTTGGAGGATGCTGTCCTTGAAGCCCATCTGTCCTGAGCTCTGTGACCACATCACAGCTCTGTCTCCCAAATAAACAGCTCAGATTCCTGCTCCCTGTGCCCCTGGCTGAGGGCATTGCTGCCCATTGGGACTGAAGCCCTGCAGCTGTGACACCAGCCAAGCTCATCCCTGACATCAGGAAACCAAGCGTCGCACACCCTGTGTGTGCAAAGTCTTTGCTTAAAGTAGAGACACAGCTGGGACAGAAGAGAGCCGAGTGTCTTTCCACCTCAGGTCTAAAGGCCAGGGAAGAAAAGCCTAAATTATCTCAATGGAACAGCTTGGAGAAATGGGATCATTGCCTGTCACCTTCCTGGGGTCCTGTTAAATGATGGGGCAAAAAAAGTGATTGTCGTACCCAGCTATTTTTCTAACAGAAGCAATGACAATGCAGGACAGTATCTCCCCCCAGCTGAGGGAGGGAACATCAGGCATGGCTTCAGCCTGTTTCTCAGCAGGTTCCCCTGGAGCCCCAGGGACACCTCGAGGGAGCCCAGAGGGGGCAGAAAAGTGCTGCCTTGGGCTGCTCCTCTGCTGCTGAGCTGAGATGGGCTCCTGGCAGGGAGGGAGCTCATAATGAGACAGGAGTTCATGAAAGAGCCATGTCTGTCCAGGAGCAGCTCCTCTGCCAAGCCCAGCAGGGCTGAGGGCACTGCCTGCAGGCAGAGAGGGGAGAGGAGGGAGCAGAGAGGAGGTAAATGCAGAGTGGAGAGAGAGGGAAGAGGAGGCTTCATTTGGAGAAAAATCTTCACAGTCCTTCCAAGGTGAGTCTCTAGGTGCAGAACAATGCAGGTGCAGTTCCTGGAGGGATTTCCTAATGCCAGCTCAGCCACAGCCTTTGGGATCTGTCAGGAGGGCTCTTGCAGTTTTCCAGCAGAGAGAAAATCATGGTCAGTGCTCAGCCTGCCTGGGGAGCTCCGCATGGTAAGACAAAGAGAAGCTGTAGAGGGAAGAAGTAACTCCTGGCAGGAGAGAGTCTTTCAGCATTCAAGAGTGTGGGTTTTGAGTCAAGGATGCTCACAGCACCAAATCACAGCAGGACATTTCTAAGAGGATACTTCAAGAGGAAGACTATGCAGTGGTTACAATGAAGATGAAGAACTTCGGTGCATCTGTGTTTTCTCTTCCCTGGACACGGGTAATTTGTTGGTGGGAAGAATGTAAAAAGTAGCTCTTATGCCTGGACAAACCACAGAGACTCCTGATCTGTGTCCTTGAGTGGTCAGTAGGTCTGATAGGAGCCTCCAAATGTGTCTCCTTCTACTTCTTCTTGAGATGATAGAGTCCTCAGTTCTCAGTGCGGGGTAAAATGAAGAAGGAGTTTAGCAGAAGAGTCGCCCTCAACTTTCAGAGAGTAGACTTTGGGCTGTTCAGAAAGCTGGTCGGAAAAGTCCAATGGGAGGTGCTCCTTGAAGGCAAAGGTGTCCATGAGGGCTGGGCGCTCTTCAGGAAGGAACTCCTAGCAACTCAGGGGAAAGCCGTCCCCTAGTTCCGGAAAAGTAGCCGGAGGGGTACGAAACCAGCGTGGTTGAGTAGGGAGGTCCTAAGAGACATAAATAAGAAGAGGAGGGTCTACGACCTCTGGAGGAAGGGGCAGGCATCCTGGGTGGACTATAGGGAAGAAGTGAGAATGTGCAGGGAAAATGTCAGGAGGACTAAGGCCCAAATAGAAATGCGATTGACCAAGACTGTGAAAGACAACAAAAAGTCTTTCTACAAATACATCAACAGCAAAAGGAGGGCTAGGAAGAATATCAAGTCCCTACTAGATGCAGAGGGAAAAACAGTAACAGGGGATGAAGACAAGGCTGAAGTGCTCAATGCCTACTTTGCCTCAGTCTTTAACAGTAAGGAAAATTGTTCCCTCTGTGCACAACCCCAAGGGTTGGATGAGAAGTATGAGATTCCCAAGGTCCAAGAGGAGGTGGTTAGAGACTTGCTTGCCCAGCTAGATGCCCACAAGTCTATGGGGCCAGATGGAGTCCACCCAAGAGTTTTGAGGGAACTGGCGGATGTGCTGGCCAAACCCATTTCCATCATCTTCCAGCAGTCCTGGATGACTGGGGAGGTTCCGCTGGACTGGAGGCTGGCTGATGTCGTGCCCATCTATAAGAAGGGGCGCAGGGAGGATCCGGGGAACTACAGGCCTGTCAGCCTGACCTCGGTACCGGGGAAAGTCATGGAGCGAGTGATCTTGAGTGCGATCATGAAGCACTTGCAAGAGAACCGGGTGATCAGGCCCAGTCAACACGGGTTCATGAAAGGCAGGTCTTGCCAGAGTAATCTGATCACCTTGTATGACCAAGTCCCTAAAATCTTGGACTAGGGAAGGGCTGTGGATGTGGTCTTCCTGGAATTCAGTAAAGCCTTTGATACAGTTTCTCATAGCATTCTGCTTCAGAAACTGTTGGCCTATGGCCTGGATGGGTGCACACTCTCCTGGGTGAAAAACTGGTTGAAAGACCAGGCCCAGAGTGTGGTGGTAAATGGAGTTAAATCCAGCTGGAGGCCAGTGACAAGTGGGGTTCCCCAGGGCCCAGTCCTGGGTCCAGTCCTGTTTAATGTCTTTATCAACGACCTGGATGAAGGCATCGAGTGCTCCCTTAGCAAGTTTCCAGATGACACTAAGCTGGGAGGAAGTGTCGATCTGCTGGAGGGTCGGGAGGCTCTGCAAAGGGACCTGAACAGGCTGGACTGCTGGGCTGAGACCAACGGCAGGAGGTTTAACAAGGCCAAATGCTGGGTCCTGCACTTGGGGCACAACAACCCTAAGCAGAGGTACAGACTAGGAGAGACCTGGCTGGAAAGCTGCCAGGAGGAGAAGGATGTGGGGGTGCTGGTTGACAACCGACTGAACATGAGCCAGCAGTGTGCCCAGGTGGCCAAAAAGGTCAATGGCATCCTGGCTTGTATCAGGAACGGTGTGACCGGCAGGTCCAGGGAGGTTATTCTCCCCCTCTACTCTGCACTGGTGAGACCGCGCCTCGAGTACTGTGTTCAGTTCTGGGCCACTCACAAAAAGTTGGATGTTGTGGCTTTGGAGCGAGTCCAGAGAAGGGCAACAAAGCTGCTGAAATGGCTGGAGAACAAATCTTATGAGGAGCGGCTGAGAGAGCTGGGGTTGTTCAGCCTGGAGAAGAGGAGGCTGAGGGGAGACCTTATTACTCTCTACAACTCCCTGAAAGGAGGTGGTGGAGAGGAGGAAGCTGGCCTCTTCTCCCAAGTGACAGGGGACAGGACGAGAGGGAATGGCCTCAAGCTCTGCCAGGGGAGATTTAGGTTTAAGATTAGGAAAAAGTTCTTCATGGAGAGGGTGGTTAGGCATTGGAAAGGTCTGCCGAGGGAGGTGGTTGAGTCACCGTCCCTGGAGGTGTTTAAGTTTAGGGTAGATGAGGTGCTTAGGAGAATGATTTAGGGATTGGTGGGAATGGTTGGACTCGAAGATCCAGTGGGTCTCTTCCAACCTGGTCATTTTGTGATTCTGAGATTCTGTGAAACCTCCATGTTCCAGCTTTAAACGCCTTATAAAAGACATAGCCAGTCTAAGGCGGCTTATACCAGCCTTAACCGCCCTATACTGGTCTTAACCACTCTAAACTAGTCTAAACTGCCAAATTCCAGCATAACCGCCTCATACCAGACTTAGCCAGTCTAAACTGGCTTAAACAAGCCTTAACCCCATTATACCGGGCTTACCAGTCTTAACCAAACTAAACCAGTCTAAACTGGCTTATACCAGCCTTCACCACCTTAGAGCAGACTTAACCAGTCAAACCCAGTCTAAAACGACTTTTGCTATGCTTAGCAAATATCAATCGGATTTCAGCAGTCTAAACCACTCCAAAACTCCTTAACCAGACATAACTGCCTTATAGCGGACTGAACAAAACTAAACCAGTCTAAACCGCCATCTTCCAGCCTTAACCGCCTTATACCGGCCATAACCAGTCTGAGCTGGGTTATACCATCTTTAACCACCTTATAACTGGCTTAACCAGTCTAAACCAGTCTAAACCAGGCTGAACGGGCTTATTCCAGCCTTAACCAGACTTAAGTGAATGAACCAGACTTAAGCAGACTTTACGGGCTCAAGTGTTTTAAGCAACTCGAGGGAAGTAAGTGACTAAGCAGACTTCATCCACTTCCCGGCTTCTGGCTGCCAGGTCTACCTGCCGTGGTGAGGAGCCATCAGGTCTAGCCGATTCGGGATGCCAGGTCTACCCGTGTTGGACTCGGCACAGCAGCGCCGGCTCTGGGATGACCTGGTGTCAGTCCCAGGAGCCGGGGACACTTGAGGGCTGCCACTAGAGGAAAGAGCATCCTTGGGTGGGTGGGAAAGATCAGGGCCCCCTACCACCCTGCCCCATGGCTCCTGTGGAAGGAGGAGCCACTTGTGGGGCAGGAGGAGTCACTTGTGGGGCTGGGGACCCTGTTGGCTGCATCTCTCAGCCAGCTGGGCTTCATGGTTTGACGCCCGTGCCCCAGTCTGGCTGAAGAGAGCCCGCGTCCCTTGACAGAAGGTGGGCTGAGTGGGATCCTTGAGGGTGTTGTCGATGGCTTGTTTGTGACTCCCTCTTTCTGAGGGGAATTGGCTCAGAGTGGGGAAAAAGGAGTTGTCAGCTGTAGGATTGTGGCTTGGAAATGCTTTTGGGTGCAGGAATGGATGAATTGCGGAGCTGAGCAGTGAGCCCGGGAAAGAAAAACCTAAAGGGCGGGTCTGGCGCTCTCCAAGCACGACGCATATCAGGCCAGGCCTTATACCAGACGTAGCCAGTCTTAACCAGTCTAAACCGGCCTATACCAGCCTTCACCAACTTAGAGCAGACTTAACCAGTCAAACCCAGTCTAAAACGACTTTTCCTATGCTTAAAAAATATCTATTGGATTTCAGCAGTCTAAACCACTCCACAACTCCTTAACCAGACATAACTGTTTTACAGCGGACTCAACAAAACTAAACCAGTCTAAACCGCCATCTTCCAGCCTTAACTGCCTTAGACCTGCCTTAGCCAGTCTGAACTGGCTTATACAAGCTTTAACCACTTATACCTGGCTTAACCATTCTAAACCAGGCTAAACCAGGCTAAACGGGGTTATTCCAGCCTTAAACACTCTATACCTGACTAAAGCAGTCTAAACCAGTGCAAACTGTCATAGTCAATCCTTAACCGACTTATAATAGCCTTAGCCAGTCTAAGCTGGCTTATACCAGCCTTAACTGCCTTATACCAGTCCATCCCTAACCACCTCATACCAGCATTAGGCAGTCTAAACTGGCTTATACAAGCCTTAACCCCCTTTATACCTGGCTTAACCAGTCTTAACCAGTCTAAACCGGCTTATACCTGCCTTAACCGCCCTATACTAGACTTATCCAGTCCAAACCAGTCTAAATCGCCATATTCCAGCCTTAACCGCCTTATACTAGCCTTAGCCTGCCTATACCGGCTTATACCAGCCTTAACCCAATTCGACTGGAATTGACCAATCTAAACAAGCCTCAGGCGCCATATTCCAGCCTTAAGTGAGTTATACCAGACTTAGCCAGTCTTAACCGGCTTTTACCAGCCTTAACAGGCCTCTACCTGACGTAACCAGTCTAAACTAGTCTAAACAGCCATGTTTCAGCCTTAACCGCCTTATACCAGACTTAGCCAGTCTAAACCGCCTTATACCAGTCTTAACCGCCCTATACCGGACTTAACGAGTCTAAACCGGTCTAAATCGACTTATACCAGCCTTAATCGCTATATACCAGACTTAACCTGTCTAAACCAGTCTAAACCGCCATATTCCAGCTTTAACCATATTAGACCGGACTTAACCAGTCTAAACCGGCTTATACCAGTCTTAACTGCCTTATACAAGACTTGACCAGTTTATTCCAGTCTAGTTAATCCACCGTGGGAGCTTCCGGGACCGCCCCCTACCTGCTTAAATCTGGTTCATTCACTTAAGTGTGGTTAAGGCTGCAATATGGCGCTTTAGACTGGTTTAGACTGGTTAAAGCTTATGTAAGGCAGACTAGACTGGAATGAACTGGTTTAGACTGGTTAAATACGGTATAGGGCGGTTAAGGCTGGAACATGGCGGTTTAGATTGGTTTAGAGAGGTTAAGTCTGGTATAGGGAGGTTAAGGCTGGTATAAGCCGGTTTAGACCGGTTTAGATTGGTTAAGTCTGGTATATGGCGGTTAAGACTAGTATAAGGCGGTTTGGACTGGCTAAGTCTGGTATAAGGCGGTTAAGGCTGAAACATGGCTGTTTAGATTAGTTTAGACTGGTTACGTCAGGTAGAGGCCCGTTAAGGCTGGTAAAAGCCGGTTAAGACTGGCTAAGTCTGGTATAACGCAGTTAAGGCGGGAATATGGTGGCTGAGACTTGTTTAGATTGGTTAATTCCAGTCGAATTGGGTTAAGGCTGGTATAAGCCGGTATAGGCAGGCTAAGGCTAGTATAAGGCGGTTAAGTCTGGAATATGGCGATTTAGACTGGTTTGGACTGGATAAGTCTAGTATAGGGCGGTTAAGGCAGGTATAAGCCGGTTTAGACTGGTTAAGACTGGTTAAGCCTGGTATAAATGGGGTTAAGGCTTGTCTAAGCCAGTTTAGACTGCCTAAGGCTGGTATGAGGCGGTTAGGGCTGGAATATGGCAGTTTAGACTGGTTTAGAGTGGTTAAGACTGGTATAAGGCAGTTAAGGCTGGTATAAGCCAGCTTAGACTGGCTAAGGCTATTATAAGTCGGTTAAGGATTGACTATGACAGTTTGTACTGGTATAGACTGCTTTAGTCAGGTATAGAGTGTTTAAGGCTGGAATAACCCCGTTTAGCCTGGTTTAGCCTGGTTTAGAATGGTTAAGGCAGGTATAAGGTGGTTAAAGCTTGTATAAGCCTGTTCAGACTGGCTAAGGCCGGTCTAAGGCAGTTAAGGCTGGAATAAGGCGGTTTAGACTGGTTTAGTTTTGTTGAGTCCGCTGTAAAACAGTTATGTCTGGTTAAGGAGTTATGGAGTTGTTTAGACTGCTGAAATCCGTTAGATATTTGTTAAGCATAGCAAAAGTCGTTTTAGACTGGGTTTGACTGGTTAAGTCTGCTCTAAGGCGGTGCAGGCTGGTATAAGCCGGTTTAGACTGGTTAAGACTGGCTACGTCTGGTATAAGGCCTGGCCTGATATACATCGTGCTTGGAGAGCGCCAGCCCTGCCCTCAGGTTTTTCTTCCCCGGGCTCACTGCTCAGCTCCGCAATTCATCCATTCCTGCACCCAAAAGCATTTCCAAGCCACAATCCCACAGCTGACAACTCCTTTTTCCCCACTCTGAGCCAATTCCCCTCAGAAAGAGGGAGTCACAAACAAGTCATCGACAAAACCCTCAAGGATCCCACTCAGACCACCTTCTGTCAAGGGACGCGGGCTCTCTTCAGCCAGACTGGGGCATGGGCGTCAAACCATGAAGCCCAGCTGGCTGAGAGATGCAGTCAACAGGGCCCCCAGCCCCAGAAGTGACTCCTCCTGCCCCACAAGTGGCTCCTCCTTCCACAGGAGCGATGGGGCAGGGTGTTAGGGGGCCCTGATCTTTCCCATCCACCCAAGGATGCCCTTTCCTCTAGTGGCAGCCCTCAAGTGTCCCCGGCTCCTGGGACGGACACCAGGTCAACCCAGAGCTGTCGCTGCTGTGCCGAGTCCAACACGGGTAGACCTGGCATCCCGAATCGGGTAGACCTGACGGCTACTCACCACGGCAGGTAGACCTGGCAGCCAGAAGCCGGGAAGTGGCTGAAGTCTGCTTAGTCACTTACTTCCCTCGAGTTGCTTAAAACACTTGAGCCAGTAAAGTCTGCTTAAGTCTGGTTCATTCACTTAAGTCTGGTTAAGGCTGGAATAAGCCCGTTTAGCCTGGTTTAGACTGATTTAGACTTGTTAAGCCAGGTATAAGGTGGTTAAAGATGGTATAAGCCAGTTCAGACTGGCTAAGGCCGGTCTAAGGCGGTTAAGGCTGGAATATGGCGGTTTAGACTGTTTTAGTTTTGTTGAGTCCGCTATAAGGCAGTTATGTCTGGTTAAGGAGTTTTGGAGTGGTTTAGACTGCTGAAATCCGATAGATATTTTTTAAGCATAGCAAAAGTCGTTTTAGACTGGGTTTGACTGGTTAAGTCTGCTCTAAGTCGGTGAAGGCTGGTATAAGCCAGTTTAGACTGGTTTAGTTTGGTTAAGACTGGTAAGCCCGGTATAATGGGGGTTAAGGCTCGTTTAAGCCAGTTTAGACTGGCTAAGTCTGGTATCAGACTTAGGCACTCTAAACTGGCTTATACAAGTCTTAACCCCCTTTAGACCGGGCTTAACTAGTCTTAACCAGTCTAAACCAGTCTAAACCGGCTTATACCAGCCTTAAATGACCTATACAAACTTAACCAGTCTAAACCAGACTAAACCGCCATATTCCAGCCTTAACCGCCTTATATTAGCCTAAGACATTCTATACCGGCTTATACCACCCTTAACCCATTTTGACTGGAATTAACCATTCTAAACAAGCCTCAGCCGCCATATTCCAGCCTTAACTGTGTTATACCAGACTTAGCCAGTCTTAACCGGCTTTTACCAGCTTTAACGGGCCTCTACCTGACGTAACAAATCTAAACTAGTCTAAACCGTCATGTTCCAGCATTAACCGCCCTATAGCAGACTTAACCTGTCTAAACCACTCTAAACCGCCATATTCCATCCTTAACTGCCTTATACCAACATAGCCAGTCTAAACCGCCATGTTCCAGCCTTAACTGCCTTAGACCGGACTTAAGCAGTCTAAACCGGCTTAGACCAGTCTTCTTAGAGGATGTTTTCAATGGCTTGTTTTTTACTCCCTCTTTCTGAGGGGAATTGGCTCAGAGTAGGGAAAAAGGATTTGTCAGCTGTGGGATTGGGGCTTGGAAAGGCTTTTGGGTGAGAGAATGGATGAATTGCGGAGCTGAGCAGTGAGCCCAGGGAAGAAAAACCTGAGGGCAGGGCTGGCGCTCTCCAAGCACGACGCATATCAGGCCAGGCCTTATACCAGACGTAGCCAGTCTTAACCAGTCTAAACCGGCTTATACCAGCCTTCAACGTCTTAGAGCAGACTTAACCAGTCAAACCCAGTCTAAAACGACTTTTGCTATGCTTGACAAATATCTATTGGATTTCAGCATTCTAAACCACTCCAAAAATCCTTAACCAGACATAACTGCCTTATAGCGGACTCAACAAAACTAAACTAGTCTCAACCGCCATATTCCAGCCTTAACCGCCTTAGACCGGCCTTAGCCAGTCTGAACTGGCTTATACCAGCTTTAACCACCTTATACCTGGCTTAACCAGTCTAAACAAGCTATACCAGGCTAAACGGGCTTATTCCATCCTCAAACCCTCTATAGTTGACTTAAGCAGTCTAAACCAGTAAAAACTATCATATTCAATCCTTAACCGACTTATAATAGCCTTAGCCAGTCTAAGCTGGCTTATACCAGCCTTAACCACCTTATACTGGTCTTAACCACTCTAAACCAGTCTAAACTGCCATATTCCAGCCCTAACCACCTCATACCAGCCTTAGGCAGTCTAAACTGGCTTAGACAAGCTTTAACCCCTTTTACAGGGCTTAACCAGTCTTAACCAATTTAAAGCAGTCTAAACCCTCTTATACCAGCCTTAGCCATCATATACTAGACTTAACCAGTCTAAACCACTCTAAACAGCCATATTCCAGCCTTAACCGCCTTATACTGCCTTAGCCTGTCTATACCGGCTTATATTAGCCTTATCCCAATTCTACTGGAATTAACCGATCTCAACAAGCCTCAGCTGCCATATGCCAGCTTTAACTGCGTTGTACCAGACTTAGCCAGTCTTAACCAGCTTTTACCAGCCTTAACGGGCCTCTACCTGACGTAAAAATTCTAAACTAGTCTAAACCGCCATGTACCAGCCTTAACCGCCTTATACCAGACTTTGGCAGTCTAAACCACCTTATACCAGTCTTAACTGCCCTATACCGGACTTAACCAGTCTAAACCTCCCTAATATGCAATATTCCAGCCTTTAACCGCCTTATACCAGACATAGAAAGTCAAAACCTCCATGTTCCAGCCTTAACCGCCCTATACCGGACTTAACCAGTCTAAACCGCCCTATACTAGACTTAACCATTCTAAACCAGTGTAAACCGCCATATTCCAGCCTTAACCGCCTTAGACCGGACTTAAACAGTCTAAACCAGCTTATACCAGTCTTAACCACCTCATACCAGCCTTAGCCAGTCAAAACTTGTTTATACAAGCCTTAACCCCCTTTATACTGGGTTTAACCAGTCTTAACCACTCTAAACCAGTCTAAATCGGCTTATACCAGCCTTAACCGCCCTATACCAGACTTAACCAGTCTAAAACACTCTAAACCGACATGTTCCAGCCTTAACCGCCTTATACCAGACATAGCCAGTCTAAACCGCCATGTTCCAGCCTTAACCACCCTATACCAAACTTAACCAGTCTAAACCGGTCTAAACTGGCTTATACCAGCCTTAACCAACCTATACCAGACTTAACCAGTCTAAACCAGTCTAAACCGCCATATTCAAACCTTAACCGCCTTGTACCGGACTTAACCAATCTAAATCGGATTATACCAGTCTTAACCCTCTTATACAAGACTTAAGCAGTTCATTACAATCTAGTCTGACTTACATAATCTTTCACCAGTCTAAACCAGTCTAAAGTGCCATATTCCAGCCTTAACCGCCTTAGACCGGCCTTAGTCATTCTGAACTGGCTTATACCAGCTTTAACCACCTTATATTTGGCTTAACCAGTCTAAACCAGGCTAAATCATGCTAAAGGGGCTTATTCCAGCCTTAAATACTCTATACCTGACTTAAGCAGTCTAAACCAGTAAAAACTGTCATATTCAATCCTTAACCGACTTATAATAGCCTTAGCCAGACTAAGCTGGCTTATACCAGCCTTAACCGCCTTATACAGGTCTTAACCACTCTAAACCAGTCTAAACTGCCATATTCCAGTGCTAACCGCCTCATACAAGCCCTAGCCAGTCTAAACTGGCTTATACAAGCCTTAACCCCCTTTAGACCGGGCTTAACTAGTCTTAACCAGTCTAAACCAGTCTAAACCGGCTTATACCAGCCTTAAACGCCCTATACTAGACTTAACCAGTCTAAACCACTATAAACGGCCATATTCCAGCCTTAACCGCCTTATACTAGCCTTAGCCTGTCTATACTGGCTTATATCAGCCTTAACCCACTTCGACTGGAATTAACCAGTCTAAACAAGTCTCAGCTGCCATATGCCAGCCTTAACTGCATTATACTAGACTTAGCTAGTCTTAACTGGCTTTTACCAGCCTTAATGGGCCTCTACCTCACGTAACCAGTCTAAACTAGTCTAAATCGCCATGTTCCAGCCTTAACCGCCTTATACCAGACTTAGCCAGTCTAAACCGCCTTATACTAGTCTTAACCGGCATATACCAGACTTAACCAGTCTAAACCGGCTTATACCAGCCTTAACCTCCCTATAACAGACTTAACCTGTCTAAACCGGCTTATACCAGCCTTAACCTCCCTATACCAGACTTAACCTGTCTAAACCAATCTAAACCGTCATGTTCCAGCCTTAACCGCCCTATACCGTATTTAACCAGTCTAAACCAGTCTAAACCGGCTTATACCAGTCTTAACCACCCTACACCAGACTTAACCAGTCTAAACTAGTCTAAACCGCCATATTCCAGCTATAACCGCCTTAGACCGGACTTAACCAGTCTAAACCGGCTTATACCAGTCTTAACTGCCTTATACAAGACTTAACCAGTTCATTCCAGTCTAGTCTGCCTTACATAAGCTTTAACCAGTCTAAACCAGTCTAAAGCGCCATATTGCAGCCTTAACCACACTTAAGTGAATGAACCAGACTTAAGCAGGGAGGGGGCGGTCCCGGAAGCTCCCACGGTGGATTAACTAGACTGGAATAAACTGGTCAAGTCTTGTATAAGGCGGTTAAGACTGGTATAAGCCGGTTTAGACTGGTTAAGTCCGGTCTAAGGCGGTTAAAGCTGGAATATGGCGGTTTAGACTGGTTTAGACAGGTTAAGTCTGGTATATAGCGATTAAGGCTGGTATAAGTCGATTTAGACCGGTTTAGACTGGTTAAGTCCGGTATAGGGAGGTTAAGACTGGTATAAGGGCAGTTTAGACTGGCTAAGTCTAGTATAAGGCGGTTAAGGCTGAAACATGGCTGTTTAGACTAGTTTAGACTGGTTACGTCAGGTAGAGGCCCGTTAATACTGGTAAAAGCCGGTTAAGACTGGCTAAGTCTGGTATAACGCAGTTAAGGCTGGAATATGGCGGCTGAGACTTGTTTAGATTTGTCAATTCCGGTCGAATTGGGTTAAGGCTGGTATAAGCCGGTATAGGCAGGCTAAGGCTAGTATAAGGCGGTTAAGTCTGGAATATGGCGATTTAGACTGGTTTGGACTGGATAAGTCTAGTATAGGGCAGTTAAGGCAGGTATAAGCCGGTTTAGACTGGTTAAGACTGGTGAAGCCTGGTATAAAGGGGGTTAAGGCTTGTCTAAGCCAGTTTAGATAGCCTAAGGCTGGTATGAGGCGGTTAGCACTGGAATATGGCAGTTTAGACTGGTTTAGAGTGGTTAAGACTGGTATAAGGCAGTTAAGGCTGGTATAAGCCAGCTTAGACTGGCTAAGGCTATTATAAGTCGGTTAAGGATTGACTATGACAGTTTGTACTGGTATAGACTGCTTTAGTCAGGTATAGAGTGTTTAAGGCTGGAATAACCCCGTTTAGCCTGGTTTAGCCTGGTTTAGAATGGTTAAGGCAGGTATAAGGTGGTTAAAGCTTGTATAAGCCTGTTCAGACTGGCTAAGGCCGGTCTAAGGCAGTTAAGGCTGGAATAAGGCGGTTTAGACTGGTTTAGTTTTGTTGAGTCCGCTGTAAAACAGTTATGTCTGGTTAAGGAGTTATGGAGTTGTTTAGACTGCTGAAATCCGTTAGATATTTGTTAAGCATAGCAAAAGTCGTTTTAGACTGGGTTTGACTGGTTAAGTCTGCTCTAAGGCGGTGAAGGCTGGTATAAGCCGGTTTAGACTGGTTAAGACTGGCTACGTCTGGTATAAGGCCTGGCCTGATATACATCGTGCTTGGAGAACGCCAGCCCTGCCCTCAGGTTTTTCTTCCCCGGGCTCACTGCTCAGCTCCGCAATTCATCCATTCCTGCACCCAAAAGCATTTCCAAGCCACAATCCCACAGCTGACAACTCCTTTTTCCCCACTCTCAGCCAGTTCCCCTCAGAAAGAGGGAGTCACAAACAAGTCATCGACAAAACCCTCAAGGATCCCACTCAGACCACCTTCTGTCAAGGGTCGCGGGCTCTCTTCAGCCAGACTGGGGCACGGGCGTCAAACCATGAAGCCCAGCTGGCTGAGAGATGCAGTCAACAGGGTCCCCAGCCCCACAAGTGACTCCTCCTGCCCCACAAGTGGCTCCTCCTTCCACAGGAGCCATGGGGCAGGGTGTTAGGGGGCCCTGATCTTTCCCATCCACCCAAGGATGCTCTTTCTTCTAGTGGCAGCCCTCAAGTGTCCCCGGCTCCTGGGACGCACACCAGGTCAACCCAGAGCTGGCGCTGCTGTGCCGAGTCCAACACGGGTAGACCTGGCACCCGGAATCGGCTAGACCTGACGGCTACTCACCACGGCAGGTAGACCTGGCAGCCAGAAGCCGGGAAGTGGCTGAAGTCTGCTTAGTCACTTACTTCCCTCGAGTTGCTTAAAACACTTGAGCCCGTAAAGTCTGCTTAAGTCTGGTTCATTCACTTAAGTCTGGTTAAGGCTGGAATAAGCCCGTTTAGCCTGGTTTAGACTGGTTTAGACTTGTTAAGCCAGGTATAAGGTGGTTAAAGATGGTATAAGCCAGTTCAGACTGGCTAAGGCCGGTCTAAGGCGGTTAAGGCTGGAATATGGCGGTTTAGACTGTTTTAGTTTTGTTGAGTCCGCTATAAGGCAGTTATGTCTGGTTAAGGAGTTTTGGAGTGGTTTAGACTGCTGAAATCCGATAGATATTTTTTAAGCATAGCAAAAGTCGTTTTAGACTGGGTTTGACTGGTTAAGTCTGCTCTAAGGTGGTGAAGGCTGGTATAAGCCAGTTTAGACTGGTTTAGTTTGGTTAAGACTGGTAAGCCCGGTATAATGGGGGTTAAGGCTCGTTTAAGCCAGTTTAGACTGGCTAAGTCTGGTATCAGACTTAGGCAGTCTAAAGTGGCTTATACAAGTCTTAACCCCCTTTAGACCGGGCTTAACTAGTCTTAACCAGTCTAAACCAGTCTAAACCGGCTTATACCAGCCTTAAATGACCTATACTAGACTTAACCAGTCTAAACCAGACTAAACCGCCATATTCCAGCCTTAACCGCCTTATATTAGCCTAAGACATTCTATACCGGCTTATACCACCCTTAACCAATTTTGACTGGAATTAACCATTCTAAACAAGCCTCAGCCGCCATATTCCAGCCTTAACTGTGTTATACCAGACTTAGCCAGTCTTAACCGGCTTTTACCAGCTTTAACGGGCCTCTACCTGACGTAACAAATCTAAATTAGTCTAAACCGTCATGTTCCAGCATTAACCGCCCTATAGCAGACTTAACCTGTCTAAACCACTCTAAACCGCCATATTCCATCCTTAACTGCCTTATACCAACATAGCCAGTCTAAACCGCCATGTTCCAGCCTTAACTGCCTTAGACCGGACTTAAGCAGTCTAAACCGGCTTAGACCAGTCTTCTTAGAGGATGTTTTCAATGGCTTGTTTTTTACTCCCTCTTTCTGAGGGGAATTGGCTCAGAGTAGGGAAAAAGGAGATGTCAGCTGTGGGATTGGGGCTTGGAAAGGCTTTTGGGTGAGAGAATGGATGAATTGCGGAGCTGAGCAGTGAGCCCGGGGAAGAAAAACCTGAGGGCAGGGCTGGCGCTCTCCAAGCACGACGCATATCAGGCCAGGCCTTATACCAGACGTAGCCAGTCTTAACCAGTCTAAACCGGCTTATACCAGCCTTCAACGTCTTAGAGCAGACTTAACCAGTCAAACCCAGTCTAAAACGACTTTTGCTATGCTTGACAAATATCTATTGGATTTCAGCATTCTAAACCACTCCAAAAATCCTTAACCAGACATAACTGCCTTATAGCGGACTCAACAAAACTAAACTAGTCTAAACCGCCATATTCCAGCCTTAACCGCCTTAGACCGGCCTTAGCCAGTCTGAACAGGCTTATACCAGCTTTAACCACCTTATACCTGGCTTAACCAGTCTAAACAAGCTATACCAGGCTAAACGGGCTTATTCCATCCTTAAACCCTCTATAGTTGACTTAAGCAGTCTAAACCAGTAAAAACTATCATATTCAATCCTTAACCGACTTATAATAGCCTTAGCCAGTCTAAGCTGGCTTATACCAGCCTTAACCACCTTATACTGGTCTTAACCACTCTAAACCAGTCTAAACTGCCATATTCCAGCCCTAACCACCTCATACCAGCCTTAGGCAGTCTAAACTGGCTTAGACAAGCTTTAACCCCTTTTACAGGGCTTAACCAGTCTTAACCAATTTAAACCAGTCTAAACCCTCTTATACCAGCCTTAACCATCATATACTAGACTTAACCAGTCTAAACCACTCTAAACGGCCATATTCCAGCCTTAACCGCCTTATACTGCCTTAGCCTGTCTATACCGGCTTATACCAGCCTTATCCCAATTCTACTGGAATTAACCGATCTAAACAAGCCTCAGCTGCCATATGCCAGCTTTAACTGCGTTGTACCAGACTTAGCCAGTCTTAACCAGCTTTTACCAGCCTTAACGGGCCTCTACCTGACGTAAAAATTCTAAACTAGTCTAAACCGCCATGTACCAGCCTTAACCGCCTTATACCAGACTTAGCCAGTCTAAACCACCTTATACCAGTCTTAACTGCCCTATACCGGACTTAACCAGTCTAAACCTCCCTAATATGCAATATTCCAGCCTTTAACCGCCTTATACCAGACATAGAAAGTCAAAACCTCCATGTTCCAGCCTTAACCGCCCTATACCGGACTTAACCAGTCTAAACCGCCCTATACTAGACTTAACCATTCTAAACCAGTGTAAACCGCCATATTCCAGCCTTAACCGCCTTAGACCGGACTTAAACAGTCTAAACCAGCTTATACCAGTCTTAACCACCTCATACCAGCCTTAGCCAGTCAAAACTTGTTTATACAAGCCTTAACCCCCTTTATACTGGGTTTAACCAGTCTTAACCAGTCTAAACCAGTCTAAATCGGCTTATACCAGCCTTAACCGCCCTATACCAGACTTAACCAGTCTAAAACACTCTAAACCGACATGTTCCAGCCTTAACCGCCTTATACCAGACATAGCCAGTCTAAACCGCCATGTTCCAGCCTTAACCACCCTATACCAAACTTAACCAGTCTAAACCGGTCTAAACTGGCTTATACCAGCCTTAACCAACCTATACCAGACTTAACCAGTCTAAACCAGTCTAAACCGCCATATTCAAACCTTAACCGCCTTGTACCGGACTTAACCAATCTAAATCGGATTATACCAGTCTTAACCCTCTTATACAAGACTTAAGCAGTTCATTACAATCTAGTCTGACTTACATAATCTTTCACCAGTCTAAACCAGTCTAAAGTGCCATATTCCAGCCTTAACCGCCTTAGACCGGCCTTAGTCATTCTGAACTGGCTTATACCAGCTTTAACCACCTTATATTTGGCTTAACCAGTCTAAACCAGGCTAAATCATGCTAAAGGGGCTTATTCCAGCCTTAAATACTCTATACCTAACTTAAGCAGTCTAAACCAGTAAAAACTGTCATAGTCAATCCTTAACCGACTTATAATAGCCTTAGCCAGTCTAAGCTGGCTTATACCAGCCTTAACCGCCTTATACAGGTCTTAACCACTCTAAACCAGTCTAAACTGCCATATTCCAGCCCTAACCGCCTCATACCAGCCCTAGCCAGTCTAAACTGGCTTATACAAGCCTTAACCCCCTTTAGACCGGGCTTAACTAGTCTTAACCAGTCTAAACCAGTCTAAACCGGCTTATACCAGCCTTAAACGCCCTATACTAGACTTAACCAGTCTAAACCACTATAAACGGCCATATTCCAGCCTTAACCGCCTTATACTAGCCTTAGCCTGTCTATACTGGCTTATATCAGCCTTAACCCACTTCGAGTGGAATTAACGAGTCTAAACAAGTCTCAGCTGCCATATGCCAGCCTTAACTGCATTATACTAGACTCAGCTAGTCTTAACTGGCTTTTACCAGCCTTAATGGGCCTCTACCTCACGTAACCAGTCTAAACTAGTCTAAATCACCATGTTCCAGCCTTAACCGCCTTATACCAGACTTAGCCAGTCTAAACCGCCTTATACAAGTCTTAACCGGCATATACCAGACTTAACCAGTCTAAACCGGCTTATACCAGCCTTAACCTCCCTATACCAGACTTAACCTGTCTAAACCAATCTAAACCGTCATGTTCCAGCCTTAACCGCCCTATACCGTATTTAACCAGTCTAAACCAGTCTAAACCGGCTTATACCAGTCTTAACCCCCCACACCAGACTTAACCAGTCTAAACCAGTCTAAACCGCCATATTCCAGCTATAACCGCCTTAGACCGGACTTAACCAGTCTAAACCGGCTTATACCAGTCTTAACTGCCTTATACAAGACTTAACCAGTTCATTCCAGTCTAGTCTGCCTTACATAAGCTTTAACCAGTCTAAACCAGTCTAAAGCGCCATATTGCAGCCTTAACCACACTTAAGTGAATGAACCAGACTTAAGCAGGGAGGGGGCGGTCCCCGAAGCTCCCACGGTGGATTAACTAGACTGGAATAAACTGGTCAAGTCTTGTATAAGGCGGTTAAGACTGGTATAAGCCGGTTTAGACTGGTTAAGTCCGGTCTAAGGCGGTTAAAGCTGGAATATGGCGGTTTAGAGTGGTTTAGAAAGGTTAAGTCTGGTATAGGGAGGTTAAGGCTGGTATAAGTCGATTTAGACCGGTTTAGACTGGTTAAGTCCGGTATAGGGAGGTTAAGACTGGTATAGGGCAGTTTAGACTGGCTAAGTCTAGTATAAGGCGGTTAAGGCTGAAACATGGCTGTTTAGACTAGTTTAGACTGGTTACGTCAGGTAGAGGCCCGTTAATACTGGTAAAAGCCGGTTAAGACTGGCTAAATCTGGTATAACGCAGTTAAGACTGGCATATGGCAGCTGAGACTTGTTTAGATTGGTCAATTTCAGTCGAATTGGGTTAAGGCTGGTATAAGCCGGTATAGGCAGGCTAAGGCTAGTATAAGGCGGTTAAGTCTGGAATATGGCGATTTAGACTGGTTTGGACTGGATAAGTCTAGTATAGGGCAGTTAAGGCAGGTATAAGCCGGTTTAGACTGGTTAAGACTGGTTAAGCCTGGTATAAAGGGGGTTAAGGCTTGTCTAAGCCAGTTTAGACTGCCTAAGGCTGGTATGAGGCGGTTAGCACTGGAATATGGCAATTTAGACTGGTTTAGAGTGGTTAAGACTGGTATAAGGCAGTTAAGGCTGGTATAAGCCAGCTTAGACTGGCTAAGGCTATTAATATCTGTTAAGGATTGACTATGACAGTTTGTACTGGTTTAGACTGCTTTAGTCAGGTATAGAGTGTTTAAGGCTGGAATAACCCCGTTTAGCCTGGTTTAGAATGGTTAAGGCAGGTATAAGGTGGTTAAAGCTTGTATAAGCCTGTTCAGACTGGCTAAGGCCGGTCTAAGGCAGTTAAGGCTGGAATAAGGCGGTTTAGACTGGTTTAGTTTTGTTGAGTCCGCTGTAAAACAGTTATGTCTGGTTAAGGAGTTATGGAGTTGTTTAGACTGCTGAAATCCGTTAGATATTTGTTAAGCATAGCAAAAGTCGTTTTAGACTGGGTTTGACTGGTTAAGTCTGCTCTAAGGCGGTGAAGGCTGGTATAGGCCGGTTTAGACTGGTTAAGACTGGCTACGTCTGGTAGAAGGCCTGTCCTGATATACATCGTGCTTGGAGAGCGCCAGCCCTGCCCTCAGGTTTTTCTTCCCCGGGCTCACTGCTCAGCTCCCCAATTCATCCATTCCTGCACCCAAAAGCATTTCCAAGCCACAATCCCACAGCTGACAACTCCTTTTTCCCCACTCTCAGCCAATTCCCCTTAGAAATAGGGAGTCACAAACAAGTCATCGACAACACCCTCAAGGATCCCACTCAGCCTACGTTCTGTCAAGGGACGCGGGCTCTCTTCAGCCAGACTGGGGCACGGGCGTCAAACCATGAAGCCCAGCTGGCTGAGAGATGCAGTCAACAGGGCCCCCAGCCCCACAAGTGACTCCTCCTGCCCCACAAGTGGCTCCTCCTTCCACAGGAGCGATGGGGCAGGGTGTTAGGGGGCCCTGATCTTTCCCATCCACCCAAGGATGCTCTTTCTTCTAGTGGCAGCCCTCAAGTGTCCCCGGCTCCTGGGACGGACACCAGGTCAACCCAGAGCTGGCGCTGCTGTGCCGAGTCCAACACGGGTAGACCTGGCACCCGGAATCGGCTAGACCTGACGGCTACTCACCACGGCAGGTAGACCTGGCACCCAGAAGCCGGGAAGTGGCTGAAGTCTGCTTAGTCACTTACTTCCCTCGAGTTGCTTAAAACACTTGAGCCCGTAAAGTCTGCTTAAGTCTGGTTCATTCACTTAAGTCTGGTTAAGGCTGGAATAAGCCCGTTTAGCCTGGTTTAGACTGATTTAGACTTGTTAAGACAGGTATAAGGTGGTTAAAGATGGTATAAGTCAGTTCAGACTGGCTAAGGCCGGTCTAAGGGGGTTAAGGCTGGAATATGGCGGTTTAGACTGTTTTAGTTTTGTTGAGTCCGCTATAAGGCAGTTATGTCTGGTTAAGGAGTTTTGGAGTGGTTTAGACTGCTGAAATCCGCTAGATACTTTTTAAGCATAGCAAAAGTCGTTTTAGACTGGGTTTGACTGGTTAAGTCTGCTCTAAGGCAGTGAAGGCTGGTATAAGCCAGTTTAGACTGGTTTAGTTTGGTTAAGACTGGTAAGCCCGGTATAATGGGGGTTAAGGCTCGTTTAAGCCAGTTTAGACTGGCTAAGTCTGGTATCAGGCGGTTATGCTGGAATTTGGCAGTTTAGACTAGTTTAGAGTGGTTAAGACCGGTATAAGGCGGTTAAGGCTGGTATAAGCCGGCTTAGACTGGTTAAGTCCGGTATAGGGCGGTTAAGGCTGGAACATGGCGGTTTAGACCGGCTATGTCTTGTATAAGGCGTTTAAAGCTGGAACATGAAGATTTCACAGAATCACAGAATCACAGAATGACCAGGTTGGAAGAGACCCACTGGATTGTTGAGTCTAACAATTCCCACCAATCTCTAAACCATGCTCCTAAGCACCTCTACTACCCTAACCTTAAACACCTCCAGGGATGGTGACTCAACCACCTTCCTAGGCAGACTGTTCCAATGCCTAACCACCCTCTCCATGAAGAACTTTTTCCTAATTTTAAACCTAAATCTCCCCTGGCAGATCTTGAGGCCATTCCCTCTCGTCCTGTCCCCTGTCACTTGGGAGAAGAGGCCAGCTTCCTCCTCTCCACAACCTCCTTTCAGGGAGTTGTAGAGAATAATAACGTCTCTCCTCATCCTCCTCTTCTCCAGGCTGAACAACCCCAGCTCTCTCAGCCACTCCTCATAAGATTTGTTTTCCAGCCCCTTCACCACCTTTGTTGCCCTTCTCTGGACTCGCTCCAGAGCCACAACATCCTTCTTGTGGTGAGGGGCCCAGAACTGAACACAGTACTCGAGGTGCGGTCTCACCAGTGCCGAGTAGAGGGGGAGAATAACCTCCCTGGACCTGCCAGTCACACCGTTCCTGATACAAGCCAAGATTCCATTGACCTTTTTGGCTACCTGGGCACACTGCTGGCTCATGTTCAGTCAGTTGTCAACCAGCACCCCCAGGTCCTTCTCCTCCTGGCAGCTTTCCAGCCAGGTCTCTCCTAGTTTGTACCTCTGCTTAGGGTTGTTGTGCCCCAAGTGCAAGACCCGGCATTTGGCCTCGTTAAACCTCATGCCGTTGGTCTCTGCCCAGCAGTCCAGCCTGTTCAGGACCCTTTGCAGAGCCTCCCGACCCTCCAGCAGATGGACACTTCCTCCCAGCTTGGTGTCATCTGCAAACATGCTAAGGGAGGACTCAATGCCTTCATCCAGGTCGTTGATAAAGACATTAAACAGGACTGGACCCAGCACTGAGCCCTGGGGAACCCCACTTGTCACTGGCCTCCAGCTGGATTTAACTCCATTTAACACCACCCTCTGGGCCAGGTCATTCAACCAGTTTTCCACCCAGGAGAGTGTGCACCCGTCCAGGCCAGAGGCCGACAGTTTCCAAAGCAGAATGCTATGAGAAACTGTATCAAAGGCTTTACTGAAGTCCAGGAAGATATATCCACAGCCTTTCCCTCGTCCAAGAGTTTAGTCACTCGGTCATAGAAGGTGATCAGATTACTCTGGCAAGACCTGCCCTTCATGAACCCGTGTTGACTGGGCCTGATCACCCAGTTCTCTTGCAAGTGCTTCTTGATAACACTCAAGATCACCCGCTCCATGCCTTTCTCCGGTACCGAGGTCAGGCTGACAGGCCTGTAGTTCCCCGAATCCTCCCTGCGCCCCTTCTTATAGATGAGCACGACATCAGCCAGCCTCCAGTCCAGCAGAACCTCCCCAGTCATCCAGGACTGCTGGAAGATGATGGAAAGGGGTTTGGCCAGCACATCCACCAGTTCCCTCAAAACACTTGGGTGGACTCCATCCGGCCCCATAGACTTGTGGGCATCTAGCTGGGCAAGCAAGTCTCTAACCACCTCCTCTTTGATTTTGGGAATCTCATACTTCTCATCCAACCCTTGGGGTTGTGCACAGAGGGAACAATTTTCCTTACTGTTAAAGACTGAGGCAAAGTAGGCATTGAGCACTTCAGCCTTGTCTTCGTCCCCTGTTACTGTTTTTCCCTCTGCATCTACTAGGGACTGGAGATTCTCCCTAGCCCTCCTTTTGCTGTTGATGTATTTGTAGAAAGACTTTTTGTTGTCTTTCACAGTCTTGGTCAATCGCATTTCTAGTTGTGCCTTAGCCCTCCTGACTTTTTCCCTGCACATTCTCACTGCCTCCCTATAGTCCACCCAGGATGCCTGCCCCTTCCTCCAGAGGTCGTAGACCCTCCTCTTCCTTTTGATGTCTCTTAGGACCTCCCTACTCAAACACACTGGTTTCTTACCCCGCCAGCTACTTTTCCGGAACTTGGGGACGGCTTTCCCCTGAGCTGCTAGGAGTTCCTTCTTGATGAGCACCCAACCCTCATGGACACCTTTGCCTTCAAGGAGCGCCTTCCACGGGACTTTTCCAACCAGCCTTCTGAACAGCCCAAAGTCTGCTCTCTGAAAGTTGAGGGCTACTGTTCTGCTAACCTCCTTCATTTTACCCCGCACTGAGAACTCTATCACCTCATGATCGCTTTGCCCCAAGCGTCCTCCAGCCTTCACATCCCCCACCAGTCCTTCTCTCTTCACCAACAGCAGGTCCAGGAGGGCACCGTCCCTTGTCGGTTCGCTCACCAGCTGTGTGAGGAAGTTGTCTTCCACACACTCCAGGAATCTCCGGGACTGCTTCCTTTCTGCTCTATTATACTCCCAGCTTATATCTGGGAAACTGACGTCTCCCACAAGGATTAGAGGTAGCGATTTTGAGACTACACTCAGTTGTTTGTAGAAGAGCTCATCAGCTGCTTCTTCTTGGCTGGGTGGTCTATAGCAGACTCCCTTCACAATCCCTTCCTGCCCATGGACTCCTCTGATTTTCACCCACAAGCACTCATCCCATGTTGACCGTAGTCCAGTTTGAGGGTATCAAAGCCCTCTCTAACATAGAGGGCTACCCCGCCTCCTCTTCTGCCCTTCCTTCCTTCTGTGAACCTTTTAGAAGTGATCTCCTCTATTATTCCCCTATGACCTAATTGTTCTTTGATGTGACTCTTTTCACATCCAAGTTTTCTCTCATTCTATTATGAACCAATCCTTTTATGACCCAACCATTCAAGGACTCAAGTCATCTACAACCGCAGCAAGTTGTGTGAAAGCCTAGCTTTCTTACAAACCTCTATATCCCTCTTTTTGGAATAACATAGAATAACTGCTCCCAGTTTGATTTTGCATATCGAGAATGTTCATGACATCAGTGTCATTGTAGCCAAAGTCAGATCTGCCTGCCCAGGGCCTGGGGGTCAGGGCTTGGCCTCCCTGCTTCATCGAACAAACACAGGCTTTTCTCAGCATCACAGCTGACTGCATTGAGCCTCTGCCCTCCTGCAATCATGGCTTCCAATTATCCACACTAACGAGTCCCTAGGGAGGCTTTGTCCCTAACGATCCTCACTGAAACCAATTAATACTTCAAGTTTCTCTCAGTTGTGTTTTTGACTTCTTGAGAGCTCTCCTCAATCTCCTCTGAGTAGCTGAGGTTCTGGACTCAGAAGCAAATTCACCCTGGGTCTCATTAAAATACAGAAAGCCTTAATGAGCTCTCTCTCTTCCTGGCATTTTCTTCAGGTCTTCAAGCCTTGTACATCTCCCTGGAGTCATTTCCCAGTGTGGTTAAAGAGGAAGATTTCAAAATGCACCTAAGAAAAATACGTTCAGTTAAATGTTTATATATCACTAATTTTCAGCTCAGAGAAGAGATGACAGAAGAATCCTCCAAAGGGATTGATGCTGAGCGTCACCTCGAGGTCTGGGCAGCATGGAAAAGCATCCCTTGAGGTCTGACCCTGCATGGACAGCCTTGCTCCTCACCTCCCCAGCCCCACCATTTCTGTCAGTGACCACATGGGACTTGCATCCCTTTTCCTTATGTCCCTTTCCATTTCCATTCTGACAGCTTGGGGAAATGAGATCATTATCTGTCACTTCCCTGGTGACACAACCCCCTCTCCTCCTCCCCAGTGATTCTCCTTCACAATTAATGCAATGACATTATAGGAAATAAGTTTCTCTTCTCAGCTGAGGGGGGGAACATCAGGGATGGCTTCAGCCTGTTTCTCAGCAGGTTCCCCTGGAGCCCCAGGGACACCTCGAGGGAGCCCAGAGGGGGCAGAGGAAGCGCTGCCTTGGGCTGCTCCTCTGCTGCTGAGCTGGGCTGGGCCTCTTGGCAGGGAGGGAGCTGCTGGCAAGTGGGCAGCACTACAAAGAGCCAGGTCTGGCCAGGGGCAGTTCTTCTGCAAAGCCCAGCAGGGCTGAGGGCACTGCCTGCAGGCAGTGAAGGAAGAGGAGGAGGAAGAGAGAGGGGAAAGGCAGGGAGGAGTGGGAGGATGCTGAGAGCTCCTTGCCAGAGGAACCCTCACAGACCTTCTCAATGTGAGTCTCTGGCTGTAGGATGTGCAGGAGCCGTTCCTGGAGGGATCTGCTGAAGGGAGCACATTCCACAGCTCATGGTATTTGTAAATACAAATATCTCACTTTCTCTAGAGCAGAGGAGGAGGACATGCTGCAGATGAGGGACTCTGCACTGAACCATCAGAAAGACAGAACACAAGAGCTGCCTTCTGTTGCTGGCTGTGTGGGTGTAAAAGTGGATCTGCACTGCTGTGTTCCTCGGGCTCTCCTTCCAAACAGGGTCCTTGTGTCCCAGTGTGCAGGGACAGAGACTCTGCAGCTTTCAGGGACAACACTCAGCCCATCACAGGAACTCATCACAGTGGTGTGGGGAGAAGCTGTGGGTGGAAGGAGAAGCTGTATGACAGGGTCCTTCTGCTTCCAAGAGGGTGCTGCATGGGTCACAGCAGGCTCAGAGCTCTGAATCAGCCCTGGGATATATCCAAAGTGATGTCTCAAGGAGGAGATCAAGACAGGGATTGCTCTAAATGTAAGGAGCTTACCTGAGACTTTGTTTTCTGTTTCCTTTTCCAGGGGATTAAGGAGGATGAGGAAAATCAGAAGTAGAAATGGAGCACTCAGTTTTTGACAAGTCACTGAGTTTCCTGAATTGTCGCTCTGAGTGGCCAGTAGGTCAACCAAGACCCTGTTAAAATGCCTTGATGAATTCTCTGCCTATGGACAACATCAGCATCACCTCTGCTGGACCCATCAGGACTGTTCTTTCCTGTTCTTTTCCTCTCTCAAGCAGGAACAAGAACCCAGGCAGTGACCTGCAAACAGGCAGGTTTGTGTAGGGCCAAGCGGAGTGGATGAAGATTTAGATGTGGTTTGTATGTGCTGACAGATAAAGGCCTGGCACAGGGAAACACCTCCAAGGAGGAAAATCTCTAGGCAGAAGATCCAAGAACCACGGAGTGAATCAGAACTTAAACCAGAGATGTTGTCGGAGGATATAATTCAGAGCTCTCTGTGGTCTGCTCCAGTGCAGACCCTTCCTCTGAGCAAGCCCCTTTGCCTCCTTTCCCACCCAGCAAAGCCTCTGCCCTCAGGGCTCTGGGCTCCAAGGCTGAGCCACCTCCTCTTCAGCCACAGCTCCAGTGCCCTCTCCAAAGCCCAGGGGCTGAGAGAAACTGCTCGGCAAGCTTGATGTCTGGGTGGAGGTGAGAACAGCTGGGAAGGGGAATGCTGCCTGCGTGCTCGACTCCCTCTGCCCTGGCCTCTCACAGACAGACTCTAACTCTATTTCTCCCTGTTTCTGCTCTTTACTCTGTTCTTTCTATTGTTCTCTTGTACTCACTGCCAGGTTCTCTGGGGATGAGAGTTTCAGCTGCAGAGTCACCCACTGCCCTAGTGGCTCCTTCACTGCAGTTGTGTCCATAGGAACCCATGTCCCATCTTTGCTCTGAGCTGTGAGGCTGTGGACAATGAAATCAGTGGGGCTGGGGAAGGAGCTGAATCTCCCTTCATCAAAGGCCATCCTGAGGACACTTAGCTTTCCCCTTAAGTGTCTTTCCATGCTGTGAGCTTCCCTCCCAAATGCAAATCTGTCCTGTCACTTCTTGGTGTCACCTGTGAGCCCTGTGGAGAAATACAGAGACACTGCAGCCAAGGAAATGCTGCTGGGATTGTGAAATGAACTGTATGTCCTGGGATGAAAGTGGAGTGATGTGAGGTGGACCCCTCTGCTCCCAGCAGTTGCTATTCAGGGTACCATGGGGATGTGATACGTTTCATCTCAGAAAGTTGCAAACCCAGGGCAGAGAGACAGAGCAGCGCCCCACTCTCTGCACTGAGCCACAGACAATACTCCTGCCTTGCAGGAATTGCTTTGTTGTCCCTGAATGTAAAAGAAATTCTGAGGGTTTCTGAAATCCATGAAAATCTCCAGTCAAGATCAGAGAGTTATAAAAAACACTCTCCCTCTCAAAAATATTGGAAACCGTGGAGCAGTTTTAACTGGAAAATTAGAACACAAGGATTATCTACATCATCCCTATGATCCTCTGCTGCAGAGCAGGGCTGACTCTTGTAGCCAGCGGGTAAAGGCCCTGCTCCTCCCGGCACATTCAGCCGACACCAAGCAGAGCTCCAGGCATAGAGCTGAAGGAAGGGCTGGGAGAAAAGGGACAGAGTTTGTAGAGCAGGGAAAGGGAATGAGAAATGGCTTTGATTTGGCTCAGAAACATCCTCCCTAACTTGTCACTGTATTTTCATTTTGTTCAGTGCTTCACGTCCAGAGGCAGCAGATGTCCAACAGCAGCTCCATCACCCAGTTCCTCCTCCTGGCATTCGCAGACACACGGGAGCTGCAGCTCCTTCACTTCTGGCTCTTCCTGGGCATCTACCTGGCTGCCCTCCTGAGCAACAGCCTCATCATCATCACCATTGCCTGTGACCACCATCTCCATAACCCCATGTACTTCTTACTCCTCAACCTCTCCCTCCTTGATATTGGCTCCATCTCCACAAGTGTCCCTAAATCCATGGTAAATTCCTTCTGGGACATCAGGACCATCTCCTATACAGGATGTGTTTCTCAGGTATTCTTTGTTGTGTTCTTCATCTGTGCAGAATATTATCTTCTCACAGTCATGTCGTACGACCGCTACGTTGCCATCTGCAAACCCCTGCACTACGGGACCCTCCTGGGCACCAGAGCTTGTGTCCACATGGCAGCAGCTGCCTGGGGCGCTGGGTTTCTTCATGCTCTGCTGCACACGGCCAGTACATTTTCTCTGCCACTCTGCCAGGGCAATGCTGTGGAACAGTTCTTCTGTGAAATCCCTCAGATCCTCAAGCTCTCCTGCTCAGATGCCAGTCTCAGGGAAGTTGATCTTCTTATATTAAGTTGTTTGCTTGGTTTCGGGTGTTTTGTTTTCATTGTGTTGTCCTATGTGCAGATCTTCAGGGCTGTGCTGAGGATCCCCTCGGAGCAAGGACAGCACAAAGCTTTTTCCACGTGCCTCCCTCACCTGGCTGTGGTCTCCCTGTTTGCAAGCACTGCAATGTCTGCCTACCTGAAGCCTCCTTCCATCTCCTCTCCATCCCTGGACCTTGTGGTGTCATTTCTGTACTCAGCGGTGCCTCCAGCACTGAACCCTCTCATCTACAGCTTGAGGAACCAGCAGCTCAAGGATGCAGTGTGGAAACCAATATTTGGATGATTCTCTGAAGTAATGAACTGCTCATCAACTCCTGCATTGTCGTTATCATGCAACTCATGACAGGTCTTGACTGGTTTCTATATTTGTTGTTGATGTTGCTGGTTTTTTAATTGTGATAGTAATGTCATCCTGTTTTGAATTCACTGTCACCTTCTCTTTTCTTGCTGATTGTCTGTAAATGAGGAACTGTGCTCTCAGTGTGCTCAAACAAAATAAAGGGATATTCAATGACTTTTGTTTCCAAATATCTTTCCTCCAAAGCCTCTTTGGAGTTTCAGGAAAAGTTCGTGTGGGCATAGATGGAGGGGGAAAGAGTCCCAGCCCGGCAGCACTTCCAGGCACCAGCACTTCACCTCCCAGAGCTGTTCTCTTTCCTTTCCCACACTCTCCTCCTCACCCCTTGCTTTGCTCTTAGTCTTGAGTCCTGTGAGCTTGGTCCCAGCCGTGCTGCGTGGCAGTGCTGTGCCTGCAGGCAGGGACAGGCAGTGGGCACTTGTGGGACACAACAGCCTTTCCATGAACAGATGGGATCCCCTCAGGGCAGAGACTAAATGTTTAGGGCTTCTGAAGTTTCTTTCAATGACATGTCCATGAAAGAGGCCTGCAGATGAAAACACGAGTATAGAGATACATAGCATGGGTGTAGAGGGTTGGGGCAAATAGCACTGGTGTCACACAACCAGCTCTCTTCCATGGGTAGAGCAGGGTCTGGTCTGTGCGCGTGTGTGCTGGACACCCTGGCAAATCTCGGTATGGCAACCATTTTGGATAGCCCCTCAACACCACCAATCCCAGCACTGGCCTGTCAACCCAGCTTGGAGATTTCTTTGTCCCTTCCTGGAAGGACACAGAACGATTAGGTTTTCCTCTGAGTTTCCAAACCAGAAGTGTCCTTCTTTCACTTCCTTATCCAGTTCTGGAGGCAGGAGTAGGGATTCGATCTAAAAATTTCTCATATTAAACAGCTGATCAAGCTAGGCCAGGGCTAAAGCATGACTGGTGTTATGATGTCTAAGAAACTCATAACCCAGTAGGAAACATCTGGCCGTGAAGGGGATGATGATGCTAGTTCTGTCTCTGGAGGTGACAGGGCAGCAGCAGGAAAAGAGCTGGGAAAGGACTTCTGCCCAAGGACAAATATGTCCAACAGCAGCTCCATCACCCAGTTCCTCCTCCTGGCATTCGCAGACACACGGGAGCTGCAGCTCCATCACTTCTGGCTTTTCCTGGGCATTTACCTGGCTGCCCTCCTGGGCAACGGCCTCATCATCACCACCATCACCTGTGACCACCACCTCCACAACCCCATGTACTTCTTCCTCCCAGCTTCTCCCTGCTTGACTTGGTCCTCATTTCCACCACTGTCCTAAAATCCATGGCAAATTCACTGCTGAACACCAGGATCATCTGTTATGTGGGATATGCTTCCCAGGTCTTCTTTGCATTTGTGTTTATGAACTTTGGAAGAAGGGAGAGGCGTCTTGGGTGGACTAAAGGGAGGAAGTAAGATCGTGCAGGGAAAAAATCAGGGCTAAGGCCCAACTAGAAATCAGATTGGTGATGCCTGTGAAAGGTAATAAAAATCATTCTATAAATAAGTTAACAATAAAATGAGGACTCGGGAGAATATACAGTACCTATTGGATTCAGAAGGAACAACAGTGACAAAGGATGAGGAAAAGACTAAGGTACTTAATGCCTTCTTTGCCTCTGTTTTTAATTGTAAAGAAAGTTATTCCCTCTGTGTACAAACCCAGGAGTTAGAGGAGCAGAATGAGTCTCCAATGATCCAAGAGGATGTGGTTAGAGCCTTTCTTGCCCAACTAGACACCCACAAGTTTATGGGGCTGGATGAGATTCACACGAGGGTATTAAAGGAGCTGGCGTGTGTGCTGGCCAAACCCCTTTCCATTATCTTCCAGCAGTCCTGGATGACTGGGGAAGTTCCACTGGACTGGAGGCTGATGTGCCCATCTACAAGAAGGGTCGCAGGGAGGATCCAGGGAACTCCAGGCCTGTCAGTCTGACCTCAGTGCCAGGGAAAGTCACGGAATAGGTGATCTTGAGTGCGATCATGAAGCACGTGCAAGAGAACTGGGTGATCAGGCCCAGTCAACACGGGTTCACGAAAGGCAGGTCTTGCCAAACTAACCTGATCGCCTTCTATGACCGAGTGACTCGGCTGCTGGACGAGGGAAATGGATGGATGTATCTTCCTGGGCTTCAGTAAAGCCTTTGACAGAGATTCTCACAGCATTCTGCTACGGAATCTGTCAGCCTCTGGCCTGGACGGGTGCACACTCTCCTGGGTGGAAAACTGGATTGATGACCAGGCCCAGACAGTGGTAGGAAATGGTGTTAAATCCAGCTGGAGGCCAGTTACAAGTGGGGTTCCCCAGGGCTCATTCCTGGGTCCAGTCCTGTTTAATGTCTTTATCAACGACCTGGATGAAGGCATCCAGTGCTCCATTAGCAAGTTTGCAGACGACACCAAGCTGGGTGGAAGTGTTGATCTGCTAAAGGGTAGGGAGGCTCCAAAGGGACCTCAACAGACTGGACTGAGACCAACGGCATGAGATTTAACAAGGCCAAATGCCGGGTCCTGCACTTGGGGCACAACCCTAAGCAGAGGTACAAACTAGGAGAAGCCTGGCTGGAAAGCTGCCAGGAAGGAGAAGGACCTGGGGGTGCTGGTTGACAGCAACTGAACATGAGCCATCAGTGTGCCCAGGTGGCCAAAAAGGCCAGTGGCATCTTGGCTTGAATCAGAAATGGCTCGACCAGCAGGTCCAGGGAGGTTATTCTCCCTTTGTGCTTGTCACTGGTGAGACTGCTCCTGGAATCCTGTGTTCAGTTCTGGGCCTCTCACCAGAAGAAGGATGTGGAGGCTCTGGAGCGAGTCCAGAGAAGAGCAACAAAGCTGGTGAAGGGGCTGGAGAACAGACCTTACAAGGAGCTGCCAAGAGAGCTGGGGTTGTTTAGCCTGGAGAAGAGGAGGCTGAGGGGAGACCTCATTGCTCTCCCCAACTACCTGAAACGAGGTTGTGGAGAGGAGGGAGCTGGCCTCTTCTCCCAAGTGACAGGAGACAGGAAGAGAAAGGAATGGCCTCAAGCTCCGCTAGGGGATATTTAGCCTGGACATTAGGAAAAAATTTTTCACAGAAAGGATCATTGGGCACTAGAACAGGCTCCCCAGGGAGGTGGTTGAGTCACCTTTCCTGGAGCGTTTTAAGGCATGGGTGGAACAGGTGCTAAGGGGCATGTTTGAATTTTTGATAGGAATGGTTGGACTCGATGATCCAGTGGGTCTCTTCCAACCTGGTTATTCTATGATTCTATGACCTTATCAGTGAAGATCCCTGGGTGCATTAGGGGTGCACGAGGCCAGCTCAGACATGGACTCCTGACAGAACCCTGGCATTTCTGTGTGTGACTCCAGGAACAAACCCCAGCAGCCCAGGGAGATCCATCTCAGCTCCCTTAGACAGGCCCAGGCAAGCGTTCCTGTCTGCTACATCACCTTGGTCCATGATTCTGGATTGTGCTCTCAAAGGTGCCAGAGGTACCAGAGCAGTTCTGGGGTCCTCTGAAAAGGCAAATATCAAACTCATCTTCAGGAAAAGCAGGGATGAGAATTGTGAGAATTACAGGCAGGTCAGGCAACCCGTTAAAATGGAAAGGGGGTGGCACACCTCTTGCAGCCATTTCCAGGCCCTCAAATGACAGGAACATTTTTTCCTGAACAAAAAATGGCAGGGAAAGAAGGACATGTTTTGTACATGGAATTCTGCAAGGCCTTGAACATGGTCTCCTGTGGTGTCCTCAGAGCCAGAGTGGGGCTGTCTAGGCTGAAGAAGTGACCCTGGGTGGGAATTTGGTTGAATGACCAACTCCAATCCCTGTGTCCTCTTTGTCTCTGTCTTCACCATCAACGTCTCCCAGGCCTCTTGGACTCAGGGCAGGACTCTGGATGAGACAACCAGCAGTGGGTGGAGATCAAGTCAGGGATCACTTGAACAAATGGAATCCTTCCCAGCTGGAAAGCTGCCTGGCAGAGAAAGACCTGGGTGTGTTTGTCAACAGCAGCTGAGCAAGAGCCAGCAGTGGCCCAGGTGACCAAGAAAGCCACTAGCATCCTGGCTTGGATAAAAAAGAACATGGGCAGTAGGACCAGGGGAGGGATTGTACTCCTGTACTGGTGAGGCTTCACCTGAACCCTTTCTTCAGTTTTGGGCCCCTTCAGTACAAGAAGGACATTTAGGTCCTGGAGTGCGTCCAGCGAAGGATGAGGAAGCAGGGGAAGAGGCTGGACAAGCCTCACGAGGAGCAGGTGAGGGATCTGAGGTTGTTTAGCCTGTAGAAGCGGAGACTGAGAGGAGACCCCATCGCTCTCTACAACTGCCTGAAAGGAGGTTGTAGAGAGGTGGATGCTGGTGTCTTCCCCCAAGTGATAAGTGATAGGACAAAGTTTAGATTGGATATTAGGAAAAAAATTCTAAAGGGTTCTTACACGCTGACAGATGCTGTCCAGGGAGGTGGTGGAGTCACCAACTCATGAGGTGTGTAAAAAGGCAGGTAGATGAGGTGCTTGGGAACATGATTTAGTAGTGGACAGGTACGGTTGGAGCTGATGATCTCTAAGGTCTTTTCCAACCTAATGATTCAATGATTCTATGATTCAATCACATCATTGCCCATCCTGTATTGAAATCACAGATTGCCCTGAGCCAGGTGTAGGATTTGCACTTGGCCTTGTTGAATCTCATGAAGTTTTCAGAGGCCCACCTCTCCGGCTTGTCTAGGACCCTCTGGATGATATCACATCCTTCTGGCATGAAAACTGCATCACTCAGCTTGGTGTCATCTGCAGACTTGCTGAGGGTGCACTCGATCTCGCTGTCTATATCATTGATGAAGACATTAAACAGCACTGGTCCCAGGGAGATTTTAAAACCAGCCGTGCTGGAAGATGAAAGTAGCCCTTGTTTGGACACAACAGCCTGGGTGATTGATAGCTGGGGACCTGAAAGAGCAGCCAAACTGTTTGCATTAGGCAAGATCAATGCAGCCAGTGCTGCCAAGAGCTGCCCATGTTGTTGGAGAACAGATTGGGAGCAGCCCGGCAGAGAAGTACCTGGGCGGCTGGGGAGCGAACAATGGGTGCTCGCAGACCAGAAGCCAACCCTGTCCAAAAGCAGCATGGCCAGCAGGGCAAGGGAGGGGATTTTGCCCCTCTGTTCCACTCTGGTGAGTACCCACCTGGAACCCTGTGCCCAGTTCTGGAGCCCTCAGCACAGGACAGGCGTGAAACTGTTGGAGTGAGTCCAGAGGAGGCCATGGAGGTGAGCTGAGGCATCTCCTGTCTGAGGACAAGCTGAGAGAGTTGGGGTTGTTCAGCCTGCAGAAGAGAAGGCTCCTGGGAGAACTCAGAGCAGCTTCCAGTACTGAAAGGGGCTCCAAGAAAGCAGTGGAGGTGCTTGATCAGGGAGTGCAGGGGCAGGACAAGGGGGAATGATTGTCAGCTGAAAGAGGGGAGATTGAGATGAGACCTAGGAAAGAAATATTCCCCTGTGAGGGTGGGGAGGCCCTGACCCAGTTTGTCCAGAGTAGTGGTGGCTGCCCCATCCGTGGAGGTGTTCCAGGGCAGGTTGTGTGGAGCTTGGAGCAACCTGATCCAGTGGGAGGTGTGACTGTCCTTGGCAGGAAGGTGGCACTGAATAGGCTTTGAAGTGTCTTCCAGCCGTAACCATTCCATGAAGGAATGGCCAGGTCCTTCCAGAAGGAAACCTTCCCAGCTCCCCAGGGTGAGATGTCCCCTCCCAGCTCACCTCTGCTGCTGCAAGCTGCAGTCCCCCGGGGCCACGGCTGATGAAGCTGGAAGGGTGAGGAAAATGCTCCAGTGGTTTCATTCTCTGAGCTTTCCTCTTCCAGCAGCGGAGGCAGGATTTGAGAAGCCCGTGCTGCTGGTTCGCATGATGATTCCTCCCCTGCAACTTCCTCCTGCTGCTGTGTGCTAGGGACTGTATTTCTTTGGTCAGGACAGATTTTACGGTTCTTTCTGTGGGAGCAGATCCACCAGCAGCCAAGAAGTCCCTCTGCTGCAGGTACAGAACAGATTGTAACACGATGGAAGGGTAAAGGCATTTTGCAGGGCCTCAGTTGATCCCTAGAAGGAGAGACAGAAACCATGGTCACAGGGAAGTTAGAAGAAAGGATGAAGTTCCATAAACACATTCAGGTATTTCTGTGAGCACAAACAGGCTGGTTTTCAGCCACTCTGTACATCCCTATCTCTGCTCCACCAGCAGGACACGCAGCAGGAGCCTCACCTGAGACAAGGGATACCCAGACATTGCTCACCAGGGCACTCATCACTCTCACCTCATCCTAATGCTTAAAAAAAATCCTCTACTTTCTGTGAGTGCTTTGTACTGCCTGGTCACTGCATCACAATTCCTGTGGGACCCCTCTACCAACTGTCCCACAGCCTGACCAAAAATAACATTAACAGAGCTCCCGTCATTCCCCTCCCAGCAGTTTCTGATTAGGCAGAGCCTCGTTCCTCTCCCCTGCCCATTCAGATGCACCAGCTGCACAAACAGTTCTCCCGCACCATCCTGTGGTGCACGAAGGCAGCGGCAGGACACCCAAGGATGGACACACCTGTCCTGAAAACCAGCAGACAAAAAGCTTCTGAACCAGAGATCAGCTGGGACAATCCAGACCCAGCGTGGAGTGCTGGGTGCCCCAGGGTAATTTCCCAACATGCAGGCCCCTGTGCAGGCCCACACCAAACCCAGAGCTGAGCCAGGGAAGAGCTCACACCCTGTAGGTGCTCGCCCTGTGCCACCAGGCACTGCCTCTGCCTTCTGGCATGGCCAGAATCTGCTCGAAGGGTCCCACCTGAGATCAAGGCACAGCTGGAGAGCTGCAGCTGGGACTAGAGACTTTCCCAGCTTGATGAGGTGTCCCCACAGTGGGTTGGGATGGGATTTTAAGACAGCAAGGGGAGAGCAGGGGTCAGTCAGCAATATGTTCAGGACTCCCTACACCCAGGAAGGTCTGTTCTGGGGACCAGCTGCTTCAAGGCTCCACTAGAAGAGAGACCAGGACAACTGCCAAGTGTCTGAGCCCCCATGCTCTGCAGGGAAAGACACGACCATGATGCTGGTCCTGCCTCCTCCATCTCCCAACTGGAGAGGTTACGCTGCCCAACCCCCCAAAAAAATGGAAATCCAAGTTTGACTTAAAGACAGTCCTGAAAGATCACAGAGCAAGCAATCAGGCAGCTAAATTGGAATGGACCTTCAGCATCCTGGCCAGGATGGCTCCATACACAGCTGGGAGTCAGCAATGCAGCACTCGGGAAACAAACCTGATCAGGGTGAAGGAGCATGGGGCAAGGCTGGCACAGTTAAACCAAAACGGGAACATCTGGGGTGGTTACAGCTCCCATGTGGAAAATAACCAGGAGCACAGGCTCCATCTCCTAGGAGGCACCAAAGCACCTTATACCAGATTTAATCACCTTATACCAGACTTAATCATTCTAAATTTGTCTAAATCAGTCAAAACCGCCGTACACCAGACTTAAAACTTCTTAAACAGTCTAAACAATTTTACCAGATGTAACAGCCTTATACCAGACTTAATGAGTCTTAATCAGTCTAAACTGCCTTATATCAGACTTAACAACCTTACACAAGACTTAATCACTTTATACCAGCCTTAACAGGTCTAAACCATTCAAAACTGGTCTAAACCACCTTATACCAGACTTATGCGCCTTATACAAGAATTAACCAGTCTAAGCCAGACTTAACAAGTCTAAACTAGACTTATCCAGCTTATACCAGACTTAACGGCCTTATACCAGACTTAACCAATCTAAGCCCGACTTAACCAATCTAAACTAGACTTATACCAGACTTAACCAGTCTTTAGCAGTCTAAACTGGCTTATACCAGAATTAACAACCTTATACCGGACATAACGAGTCTAAACAGCCTTGTTGTAACCAGTCTAAACCACCTTATACCAGACTAAACCGATTTATACCCGACTTAACCAGTCAAAACAAGAATTAACTGCCTTATACCAGACTTAACCAGACTTAACCAGACTTAACTGACTTAACCGAACTAACTAGACTTAATCAGAATTTACTGACAAAACCATCTTAACCAACTTAACCGACTTAACAGACTAAGCAGACTCAACTGACTTAACCAGTTAAGTCTGGTTAAAGCTGATTAAGTGGTTTAAGTTGGTTATGTCAGTTAAGGCTGATTAAGTGGGCTAAGTTGGTTATGTGAGTTGGATAAGTTGGTCAAGTATGGTTAAGTTGGGTATAAGACGGGTTAGACTTGTTTACACTGGTTAAGTCTTGTATAAGGCGGTTGAGTCTGGTATAAGGAGCTTTAGACTTGTTTAGACTAGTTAAGTCTGGTATAAGGCCATTTAGACTGGTTTAGATTGGTTTAGACTTGTTTAGTCTGGTATAGAGCTGTCTAGAATGGTTAAGTCAGGTATAAGGCGGTTGAGTCTGGTATAAGCCAGTTTAGACTGGATAAGATTAGCAAAGTCTGGTATAAGGTGGTTTAGACTGGTTTAGAATGATTAAGTCTGGTATAAGGTGGTTTAGACTGGTTTAGAATGGTTAAGTCTAGTATAAGGTGGTTTAGACTGGTTTAGAATGGTTAAGTCTAGTATAAGGTGGTTAAGGCTTGTATAAGGCGGTTTAGAATTATTTAGACATGTTTAGGCTGGTTAAGTCTGGTATAAGGCAGTTTAGACTGGTTTAGACTGGTTAAGCCTGGTATAAGTTGGTTAAGTCTGGTATAAGGTTGTTAAGTCTTGTATAAGGCAGTTTAGACTGGTTTAGACTTATTTAGACTCGTTAAGTCTAGTATGAGGCAGTTAAGTCTGATATATGTTCGTTTAGACTGGTTAAGACTGGTAAAGTCTTGTATAAGGTGGTTTAGAATGGTTAAGTCTGGTATAAGGTGGTTAAGTCTAGCTTAGATTATTAAATCTGGTATAAGGTGGTTAAGTCTTGTATAAGGTGGTTTAGACTGCTCAAGTCTAGTACAAGGTGGTTAAGTGTGATTTAGACTGGTTAAGTCTGGTATAAGGCGGTTAAGTCTGGTATAAGGTGCTCTGGTGCCTCCTAGGAGATGGAGCCTGTGCCCCTGGTTATTTTCCACATGGGAGATGTTCCCAGCCCAGGGGGTCTCAACTTGGTTTAACTGTGTCAGGCTTGCCCCATGCTCCTTCACCCTGATCAGGTTTGTTTCCCGAGTGCTGCATTGCTGACTCCCAGCTGTGTATGGAGCCACCCTGGCCTGGATGCTGAAGGTCCATTCCAATTTAGCTGCCTGATTGCTTCCTCTGTGATCTTTCAGCACAGTCTTTAAGTCAAACTTGGATTTCCACTTTTTTTTTGGGTTGGGCAGCGTAACCTCTCCAGTTGGGAGATGGAGGAGACAGGGACCAGCAGCACAGTCGTATCTTTCCCTGCAGAGAACGGGGGCTCAGACCATGGCCCAAATATGACCACTTTATGACCTGAATCATTACGACCCAGTTCTTCTCTGAGACTTCTATGATCCAACACTTCTGTAAACCTTCTGCACTCATCTGTTAGTCTTCTATAACTCAATTCTTCTGTCATCAGACTATTTTCACATCCAAGTTTTCTATCACTCTACCCTTTTTTTGACCCTACCCTTCTATGACCCAACTCTTCTAACACTCCATGGAGCTGTGTGAGAGCCTTGGCATCTCATGTAACTCTACAGGCCTGTGTTGGAATTACATGGAATAACTGCTCCCAATTTGATTTGGCAATGTGAGAATATTCATTACATCAGTGTCATTGTAGACAAAGTCACATTTACCTGCCAAGGCCCTGGGGGTCAGGGCTTGTCCTTCCTGTTTCATCAGGGAAACCCAGGCATTTCTCAGCATCACAGCTGCCTGCACAGCACCTTTGCCTTCCTGCAATCATGGACTCCGATTCTCCACTTCAACGAGCCCCTGGGGAGGCCTTGTCAGGAATGATCCTCATTGAGATCAATTAATACTTCAGGGTACTCCAAGTTCTGCTTTTGACTTCTTGAATGCTTCCTCAGACTTGTCTCTGCAGGTGAGGTTCAAGGGCTTATCACCAAATCCAAGTCACTTGGTCAGATATTGGGAATAGGGAAAGGGAGAGCAGGTGAGGTTTAAGAGTCCAGTGATTGAAAGGGATTGCAGAGCCATCAGATTTGAAATGGTCTTACGGATCTGAACAGGCTGGACGGCTGGGCAGAGACCAACGGCATGAGGTTTAACAAGGCCAAATGCTGGGTCCTGCACTTGGGGCACAACAACCCTGAGGAGCTACAGACTAGGAGAAGCCTGGCTGGAAAGATGCCTGAAGGAGAAGGACCTGGGGGTTATGGTTGATAGCGACTGAACATGAGCCAGCAGTGTGCCCAGGTGGCCAAGAAGGCCAATGGCATCTCGGCTTGGATCAGAAACAGCGTGACCAGCAGGTCCAAGGAGGTTCTTATCCCTCTGTACATGTGTGAGACTGCTCCTCGAATCCTGTGTTCAGCTCTGGGCCCCTCACCACAAGAAGGATGTTGTGGCTCTGGAGAGAGTCCAGAGAAGAGCAACAAAGCTGGTGAAGGGGCTGGAGAACAGGCCTTATGAGGAGCGGCTGAGCGAGCTGGGGTTGTTTAAGCTTGAGAAGAGGAGGCTGAGGGGAGACCTCATTGCCCTCTATAACTACCTGAAAGGAGGTTGTGAAGAGGAGGGAGCTGGGCTCTTCTCCCAAGTGACAGGGGACAGGACAAGAGGGAATGGCCTCAAGCTCCACCAGGGAAGATCTAGGCTGGACATTAGGAAAAAAAATAAATTCATGGAAAGAGTCATTGGGCATTGCCAGAGGCTGCCTAGGGAGGTGGTTGAGTCACCGTCCCTGGAGGGGTTTAAGGCATGAGTGGATGAGGTACTGAGGGACATGGTTTAGGGATTGATGGGAATGGTTGGACTCGATGACCTGTTGGGTCTCTTCCAGACTAGTTATTCTATGATTCTATGGTTCTATGAATAACAGGCAGAAGAAGATGGTGAGCTCAGCAATGCTTAAGAGGTCCAGTCATGAGTTTCCACTCTGCATTCCTGAGCTGCTGATTCCTGAAGCTGTAGATGAGGGGGTTCAGTGCCGGAAGGACCACTGAGTATAGAAGTGACACAACCAAATCCAGTGATGGGGATGAGACTGAGCGGTGCTCAAGGTAGGCAAACAGTGTGGTGCTGACAAACAGGGAGACCACGGCCAGGTGAGGGAGACACATGGAAAAGCCTTCTTGCCATCCCTGTTCCAAGTTGATCCTCAGCACAGCCCTGAAGATCTGCACATAGGACACCACAATGAAAACAAAACACCCAAAAGCTAAACAGACACTAACAATAAGAAGTTCAACCTCCCGAAGTTCTGAGCATGAGCAGAAGAGCTTGATGACCGGGGGGATTTCACAGAAGAACTGTTCCACAGCATTGCCCTGGCAGAGGGGCAGGGAAAATGTATTGGCCGTGTGCAGCAGAGCAGTGAGAAACCCAGCGCCCCAGGCAGCTGCTGCCATGTGGACACAAGCTCTGCTGCCCAGGAGGGTCCCGTAGTGCAGGGGTTTGCAGATGGCAACGTAGCGGTCATAGGACATGACTGTGAGAAGAGAATATTCTGTACCAAACAAGAAGACTACAAAGGAGATATGAGCAGCATATCCTGAGCTGGAGATGGCCCTAGTGTTCCAGGGGGAATTGGACAGGGATTTAGGAACAGTGATGGAGAAGAATCCCGGGTCAAGGAGGGGTGCATTTGAGGAGGAAGAAGTACATGGGAGTGTGGATGTGGTGGTCACAGGCTATGGTGGTGCCAGGAGGCATCCCCGACCTGGCAGACAGGGATGGAGAGCAGGAGGATGCAGTCAAGGACCTGATACGCCACCTGGACTCTTATAGGTCTATGGGCTGGATGAGATTCTCCGGAGAGCACAGATGGAGTTTGCAGGGGAACTTGCCAAGCCATTCTCCTTCATTTATCAGTGGAGGATTGCCAGTGTGACACCCAACTAAAAGAAAGGTCAGAAGGAGGATCTGGGGAACTACATGTCTGTCAGCCTCATGTCAGTACTGGGGAATATTATTGAGGGGATGATCCTGAGTGTACTCTCCAGGCAAGTGCAGGTCAACCAGGGAATCAGGCCCAGCCAGCAAAGGTTCATGATAGGCAAGTCCTGCTTGACCAACCTGATCTTCTTCCATGACCAGGGGACCCACCTAGTGGATGAGGGAAAGACTGTGGATGTTGTCAACCTGGCTTTCAGTAAAGCCTTTGACATTGTGTCTCATGACATTGTGCTAGAGAAGCTGAGGGTTCACAGCTTGGAGGGGTGTTCTCTTTGCTGGGTAAAACTCAGCTGGATGGCTTTACCCAGAGAGTTGTGGTGAACAGACCCATTTGGTGGCCAGTCACAAGCGGCATCCCCAGGGCTCCGTGTTTGGGCCAGTCTGGTTGAATATCTTTATTAATGATCTGGATGAGGGGATCAAGTGCTCCTTCAGTCAATTTTCAAGTGACACCAAATTGGGTGAGAGGGTTGATCTGTTTGATTGTAGGAAGGCTCCACAGAAGGACTTGGACAGGCTGGATCCATGGGTGGAGGCCAATTGTATGAGATTCAACACAGCTAAGTTTTGGGTCCTGCTTTGGATCAGCAATGATGTGGCCAACAGGAGCAAGGAGGAGATTGACACCCTGCACTCGGCACTGGTGAGACCAAACCTTCAATCCTGGGTTCAGCTTTGGGCCCCTCGGTACAAGACAGACAATCAGTGGCTAGAGCACATGCAGAGATAGGGAATAGAATTGAGGAAGGAGAAGCTGGAGTCTGGAGACGAGGCTGAGGAGGGACCCCGTTACTCTCTACAATTAATGGAAAAGAGGTTTTAGAGTAGTGGGTGCTGGTTGCTTCTTCCAAGTAACAAGAGGAAATAGCCACACGTTGCACCAGGGGAGGTTTAGTCTGGATATTAGGAGAAATTTCTTCACCAGCCATGTTGTCAAGAATTGGAAGTGGCTGGGAAGTGGCAGAGTCACCTTGCCTGGAGGTATTTAGAAACATGTAGGTTATTCATCCCTATGGGACAGGGTTGGAGGGGGACTTAGCTCTATTGAGTTTATGATTGGATTTGATCATCATTAAGAACTTTTCCTATCTAAGCAAATCTGTGGATACTCTGGCAGAAGACGTTCCCAGCCATGTTCTTGCTTCTCATCTGACACTTCCAGAGACAGAACTGGCCACACGGTCCCCTTCAGATCTATATGTTTCTCAACGGAAAATGAATTTCTGAGATGCAATAGATCTCATAACACCAGACACATCCATTACCCTCCCAGGACGTGGCCAGATGAAAGGAGGCTTGTTTGACTACACATGGACATCATCACAATCTCCTGCTCAAGACAGGGTGAATCAGATGAGGTTCAGGACCTCAGCTCCTCACTGCCCTGAGGAGATCCCCTTGCTCAATGGAAAAGCTGTTCTGGAGGCAGCTCTGTCCCACAAGTGCCCAGTGCCTGTCCCTGCCTGTGGGCACAGCACTGCCACGCAGCACGGCTGGGACCAAGCTCAGAGCCCTCAGGCCTTACAGCAAGGAGAGGGCTGAGGAGGAGAGTGTGGAAGTGGAGAGAAACCAGCCCTGGGAGATTAAGTGTTGGTGCCTGGCAGTGCTGCCCTGCCGGGACTCTTTTCCCCTCCAACCATGCCCACAGGAACTGTCCCCACAGCTCCAAAAAGGCCTTGGATGAAGGGTCTTCCCCAAAAATAAAGGTGCTACAGGTCCTTTTATTTCATTCAAACATAGAGGGAGCACATGTCCTTATTTACACAGACACTCATTCAGAAAAGAAAAGCAGACAATGAATTAGAGATATATTATAATATAATTATAATTTAAATTATTATAATTAAAAAATACCACCAAAACAGGAAAATACAGGAAGCAGAGTGGGTCTGCAGTGTGTTACGTAAGATCTGCTATGCAGAAGCCCCACAGTTTTTTGCGTAATGGAACCATCCAGTTATCAGTTTCCACACTGCATCCTTGAGCTGCTGGTTCCTCAGGCTGTAGATGAGAGGGTTCAGTGCTGGAGGCACCACTGAGTACAGAACTGACAACACAAGGTCCAGGGGTGAAGAAGAGATGGAGGAGGGCTTCATGTAGGCAAACAGTGCAGTGCTAATAAAGAGGGAGACCACGGCCAGGTGAGGGAGGCACGTGGAAAAGGCTTTGTGTCGTCCCTGCTCAGAGGGGATCCTAAGCACGGCCCTGAAGATCTGCACATAGGACACCACAATGAAAACAAAACAGCCAAAAAATAAACAAGAACCAAACACAAGAAGCCGAGCTTCCCTGATGTAAGAGTGTGAACAGGAGAGCTTGAGGATGTGGGGGATTTCACAGAAGAACTGGTCCACAGCATTGCCCTGGCACAGGGGCAGGGAAAATGTATTGGTCGTGTGCAGCAGAGCATTGAGAAACCCAGTGCCCCAGGCAGCTGCTGTCATGCAGACACAAGCTCTGCTGCCCAGGAGGGTCCCGTAGTGCAGGGGTTTGCAGATGGCAATGTAGCGGTCGTAGGACATGACCATAAGAATTAAATACTCTGCTCCAAGGAAGAAGAATAGAAAGAAGACCTGGAAAACACATCCTGAGTAAGAGATGATGTGGACGTTCCAAAGCGAATTGAATGTGGCTTTTGGGACAGTGGTGGAGATGGATCCCAGGTCGAGGAGGGAGAGGCTGAAGAGGAAGAAGTACATTGGGGTGTGGAGGTGGTGGTCACAGGTGATGGTAGTGATGATGAGGCTGTTGCCCAGGAGGGCAGCCAGGTAGATGCCCAGGAAGAGCCAGAAGTGAAGGAGCTGCAGCTCCCGTGTGTCTGCGAATGCCAGGAGGAGGAACTGGGTGATGGAGCTGCTGTTGGACATTTGCTGCCGGACATCTGCTGCCTCTGGAAGTGAAGCACTTAACATGAACAAAAAGTCAGTGAAAATTAAGGGAGATGTCTCTGAGGAACATTAAAGCCATTTCTCACAATGCACACTCTTCACTGCTTGTCTTTTCCCAGGAGATCATCTTCCATCTCCGTGCCTGGATCCCTGCTTCGTGCTGGCTCATTGTGCTGGAGGAGTAGGACCTCTACCCGCAGGCTGCAAGGAGTCAGCCTTGCTCTGCAAGGAGGTCATAGGGATGGTTCGAGCAGACCTAGTGTTCTAATTTTACAGTTAAAACTTCTCCTCATGCAAAAGGGCTTCTCAGAATCTGCATTTCCAGTGCTAATAAACCTGTCTTCAACATGTTTGAGAAGGTGGTATCAGAAATGCTCAGACTTTCTGTTGCACTCAGGGACAACAAAGCAGTTCCTGTAAGGTGAGAGCATTGCTTGTATCTCAGTGCAGAAGAAGCGGAGCTGCAAGTTCCTCGCTCTTGTTTTCATCTGCCCTGGGCTTGTTCCTTTCTGAGATTGAGGGGGATCACAGTCCCATGTTACCCTGAAAAGCTGTGAGGCCCTGCTCAGAGAAGAAGGATCTGCCTCACAACACTCAATGTCTCACCCTTTCCTAAGTTCTCAGAACCCATTTTCACCCCAAGACACACACTGCTCATTTAACAAACCCAAGAGAATTTCCTTGGCCTGAGCACCTCCTTGCTTCTCCATGGGGTTACCAGTTCATACCAAGATGTGACAGGTCATGCTTATATCCTGAAGGGAAACTCAAAGCTTGGAAGGACACCTAAGGATAAAGCCAAGTGTCCTCAGGATGGCATCTGATGAAGGGAGATTCAGCTCCTTCCCCAGACACACTGACTGCACTGCCCACAGCCTCACAGCTCAGAGAAGAGCTGGGACACAAGTTCCCATGGACACAACTACAGTAAAGGAGACACCAGGTCAGTGGGTGACTCTGCAACTGCAACTCCCATCCCCAGAGAGCCTGGAAGCTAGAAGAGAAGAACAACAGCAAGAACATGGTCTTGACTGACCTACTCTTCACTCAGAGCTGCAGTTCAGGAATGTCAGTATGTTCTTAAGAACTGAGTGCACCATTTCTACTTCTTCTTTTCTCTCCCCACTCCCTGCTCCCCTGGAAAAGGAAACAGAAATCACAGTCTCAGGCAAGCTCCTTACCTTTACACAATCCTTTCCTTCACCTTGAGACATCCCTTCAGAAATATTCTAGGGGTGACCCAGAGCTCTTGGAAGCAGAATGACTCTGCCTGTCTGTGAGTTTTTCTTTCCACTCACAGCTTCTCCCCACTCCACTATGATCAACTGCTTGGAATAGACAGGCCTGGGCATCCACCGGTGCAGATTCACCTTTCCAACCCCACAGCCAGCAGCAGAAAGCAGAGGTTGTGTTCTGTCCCTCTGATGGTTCAGTGCAGAGTCCCTGATCTGCAGCAAATCCTCCTCCTCTTCCAATCTAGAGAAACGAGGTAGTTGTGTTTATGGACAATATGAGCTGTGGGATATTTCCTCTTAAGGAGCTCCCTCCAGGAACTGAAGCTGCATTGCCTTGAACTAAGAGATGCAGAGATACCTCCCACTCCACCCTGTCTTTCCCCTCTTTCTGCTCCCTCCTCTCACCTCGCTGCCTGCAGGCAGTGCCCTCAGCCCTGCTGGGCTTAGCAGAGGAGCTGCTCCTGGCCAGATCTGGCTCTTTGTAGCACTGCCCTCTTGCCAACAGCTCCCTCCCTGCCAGGAGCTCAGCCCAGCTCAGCAGCAGAGGAGCAGCCCAAGGCAGCGTTTTCTCTGCCCTCTCTGGGCTCCCTCAAGTTGTCCCTGGAGCTCCAGGGGAACCTGCTGAGAAACAGGCTGAAGCCATCCCTGATAATCCCCCCTCTCAGCTGGGAAGAGAAACTTATTTCCTATAATGTCATTGCATTAATTGTGAAGAAGAATCACTGGGGAGGGGGAGAAGGGGAGTTGTTCCACCAGGAAGGAGACAGGGATGATCTCATTTCCCCAGGCTGGATGGAAAGGGAAAGGGACATCAATAAAAAGGATGCAAGTCCCATGTGGTCACTGACAGAAATGCTGGGGATGGGGAAATGAGGAGCAAGGCTGTCCATGCAGGGTGAGACCTCAAGGGATGCTTTTCCATGCTGCCCAGACCTCCTGAGGTGACACTCGACATCAATGCCCATTGGAGGATGCTTCTGTCATTCGTTCTCTGAGCAGAAAATGAATGAAATATAAGCATTAAACTGAATGGTTTCTTTGGTGCACTTTGAAATCTTCCTCTTTAACCACACTGGGAAATGACTCCAGGGAGATGTACAAGGCTTGAAGACCTGAAGAAAATGCCAGGAAGAGAGAGAGCTCATTAAGGCTTTCTGTATTTTAATGAGACCCAGGGTGAATTTGCTTTTGAGTCCAGAACCTCAGCTACTCAGAGGAGATTGAGGAGAGCTCTCAAGAAGTCAAAAACACAACTCAGAGAAAGTTGAAGTATTAATTGGTTTCAGTGAGGATCGTTAGGGACAAAGCCTCCCTAGGGACTCGTTAGTGTGGATAATTGGAAGCCATGATTGCAGGAGGGCAGAGGCTCAATGCAGTCAGCTGTGATGCTGAGAACAGGCTGTTTTTTCTTGGTGAATCACAAAGGCCAAGCCTTGACCCCCAGGCCCTGGGCAGGCAGATCTGACTTTGGCTACAATGACACTGGTGTCATGAACATTCTCAAAATGCAAAATCCAATTGGGAGCAGTTATTCCATGTAATTCCAAAAAGAGGGCTGTAGAGTTATGGGAGGAGCCAAGGCTCTCACACAGCTTATGTGGTTGAAGAAGACTCGGGTTAGAATTGTCGGGTCATATAAGAGTTGTTTTATAATAGAATGCCAGAAAACTTGGGTGTGAGAAAAGTCACGATTCTGGGAGGATGCTGTCCTTGAAGCCCATCTGTCCTGAGCTCTATGACCATGTCCCAGCTCTGTCTCCCACAGGAACGGCTCCAGCTCCTCCTGCCTGTGCCCCTGGCTGAGGGCATTGCTGCCCACTGGGGCTGAAGCCCTGCAGCTGGGGCACCAGGCAAGCTCATCTCTGCCCTGAGGAAACTTGGGACCAAGTGTCCCAGAACCCGTACGTGGAAAGGAGCAGAGACATAGCTGGGACAAAAGAGAGCTGAATGTGTTTCCAACCCCAGGTCTAAAGACCCAGGATGAAAAGCCTGAATTTACTCAGTGGAATAGATCCTCCAGGTTTGGAGAACTGAGATAATTTCCTGTCACCTTCCTACTGTCCTGTCTCATTTTCAGGCAGGAAAAGTGATTCTTATGCCCCGTTACTTCTGTAATAGGAGAAATGACACTTCAGGAAAGAAGTATCTGAGGGAGGGAACATCAGGAGTGGCTTCAGTCTGTTTGCCAGCAGGTTCCTGTGGAGCCCCAGGGGCACCTCGAGGGAGCCCAGAGGGGTCAGAAAAGAGTCTGGTCATAAATGTGTCTGGTCATAGAAGTGTCAGCACATCGATAATTTTTGTCATGGAAGAGTCAGTTCATAGAAGAGTCAAGTCATAGAACTCTCTGGTCATCAGAGAGCTGAGCCATAGAAGGGATTGGTCATAGATTATTGGGGTCATAGAGAAGCTGGATCAGAGAAGAATTGAGTCTTAGAAGAGTCATAGAGGAGTCAAGTCATTGGAGCTAATAGAAGGGTCAGAGAAGACTTGGGTCATAGAAGGCCTGGTTCATAGAAGACTCGTGGTTTAGGGCTGTGTGCTAATAGCATGCTCAGATCATAGAGGATCCGCATCATAGAGGAGTCATAGGAGAGTGGAGTCTCAGAAGAGTTCAGTCCTGGAAGGTTTATAGAAGTGTGTGGTCACAGAAGGCTCATAAAAGTTTTGGGTCATGGAAAGATCAGGTCACAGAAGGGGTAAAGAAGAGTCATTCGTAGATGAGTGATTATAAAAATTTCATAGAAGATTCAGGTCATAAAAGGGACTCAGAAGTGTTGGGACATAGATGGGTCACATAATTAAAGACTCATGGAGGGGTCCTGGAAGCATTGGTTCATAAAGTAGTTGGGTCATAGATGTGTTGAGACATAGAACAAGCAAATAATATAAGAGCGGAGTTGGGTCATAGAACAGCCAGTTTACATTAGGCTGACAGAAGAGTCGGGTCAGAGAAGGGTCAGTTAACCGTAGGGTTTGTTCATAGCACAGTTGAGTCATAGACTATTTGTCCCGCGCTCCCTGACCACGTGCCTGCTCTGTGTCCCACAGGACCAGCTCCAGCTCCTTCTTCCTGGCTGAGGACGTTGCTGTCCACTGGGGCTGAAGCCCTGCAGCTGTGGCCCTAGGCAACCTCATCCCTGCCATGAGGAAACCTGGGACCAAGTGTCCAAGCCCCTGTATGTGCAAAGGCTTTGCCTGGAGCAGAGACATGTCAAGGACATAAGAGAACTGTGTGTCTTCCCAGCCCTAGGTCTAAAGATCCAGGATGAAATGCCTGAATTCACTCAATGGAACACGTCCTCCATCTTGGAGATATGAGATCATTCCCTGTCACCTGACTAGGGTCCATTTTATATGATGAGGCAAAAAAAAAAATGTCATTCTTACACCCAGGTATTTTTCTAGGAGGCGCAATGACAATGCATTTAATCACAGAGGAATTCAGGTTTGGAGAGAGCTCTAAGCATCCTTTTCTCTCGCTCCCCTGCTCAAGGCAGGCTGAACAAGGTGAAGGTGGTCATGGCTTCCACCCAGCTTTACATCATCCACAACGCAGCTGGAAGTGTGCTCCATCACATCAAACAGGGAGATAATAAAGATATTTGACAGTGCTGACTTGAGTGCTGGTCAGTGTGGATGCCACAAGTCACTGGCTGCATGGAGGACTTGGTACCACTGATGGTATCTGAGCTGAGTTTTTCAACCAAATTCCCACACAGGGTCACTTCTTCAGCCCAGACAGCCCCACTCTGGCTCTGAGGACACCACAAGAGACCATGTCTAAGGCCTTACAGAATTCCATGTACACCACATGCCCTTCTTTCCCTTCTCATTTTGAAACTCCTCTCTTGTTATTTGAGGGCCTGGAAATGGCTGCAGGACATGTGCCACCCCCTTCCTGGGACTGAGGTTTGCCTGACCTGGCTGTAATCTCCCAATTCTCATTCCTGCTTTTCCTGAAGAAGGGTTTGATATCTGCCTTTTCCAAGGACCCCAGAACTGCTCTGAAGACTCTGGCACCTTTGAGAGCACAATCCAGAATCATGGACCAAAGTGATGCAGCAGACAGGAACGCTTGCCTGGGCCTGTCCAAGGCAGCTGAGATGGATCTCCCTGGGCTTCTGGGGTTTGTTCCTGGAGTCACACACAGAAATGCCAGGGTTCTGTCAGGAGCCAACCTCTGAGCTGGCCTCATGCTCCCCTAATGCATCCAGGGGTGTTCACTGACAAGGTCTTTCCCTTCCGCACACAGAGGCACTTCAGGAGTCACAGCGTCTCTCTGGCTCCTGGTTGTCACTCCCAGAGGATGGGAGGCACCTCAGCCCTGCAGTGTGTCACCCCGATCTGCATTTAACTGAGATGCCCCAAGCCATGAGGAATGAACACAGGGAGCTCAGTTCGGGGAAGCAGATCCCTGTGCTACGTTCAGGTGATTCCCATGGGATTTTACTCTCAATGTGAAGTGACCTCAAGGAAATATGATTCCCACAGGCCCTCATGGAACCCAAGGAACACTTGGCCTCAAGTCTGGTCTCCCTTGGGTTCATCTCACCTCACGCAGGCTGGGGTGAGAGACCAGTGCTGGCAATGATGGTCGTGAGGGGCGACTCCAGGACAATTTCCCTGAGGCAGATTCCCCAGGGTGTCCAACTCCCATGTGCACAGACCTGACTCTGCTCAGCTGCTCCTTCAGGTCTCTCACAGGAAGCCTGGTTGTAGTAGCCTGTCCCAACCCTGCACACCCACACTGTTTATCTCTCTTTGGGGCTTTCATACCGGGGCAATTGCTTGGCAGTTCTCTTAAGAGAATCTTTGGGGAAAAGGCCTAACTGTTCAGGTAGTGCTGTGAGGAGATCCCCTCACTTCATGGAAAGGCTGTTGTGTCCCACAAGTGCCCACTGCCTGTCTCTACCTGCAGGCACAGCACTGCCACATAGCACAGCTGTGACCAAGCTCAGAGCCCTCAGGCCTTACAGCAAGGCAAAGGGAGAGGAGGAGAGTTGGGAAGCTGAGAGAGAACAGCTCTGGGTGATCAGGCACTGGTGCCTGGCAGTGCTGCCGTGCTGGGATTCTTTTCCCCTCTACCCATGCCACAGGAGCTGTCTCTGCAGCTTCAAATAGTCCTTGGAGGAAACATAACTGGAAACAGAAGTTGTTGAATATCCCTTTATTTTCTTGAAACACACAGAGAGCACAGCTCCTCATTTACACAGCCAGACAGCAAGAAAAGAGAGAAAGACAGTGAATTAAAAACAGGATGACAAGGTTCTTGCAATTGAAAAACGAGCGACATCAACAAGAAATACAGAAGCCAATCTGGGCCTGCCATGGGTTGCATTATAAATGCTATTCAGAAGGTGATGAGAATTTCATTGTCTGACAGAACCGTCCAGATATCAGTTTCCACACTGCATCCTTGAGCTGCTTGTTCCTCAAGCTGTAGATGAGGGGGTTCAGTGCTGGAGGCACCACTGAGTATAGAACTGCCACCAACAGGTCCAGAGATGGGGAGGAGATAGAGGGGGGCTTCAAGTAGGAAAAAACACTTGTACTGATAAACAGGGAGACCACGGCCAGGTGAGGGAGGCATGTGGAAAAGGCTTTGTTCCTTCCATTCTCAGAGGGGATCCTCAGCACAGCTCTGAAGATCTGCACATAGGACAGAAGGATGAAAACAAAACAGCCCAGTCCTAGTGAGATACTGGCCAAAAGAAGCCCAACCTCCCTGTGGAAGGAGTGTGAGCAGGAGAGCTTGAGGATGTGGGGGATCTCACAGAAGAACTGTTCCACAGCATTGCCCTGGCAGAGGGGCAGGGAAAATGTATTGGCCGTGTGCAGCAGAGCAGTGAGAAACCCAGCGCCCCAGGCAGCTGCTGCCATGTGGACACAAGCTCTGCTGCCCAGGAGGGTCCCGTAGTGCAGGGGTTTGCAGATGGCAACGTAGCGGTCGTAGGACATGATGGTGAGAATACAAAACTCTATTATAATAAAAAAGACAAAAAGAAAGAGTTGTGCAACACACTCTGTGTAGGAGATGGTCCTGGTGTTCCAGAATGAATTGGCCATGGATTTAGGGACAGTGATAGAGATGCAGCCCAGGTCAAGGAGGGAGAGGTTGAGGAGGAAGAAGTACATAGGGGTGTGGAGGTTGTGTTCACAGGCGATGGTGGTGATGATGAGGCCGTTGCCCAGGAGGGCAGCCAGGTAGATGCCCAGGAAGAGCCAGAAGTGCAGGAGCTGCAGCTCCCGTGTGTCTGTGAATGCCAGGAGGAGGAACTGGGTGATGGAGCTGCTGTTGGACATCTGCTCTCTCTGGGCATGGGGCATTGTCACAGGAGGAAAGGACAGTGGGAAGTTAGGGGAGATATTTCTGAGGAAAACCAAAGCCATTTCTCACAATCACATTCTTCCCTACTTTTTCTTTCCCACGACATCACCATTCAGCTCTGTGCCTGGAGCACTGCTTTTTGCCAAATCAATGTGCTGGGAAGGAACAGGGCCTCTGCCCACTGGCTGCGAGGAGTCAGCCCTGCTCTGCAGCAGGAGGTCATGGGGTGATGTGCACAGTCCTGGTGTTCTAATTTTGCAGTTAACATGGCTTCTAATGTACAAGTAGCTGCAACCCCAGTGCTAGGAAACCACAGTGTCCAATGTGTTTGAGGAGAGGTTTGTTTACAGCTCTCTCCCATTTTGGCTGGAGATATTCATGGATGTCAGCAACCCTCAGTATTTCTGTTGTATTCAGGGAAAACAAAGCAATTCATGTTAGGCAAGAACATTGTCTGTGGCTCAGTGCAGAGGGAGGGGAGCTCGTCTCATCTTCACTCTTGTCCCCAGCTTCCCTGGGCTTCAACCTTTCTGAGATGGAGGGGTACCACACTCTTGTTTTACCCTGAAATACCACCAGACCCTTCTGTGAACAGAAGGATCAACCTCACACCACTCAATGTCTCACCCTTGCTATGGTCTCAGCACCCCACTGTCAGCCCAGGACACACACGGCTCATTTCACAAACCCAACAGTCTTTCCATGGTTGTAATATCTCTGTACTTCTCCATGGTTATTAAGGTAGCACCAAGTTGCGATAGATATTTATATTCTGGAGGAAAGCTCACAGCTTGGAAAAAAACCCTCATGGAACCATTCAAGCATCCTAATGATGGTGTTTCAGTAAGGAAGAGTCAGCTCTTCCCTCAAGGAATGACACAGACTGCACTGCCCACAGCCCCACGGGTGAGATGAAAGCTTGGACACTGCATTCCCACAGACACACCTGCATGGGAGGAATCAGAAGGTCAGTGCCTGACTCGACTGCTGAAACTCCCAACCCCAGAGAGCCTGGCAGCAAGAACAAGAGCACAACAGCAAGAACACAGACAAACAGAGAAGCCATCAAAAAAGCTGTGCTGGTCCAGCTGCGAGAGGTCAGGGCAGAGGCAGCCGGGCACTCAGGACAGTGTTACCCTAACCCAGCTGTGCTCACCCTCTCCAAAACATCAACTTTGCTGCTCTATTGCTCTCAGCCCTTGTGCTCTGGACAGGAAAGTGGACTCATGATTAGAGAGCTGCACCAAGGCTCTGCTTGAGCTCTGGCTGAAGAGGAGGGGGATCAGTCTTGGAGCCCAAGCTGAGTCTTTTCTGGGTGGGAAAGGAGGCAAGGGGGCTTGCTCAGAGGAAGGAGCTGCACTGGAAGGGATCACACAGAGCTGTCTGATTTCTCACTCCCACAACTTTTATGTTTTAAGTTCCTCTCATCACCTGATCCAATCCCTTTTGCCTGGGGATTTTCCTCACTGGAGATGTTTCCCTGTCCTGTGTCTTCTCCCTGTCAGTGCTCACAGACATCATCTGACTCTGTGCATCCCCCTGGCCCTACACAAACCTGCCTGTTTGCCAAGTAAAGCTGGGGAAAGGTTGTTGTTTATAAGCAGAAAAGGACAGGATAGGCTGAGCCTGATGGGTCCAGCAGAGGTGATGCTTGCACTGCCCATGGGCAGAGAAGCAGAGGGAGACACCTTTGGAGGCTCCTGTCAGACCTACTGACCAATCAAGGATACAGCTCAGGAGTCTTGGTGGTTTGTTCAGGCATGAGAGCCACTTTTTACATTCCTCCCATCAACAAATTACCCAAGTTCAGGGAAGAGAAAACACGGATTGAGCAAAGTTCCTAATCTTCATTGTAACCCCTGCCTTAGTCTTCCCCCTGAAATGTCCTCTTAGAAATGCCCTGCGGTGATTTGGAGCTGTGAGCATCCCTGACTCACACACCACACTCTTGAAAGCTGAAAGACTCTCTCCTGCCAGGAGTTGCTTCTTCCCTCCACAGCTTCTCTTTGTCTCACCATGCGGAGATCCCCAGGCAGGCTGAGCACTGACCATGATTTTCTCTCTGCTGGAAAAACTGCAAGAGCCCTCCTGACAGATCCCTCAGGCTGTGGCTGAGCTGGCTTTAGGAAATCCCTCCAGGAACTGCACCTGCATTGTTCTGAACCTAGAGACTCACCTTGGGAAGGACTGTGAAGATTTTTCTACAGATGAAGCCTCCTCTTCCCTCTCTCTCCACTCTGCCTTTCCCCTCTCTCTGCTCCCTCCTCTCCCCTCTCTGCCTACAGGCAGTGTCCTCAGCCCTGCTGGGCTTGGCAGAGGAGCTGCTCCTGGACACACCTGGCTTTTTATGAACTCCTGTCTCATTATGAGCTCCCTCCCTGCCAGGAGCCCAGCCCAGCTCAGCAGCAGAGGAGCAGCCCAAGGCAGCGCTTTCTTTGCCCCCTCTGGGCTCCCTCGAGGTGTCCCTGGGGCTCCAGGGGAACCTGCTGAGAAACAGGCTGAAGCCATCCCTGATGTTCCCTCCCTCAGCTGGGGGGAGATACTGTCCTGCATTGTCATTGCTCCTGTTAGAATAATAGCTGGGTAGGACAATCACTTTTTTTGCCCCATCATTTAACAGGACCCCAGGAAGGTGACAGGCAATGATCTCATTTCTCCAAGCTCTCCCACTGAGAGAATTTAGGCTTTTCTTCCCTGGCTTTTATACCTGGGGTGGAAAGACACTCGGCTCTCTTCTGTCCCAGTCATGTCTCTCCTTTAAGCAAAGACTTTGCACACACAGGGTGTGTGGCACTTGGTTTCCTGATGTCAGGGATGAGCTTGGCTGGTGCCACAGCTGCAGGGCTTCAGTCCCAATGGGCAGAAATGCCCTCAGCCAGGGGCACAGACAGAAGGATCTGGAGCTGTTTCTGTGTGAGACAGAGGTTGGACGTGGTCACAGAGGTCAGGAAAGATTGGATTGAAGGACAGCATCCTCCAAGCTCAGCCAGGGTCCATACTGTGAATCAGTCTCCATATGAAAGACCATTCAAGGGCCCCATGATGAGTGTTTGCTGTTTCAGGAACAGTAAAAGAAAAAAAGAAAACAAAACAAAAAAACTGTGTAGGTAGTGCTGAATTTAGGAAGAGCACGAGTAGATACATATGAGATTCCATTTCCTCTTTGTCTTTGGCTTCCCCGGCAAGGTCTGCAAGGCCTCTGTGACTCAGGGCAGGACTCTTCAGGAGATCAGCTAGTGGTGGGTCGTGATCAGGTCAGGGATCACTTGAGCAAACACAAACCTTCCCATTCTATGGGACAGGAAGAGCAGCATCCCAGGGAGCTGAGTGAGCAGGACAATGTCACAGTGAGGCCGCTCTCAATTATCTTCTAAAGGTCATGGAGACTGAGGAAACTTCCTGACCCCTGGCACCACGACCACATTGCACGTGCTTTTCAGAAATGGACAGTGCATGAGCAGGGGATCTAAAGGCTGTGTCCCAGATGTTATGTCCTCAGATTCCATTTCTGGATATCTGAATGAGAAGGGGGCTGGATTTCCCTGGCAGATTGTGTCTCATCATCCTTGTATGAATGAAGTCTTTTGTGAGCTGGGCCATCTATGATGTCCCTACTCTAATGACTCTTCTATAATATGATGCTTACATACCCTTCTATGGCTCTTTTATGACTCTAGTCTTTTACATCCCGATACTTCTATGTCACTTTTTCTGACCTGACACTTCTGTGACCAACACTTCTATGACTCGATATTGCTGTCACCCAACTCCTCTAGGAGACTTCAATTACCAAATATTTCTATAACACGTATTATATTACCCAAGCCTTTTACTACCAAGCTCTTCTCTGACCCTTCTATGACTTTCTATGACCATCTCCTCCATGATTTTTCTATCACCCCACTCTTCTGTGACCCAGCCTCTCTGTTAACTGAATAATATATGACCCAACTCTTCTATGAACAATCACTTCCATCATCTGAGTCTTCTGAGACCTTTATATAGCCCAGATTTCCTATTTCCTGACTGAAGTCTCATGCTTCTATGACTCGATTCTTCCATGACCCAAATATTTTATGACCCTTCTATGACCTAAATCTTTCATGGGCTGAGACTTCTGTGACCTGACACCTCTATCAGCTTTCTGTGATTTAATGCTTCTGCTACTCCTCTACGATCCAATTCATCTATAACACAACTCTTCCTTGACCTGCCTCTCAAATGATCAGACCCTTCTCTAACTCGAGCCTTCTGTGACCTTGTATGACTTGAGTATTCTCTGACTCTTCTATGATGTGAAATTCTATGGTCAAAGTCTTCTATGACTGGTCTGTGACACAAATCATCTATGTCCTGATACTTCTATGACTCAACTCTTCTAAAATGTGACCCTTCTATCACCCAACTACTGCATGAACCAACCCTACTATTAACTGACCCTTCGATGATGCCATTCCTGTATGACCTGACACACATAGGAGCTGCCAGGTGCCTCTTTTATGACTTGACACTTCAATGACCCAGCAATTCTATGACCCTGCTATGACCTAGTGCTTCTATGACCTGACACATCAATGACACACCCTTGCTATGACTCTGCTCTTCTATGAACCTTCTATGATGCATCTCTTCTTCTATGAACCAACTCTTTTACCACCTCACTCATCTGTGACTCTTCTATGACCCGACTCTTCTAAAACCCGCGCCTTCTATGAATCAAGGCTCCTAAGACTCAATTCTTCTATGATCATTCTATGACTTTCTGATACTTCTATGATGGGAATAATCTATGACCCCACAATTTTATGACCTGAGACTTCTATGAACTGATTCTTTTCTGACCAGTCTCTGAACAAACTCTTCACTTATCCAAATATCTCTCATATTTCTGTCAGTCAACACTTCTATTACCTGAATATCCTGTGACCAAAGACTTCTATGAAGCTTCCAATACCGAACTCTTCTGTTATTCCTCTAAGGCCTCAATCATCTATAGAAAAACTCTTCTGTGATCCATCTCTTCTATAACTAGATTCTTCAATAACTCGAGCCTTCTGTGACACAATATTTCGATCTATGTCCTGACTGTTGTCTGACTGTTCTATGATGCTTTACTCAATAATCTAACTCTTCCATGAATCTCCTGTTACCAGATTCTTCCATGACCTGACAGTTCTAAGGTTCTTCTGTGAACCAACCCTTCTCTGAACCAGTCCTATTGTGACCTTTCTATGACCAAACCTTTCTAAAATCTAAATAAACTCACACTTCTATGACTGGACTATTCCGTAGCCTGAATTATCTATGACCCTTTTATGACCGGAGGCATCTATGACCCAGTTCTGCCATGAGAATTCTATGACCCAACACCTCTATAAACCGTCTATGACTGCGCTTCGCTGTTACTCCTCTATTACTCAACTCTTCCATCACCTGACACTTATCACACAGAGGTTTTCTCTCACTCTTCTATGACCCAACAATTTTATGACCCTGCCCATCTATCACCAAACTCTTCTACAACTCCATGGAACTCTATTTGGAATCAGATGGAATAACTGCTCCCAGTTTGATCTGGCCATGTGAGAATGTTCATGACACCAGTGTCGTTGTAGCCAAAGCCAGATCTGCCTGCCCAGGGCTGGGGGTCAGGCCTTGGTCTTCCTGCTTCATCAAGCAAACCAAACCTTTTTCTCAGCATCACAGCTGTTGCACAGAGCCTTTGCCTACCTGCAATCATGGCTTCCAATTCTCAGCTCTAACGAGTCCCTGGGGAGGCTTTGCTACTAACGATGCTCATTGAGACCAATTAATACTTCAAGGTACTCTGAGTTCTGCTGTTGACTTCTTGAGAGCTTCACTCAATCTTCTCCAAGAAGTTGAGGTTCAACCAAAGCACTTGCCACCTCTCTTGTTAGACTGAAGCCCCACCAGTCTACCATCACCCATCACCTCTAATGATAAAACTCTCTATTTATTTCTTCTTCTACCACAGCTTTTATCACTTTTTGTGGCATCTATGTTAATGGATCTCCCTCTGCTCAGCCGGGGTCAGCTCTCCTGCCCGTGTCCCCCTGACAACTTCTTGCCCACCTCCAACCATTAACTGGGAGGGAGCAGAGGGAGCAACTCCTGACACTGGGCAAAGGAGACAATTGCTGCCCTCACTCTTCTGGCACCAGGATGATGCCACAGGAGCCAGTGAGTCTCACATTTCAAAAGGAAAGTGGAGAAACTGGAGAGGATCTGGAGGAGGTCTGTCAGGATGGAGTTAGGAGCCCCCAGCATGAGGGGTGAGGGCACACTTTGTTCTACTGGGGGAGGATGAGGCCAACCTGCTAAGTGGATCTATACCTCTTATGCTCGTAGTAATATTTATGGTAGAAGAGAGCTCAGGTGATCTCTAGTCCAATGCCAGCTCCATGCAGGCCCTGCTCTGAGGTCAGACCAGGCTGCTCAGTCCATGTCAGCATCCACAGAGAGACTTTAGACATCAACAAGGCACCGAGGCCATGATTAAAAGAAAGGATTTTGTGATTTGACCAGCACCATGGACACAGCTATCGGTCGGCCACAGCACCTGTGACACCTGGGAACATCCACCTTCTTGTCCAGAGGAGTGGGATCCTTCTGGGATGGACAGGACTCTCAACCCACAGGTGTTCAAACCAAGCAGATTTGATGCCTTAGGACGTTTTGTGCAGGAGGCTGGGCTGGGGGAGCCCAGAGGCTTTTCAGCCTTAATGGTTCTGTGTTTCTGTGACTGAAGGGCCACAGCCCTGTACAGGCCAAGCACCTTCTGCCAGCGCCTCCAGACCCAGTGTGGGGCCAGATCCTCCCTTTTTTAGCAGAACCCTGGTTCCAAGCACTAGGCTCGGAGAGGGGGAAACAGACCTTTGGGTCACAAAACTTTGATTTAGGGTACCCACCCTCCTAGGTGAGTTACAACCCTCCTTTTTTATCTTTAAAGACTCATTTTAAGGCCCAGAGAACAATTTTTAAAACACAAAGTCTCGTTTTCAATGTCAACAGCCTCCGATTCAGAGACAAAAACCTCAAACATGGATAAAAAGCTCAATTTTTAAAAAAGCTTCCTCTTCAGGAAACAAAGCTTCATGTTAGAACCAAGTCTACAGTTGTGAGGGCTCAAATCCTCATTCTGAGCCTCTTAAGTTCCAGTTTTAAAGTGCAAAGCCATCCTGTTCACTACCACTTCATCATTATAGGGCACAAAACATGATATCGGGGCTCAAAGATGCAATTTCATTTTCAAAGCACCATTTGTAGGATGCAAAGCTTCTTTTTGAAGCTCCAAACTCTCACATAAAGGGTCCAACCCCCACCCTCTTTACAGTTTGAAGCCTCCATTGGAGCACCCAAAGTCCTGCATTTTTGGCAAGAGCTTCATTTCTTGGGGTAACAAAGGAATGAGGAAGTTTTTTCTCCCTTGCAGGGACAAAAGACTTAACTTGTAGCACCACACCCATTCCTTTAGTGGCCAAAGTCTCATATTTAGTGCCGAAATCCTTGATTTTAGGGTTCCAGTCTGACCTTTAACACCCATAGCTTGCTGGAGAGGCCACAGTTACATTTTCATTCTGAACCCTCTTTTTTTTTTATGTCTAAAGATACATTTCATTATCCCAGAGCTTAATTTTTAAGGACCAAAGTTGATTCTGGATGTTCAAAACCTCAATGTTACAGGACAAAGCCTTATATTTAGCTCATTTCTAGGGTCCAAAGACTCCTTTACAGGGAAGAAAGCTTCATTTTTGGAGTTGTTTGCAATTGTGGAAGTCAAAATCTTAATTTTTAACCTCTCAAGTTAATTTTCAGCCACAAAGCCTTCGTGTTTGGTATCAGATCATCATTTCTGGGAATAGAACTTGAGGTCAGGGCTTACTTATAGGTTCCAAAAGCAGATTTTGACCTTCCAAAGCCTCTTTAATGGAATAAACTTTCATTTTTAGAATTATCCAGAATTCTGATGTCCCAAATCCTTGTTCAGTGCCTCTCAGGGTGATTCTGCCCATGGCAGGGGGTTGGACTAGATGGATGTTTGAGGTCCCTTCCATCCCAACCCATGGGTCTGGCCGTGGCCTCTGTGATGTCATCCTCTGGGATGCTGCCCTGTGTCCTAGGAGACCTCTCTGCTGCCCAGGGCAAGCACCCTCTGCACTCACTCTCCAGGAGGATCTGGAGGAGGCAGGTGGTCTCTGTGCTGGGAGCTGCCTGCGCCTTGTTCTGTGTGTGAGGAACAAAGCAGCTGTCGTTCAGCCATCGCAGTGCCCGGTGCCGGTTCTGCTGGAGAGGAAACTCTGCCCCACAGCCAGGGTAGGTCAGGTCTGTCCGTGCCTGCTTCTGTGCAGTCATTGCTCAGAGTTTAATCTCCATGGCACGACCTCCAGTTCTTGAGGGTTCTGTCAGCTCCTGTTCTTGCTCCAGCCTCCAGCTGGAGTTAACTCCATTTCCCACCACTCTCTGGGCCCGGCCAGCCAACCAGTTTTCCACCCAGGAGAGTGTGCGCCTCTCCAGGCTAGAGGCTGACAGATTCCTAAGCACAATGCTGTGAGAATCTCTGTCAAAGGCTTTACTGAAGCCCAGGAAGATACATCCACAGCCTTTCCCTCATCCAGTAGTCTAGCCACGTTGTCATTGAAGGCGATCAGGTTAGTTTGGAAAGACCTGTCCTTCATGAACCCGTGTTGACTGGGCCTGATCACCTGGTTCTCTTGCATGTGCTTCATGATCGCACTCAAGATCACCTGTTCCATGACTTTCCCTGGCACTGAGGTCAGACTGACAGGCCTGGAGTTCCCTGGATCCTCCCTGCAACCCTTCTTGTAGATGGCACAACATCAGCCTCCAGTCCAGTGGAAGTTCCCCTGGAAGTTCATCATCCCTGGAGATGTTTAAAAGGCAGGTAGATGAGATGCTTGGGAACATGATTTAGTAGTAGACAGGTATGATTGGAGCTATTGTTCTCTGAGGTCTTTTCAAACCTAATGATTCCAGGATTTTATGATTCAATCACTTCATCCCCCATCCTCTATAGAAACCGCAGGCTGCCCTGGCTCAGGTGTAGGACTTTACCCTTGGCCTTGTTGAACCTCATGAAGCTTGCCGAGGCCCATCACTCTCCAACAGGGATCCAGGGCCCCTTCAACCCCCCAAACAGGACCCAGGACCCCCCAAATCCCTCTAAAGGTATCCAGGACTCCCCCAGTCTGCCCTAAAGGGACCTGGGACCCTCCAAAACCTGAACTGGGACTCCTTCGAACCCCCCAAAAAAAACACAGGACCTTCCCCAAAACCAGATCCAAGACTCCCCCAAACCCCACAAAAGAGACCCAGGTCCCATCCATACCCCTCAAAAAGGACCCAAGAACCCTCAATTCCCATCCCTGAAAAGGGTTGAGGACTCCCCCAAACCTCCAAAACTGATCCAGGACCCCCTCAAACCTCAAATGGACCCAGGACATCCCTCCCCCACCCATCAAATAAAGGGCCCAGGACCCACTAAAACACCCTTAAAAGGGACCCATGGTCCACCCCCAAACCCCTCCCAGGGCCCCCTCAAACGCCCAAAATGTACCTAAGACCCATAAAAGAGATCCACGAACACCCCCAACCCTTTCAAAATTGACCCAGAGCCCCCCACAAGGGGCCCAGGACCTCACTAAAACACTCCCAGATGGGAACCAGGACCCTCCTCAAACCTCTAAGAGGGACCCAGGACTCACAAGCCCTCCCTCAAAATGTACCCAGGACCCCTTCCAAACCCCCAGAAAGTGATCCAGTACGCCCTCAACTCCCCCAAAATCGAACCAGGAACCCCCCTAAACATCCCAGATGAGACCCAACGCCCCCCCCCAGTAGAGACCCAGGAACCCTAAACCACACAAAAGGGATCCAAAAAGCCCATGCCCACAAAATGGGACCCAAGAACCCCAAAACCCACCTCCCAAAAGGGACCAAGGAGCCCCCAAACCCCCCAAAAATGAATTAAGGACACCCACAAATCTGCCCCACCCCAAAATGTGAACCAGGACCCTCCCAACCTCCCCATAAATGTTGCCAGAACTCTCCCCAAAACCCCTCAAAAGGGACCCCGCACACCCCGAGATCCCCCCAGATGGCATCCAGGACTGCCCCCTGAAAAACCCCAAAAGGGACCCAGGACCCCCTCTAACCAGGGACCCTGCCCCAACGACCTGATAAAGCGACCAAGGAGTCCCCCAACCGTCCCAAAAGGGACCTGGGACCCCCTCTAATCAAGGACTCCATCCAAAAGACCCAATAAAGGGACCTAAGACCCCCTCAACCATCCCAAAGGGGACCCAGGACCACCGCAACCCCCAAAAATGGGTCCAGGAGCTTCCCAAAAGAACACAGGACTCCCTCAACCCCCGAAAATTTACCAACAACCTCCTCAACCACACCCCACAAGGGACACAGGAGCCCCAACCCCCCCACTCAAAAGGGATGCAGGACCCTCCCGCAAACCCTCCAAAAGGGATCCAAGACACAACTCCACCCCAGAAGTGACACAGGACGCTGCCATGCTCCCAAAACAGTCCGTGGGCACCACCCGCATACCCCCAAAATGGGATGCAGAACCCCCTCAACCCCCAAAAAGGGATCCAGGACTCCCCCAATCTGACCTAAAGGACACCTCGACCCCTCTAAACCCGACCCAGGACTCCACCAAACCCCTCAAAATGAATCCAAATCTACCCCAAATCCCCAAAAAGTACCCACCCCTCCCCAAATCCCCAAAAGAGATCCAGGAGCCTCTCAATCGCCCCCTCACAAAGGTATCCAGGGTACCCCAAATACATAAATGGGACCCACAACCTCACAACCCCCCCTGCAAAAAGGGACCAAGGACCCCCAACAACCCCCAAAAAGAAATCCAGTACTCCCCCCCACCATTGTAATCAGAACATTCCCAAAAAGGAGCAAAGACACCCTAACACCCCACCCCCCCAAAAAAGAGACCCAGGAGCCCCAGAGTGACACAGAAGCCCCCAAACTCCCTACACTGGATTTAGGACACCCCCAACACCATGCAAATGGGACCACAAACCCTCCCTAAACCCCCAAAAGGGATCCGGGAACTCCCCCTCAAACAGCCCAAAAGAGTCCATTACCCGGAACCCACCACAAAAAGGGACCAAGAACCACCTCTAAACCCCAACAAAAGGAACCCAGGACCCCCCTGTCCTCCCTAAAGGGAGAAAAGAGAGAAAGCTGGAGAAGAGAGAAGGATGTTGGAGGGGACCATGTCAAAGGATTTACAGAAGTCCAGGTAGATCACAGCCATAGGTTTCAATTAGTGCAATAATCACGGTTTTGAATACCCAAATATGATGCAAACCCTAGGAAGTTTGACCAAGTTCAGAGAACTCAGGCTTTAGAGAAGGGCAAGGGGTGTGTGGAAGTGTCGAGAGAACAGCTCTGGGAGATCAAGGGCTGGTGCCTGGCAGTGCTTCCATGCCAGGATTCTTTTAACCTCCAGCCATGCCTTCAGGAACTGTCCCTGCAAATCCAAAATGGCCTTAGAGGAAAGATATCGGGAAACTAAAGGTATTGAATACCCCTTTATTTTATTGAAACACAGAGAGAGAAAGCAGCTCCTGATTTACACAGTCAAACAGTAAGAAAAGAAGACAGTGAATTAAAAAAAGGAGGACAAGGTGATTGCAAATGAAAACCCAACAACACCACATATAGAAGCCAGTGTGTGCCTGCCATGAGTTGCATGATAACTGCTATGCAGAAGGTGATGGGCAGTTCATTGCTTCAGAGAACCATCCAGTTATGAGTTTCCACACGGCATCCTTGAGCTGTTGGTTCCTCAAGCTGTAGATGAGTGGGTTCAGTGCTGGAGGCACCACTGAGTACAGAACTGATATCATAAGATCCATGAGTGGAGAGGATTTGGTGGGGGGCTTCAGGTAGGAAAACATTCCAGTGCTGATAAATAGGGAGACCACAGCCAGGTGAGGGAGACACATGGTGAAGGCTTTGTGCCGTCCCTGCTCCGAGGGGATCCTCAGCACAGCCCTGAAGATCTGCACATAGGACACCACAATGAAAACAAAACACCCAAAAGATAAACAGGCACTAACACCAAGCAGCTGAAATTCCCTGATATAGGAGTGTGAGCAGGAGAGCTTGAGGATGTGGGGGATTTCACAGAAGAACTGTTCCACAACATTGCCCTGGCAGAGTGGCAGGGAGAATGTATTGGCCGTGTGCAGCAGAGCAGTGAGAATCCCAGTGCCCCAGGCAGCTGCTGCCATATGGACACAAGCTCTGGTGCCCAGGAGGGTCCCGTAGTGCAGGGGTTTGCAGATGGCAACGTAGTGGTCATAGGACATGATGGTGAGAAGATAATATTCTGCATTGATCAAGAACAACAAAAAGAAGAGCTGGGCAACACACCCTGAGTAGGAGATGGTCCTGGTGTTCCAGAGGGAATTGACCATGGATTTAGGGACAGTGGTGGAGATGGAACCAATATCGAGGAGGGCGAGGTTGAGGAGGAAGAAGTACATGGGGGTGTGGAGGTGGTGGTCACAGGTGATGGTGATGATGATGAGGCCGTTGCCCAGGAGGGCAGCCAGGTAGATGCCCAGGAAGAGCCAGAAGTGCAAGAGCTGCAGGTCCCGTGTGTCTGCGAATGCCAGGAGGAGGAATTGGGTGATGGAGCTGCTGTTGGGCATCTGCTGCCTCTGGATGTGAAGCACTGATCAAAACAAAAATAGTGTGAGAAATTAAGGGAGACTTCTTTAAGTAAAATCAAAGCCATTACTGACACTGTACACTTGCCACTGCTTTTCCATTTTCAGTTGCAGCCCTTCATCCAGGTCCATGCCTGGAGCCCTATTTGGTGCCAGCTAAATGTGCTGAGAGGGGCAGGGCATCTGCCCACTGGCTGAGAGGAGTCAGCCCTCTTCTGCATCAGGGGGTCATGGGGTGATGAAGACAGGGGACACTGCTGGGGTTCAGCTTCATCTTGTGGAACTGCTCCTGGTGCAAAAGGGCTTGTCAGCATCTGCACTGCCAGGGATGAGGAACTGAGATGGAAGAAGGCAGGTCTCTCAGGATTTGGGTATCTTAGAACTCCTTCTGTAATCTTTGGCAGTGTTCTTGGATGGTAGAAAACTTCAACATCCCTGCTGCATTCAGGGAGAATAGATGGAGTCCTGAGAGGTGAGGTCATTGCCTGTGACACAGTGCAGAGGGAGGGGAGCTGCTCTGTCCCATCTGCCCTGAGAGTGATCCTTTCAGAGACAGAGTAATCACATTTTCATATTCACCTTAAAAGCCACCGGGATGTGCAGAAAGCAGATAAACCTTCTGCCAAGCACTGAGTATCTAACCCTTTCTCAAAGTCTCAGTATTCCACTTTCAGCCCAGGACTCACACAGCTCATTTCACAAACACAACACTCCCCTGGCAGGAACATCTCTTTACTTTTCCACAGACATTCAGGTAACTCAAAGCTGCAATAGGACAGGTTTGCACCCTGGAGGGCTTCTCAGTGCCTGGGAGGACACTTCAAGGAAAGCCAAGTGTCCTAATAATGATATCTCAGTACAGAAGAGTCTATTAATTCCTCAGGAATGCACTGCCCACAGCCCCACAGAGGATCAGTGCCTGACTCTGCAACTCCCATCCCCAGAGAGCCTGGCAGCGAGAACAAGAAAACAACAGCAAGAACAGAGACAGGTAGAGAAACAGGGAGAAAGAGAGTGAGGGTCTGGCTGAGAGAGGCCAGGGCAGAGGCAGCTGGGCACACAGACAGCATTCCCCTTCCCCAGCTGTGCTCATCCCCTCCCACACACCAACCTTGCTGGGCAGTTGCTCTCAGCGCCTGGGTTCTGGAGAGGGCACTAGAGCTGTGGCTGCAGAGGAGGGGGCTCAGCCTTGGAGCCCAGAGCCCTGAGGGCAGAGGCTTTACAGGTTGGGAGAGGAGGCAGGGGGCTTGCTGAGAGGAAGGGGCTGCACTGCAGGGGATCACACAGAGTTTTCTGCATTTTCACTTGCAGAATATCTCAGTTTTATGTTTCCTCTCATCATCTGATGCAATCCCTTCTGCTGGGGATTTCCTCATAGGAGGTGTTTCCCTGTCCCACATCTTCTCCCTGTCAGTGCTCACAGACCCCATCTCACCCTCTCTTCACACCACTGGCCCTACACAAACCCGCCTGTTTCCCTTGTGAAGCTCTGCACAGGGTCTTGTTTATAAGCAGAAAAGGACAGGACAGACTGATCCTGATGGGTGCAGCAGAGGTGATGCTGGTGCTGTCCATGAGAGAGGAGCAGCTGGAGATAATTAAGGAGGCTCCTATCAAACCTACTGATTACTCAAAGAGACAGCTCAGGAGTCGCAGTGAATTTTTTCCAGCATGAGAATCCCTTGTCCATTTCTTCCCTGTAATACCTGAAGCGCAAGAAACAGAAAACACAGACCCAGCCAAGTTGTTTAACGTACATAATCCCTGCCCTGATCTTCCCCTTGAATTGTCCTCTTAGAAATATCATGGGGAGATGTGGAGCAACGGTGACCCTGTTTATTTTTTTCTGCTGGAAAAACTGCTAGAGCCCTCTTGACAGATCCCACAGGCTATGGCTGTGCCGGCTTTAGGAGATCCCTCCAGGAACTGCACCTGCATTGTCCTGCACCCAGAGACTCACCTTGAGAAGGACTGTGAAGATTTTCTCAAAATGAAGCCTCCTCTTTCCTCCCACCCCACCCTGATTTTCCCCTCTCTCTGCTCCCTCCTCTCCCCTCACTGCCTGCAGGCAGTGCCCTCAGCCCTGCTGGGCTTGGCAGAGGAGCTGCTCCTGGACAGACCTGGCTCTTTTATGAACTCCTGTCTCATTATGAGCTCCCTCCCTGCTAGGAGCCCAGCCCAGCTCAGCAGCAGAGGAGCAGCCCAAGGCAGCACTTTCTTTGCCCCTTCTGGGGTCCCTCGAGGTATCCCTGGGGCTCCAGGGGAACCTGCTGAGAAACAGGCTGTAGCCATCCCTGATGTTCCCTCCCTCAGCCGGGGGGAGATACTGACCTGCATTGTCATTGCTTCTGTTAGAAAAACAGCAGGGCATGAGAATAACTGTTTTTGCCCCATCGTTTAACAGGACCCCAGGAAGGGGACAAGGAATGATCTCATTTTTTCAAGCCCTTCCATAGAGAGAATTTAGGTTTTTCTTCCCTGGCCTTTAGACCTGTGGTTGGAAAGACACTCAGCTCTCTTCTGTCCCAGCCCTGTATCTGCTTTATGTAAAATAAACCCTTTGCACACATGGGGTCTTGGATTTCTGATGGCAGGGATGAGCTTGGCTGGTGCCACAGCTGCAGGGCTTCAGCCCCAGTGGGCAGCAATGCCCTCAGCCAGGGGCACCGGCAGGAGGAGCTGGAGATGTTCCTATGTGAGACAGAGCTGGGACATGGTCACGGAGCTCAAGACAGATGGACTTCACAGACAGCATCCTCCAAGCTCAGCAAAGGTCAATATCGTGATTCAGTCTCAACTGCAAAGGCTGTTCAGGTGTCCCATGATGAGTTTTTGTTGCTTCAGGAACAGTTAAAAAAAACCAAACCTACATTTTATGTTCTTTTCAGCAATGATCAGTGGATGAGCAGGGAAGCTAAAGGCTGTGCCCCAGACCATGTCCCTTCAGATTCCATTTCTGGGTGTCTGAAAGAGAAGAGATCTGCATTTGCTTGGATAGATTGTATTCCACCACCCTTCCATGACACAGCCCTTTTATGACCCCACACTTCTATGACCTGATACTTCTATGACCTTTCTCATCTATGACTAGACTCTTATATGAGCCATGTTTTCTATGACAAAGACTTTCTGTGACCTGAGCCATTTATGACCTCACTCTAATGACTCTTCTATGAGTTGATGCCTGTAATTCCCTTTTGTGACTCTTAGGACTTGAGTCCTCTATGTCCTGACTCTTCTGTGTCCCTTTTATGACTTCACACTTGTGTGACCCATCACTTCTATGACCCTACCTTTGTGTGACCCATCTCCTCTAAGAGCCTTCTATAACCCAATGCTTCTATAACACGTCTTCTGTGACCCAAGTCTTCTATGACCAAACTCTCCTCTGACCCTTCCTTGGCTTCCTATAACCTGACTCCTCTATGACTTCTCTGTGACCTGACTCTTCTTTGATTCAACTCCTCTATAATACAAGTATTTTACGACCCAACACTTCTATGACCTGACTCTTCTATGATCTTTCTATGACCCGATCTTTCCTTTTCCTAGCTAAATTCTCATGCTTTTATGACTTGACTCTTCCATGACCCAAATATATCATGAGCCTTCTATGACTGACACAAAACTTTCATGGCCTTAGAGTCCTATGACCTAACAGCTCTATGAATGTTTTATGACTGAATTCTTCTATTATTCCTCTATGATCCAGCTCATCTACAACTTGACTCTTCTTTGACCTGTCTCTCAAATGATCAGACCCTACTGTGACTCAGGCATTCTATGACCTTCCATGACTTCAGTATTCTCTGACTCTTCTATGACATGACTTTCTATGGCCCAATTCTTCTATGACTCTTTGTTAACACCAATCATCTATGTCCTGATTCTTCTATGACCTGACTCTTCCAAAGTGTCACTCTTCTATAACCAGCTCTTCTATGAACCAATTAACTGGCCCTTCTATGATGTCATTCCTGTATGACATGACTCCCATATGAGTTGCCCGGTACCTCTTGTATGACTTGACCCTTCTAGGACCCAACAATTCTATGACCCTTCTAAAACCTAATGCTTCTATGCCTGACACTTTGATGTCACACACTTTCTGCAGTCGTACTCTTCTATGAGCCTTCTAGGACCCATCTCTTGTATGAACCAACTCTTCTACCACTCCATTCTTCCATGTCCCCACTCTTCTAAAACACAAGCCTTCTATGAGTCGATCCTTCCACGAGTCAAGCCTTCTATGATCCAATTCATCTATGATCCTTCTATGAATTTGTATGACTTGAGTCCTCTATGATCTGAATAATCTATGACCTAACATTTTATGACCTGACCCTTCTATGATCTGACTCTTCAATGTCTCTTCAGTGACAAAACCCTTCTATTACCCAAATAAACTCTCATGTTTCTATGACTTGAGACCATTTTATGGATCTTCTATGACTGAAATCTTCTACTATTCCTCTATACCTGACATAGTTAACTCAACTCTTCTGTCACCCATCTCTTATATGACCAGACCTCTCCCTAATTCAAGCCTTCTATGACACAAAACTCCATTCGATGAACTGACTCTTGTCTGACTGTTCTGTGATGCTACTTTCCATGACCTGACTCTTCTATGAACTTTCTATGACCAGATTCTTCCTTGACCTGCCTGTTCTAAAACTCTTTTATTACTCAACCCATCTCTGAACGAACCCTTTGGTGACCGTTTTATGACCAAACTCTCCTAAATCCCAACTAAACTCACACATCTATGACTCGATTCTTCCATGGCCTGAATATTCTGTGACCCTTTCATGACCTTAATCATCTATGACCCAGTTCTGTTATGAGAATACCACAACCCAACATTTCTATGACTGTGCTTCTCTGTTACTCCTCTATGACTCAAACCTTCTATCACCTGACTCTTCTCACAGCCAAGTTTTCTGTCACTCTTCTAGGATCCAATATTTTATGACCCTAACCTTCTAGGACCCAACTCTTATACAACTGCATCTAGCTGTGTGAGAGCCTTGGCATCTCCCATAACTCTCCAGACCTCTGTTTGAAATGACAAACTGCTCCCAGTTTGATTTGGCCATGTGAGAATGTTCATGACACAGATGTCATTGCAGTCAAAGCCAGATCTGCCTGCCCAGGACCAGGGGGTCAGGGCTTGGCCTTTCTGCTTAACCAAGCAAACCCAGGCTTCTCTCAGCATCACAGCTGCCTGCACAGCACCTTTACCCTCCTGCAATCATGGCCTCCAATTCTTGTCACTAATGAGTCTCTGGGGAGCCTTTCTCAGGAAGAATCCTCACTGAGACCAATTAATACTTCAAGGTACTCTGAGTTCTGGTTTTGATTTCTTGAGAGCTTCACTTCATCTTCTTTAAGAAGTTGAAGTTCAAGGACTCATCAGCTAATACACCCTGGGTCTCATTAAAAACCAGAAAGTCCTAACAAGCTCTTTCTCTTCCTCTTGTTTTCTTCACGTCTTCAAGTCTTGCACAGCTCCTTAGAGTCATTTCCCAGTGTCATTAAAGAAGATTACAAAATGCATCTAAGAATAATACATGTGAGTTTAAAGTTTATATTTCAATACTTCTCAGAATCATGGAATGGTTTGTTTTGGAAGGGACCTTAAAGCCCATCCAGTTCCAACGCCCTTGCCTTGGGCAGGGACACCTCCCACTGGTCCAGGCTGCTCAAGGCCCCATCCAAGCTGGCCTTGAACACCTCCAGGGAGGGGCAGCCACAGCTTCCCTGGGCAACCTGGGACACTGCCTCACCACTTTCTTTGTAAACAATTTCTTCCTAATGTCTAATCTAAATCCTCCCTGAATCTGAAAGCCACCCCGTGTAATCCTATCACTCCATGCCCTTGGAAAATTTCCCTCTTCATTTTCTTGGTAACCACCTTCAAATACTGCAAGGCCCCAATAATGTCTCTCCAAAGCAGTCTGAGGAAGTTACAGGAGAAGTTCAGTATTTCTTTGAAAAATCCCTTTTGAAAGGGCATGGGATTGATGGAGGTCTCTTGTGAGTGAGGACAAGCAAGGGTCCTGGTGTCCAGGTTCATATCCTCAGGGCACTCCTCAGCTGGCCAGGGTTTTGTGCATGCTGCTCCTTGGTGATCTATGTGGGCTGAGCTAAAAATAGTTTAATAGGTGAAAGAAAAAAGATAAAAACCAACATAATCCAAACCCAAATCCATTGCAAATGACTTCACTCAGCTCTTCCTTCAGTCAGAATGACACCCCACCATTCTACCACCACCCGTCATCTGGAACAATAAAAATCTCTACTTCTTTCTTCTTCTGACACAGGTTTTATCACTAAGCGTGTCATCTATGTTATGGGATCTCCCTCTGCTCAGGTGGCATCAGCTCTCCTGCCTGTGTCCCTCTGACAACTTCTTGTCCCCCCCCCCCCCCAGCCACTCTTTGGAAGGAGCAGAGGGAGCAAAGGAGACAATCACTGCCCTCGCTCTTCTGCCACCAGGACGATGCCACAGGACCCAGAGAGTCTCACATTTCAAAAGGAAAGTGAAGAATGTGGAGAGGACCTGGAGGAGGTCTGGCAGGATGGAGTTAGGGGCCACAGCATGAGGGGTGAGGGCACATTTTAGTCCTGCTGGGGAGGCCCGGGGAACGTGCTAAGTGGGTCTCTACATCATATGCTTATGGAAAAAGTTAAGGAACAAGAGAGCTCAGATGACCTCTAGTGCAATGCCAGCTCCAAGCAGGGTCAACTCTGAGGTCAGATCAGGCTGCTCAGTTCATATCAACATCCACAGAGGGAGTTTAAATGTGAACAAGACACCAAGGTCATAATTATAAGGAAGGATTTTTGTATTTTATCGGCTCCATGAACGCAGCTATTGATTGGCCACGGATCCTGTGACTCCTGGGAACATCCACCTCCTTGTCCAGAGGAGTAGGATCCCTCTTCCAGTCTCCTGGACCATCTCAAGCCCATGGGGTGCTTTAGGCTGGAAACAGAATTTAAACACAAGGACATGGCTGCTGTCACCTTAGTTGCTCAAAGAGGTAGAACATCCAGGTTAAGAGCTCCATGAAAGGAAGAGAACAATTTTAATAAAGCACCAACTATATATTATGTCATATGATGGCTCTGCTCTCCCCTTTACATCATCTGCACCCTGAAACTTCACCTGCATTTCTGCCTCACCTCTAAAACCTGATCACCTTATGGAAAGAAAGATAGAAGAATGGTCCTAGGCCTCTGTCAATCTCCTGGAGTCTGGAACTCTGATGTCTATGATGTCATTCCATTGTTCACCTCAGAAAGAGCCAAGCTGGGCAGTGACTCTGCAAGTCTGACTCAACAAGGTCCATGGAGAGGCCAGGCTGTGTCTATGTCTGCTCACCTACAGCTCAGAGTAACCTGGTGTTAAAATTCAGTCCTGTGTTCACTGTCTTCTGGCCCATGGATAGAGGGGTTGGTGGAGGCTCAGGAGATACTGGTCATGGCCATGAAGGCCCATGGATGATCTCAGGGTCCTGACACTGCCCCATGAGGAGAGAGAAAGAGATGAACCACACGTACCCCTGACCGCAAATACAATGGGATCTCATGGAGAAGAGAAACACTGAGGCAGGGGAGATGTGTGGGGAGGAGGGAGCAGCAGAGATGTTCTTCACTGACTTTTAACTCCCTCTTGTCCACCCTCCATGCTCCTTCTGGAATTGGGGTGGACAGAGGAATTGGGAGACATGGAGCCATTTCAGTCTGAGAGAATGTGGAATGGGAATAAGCTTTAATATTTTGTCTTTGTTTATCCCAATACAAACCTTTCTTAACTGGCAATAAATGAAATTGACCTTCAACTGGTCCACAATTCTTTTATAGTGACAATCATTGATCCGTGATCCTCCTTTGCTTTCTCTTCACCCCTGAGCTTTTCTGATTCATTCTCTCCCTCTGTCCAGTTGGTTCTGGGCAGGGAGGGAGCAGCTGGGTGGGATCTGGCTCCTGGCCAAGATTAACCCACCACAGGACACATCAGAGCTGCCGTGTCCAGTACGGGGCTCCCAGCACAAGGGAGAACCTGCCCAGCCTGGAGCGAGTCCTGCCGAGGTCAGAAGGATGTCTGGAGCTGGAACACATCATGGACAAGGAGAGGCTGGGAGAGCAGGGTTCTGAGAAAACTCTTGGGATGAAACACTGAGGAAGGACCCATAGCAGCTGAGCTATCGCAAACCATGGATATTGTCAGTGTTTGATGAGACAAGGCCATGAGTCCCTGATTTGTTTGTAGCTGTGTGAGTAAGGGCTTGTCTGAAAGATCAGCAGTGGCAAGATCTGTGGGACTGGTGTGCAGGAAATGTCAGTAGGAAAAGGATTCTTTTTTGATTAATAATAATGATGGCAGAGTAGGGTATCACTGAGCAGAGGAGGAGGATACCGTGTAGCCAGAGTTTCTCCTTAGGGTTGGGAGGTGCTGCCAGACATGGAAATGGCCGGTGTGTTGGACTCATCTGAGAAGATGTCCCTGGAGCATCTTCCCCTAGCGTGTCCATAGGAAAATTACTGGTGGTGTGCAATCTATAATTGGGACAAATGCTCTGGCTTCACGAAGGGCAAGTCTGTATGACCAACTTGTGGGTTTCTATGATGGGGTAAACACTGCAGTGGAAAAGGGAAATCCAATGGATGTGATCTATCTCGACTTCTGGAAAGTCTTTGACATGGTCGCCCACATCTTTCTCTCTAATTTGGAGAGATATGGATTTCATGAGTGGACTCATTGGTGGATGAGACATATGTTGGATTGTTGTATTCATAGACTAGTGTTGAATGGCTCGAAGTCCAGATGGAGATCCGTGATGAGTGGTGTCCCTCAGGGATTCATGCTGGGACCAGTGCTGTTTAATATCTTCATTAATGCTATTGACAGTGAGATCGAGTGCACCCTCAGCAAGTTTGCAGATGCCACCAAGCTGAGTGGTGCAGTTGCCACATCAGAAGGACAGGATATTATCCAGAGGGACCTGGACAGGCTGGAGAGGCCTTGGGGTGCTGGTCGATGGGAACCTCAATGTGAGCCAGCAATGTGCACCTGCAGCCCAGAAGGCCAACTGCGTCCTGGGCTGTGTCCAAAGAAGCATGGTCAGCAGGACAAGGGAGGGGTTTCTGCCCCTCTATTCCTCTCTTGTGAGACCTCATCTGGAGTGCTGTGTCCAGTTCTGGAATCCTCAACATAAGAAGGATATGGAGCTGTTGGAATAGGCCCAGAGAAGGCTACAAGGATTATCCAGGGGCTGGAGCACCTCCTATATGAGGACAGGCTGAGAGGGTTAGGCTTTTTAAGCCTGGAAAAGAGAAGACTCCAAGGAGACCTTACAGAGACCTTCCAGAGCTGGAAGGGGCTCCAGAAATGCTGTGGAGGGGTTCTTGATCAGAGAGCTCAGGAGCAAGAAGAGGCAGGAATGGTTTTAGTCTGAAAAAGGGGAGATTGAGATGAGATCTCAGGAAGAAATGTTTTCCTGTGAGGGTCATGTGGCCCTGTCCCAGCTTGCCCAGAGAAATGGTGGCTTCCCATTCCCTGTAGGTGTTCCAAGAAAGGCTGGATGGGGCTTGGAATGACCTGATCCAGTGGGAGGTTTCCCTGCCCATGGAAGCGGGTTGGAATTGAATGGCTTTTGAGGTTCCTTCCAAATCAAACCATTTTGTGACTCCATGACAAGGTACACCAGGGTCACCAAGACCTTGTCATGTCAAAAGCACTTTAGAGCAGGAACGTGCCTCTGGCATGGTAGAGAGAAAGACATGAACTACGCAGACTCCTGACCACAAATATGATGGGATCCCATGGAGAGGAGTCATGCTAAATCAGGGGAAACTTGTGAGGAGGAAGGAGCTGAGAGATGATTTTTTCTTACTGTAAATCCCCTCATCACCATCCTCTTTCTCCTCCTGGGATTCAGATGGACCAAGGAATTGGGAGCCATGGATCCATTTCAGTCTGGAGGAAAGTGGGAGGGGAACAAGCTTTAATATTTTGTCCTTGTTTCTCCCAATCCAAACCTTTCTTAACTGGCAATAAATGAAATCGACCTTCAGCAAGTCTCACACATCTTTGCCAGCGACAGTCACTGGTCACTGAACCACCTTTGCTTTCTCTTGACCCATGAGCTTTTCTGGTTGATTCTCTCCCTCTTTCCTATTAGTTCTGGGCAGAGAAGGAACTTCTGGGGTTGTGGGTCTGTCTGCTGGCCAAGGTTAACCCACCACAGGACACTTCAGTGCTGCCGTGTCCAGTCGGGGCTCCCAGCACAAAGAAAACCCTGACCAGCCTGGAGCGAGTCCTGCCAAGGTCAGAAGGATGGTTGGGCCTGGAGCACATCATGGACAAGGAGAGGGTGGGAGAGCAGGGTTCTGAGAAACATTCCAGGGCATAACACTGAGCAAGGACCCAGAGCAGCCGGGGGATCCCAATCCATAGACTTTCTCAGTGGCTGATGAGACAAGGCCATGATTCCGTGATGTGTTTGTAGCTGTGTGAGAAAGGGCTAGTCTGAAAGACCAGCAGTGGCAAGAGCTGTGGGAGTGGTGTGCTAGAAATGTCCCCCAGGGTGCCGAGGGGACAATTGCTGGTGATGTACAATCTATAATTGGGCCAAATCACTTGATATGATTGTATAAAACTAGTATTAGCTTTATTATTGTGCAGGGAAAAAGTCAGGAGGGCTAAGGCCCAACTAGAAATGCGATTGGCCAAGACTGTGAAAGACAACAAAAAGTCTTTCTACAAATACATCAACAGCAAAAGGAGGGCTAGGGAGAATCTCCAGTCCCTACTAGATGCAGAGGGAGCAAGAATAACAGGGGACGAAGACAAGGCTGAAGTGCTCAATGCCTACTTTGCCTCAGTCTTTAACAGTAAGGAAAATTGTTCCCTCTGTGCACAACCCCAAAGGTTGGAAGAGAAGTATGAGATTCCCAAGGTCCAAGAGGAGGTGGTTCGAGATGTGCTTGCCAGCTAGATGCCCACATGTCTATGAGGCCGGATGGAGTCCACCCAAGATTTTTGAGGGAACGGGCAGTTGTGCTGGCCAAACCCCTTTCCATCATCTTCCAGCAGTCCTGGATGACTGGGGAGGTTCTGCTGGACTGGAGGCTGGCTGATGTCATGCCCATCTATAAGAAGGGGAGCAGGGAGGATCCGGGGAACTACAGGCCTGTCAGTCTGACCTCTGTACCGGGGAAAGTCATGGAGCGAGTGATCTTGAGTGTGATCATGAAGCACTTGCAAGAGAACCGAATGATCAGGCCCAGTCAACACGGGTTCATAAAAGGCAGGTCTTGCCAGACAAAACTGATCACCTTCTATGACCAAGTGACTAAACTCTTGGACGAGGGAAAGGCTGTGGATATGGTCTTCCTGGACTTCAGTAAAGCCTTTGATACAGTTTCTCACAGCATTCTGCTTCGGGAACTGTCGGCCTCAGGCCTGGACGGGCGCACACTCTCCTGAGTGAAAAACAGGTTGAATGACTGGGCCCAGAGGGTAGTGGTAAACGGAGTTAAATCCAGCTGGAGGCCAGTTACAAGTGGGGTTCCCCAGGGCTCAGTGCTGGGTCCAGTCCTGTTTAATGTCTTTATCAACGACCTGGATGAAGGCATTGAGCCCTCCCTTATCAAGTTTGCACATGACACTAAGCTGGGAGGAAGTGTTGATCTGCTGGAGGGTCGGGAGGCTCTGCAAAGGGACCTGAACAGGCTGGACTGCTGGGCTGAGACCAACGGCATGAGGTTTAACAAGGCCAAATGCCGGGTCCTGCCCTTGGGGCACAACAACCCTAAGCAGAGGTACAAACTACAAACCTGGCTGGAAAGCTGCCAGGAGGAGAAGGACCTGGGAGTGTTAGTTGACAACCGAATGAACATGAGCCAGCAGTGTGCCCAGGTGGCCAAAAAAGCCAATGGCATCCTGGCTTGTATCAGGAACGGCGTGACCAGCAGGTCCAGGGAGGTTATTCTCCCCCTGTACTCGGCACTGGTGAGACCGCACCTCGAGTACTGTGTTCAGTTCTGGGCCCCTCACCACAAGAGGGATGTTGTGGCTCTGGAGCGAGTGCAGAGAAGGGCAACAAAGCTGGTGAAGGGGCTGGAGAACAAATCTTATGAGGAGCGGCTGAGAGAGCTGGGGTTGTTCAGCCTGGAGAAGAGGAGGCTGAAGGGAGACCTTATTACTCTCTACAACTCACTGAAAGGAGGTTGTGGAGAGGAGGAAGCTGGCCTCTTCTCCCAAGTGACAGGGGACAGGACGAGAGGGAATGGCCTCAAGCTCTGCAAGGGGACATTTAGGTTTAAAATTAAGAGAAATTTCTTCATGGAGAGGGTGGTTAGGCATTGGAATATTCTGCCAAAGGAGGTGGTTGAGTCACCATCCCTGGAGGTGTTTAAGGTTAGGGTAGTAGAGGTGCTTAGGAGCAAGATTTAGAGATTGGTGGGAATGGTTAGACTCAACAATCCAGTGGGTCTCTTCAAACCTGGTCATTCTGTGATTCTGTGATTCTGTGAAACCGCCATGTTCCAGCTTTAAACGCCTTATACAAGACATAGCCGGTCTAAACCGCCATGTTCCAGCCTTAACCGCCCTATACCGGACTTAACCAGTCTAAGCCGGCTTATACAAGCCTTAACCGCCTTATACCGGTCTTAACCACTCTAAACTGCCAAATTCCAGCATAACCGCCTCATACCAGACTTAGCCAGTCTAAACTGGCTTAAACAAACCTTAACCCCCATTATACCGGGCTTACCAGTCTTAACCAAACTAAACCAGTCTAAACTGGCTTATACCAGCCTTCACCGCCTTAGAGCAGACTTAACCAGTGAAACCCAGTCTAAAACGACTTTTGCTATGCTTAAAAAATATCTATCGGATTTCAGCAGTCTAAACCACTCCAAAACTCCTTAACCAGACATAACTGCCTTATAGCGGACTGAACAAAACTAAAACAGTCTAAACCGCCATATTCCAGCCTTAACCGCCTTAGACCGGCTTAGCCAGTCTGAACTGGCTTATACCATCTTTAACCACCTTATACCTGGCTTAACAAGTCTAAATCAGTCTAAACCAGGCTAAATGGGCTTATTCCAGCTATAACCAGACTTAAGTGAATGAACCAGACTTAAGCAGACTTTACGGGCTCAAGTGTTTTAAGCAACTCGAGGGAAGTAAGTGACTAAGAAGACTTCAGCCACTTCCCGGCTTCTGGCTGCCAGGTCTACCTGCCGTGGTGAGTAGCTGTCAGGTCTAGCCGATTCCGGGTGCCAGGTCTACGAGTGTTGGACTCGGCACAGCAGTGCCGGCTCTGGGTTCACCTGGTGTGCGTCCCAGGAGCCGGGGACACTTGAGGGCTGCCACTAGAGGAAAGAGCATCCTTGGGTGGATGGGAAAGATCAGGGCCCCCTAACACCCTGCCCCATGGCTCCTGTGGAAGGAGGAGCCACTTGTGGGGCAGGAGGAGTCACTTGTGGGGCTGGGGACCCTGTTGACTGCATCTCTCAGCCAGCTGGGCTTCATGGTTTGACGCCCGTGCCCCAGTCTGGCTGAAGAGAGCCCGCGTCCCTTGACAGAAGGTGGTCTGAGTGGGATCCTTGAGGGTGTTGTCGATGGCTTGTTTGTGACTCCCTCTTTCTGAGGGGAATTGGCTCAGAGTGGGGAAAAAGGAGTTGTCAGCTGTGGGATTGTGGCTTGGAAATGCTTTTGGGTGCAGGAATGGATGAATTGCGGAGCTGAGCAGTGAGCCCAGGGAAGAAAAACCTGAGGGCAGGGCACGTTGCATATCCGGCCAGGCATTATACCAGATGTAGCCAATCTTAACCAGTCTAAACCGGCCTATACCAGCCTTCACCGCCTTAGAGCAGACTTAACCAGTCAAACCCAGTCTAAAACGACTTTTGCTAGGCTTAACAAATATCTAACGGATTTCAGCAGTCTAAACAACTCCATAATTCCTTAACCAGACATAACTGTTTTACAGCGGACTCAACAAAACTAAACCAGTCTAAACCGCCTTATTCCAGCCTTAACTGCCTTAGACCGGCCTTAGCCAGTCTGAACAGGCTTATACCAGCTTTAACCACCTTATACCTGGCTTAACCATTCAAAACCAGGCTAAACGGTGTTATTCCAGCCTTAAACACTCTATACCTGACTAAGCAGTCTAAACCAGTACAAACTATCATAGTCAATCCTTAACCGACTTATAATAGCCTTAGCCAGTCTAAGCTGGCTTATACCAGCCTTAACCGCCTTATACCAGTCTTAACCAGTCTAAACCAGTCTAAACTGCCATATTCCAGCCCTAATCGCCTCATACCAGCCTTAGGCAGTCTAAACTGGCTTAGACAATCCTTAACCCCCTTTATACCAGGCTTAACCAGTCTTAACCAGTCTAAACCGGCTTATACCTGCCTTAACGCACCTATACTAGACTTATCCAGTCCAAACCAGTCTAAATTGCCATATTCCAGACTTAACCGCCTTATACTAGCCTTAGACTGCCTATACCGGCTTATACCAGCCTTAACCCAATTCGACACTAATTGACAAATCTGAACAAGTCTCAGCCGCCATATTCCAGCCTTAACTGCGTTATACCAGACTTAGCCAGTCTTAACCGGCATTTACCAGCCTTAACGGGCCTCTATCTGACGTAACCAGTCTAAACTAGTCTAAACAGCCATGTTTCAGCCTTAACCGCCTTATACCAGACTTAGCCAGTCTAAACCGCCTTATACCAGTCTTAACCACCCTATACCGGACTTAACCAGTCTAAACCAGTCTAAACCGGCTTATACCAGCCTTAACCTCCCTATACCAGACTTAACCTGTCTAAACCACACTAAACCGCCATATTCCAGCTTTAACCGCCTTAGACCGGACTTAACCAGTCTAAACCGGCTTATACCAGTCTTAACTGCCTTATACAAGACTTGACCAGTTTATTCCAGTCTAGTTAATCCACCGTGGGATCTTTCGGGACCGCCCCCTCCCTGCTTAAGTCTGGTTCATTCACTTAAGTGTGGTTAAGGCTGCAATATGGCGCTTTAGACTGGTTTAGACTGGTTAAAGCTTATGTAAGGCAGACTAGACTGGAATGAACTGGTTAAGTCTTGTATAAGGCAGTTAAGACTGGTATAAGCTGGTTTAGACTGGTAAAGTCCGGTCTAAGGTGGTTATAGCTGGAATATGGCGGTTTAGACTGGTTTAGACTGGTTAAGTCTGGTGTAGGGTGGTTAAGACTGGTATAAGCCGGTTTAGACTGGTTTAGACTGGTTAAATACGGTATAGGGCGGTTAAGGCTGGAACATGGCGGTTTAGATTGGTTTAGACAGGTTAAGTCTGGTATAGGGAGGTTAAGGCTGGTATAAGCCGGTTTAGACCGGTTTAGACTGGTTAAGTCTGGTATATGCCGGTTAAGACTAGTATAAGGCGGTTTAGACTGGCTAAGTCTGGTATCAGGCGGTTAAGGCTGGAACATGGCGGTTTAGACTAGTTTAGACTGGTTACGTCAGGTAGAGGCCCATTAAGGCTGGTAAAAGCCGGTTAAGACTAGCTAAGTCTAGTATAATGCAGTTAAGGCTGGAATATGGCGGCTGAGACTTGTTTAGATTGGTCAATTCCAGTCGAAGTGGGTTAAGGCTGGTATAAGCCGGTATAGACAGGCTAAGGCTAGTATAAGGCGGTTAAGGCTGGAATATGGCCGTTTATAGTGGTTTAGACTGGTTAAGTCTAGTATAGGGCGTTTAAGGCTGGTATAAGCCGGTTTAGACTGGTTTAGACTGATTAAGACTGGTTAAGCCCGGTCTAAAGGGGGTTAAGGCTTGTATAAGCCAGTTTAGACTGGCTAGGGCTGGTATGAGGCGGTTAGGGCTGGAATATGGCAGTTTAGACTGGTTTAGAGTGGTTAAGACCAGTATAAGGCGGTTAAGGCTGGTATAAGCCAGCTTAGACTGGCTAAGGCTATTATAAGTCGGTTAAGGATTGACTATGACAGTTTGTACTGGTTTAGACTGCTTAAGTCAGGTATAGAGTATTTAAGGCTGGAATAAGCCCCTTTAGCAAGATTTAGCCTGGTTTAGACTGGTTAAGCCAATTATAAGGTGGCTAAAGCTGGTATAAGCCAGTTCAGACTGGCTAAGGCCGGTCTAAGGCGGTTAAGGCTGTAATATGGCACTTTAGACTGGTTTAGACTGGTGAAAGATTATATAAGTCAGACTAGATTGTAATGAACTGCTTAAGTCTTGTATAAGAGGGTTAAGACTGGTATAATCCGATTTAGATTGGTTAAGTCTGGTACAAGGCGGTTAAGGTTGGAATATGGCGGTTTAGACTGGATTTAGACTGGTTAAGTCTGGTATAGTTTGGTTAAGGCTGATAAAAGCCAGTTTAGACCGGTTTAGACTGGTTAAGTTTGGAATAGGGTGGTTAAGGCTGGAACATGGCGGTTTAGACTGGCTATGTCTGGTATAAGGCGGTTAAGGCTGGAACATGTTGGATTAGAGTGTTTTAGACTGGTTAAGTCTGGTATAGGGCAGTTAAGGCTGGTATAAGCCGATTTAGACTGGTTTAGACTGGTTAAGACTGGTTAAACCCAGTATAAAGGGGGTTAAGGCTTGTATAAACAAGTTTTGACTGGCTAAGGCTGGTATGAGGTGGTTAAGACTGGTATAAGCTGGTTTAGACTCTTTAAGTCGGTCTAAGGTGGTTAAGGCTGGAACATGGCGGTTTAGATTGGTTTAGACAGGTTAAGTCTAGTATAGGGCGGTTTAGACTGGTTAAGTCTGCTATAGGGCGGTTAAGGCTAGTACATGGCGGTTTAGATTGGTTAAGTCCGGTATAGGGCGGTTAAGGCTGGAACATGGAGTTTTCGACTTTCTATGTCTGGTATAAGGCCGTTAAAGGCTGAAATATTGCGTATTAGGGAGGTTTAGACTGGTTAAGCCCGGTATAGGGCGGTTAAGACTGGTATAAGGTGGTTTAGACTGCCAAAGTCTGGTATAAGGTGGTTAAGGCTGGTACATGGCGGTTTAGACTAGTTTAGAATTTTTACGTCAGGTAGAGGCCCGTTAAGGCTGGTAAAAGCCGGTTAAGACTGGCTAAGTCTGGTATAACGCAGTTAAATCTGGCATATGGCAGCTGAGGCTTGTTTAGATCGGTTAATTCCAGTAGAATTGGGATAAGGCTGGTATAAGCCGGTATAGACAGGCTAAGGCAGTATAAGGCGGTTAAGGCTGGAATATGGCCGTTTAGAGTGATTTAGACTGGTTAAGTCTAGTATAGGTAATTTAAGGCTGGTATAAGCCGGTTTAGACTGGTTTAGACTGGTTAAGACTGGTTAAGCCCGGTCTAAAGGGGGTTAAGACTTGTATAAGCCAGTTTACACTGCCTAAGTCTGATACCAGTCTTAGCCAGTCTAAACTGGCTTAAACGAGCCTTAACCCCCATTATACCGGGCTTACCAGTCTTAACCAAACTAAACCAGTCTAAACTGGCTTATACCAGCCTTCACCGCCTTAGAGCAGACTTAACCAGTCAAACCCAGTCTAAAACGACTTTTGCTATGCTTAAAAAATATCTATCGGATTTCAGCAGTCTAAACCACTCCAAAACTCCTTAACCAGACATAATTGCCTTATAGCGGACTCAACAAAACTAAAACAGTCTAAACCGCCATATTCCAGCCTTAACCGCCTTAGACCGGCCTTAGCCAGACTGAACTGGCTTATACCATCTTTAACCACCTTATACCTGGCTTAACAATTCTAAATCAGTCTAAACCAGGCTAAATGGGCTTATTCCAGCCTTAACCAGACTTAAGTGAATGAACCAGACTTAAGCAGACTTTACGGGCTCAAGTGTTTTAAGCAACTCGAGGGAAGTAAGTGACTAAGCAGACTTCAGCCACTTCCCGGCTTCTGGCTGCCAGGTCTACCTGCCGTGGTGAGGAGCCGTCAGGTCTACCCGATTCCGGGTGCCATGTCTACCCGTGTTGGACTCGGCACAGCAGCGCCGGCTCTGGGTTGACCTGGTGTCCGTCCCAGGAGCCGGGGACACTTGAGGGCTGCCACTAGAGGAAAGAGCATCCTTGGGTGGATGGGAAAGATCAGGGCCCCCTAACACCCTGCCCCATGGCTCCTGTGGAAGGAGGAGCCACTTGTGGGGCAGGAGGAGTCACTTGTGGGGATGGGAACCCTGTTGACTGCATCTCTCAGCCAGCTGGGCTTCATGGTTTGACGCCCGTGCCCCAGTCTGGCTGAAGAGAGCCCGCGTCCCTTGACAGAAGGTGGGCTGAGTGGGATCCTTGAGGGTGATGTCGACGGCTTGTTTGTGACTCCCTCTTTCTGAGGGAAATTGGCTCAGAGTGGGGAAAAAGGAGTTGTCAGCTGTGGGATTGTGGCTTGGAAATGCTTTTGGGTGCAGGAATGGATGAATTGCGGAGCTGAGCAGTGAGCCCGGGGAAGAAAAACCTGAGGGCAGGGCTGGCGCTCTCCAAGCACGACGCATATCAGGCCAGGCCTTATACCAGACGTAGCCAGTCTTAACCAGTCTAAACCGGATTATACCAGCCTTCACCGCCTTAGAGCAGACTTAACCAGTCAAACCCAGTCTAAAACGACTTTTGCTATGCTTAACAAATATCTAACGGATTTCAGCAGTCTAAACAACTCCAAAACACCTTAACCAGACATAACTGTTTTACAGCGGACTCAACAAAACTAAACCAGTCTAAACCGCCTTATTCCAGCCTTAACTGCCTTAGACCGGCCTAAGCCAGTCTGAACTGGCTTATACAAGCTTTAACCACCTTATAATTGGCTTAACCAGTCTAAACCAGGCTAAACCAGGCTAAACGGGGTTATTCCAGCCTTAAACACTCTATACCTGACTAAAGCAGTCTAAACCAGTACAAACTGTCATAGTCAATCCTTAACCGACTTATAATAGCCTTAGCCAGTCTAAGCTGGCTTATACCAGCCTTAACTGCCTTATACCAGTCTTAACCACTCTAAACCAGTCTAAACTGCCATATTCCAGCCCTAACCGCCTCATACCAGCCTTAGGCAGTCTAAACTGGCTTAGACAAGCCTTAACCCCCTTTATACCAGGCTTAACCAGTCTTAACCAGTCTAAACCGGCTTATACCTGCCTTAACTGCCCTATACTAGACTTATCCAGTCCAAACCAGTCTAAATCGCCATATTCCAGACTTAACCGCCTTATACTAGCTTTAGCCTGCCTATACCGGCTTATACCAGCCTTAACCCAATTCGACTGGAATTGACCAATCTAAACAAGCCTCAGCCGCCATATTCCAGCCTTAACTGCGTTATACCAGACTTAGCCAGTCTTAACCGGCTTTTACCAGCCTTAACGGGCCTCTACCTGACGTAACCAGTCTAAACTAGTCTAAACAGCCATGTTTCAGCCTTAACCGCCTTATACCAGACTTAGCCAGTCTAAACCGCCTTATACCAGTCTTAACCACCCTATACCGGACTTAACCAGTCTAAACCGGTCTAAATCGACTTATACCAGCCTTAACCGCTATATACCAGACTTAACCTGTCTAAACCACTCTAAACCGCCATATTCCAGCTTTAACCGCCTTAGACCAGACTTAACCAGTCTAAACCGGCTTATACCAGTATTAACTGCCTTATACAAGACTTGACCAGTTTATTCCAGTCTAGTTAATCCACCGTGGGAGCTTCCGGGACCGCCCCCTCCCTGCTTAAGTCTGGTTCATTCACTTAAGTGTGGTTAAGGCTGCAATATGGCGCTTTAGACTGGTTTAGACTGGTTAAAGCTTATGTAAGGCAGACTAGACTGGAATGAACTGGTTAAGTCTTGTATAAGGCAGTTAAGACTGGTATAAGCCGGTTTAGACTGGTTAAGTCCGGTCTAAGGCGGTTATAGCTGGAATATGGCGGTTTAGACTGGTTTAGACTGGTTAAGTCTGGTGTAGGGTGGTTAAGACTGGTATAAGCCGGTTTAGACTGGTTTAGACTGGTTAAATACGGTATAGGGCGGTTAAGGCTGGAACATGACGGTTTAGATTGGTTTAGACAGGTTAAGTCTGGTATAGGGAGGTTAAGGCTGGTATAAGCCGGTTTAGACCGGTTTAGACTGGTTAAGTCTGGTATATGCCGGTTAAGACTAGTATAAGGCGGTTTAGACTGGCTAAGTCTGGTATCAGGCGGTTAAGGCTGGAACATGGCGGTTTAGACTAGTTTAGACTGGTTACGTGAGGTAGAGGCCCATTAAGGCTGGTAAAAGCCGGTTAAGACTAGCTAAGTCTAGTATAATGCAGTTAAGGCTGGAATATGGCGGCTGAGACTTGTTTAGATTGGTCAATTCCAGTCGAAGTGGGTTAAGGCTGGTATAAGCCAGTATAGACAGGCTAAGGCTAGTATAAGGCGGTTAAGGCTGGAATATGGCCGTTTATAGTGGTTTAGACTGGTTAAGTCTAGTATAGGGCGTTTAAGGCTGGTATAAGCCGGTTTAGACTGGTTTAGACTGATTAAGACTGGTTAAGCCCGGTCTAAAGGGGGTTAAGGCTTGTATAAGCCAGTTTAAACTGGCTAGGGCTGGTATGAGGCGGTTAGGGCTGGAATATGGCAGTTTAGACTGGTTTAGAGTGGTTAAGACCAGTATAAGGCGGTTAAGGCTGGTATAAGCCAGCTTAGACTGGCTAAGGCTATTATAAGTCGGTTAAGGATTGACTATGATAGTTTTTACTGGTTTAGACTGCTTAAGTCAGGTATAGAGTATTTAAGGCTGGAATAAGCCCCTTTAGCATGATTTAGCCTGGTTTAGACTGGTTAAGCCAATTATAAGGTGGCTAAAGCTGGTATAAGCCAGTTCAGACTGGCTAAGGCCGGTCTAAGGCGGTTAAGGCTGTAATATGGCACTTTAGACTGGTTTAGACTGGTGAAAGATTATGTAAGTCAGACTAGATTGTAATGAACTGCTTAAGTCTTGTATAAGAGGGTTAAGACTGGTATAATCCGATTTAGATTGGTTAAGTCTGGTACAAGGCGGTTAAGGTTGGAATATGACGGTTTAGATTGGATTTAGACTGGTTAGGTCTGGTATAGTTTGGTTAAGGCTGATAAAAGCCAGTTTAGACTGGTTTAGACTGGTTAAGTTTGGTATAGGGTAGTTAAGGCTGGAACATGGCGGTTTAGACTGGCTATGTCTGGTATAAGGCGGTTAAGGCTGGAACATGTTGGATTAGAGTGTTTTAGACTGGTTAAGTCTGGTATAGGGCAGTTAAGGCTGGTATAAGCCGATTTAGACTGGTTTAGACTGGTTAAGACTGGTTAAACCCAGTATAAAGGGGGTTAAGGCTTGTATAAACAGGTTTTGACTGGCTAAGGCTGGTATGAGGTGGTTAAGACTGGTATAAGCTGGTTTAGACTCTTTAAGTCGGTCTAAGGTGGTTAAGGCTGGAACATGGCGGTTTAGATTGGTTTAGACAGGTTAAGTCTAGTATAGGGCGGTTTAGACTGGTTAAGTCTGCTATAGGGCGGTTAAGGCTAGTACATGGCGGTTTAGATTGGTTAAGTCCGGTATAGGGCGGTTAAGGCTGGAACATGGAGTTTTCGACTTTCTATGTCTGGTATAAGGCCGTTAAAGGCTGAAATATTGCGTATTAGGGAGGTTTAGACTGGTTAAGCCCGGTATAGGGCGGTTAAGACTGGTATAAGGTGGTTTAGACTGCCAAAGTCTGGTATAAGGTGGTTAAGGCTGGTACATGGCGGTTTAGACTAGTTTAGAATTTTTACGTCAGGTAGAGGCCCGTTAAGGCTGGTAAAAGCCGGTTAAGACTGGCTAAGTCTGGTATAACGCAGTTAAATCTGGCATATGGCAGCTGAGGCTTGTTTAGATCGGTTAATTCCAGTAGAATTGGGATAAGGCTGGTATAAGCCGGTATAGACAGGCTAAGGCAGTATAAGGCGGTTAAGGCTGGAATATGGCCGTTTAGAGTGATTTAGACTGGTTAAGTCTAGTATAGGTAATTTAAGGCTGGTATAAGCCGGTTTAGACTGGTTTAGACTGGTTAAGACTGGTTAAGCCCGGTCTAAAGGGGGTTAAGACTTGTATAAGCCAGTTTACACTGCCTAAGTCTGATACCAGTCTTAGCCAGTCTAAATTGGCTTAAACGAGCCTTAACCCCCATTATACCGGGCTTACCAGTCTTAACCAAACTAAACCAGTCTAAACTGGCTTATACCAGCCTTCACCGCCTTAGAGCAGACTTACCCAGTCAAACCCAGTCTAAAACGACTTTTGCTATGCTTAAAAAATATCTATCGGATTTCAGCAGTCTAAACCACTCCAAAACTCCTTAACCAGACATAACTGCCTTATAGTGCACTCAACAAAACTAAAACAGTCTAAACCGCCATATTCCAGCCTTAACCGCCTTAGACCGGCCTTAGCCAGTCTGAACTGGCTTATACCATCTTTAACCACCTTATACCTGGCTTAACAATTCTAAATCAGTCTAAACCAGGCTAAATGGGCTTATTCCAGCTATAACCAGACTTAAGTGAATGAACCAGACTTAAGCAGACTTTACGGGCTCAAGTGTTTTAAGCAACTCGAGAGAAGTAAGTGACTAAGCAGACTTCAGCCACTTCCCGGCTTCTGGCTGCCAGGTCTACCTGCCGTGGTGAGGAGCCGTCAGATCTAGCCGATTCCGGGTGCCAGGTCTACCCGTGTTGGACTCGGCACAGCAGCGCCAGCTCTGGGTTGACCTGGTGTCCGTCCCAGGAGCCGGGGACACTTGAGGGCTGCCACTAGAGGAAAGAGCATCCTTGGGTGGATGGGAAAGATCAGGGCCCCCTAACACCCTGCCCCATGGCTCCTGTGGAAGGAGGAGCCACTTGTGGGGCAGGAGGAGTCACTTGTGGGGATGGGAACCCTGTTGACTGCATCTCTCAGCCAGCTGGGCTTCATGGTTTGACGCCCGTGCCCCAGTCTGGCTGAAGAGAGCCCGCGTCCCTTGACAGAAGGTGGTCTGAGTGGGATCCTTGAGGGTTTTGTCGATGGCTTGTTTGTGACTCCCTCTTTCTGAGGGGAATTGGCTCAGAGTGGGGAAAAAGGAGTTGTCAGCTGTGGGATTGTGGCTTGGAAATGCTTTTGGGTGACAGAATGGATGAATTGGGGAGCTGAGCAGTGAGCCCGGGGAAGAAAAACCTGAGGGCAGGGCTGGTGCTCTCCAAGCACGATGTATATCAGTCCAGGCCTTATACCAGACGTAGCCAATCTTAACCAGTCTAAACCGGCCTATACCAGCCTTCACCACCTTAGAGCAGACTTAACCAGTCAAACCCAGTCTAAAACGACTTTTGCTATGCTTAACAAATATCTAACGGATTTCAGCAGTCTAAACAACTCCATAAATCCTTAACCAGACATAACTGTTTTACAGCGGACTCAACAAAACTAAACAAGTCTAAACCGCCTTATTCCAGCCTTAACTGCCTTAGACCGGCCTTAGCCAGTCTGAACAGGCTTATACAAGCTTTAACCACCTTATACCTGGCTTAACCATTCTAAACCATTCTAAACCAGGCTAAACGGGGTTATTCCAGCCTTAAACACTCTATACCTCACTAAAGCAGTCTAAACCAGTACAAACTATCATAGTCAATCCTTAACCGACTTATAATAGCCTTAGCCAGTCTAAGCTGGCTTATACCAGCCTTAACTGCCTTATACCAGTCTTAACCACTCTAAACCAGTCTAAACTGCCATATTCCAGCCCTAACCGCCTCATACCAGCCTTAGGCAGTCTAAACTGGCTTAGACAAGCCTTAACCCCCTTTATACCAGGCTTAACCAGTCTTAACCAGTCTAAACCGGCTTATACCTGCCTTAACTGCCCTATACTAGACTTATCCAGTCCAAACCAGTCTAAATCGCCATATTCCAGACTTAACCGCCTTATACTAGCCTTAGACTGTCTATACCAGCTTATACCAGCCTTAACCCAATTCGACACTAATTGACAAATCTAAACAAGTCTCAGCCGCCATATTCCAGCCTTAACTGCGTTATACCAGACTTAGCCAGTCTTAACCGGCTTTTACCAGCCTTAACGAGCCTCTACCTGACGTAACCAGTCTAAACTAGTCTAAACAGCCATGTTTCAGCCTTAACCGCCTTATACCAGACTTAGCCAGTCTAAACCGCCTTATACCAGTCTTAACCGCCCTATACCGGACTTAACGAGTCTAAACCGGTCTAAATCGACTTATACCAGCCTTAACCGCTATATACCAGACTTAACCTGTCTAAACCAGTCTAAACCGCATTATTCCAGCTTTAACCGCCTTAGACCGGACTTAACCAGTCTAAACCGGCTTATACCAGTATTAACTGCCTTATACAAGACTTGACCAGTTTATTCCAGTCTAGTTAATCCACCGTGGGAGCTTCCGGGACCGCCCCCTCCCTGCTTAAGTCTGGTTCATTCACTTAAGTGTGGTTAAGGCTGCAATATGGCGCTTTAGACTGGTTTAGACTGGTTAAAGCTTATGTAAGGCAGACTAGACTGGAATGAACTGGTTAAGTCTTGTATAAGGCAGTTAAGACTGGTATAAGCTGGTTTAGACTGGTTAAGTCCGGTCTAAGGCGGTTATAGCTGGAATATGGCAGTTTAGACTGGTTTAGACTGGTTAAGTCTGGTGTAGGGTGGTTAAGACTGGTATAAGCCGGTTTAGACTGGTTTAGACTGGTTAAATACGGTATAGGGCGGTTAAGGCTGGAACATGGCGGTTTAGATTGGTTTAGACAGGTTAAGTCTGGTATAGGGAGGTTAAGGCTGGTATAAGCCGGTTTAGACCGGTTTAGACTGGTTAAGTCTGGTATATGCCGGTTAAGACTAGTATAAGGCGGTTTAGACTGGCTAAGTCTGGTATAAGGCGGTTAAGGCTGGAACATGGCGGTTTAGACTAGTTTAGACTGGTTACGTGAGGTAGAGGCCCATTAAGGCTGGTAAAAGCCAGTTAAGACTAGCTAAGTCTAGTATAATGCAGTTAAGGCTGGAATATGGCAGCTGAGACTTGTTTAGACTGGTTAATTCCAATCGAAGTGGGTTAAGGCTGGTATAAGCCAGTATAGACAGGCTAAGGCTAGTAAAAGGCGGTTAAGTCTGGAATATGGCCGTTTATAGTGGTTTAGACTGGTTAAGTCTAGTATAGGGCGTTTAAGGCTGGTATAAGCCGGTTTAGACTGGTTTAGACTGATTAAGACTGGTTAAGCCCGGTCTAAAGGGGGTTAAGGCTTGTATAAGCCAGTTTAGACTGGCTAGGGCTGGTATGAGGTGGTTAGGGCTGGAATATGGCAGTTTAGACTGGTTTAGAGTGGTTAAGACCAGTATAAGTCGGTTAAGGCTGGTATAAGCCAGCTTAGACTGGCTAAGGCTATTCTAAGTTGGTTAAGGATTGACTATGACAGTTTGTACTGGTTTAGACTGCTTAAGTCAGGTATAGAGTATTTAAGGCTGGAATAAGCCCCTTTAGCATGATTTAGCCTGGTTTAGACTGGTTAAGCCAACTATAAGGTGGTTAAAACTGGTATAAGCCAGTTCAGACAGGCTAAGGCCGGTCTAAGGCGGTTAAGGCTGGAAGATGGCGGTTTAGACTGGTTTAGTTTTGTTCAGTCATCTATAAGGCAGTTATGTCTGGTTAAGGAGTTTTGGAGTGGTTTAGACTGCTGAAATCCGTTAGATATTTGTTAAGCATAGCAAAAGTCGTTTTAGACCGGGTTTGACTGGTTAAGTCTGCTCTAAGGCGGTGAAGGCTGGTATAGGCTGGTTTAGACTGGTTAAGATTGGCTACGTCTGGTATAAGGCCTGGACTGATATACATCGTGCTTGGAGAGCGCCAGCCCTGCCCTCAGGTTTTTCTTCCCCGGGCTCACTGCTCAGCTCCCCAATTCATCCATTCTGTCACCCAAAAGCATTTCCAAGCCACAATCCCACAGCTGACAACTCCTTTTTCCCCACTCTGAGCCAATTCCTCTCAGAAAGAGGGAGTCACGAACAAGTCATCGACAAAACCCTCAAGGATCCCAATCAGCCCACCTTCTGTCAAGGGACGCGGGCTCTCTTCAGCCAGACTGGGGCACGGGCGTCAAACCATGAAGCCCAGCTGGCTGAGAGATGCAGTCAACTGGGTTCCCATCCCCACAAGTGACTCCTCCTGCCCCACAAGTGGCTCCTCCTTCCACAGGAGCCATGGGGCAGGGTGTTAGGGGGCCCTGATCGTTCCCGCTCCACCAAGGATGCTCTTTCCTCTAGTGGCAGCCCTCAAGTGTCCCCGGCTCCTGGGACGGACACCAGGTCAACCCAGAGCCGGCGCTGCTGTGCCGAGTCCAACACGGGTAGACCTGGCACCCGGAATCGGGTAGACCTGACGGCTCCTCACCACGGCAGGTAGACCTGGCACCCAGAAGCCGGGAAGTGGCTGAAGTCTGCTTAGTCACTTACTTCCCTCGAGTTGGTTAAAACACTTGAGCCCGTAAAGTCTGCTTAAGTCTGGTGCATTCACTTAAGTCTGGTTAAGGCTGCAATATGGCAGTTTAGACTGGTTTAGACTGGTGAAAGGTTATGTAAGGCAGACTAGACTGAAATGAACTGCTTAAGTCTTGTATGAGGCAGTTCAGACTGGTATAATCCTGTTTAGACTGGTTAAGTCCGGTCTAAGGCGGTTAAGGCTGGAATATGGTGTTTTAGACTGGTTTATTCTGGTTAAGTCTGGTATAGGGTGGTTAAGGCTGGTATAAGCCTGTTTAGACTGGTTTAGAATGTTTAAGACTGGTTAAGCCTGGTATGAAGGGGGTTAAGGATTGTATGAGACAGTTTAGACTGCCTAATGCTGGTATGAGTCGGTTAGGGCTGGAATATGGCAATTTAGTCTGTTTTAGAGTGATTAAGACCAGTATAAGGCGGTTAAGGCTGGTATATGCCAGCTTAGACTGGCTAAGGCTATCAAAAGCTGGTTAAGGATTGAATATGACAGTATTTACTGGTTTAGACTGCTTAAGTCAGGTATAGATTGTTAAAGGCTGGCATAAGCCCGTTTAGCCTGGTTTAGACTGATTAAGCCAGGTTTAAGGTGGCTAAATCTGGTATAGGCCAGTTCAGACTGGCTAAGGCCGGTATAAGGCGGTTAAAGTAGGATCATGGCGGATTAGACTGGTTTAGTTTTGTTGAGTGCGCTGTAAGGCTGTTATGTCGGGTAAGGAGTTTTGGAGTGGTTTAGACTCCTGAAATCCGATAGATATATGTTAAGCATAGCAAAAGTCATTTTAGACTGGTTTTGACTGGTTCAGTCTGCTCTAAGGCAGTGAAGGCTGGTATAAGCCCGTTTAGACTGGTTAAGACTGGCTACATCTGGTATAAGGCCTGGCCTGATATGCGTCGTGCTTGGAGAGCACCAGCCCTGCCCTCAGGTTTTTCTTCCCCGGGATCACTTCTCAGCTCCGCAATTCATCCATTCTGGCACCCAAAAGCATTTCCAAGCCACAATCCCACAGCTGACAACTCCCACAGCCTTAAAAAAATCCTAGGTTAAAACGAAGAGGAGGGTGATTGTCTTGGGGGATTCCCTTCTCAAAGGAATGGAGGGTCCCATCTGTAGGCAAGTCCCGCTCCATAAGGAGGTCTGCTGCTTGCCAGGAGCATCAGTGAGGGACGTTACTAGAAAGCTCCCTTCCCTGGTCAAAGACACCGACTACTACCCGCTCTTAGTTTTTCAAATTGGTTATGAGGAAATAGAACATAGAAGGCCTAAAACCATCAAAAGGGACTTCAAGGCACTTGGGAGAATGATCGAGGGCTCTGGGGCTCAGGTAATATTCAACTCCATCCCAATACTAAGGAACCAGGAGCAGGAAATGAGGAATAAGAAACGGGTTAATGAATGGCTTAGGGACTGGTGTGAGAAGAGGGGCTTTGGGTTCTTTAATCATGGGGAGGCCCACGCACCCCCAGGCTCTCTTACTAGGGACGGGACATACCTGTCTGCTAGGGGGACAAACGCCCTCACCAAAAACCTAGTTAAGCTCATAAATCGAGCTTTAAACTAGATGTGAGGGGGGAGGGGATGGAGGCCAGGCAGGATGGGAGTGAGCCTGGAGGTGACACTTCAGAGGCAAAGGGGTGGTGTGCTGGCGATGCCTGCCGGTGTATCACAACTGAGCAAGAGGGGGTGAGTGACGCTGAGGATGGTAGGCAGCAAACTGGCACTGTGGCCTTAGTTAAGTCAAGGACTGCTCAGTTGGGAGGAGCCCTATTACGAAGGCTGAAGCTACGCCTGCCCAGCTGAAGTGCATTTACACCAATGCACGCAGCATGGGAAATAAGAAGGAGGAGCTGGAAGCTGTGGTAGAGCAAGGAGACTACGATGTCCTTGCCATTGCGGAGACGTGGTGGGATGACTCGTACAACTGGAGCGTACCCATGGTGGGGTATAAACTCTTTAGGAAGGACAGGAAGGGCAGAAGAGGAGGCGGGGTAGCCCTCTATGTTAGAGAGGGCTTTGATACCCTCGAACTGGACTACGATCAGGATGGGACTGAGTGCCTGTGGGTGAAAATCAGAGGAGTCCATGGGCAGGAAGGGATTGTGATGGGAGTCTGCTATAGACCACCCAGCCAGGAAGAAGCAGCTGATGAGCTCTTCTACAAACAACTGAGTGTAGTCTCAAAATCGCTACCTCTAATCCTTGTGGGAGACTTCATTTTCCCAAATATAGGCTGGGAGTATAATACAGCAGAAAGGAAGCAGTCCTGGAGGTTCCTGGAGTGTGTGGAAGACAACTTCCTCACACAGCTGGTGAGCGAACCGACAAGGGACGGTGCCCTCCTGGACCTGCTGTTGGTGAACAGAGAAGGACTGGTGGGGGATGTGAAGGTTGGAGGACGCTTGGGTCAAAGTGATCATGAGATGATAGAGTGCGGGGTAAAATGAAGGAGGTTAGCAGAACAGTCTCCCTCAACTTTCAGAGAGCAGACTTTGGGCTGTTCAGAAGGCTGGTCAGAAAAGTCCTGTGGGAGGCGCTCCTTGAAGGCAAAGGTGTCCATGAGGGCTGGGCGCTCTTCAAGAAGGAACTCCTAGCAGCTCAGGAGAAAGCCGTCCCCAAGTTCCAGAAAAGTAGCTGGAGGGGTAAGAAACCAGCGTGATTGAGTAGGGAGGTCCTAAGAGACATCAATAGGAAGAGGAGGGTCTACGACCTCTGGAGGAAGGGGCAGGCATCCTGGGTGGACTATAGGGAGGAAGCGAGAATGTGCAGGGAAAAAGTCAGGAGGGCTAAGGCCCAACTAGAAATGCGATTGACCAAGACTGTGAAAGACAACAAAAAGTCTTTCTACAAATACGTCATCAGCAAAAGGAGGGCTAGGGATAATCTCCAGTCCCTAGTAGATGCAGAGGGAACAACAGTGACAGGGGACGAAGACAAGGCTGAAGTGCTCAATGCCTACTTTGCCTCAGTCTTTAACAGTAACGAAAATTGTTCCCTCTGTGCACAACCCCAAGGGTTGGAAGAGAAGTATGAGATTCCCAAGGTCCAAGAGGAGGTGGTTAGAGACTTGCTTGCCCAGCTAGATGCCCACAAGTCTATGGGGCCGGATGGAGTCCACCCGAGAATTTTGAGGGAACTGGCGGATGTGCTGGCCAAACTCCTTTCCATCATCTTCCAGCAGTCCTGGATGACTGGGGAGGTTCCGCTGGACTGGAGGCTGGCTGACGTCGTGCCCATCTATAAGAAGGGGCGCAGGGAGGATCCGGGGAACTACAGGCCTGTCAGCCTGACCTCGGTACCGGGGAAAGTCATGGAGCGAGTGATCTTGAGTGCCATCATGAAGCACTTGCAAGAGAACCGGGTGATCAGGCCCAGTCAACACGGGTTCATGAAAGGCAGGTCTTGCCAGACTAATCTGATCACCTTCTATGACCAAGTGACTAAACTCTTGGACGAGGGAAAGGCTGTGGATATGGTCTTCCTGGACTTCAGTAAAGCCTTTGATACAGTTTCTCACAGCATTCTGCTTCGGGAACTGTCGGCCTCAGGCCTGGACGGGCGCACACTCTCCTGAGTGAAAAACAGGTTGAATGACTGGGCCCAGAGGGTGGTGGTAAACGGAGTTAAATCCAGCTGGAGGCCAGTTACAAGTGGGGTTCCCCAGGGCTCAGTGCTGGGTCCAGTCCTGTTTAATGTCTTTATCAACGACCTGGATGAAGGCATTGAGTGTACCCTTAGCAAGTTTGCAGATGACACCAAGCTGGGAGGAAGTGTTGATCTGCTGGAGGGTCGGGAGGCTCTGCAAAGGGATCTGAACAGGCTGGACTGCTGGGCTGAGACCAACGGCATGAGGTTTAACAAGGCCAAATGCCGGGTCCTGCACTTGGGGCACAACAACCCTAAGCAGAGGTACAGACTAGGAGAAACCTGGCTGGAAAGCTGCCAAGACGAGAAGGACCTTGGAGTGTTGGTTGACAACCGACTGAACATGAGCCAGCAGTGTGCCCAGGTGGCCAAAAAGGCCAATGGCATCTTGGCTTGTATCAGGAACGGCATGACCAGCAGGTCCAGGGAGGTTATTCTCCCCCTGTACTCGGCACTGGTGAGACCGCAACTCGAGTCCTGTGTTCTGTTCTGGGCCCCTCACCACAAGAGGGATGTTGTGGCTCTGGAGCGAGTCCAGAGAAGGGCAACAAAGCTGGTGAAGGGACTGGAGAACATATCTTATGAGGAGCAACTGGGAGAGCTGGGGGTGTTCAGCCTGGAGAAGAGGAGGCTGAGGGGAGACCTTATTACTCTCTACAACTACCTGAAGGGAGGTTGTGGAGAGGAGGGAGCTGGCCTCTTCTCCCAAGTGACAGGGGACAGGACAAGAGGGAATGGCCTCAGGCTCCGCCAGGGGAGATTTAGGCTTGAGATAAGGAAAAAATTCTTCACGGAGAAGGTGGTTAGGCATTGGAATGGTCTGCCAAGTGAGGTGGTTGAGTCACCAGACCTGGAGGTGTTTCAGGTGAGGGTGCATGAGGAACTTAGGAGCATGATTTAGGGATTGGTGGGAATGGTTGGACTCGACAATCTGATGAGTCTCTTCCAACCTGGTCATTCTGTGATTCTGTGATTCTGTGATATCAAGGGGCAGCAGATGTCCAACAGCAGCTCCATCACGCAGTTCTTTCTCCTGGCATTCGCAGACACACGGGAGCTGCAGCTCTTGCACTTCTGGCTCTTCCTGGGCATCTACCTGGCTGCCCTCCTAGGCAACGGCCTCATCATCATCACCATCACCTGTGACCACCACCTCCACACCCCCATGTACTTCTTCCTCCTCAACCTCTCACTCCTTGACCTCGGCTCCATCTCTACCACTGTCCCCAAATCAATGGCAATTTCCCTCAGGGACACCAGAGCCATCTCCTTCTCAGGATGTGTTTCTCAAGTCTTTCTGTTTGCCTTTTTCATTTCAGCAGAACACTTCTTCTCACAGTCATGTCCTATGACCGCTACGTTGCCATCTGCAAACCCCTGCACTACGGGACCCTCCTGGGCAGCAGAGCTTGTGTCCGCATGGCAGCAGCTGCCTGGGGAGCTGGGTTTCTCAATGCTCTGCTGCACACGGCCAATACATTTTCCCTGCCCCTCTGCCAGGGCAATGCTGTGGAACTGTTCTTCTGTGAAATCCCTCAGATCCTCAACTCTTCTGCTCAGATTTCTACCTCAGGGAGATTGGCCTTCTTGTTGTCAGTGTCTTAGTAGCATTTGGCTGTTTTGTTTTCATTGTGGTGTCCTATGTGCAGATCTTCAGGGCTGTGCTGAGGATCCCTTCGGAGCAGGGACAGCACAAATCCTTTTCCACATTCCTCCCTCACCTGGCTGTGATCTCCCTCTTTGTCAGCACTGGAATGTTTTCCGACTTGAAGCCTCCCTCCATCTCCTCTCCATCCCTGGACCTGGTGCTGTCATTTCTGTACTCAGTGGTGCCTCCAGCATTGAACCTCCTCATCTACAGCTTGAGGAACCAACATCTCAAGGATGCAGTGTGGAAACTGATACTTGGAAGGTTCTCTGAAGCAATGAACTGCTCATCATCTTCTGTATAGTAGTTATCATGCAATACGTGGCAGGCCCAGATTGGCTTCTCTATTTGTTGTTGATGTTGCTGGTTTTTCAGTTGTGATAATCTTGTCATCCTGTTTTTAATTCACTACATTCTTTTCTTTTTTATTTTTTTTTCTTGTTGTTTGGCTTTGTAAATGAGGAGCTGTGCTCTCTGTGTGTTTAAACAAAATAAAGGGATATTCAATGACTTCTGTTTCCTTATGTCTTTCCCCAAAGGACTTTCAGGAGCTGCAGGGACAGTTCTGTGGGCATGGGTGGAAGGGAGAAGAGTCCTGACATGGAAGCACTGCCAGGCACCAGCTCTTGAACTCCCAGAGCTGTTCTCTCCACTTCCACACTCTCCTCCTCACCCCTTGCCTTGTTGTAAGGCCTGACGGCTCTGAGCTTGATCAGACGGTCTGTGGTTTACATCATGTTTGGGTGTTTAAAATGCAATTATTGCACTAATTTTAAGAATAGAAATTAATCTACCTGGACTTCTGTAAAGCTGGGTCCCAGCAACCTATGGTCGCACCCTCCAGGGTGTCCAACAAAGCCAGGATCAAGACAGTGAGGCCTTTTCCCACCAGGATCCTCACATATGAAATGCTACAAAGAGGCAACAGCGTGAGTTGGAGCAACCATGGGCAGATCACGGAACGGTGGGACGATTCCTCTGTGAGACACGTAGGGCCATCAGAGCTGGGAGACATCGAAGAGCTACTGCACAAAGTATTTGCCATCTGTCACCTGGGTGTCTGTCACAATCTAGAGTTTCAATGAGAACTGAAAAGTGGTTCATGTTACCTAGAAGAGGGACTTGGGTGGCACCGAGTGGTGCCCCCAGAACATGAGGAATCAGTGGGCAGCTCCTTATGCTCCCAGATCTTGAACTAGTTTAACAAGGTGATAGAAGGATGCTCACCAGTTCCAGTTGTCCTGCCTCTAGAACCACATTTGGCTTTTTCAGCACACTGCCAGGGAGAACCAGCACCTGGTCTTTCTAGAGCTGCTCTCTTCACATCTCTGAGATCTGCTTCCCAGTCCTTGTGCTCGTGGAAGGTCTGAGTGCTGTGAGCTTGGTCCCACTCCTGCATTGTGGCCATCCTGCAATCACCGGCAGGGACAGGCAATGGGCCCTTGTGTGACAGGGATGATGTCCATGGAGTGGCTGTGAAGGCCCATGGGACAGAAAGAGCCTCACAGTCACTTCACTTTGAGAACAACATCCCCTGGAAGCTGCCAGAGTTCAGCACTGGGATGTGCTTCCTTGGACCAAGGTCTCCGTGTCCATTCCTCATGCTGTGGAGCATCTCAGATGCCTGCAGAGCAGGGTGATCAACCCCAACTCTGGGAGTGGCAGCAGGAGAACAGAGACACAGTGACTGCTGCTGTGCAGCCGCTGCGCGAGCACGGGGAGGGTCTGTCTGTGAGCCCCCTGTGTGTGAGATGCGGGCACAAGGTGTCCCAGTTCAGCCCCTCCATCTGGGTGCAAACAATGGGAAGTGGTTCCTTCTCCAACTTTAATCAGGAAAGGAAAAGAAGTCTTGATAGATGAAACTGAAAGTTGGATTTAAATACACAATAAAAACTGACACTATTCCTGTCATTAAAACTTACATTAATGCCCATGCTGGTGCCAGGGCTTGTTTTAGTACTAGTGGCAGTTGTAGAATCATAGAATCACAACATAGAATCGTGGATTGTTTTCGGTTGGAAAGGACCCTAGAGATCACACAGTTCCAACCCCCTTTCCATGAGCAGGGACCCTTTCACTGGACCAGAGCACTTAGAGCCTCATCCAACTTGGACTTGAACACCTAAGCACTAGTAATAAAGCTAATACTAGTTTTATACAATGATATCAAGGCATTTGGCCCAATTAAAGATTGTACATCACCAGCAATTGTGCCCTCGGCACCCTGGGGAAGCTGCCCCACCAAAATCATCCCAGATGAGTCCCACACAAAGACTATTTCCCTGTCTGGCTGTATCTCTAAACCCTTTGCAGGGACTTTTACTGTATGTCTATCTCTGTCGTTCTTGGCTCAGTAGACAACCAACTCCACCAAAATTATTTATAAGAAGGGAAGACTTTTTCTAATGACATTTCTTAAACACCAGTCCCACAGCTCTTGCCATTGCTGGTCTTTCAGACAAGCCCTTTCTCACACAGCTCCAAACACATCACGGGCTCATGGCCTTGACTCATCAAACACTGAGGAAGTCCATGGATTGGGATCCCCTGGCTGCTCTGGGTCCTTGCTCAGTGTTATGCCCTGAAATGTTTCTCAGACCCCTGCTCTCCCACCCTCTCCTTGTCCATGATGCGCTCCAGGCCCAACCATCCTTCTGGCCATGGCAGGACTCGCTCCAGGCTGGTCAGGGTTTTCCTTTTGCTGGGAGCCCCGACTGGACACGACAGTGCTGATGTGTCCTGTAGTGGGTTAACCTTGACCTGCAACCAGACCCCCAACCCCAGAAGTTCCCTCTCTGCCTGGAACTAATGGGAAAGAGGGAGAGAATGAACCAGAAAAGCTCATGGGTCAAGAGAAAGCAAAGGCAGTTCAGTGACCAGTGACTTTCGCTGGCAAACGTGTGTGAGACTTGCTGAAGGTCGCTTTAATTTATTTTCAGTTAAGAAAGGTTTGGACTGCGAGAAACAAGGAGAAAATATTAAAGCTCATTCCCCTCCCATTTTCTCCCAGACTGAAACGGCTCCATGGCTCCCAATTCCTTGGTCCGTCTGAATGCCAGGAGGAGAAAAAGGATGGTGATGAGGGGGTTTACAGAAAGAAAAAATCATCTCTCAGCTCCTTCCTCCTCACAATTTTCCCCTCATTTAGCATGGCTCCTCTCCATGGGATCCCATCATATTTGTGGTCAGGAATCTGCGTAGTTCATGTCTTTCTCTCTACCATGCCAGAGGCACGTTCCTGCTCTAAAGTGCTTTTGACATGACAAGGTCTTGGTGACCCTGGTGTACCCTGTCATGGAGTCACAAAATGGTTTGATTTGGAAGAGACCTCAAAAGCCATTCTATTCCAACCCCCTTCCATGGGCAGCGAGACCTCCCACTGGATCAGGTCATTCCAAGCCCCATCCAGCCTTTCTTGGAACACCTACAGGGAATGGGAAGCCACCATTTCTCTGGGCAAGCTGGGACAGGGCCTCACGACTCTCACAGGAAAATATTTCTTCCTGAGATCTCATCTCAATCTCCCCTTTTTCAGACTAAAACCATTCCCGCCTCTTCTTGCCCCTGAGCTCTCTGATCAAGAGCCCCTCCACAGCATTTCTGGAGTCCCTTCCAGCTCTGGAAAGTCTCTGTAAGGTCTCCTTGGAGTCTTCTCTTTTCCAGGCTTGAAAAGCCCAACCTTCTCAGCCTGTCCTCATATGGGAGGTGCTCCAGCCCCTGGATAATCCTTGTAGCCTTCTCTGGGCCTATTCCAACACTTCCATATCCTTCTTATGTTGAGGATTCCAGAACTGGACACAGCACTCCAGATGAGGTCTCACAAGAGAGGAATAGAGGGGCAGAAACCCCTCCCTTGTCCTGCTGACCATGCTTCTTTGGACACAGCCCAGGACACAGTTGGCCTTCTGGGCTGCAGGTGCACATTGCTGGCTCACATTGAGGTTCCCATTGACCAGCACCCCAAGGCCTCTCCAGCCTGTCCAGGTCCCTCTGGATAATATCCTGTCCTTCTGATGTGGCAACTGCACCACTCAGCTTGGTGGCATCTGCAAACTTGCTGAGGGTGCACTCGATCTCACTGTCAATAGCATTAATGAAGATATTAAACAGCACTGGTCCCAGCATGAATCCCTGAGGGACACCACTCATCACGGATCTCCATCTGTACTTCGAGCCGTTCAACACTAGTCTATGAATACGACAATCCAACATATGTCTCATCCACCAATGAGTCCACTCATGAAATCCATATCTCTCCAAATTAGAGAGAAAGATGTGGGCGACCATGTCAAAGACTTTCCAGAAGTCGAGATAGATCACAACCATTGGATTTCCCTTTTCCACTGCAGTGTTTACCCCATCATAGAAACCCACAAGTTGGTCATACTGACTTGCCCTTGGTGAAGCCAGAGCATTTGTCCCAATTATAGATTGCACACCACCAGTAATTTTCCTATGGACACGCTAGGGGAAGATGCTCCAGGGACATCTTCTCAGATGAGTCTAACACACCGGCCATTTCCATGTCTGGCAGCACCTCCCAACCCTAAGGAGAAACTCTGGCTACACGGTATCCTCCTCCTCTGCTCAGTGATACCCTACTCTGCCATCATTATTATTAATCAAAAAAGAATCCTTTTCCTACTGACATTTCCTGCACACCAGTCCCACAGATCTTGCCACTGCTGATCTTTCAGACAAGCCCTTCCTCTCACAGCTACAAACAAATCAGGGGCTCATGGCCTTGTCTCATCAAACACTGACAACATCCATGGTTTGCGATAGCTCAGCTGCTATGGGTCCTTCCTCAGTGTTTCATCCCAAGAGTTTTCTCAGAACCCTTCTCTCCCAGCCTCTCCTTGTCCATGATGTGTTCCAGCTCCAGACATCCTTCTGACCTCGGCAGGACTCGCTCCAGGCTGGGCAGGGTCTTTCTTGTGCTGGGAGCCCCATACTGGACACGGTAGCTCTGATGTGTCCTGTGGTGGGTTAATCTTGGCCAGAAGCCAGATCCCACCCAGCTGCTCCCTCCCTGCCCAGAACCAACTGGACAGAGGGAGAGAATGAATCAGAAAAGCTCAGGGGTGAAGAGAAAGCAAAGGAGGATCACGGATCAATGATTGTCACTATAAAAGAACTGTGGACCAGTTGAAGGTCAATTTCATTTATTGCCAGTTAAGAAAGGTTTGTATTGGGATAAACAAAGACAAAATATTAAATCTCATTCCCATTCCACATTCTCTCAGACTGAAATGGCTCCATGTCTCCCAATTCCTCTGTCCACCCCAATTCCAGAAGGAGCATGGAGGGTGGACAAGAGGGAGTTAAAAGTCAGTGAAGAACATCTCTGCTGCTCCCTCCTCCCCACACATCTCCCCTGCCTCAGTGTGGCTCTTCTCCATGAGATCCCATTGTATTTGCGGTCAGGGGTACGTGTGGTTCATCTCTTTCTCTCTCCTCATGGGGCAGTGTCAGGACCCTGAGATCATCCATGGGCCTTCATGGCCATGACCAGCATCTCCTGAGCCTCCACCAACCCCTCTATCCATGGGCCAGAAGACAGTGAACACAGGACTGAATTTTAACACCAGGTTACTCTGAGCTGTAGGTGAGCAGACATAGACACAACCTGGCCTCTCCATGCACCTTGTTGAGTCAGACTTGCAGAGTCACTGCCCAGCTTGGCTCTTTCTGAGGTGAACAATGGAACGACATCATAGACATCAGAGTTCCAGATTTCCAGGAGATTGACAGAGGCCTAGGACCATTCTTCTATCTTTCTTTCCATAAGGTGATCAGGTTTTAGAGGTGAGGCAGAAATGCAGGTGTGGTTTCAGGGTGCAGATGATGTAAAGGGGAGAGCAGAGCCATCATATGACATAATATAAAGTTGATGCTTTATTAAAATTGTTCTCTTCCTTTCATGGAGCTCTTAACCTGGATGTTCTACCTCTTTGAGCAACTAAGGTGACAGCAGCCATGTCCTTGTGTTTAAATTCTGTTTCCAGCCTAAAGCACCCCATAGGCTTGAGATGGTCCAGGAGACTGGAAGAGGGATCCTACTCCTCTGGACAAGGAGGTGGATGTTCCCAGGAGTCACAGGATCCGTGGCCAATCAATAGCTGCGTTCATGGAGCCGATAAAATACAAAAATCCTTCCTTATAATTATGACCTTGGTGCCTTGTTCACATTTAAACTCCCTCTGTGGATGTTGATATGAACTGAGCAGCCTGACCTGACCTCAGAGTTGACCCTGCTTGGAGCTGGCATTGCACTAGAGGTCATCTGAGCTCTCTTGTTCCTTAAGTTTTTCCATAAGCATATGATGTAGAGACCCACTTAGCACGTTCCCCGAGACTCCCCAGCAGGACTAAAATGTGCCCTCACCCGTCATGCTGTGGCCCCTAACTCCATCCTGCCAGACCTCCTCCAGGTCCTCTCCACATTCTCCACTTTCCTTTTGAAATGTGAGACTCTCTGGGTCCTGTGGCATCATCCTGGTGGCAGAAGAGCGAGGGCAGAGATTGTCTCCTTTGCTCCCTCTACTCCTTCCAAAGAGTGGCTGGGGGGGGGGACAAGAATTTGTCAGAGGGACACAGGCAGGAGAGCTGATGCCACCTGAGCAGAGGGAGATCCCATAACATAGATGACACGCTTAGTGATAAAACCTGTGTCAGAAGAAGAAAGAAGTAGAGATTTTTATTGTTCCAGATGACGGGTGGTGGTAGACTGGTGGGGTGTCATTCTGACTGAAGGAAGAGCTGAGTAAAGTCATTTGCAATGGATTTGGGTTTGGATTATGTTGGTTTTTATCTTTTTTCTTTCACCTATTAAACTATTTTTAGCTCAGCCCACATAGATCACCAAGGAGCAGCATGCACAAAACCCTGGCCAGCTGAGGAGTGCCCTGAGGATATGAACCTGGACACCAAGACCCTTGCTTGTCCACAATCACAAGAGACCTCCATCAATCCCATGCCCTCTCAAAAGGGATTTTTCAAAGAAATACTGAACTTCTCCTGCAACTCCCTCAGACTGCTTTGGAGAGACATTATTGGGGCCTTGCAGTATTTGAAGATGGTCACCAAGAAAATGAAGAGGGAAATTTTCCAAGGGCATGGAGTGATAGGATTACACGGGGTGGCTTTCAGATTCAGGGAGGATTTAGATTAGACATTAGGAAGAAATAGTTTACTAAGAAAGTGGTGAGGCAGTGTCCCAGGTTGCCCAGGGAAGCTGTGGCTGCCCCTCCCTGGAGGTGTTCAAGGCCAGCTTGGATGGGGCCTTGAGCAGCCTGGACCGGTGGGAGGTGTCCCTGCCCAAGGAAAGGGGGTTGAAACTGGATGGGCTTTAAGGTCCCTTCCAACCCAAACCATTCTATGATTCTGAGAAGTATTGAAATATAAACTTTAAACTCAGATGTATTATTCTTAGATGCATTTCGTAATCTTCTTTAATGACACTGGGAAATGACTCTAAGGAGCTGTGCAAGACTTGAAGACGTGAAGAAAACAAGAGGAAGAGAAAGAGCTTGTTAGGGCTTTCTGGTTTTTAATAAGACCCAGGGTGTATTAGCTGATGAGTCCTTGAACCTCAGCTTCTTAAAGAAGATGAAGTGAAGCTCTCAAGAAATCAAAAGCAGAACTCAGAGTACTTTGAAGTATTAATTGGTCTCAGTGAGGATTCTTCCTGAGAAAGGCTCCCCAGGGACTCATTAGTGCCAAGAACTGGAGGCCATGATTGCAGGAGGGTAAAGGTGCTGTGCAGGCAGCTGTGATGCTGAGAGAAGCCTGGGTTTGCTTGGTTAAGCAGAAAGGCCAAGCCCTGACCCCCAGGCCCTGGGCAGGCAGATCTGGCTTTGACTGCAATGACATCTGTGTCATGAACATTCTCACATGGCCAAATCAAACTGGGAGCAGTTTGTCATTCCAAACAGAGGTCTGGAGAGTTATGGGAGATGCCAAGGCTCTCACACAGCTACATGCAGTTGTATAAGAGTTGGGTCCTAGAAGGTTAGGCTCATAAAATGTTGGATCCTAGAAGAGTGACAGAAAACTTGGATGTGAGAAGAGTCAGGTGATCGAAGGTTTGAGTCATAGAGGAGTAACAGAGAAGCACAGTCGTAGAAGTGTTGGGTTGTGGTATTCTCATAACAGAACTGGGTCTTAGATGATTAAGGTCATGAAAGGGTCACAGAATATTCAGGCCATGGAAGAATCAAGTTCTAGATGTGTGAGATTAGTTGGGATTTAAGAGAGTTTGGTCATAAAACGGTCACCAAAGGGTTCGTTCAGAGATGGGTTGAGTAATAAAAGAGTTTTAGAACAGGCAGGTCAAGGAAGAATCTGGTCATAGAAAGTTCATAGAAGAGTCAGGTCATGGAAAGTAGCATCACAGAACAGTCAGACAAGAGTCAGTTCATCGAATGGAGTTTTGTGTCATAGAAGGCTTGAATCAGGGAGAGGTCTGGTCATATAAGAGATGGGTGACAGAAGAGTTGAGTTAACTATGTCAGGTATAGAGGAATAGTAGAAGATTTCAGTCATAGAAGATCCATAAAATGGTCTCAAGTCATAGAAACATGAGAGTTTATTTGGGTAATAGAAGGGTTTTGTCACTGAAGAGACATTGAAGAGTCAGGTCATAGAAGGGTCAGGTCATAAAATGGTTAGGTCATAGATTATTCAGATCATAGAGGACTAAAGTCATACAAATTCATAGAAGGATCATAGATGAATTGGATCATAGAAGGCTTGACTCGTGGAAGGATCGACTCATAGAAGGCTTGTGTTTTAGAAGAGTGGGGACATGGAAGAATGGAGTGGTAGAAGAGTTGATTCCTACAAGAGATGGGTCCTAGAAAGCTCATAGAAGAGTACGATTGCAGAAAGTGTGTGACATCGAATTGTCAGGGCAGAGAAGCATTAGGTTTTAGAAGGGTCATAGAATTGTTGGGTCCTAGAAGTGTCAAGTCATACAAGAGGTACCGGGCAGCTCATATGCGAGTCATGTCATACAGGAATGACATCATAGAAGGGCCAGTTAATTGGTTCATAGAAGAGCTGGTTATAGAAGAGTGACACTTTGGAAGAGTCAGGTCTTAGAAGAATCAGGACATAGATGATTGGTGTTAACGAAGAGTCATAGAAGAATTGGGCCATAGAAAATCATGTCATAGAAGAGTCAGAGAATACTGAAGTCATGGAAGGTCATAGAATGCCTGAGTCACAGTAGGGTCTGATCATTTGAGAGACAGGTCAAAGAAGAGTCAAGTTGTAGATGAGCTGGATCATAGAGGAATAACAGAAGAATTCAGTCATAAAACATTCATAGAGCTGTTAGGTCATAGGACTCTAAGGCCATGAAAGTTTTGTGTCAGTCATAGAAGGCTCATGATATATTTGGGTCATGGAAGAGTCAAGTCATAGAAGTATGAGAATTTAGCTAGGAAAAGGAAAGATCGGGTCATAGAAAGATCATAGAAGAGTCAGGTCATAGAAGTGTTGGGTCGTAAAATACTTGTATTATAGAGGAGTTGAATCAAAGAAGAGTCAGGTCACAGAGAAGTCATAGAGGAGTCAGGTTATAGAAAGCCATGGAAGGGTCAGAGGAGAGTTTGGTCATAGAAGACTTGGGTCACAGAAGACGTGTTATAGAAGCATTGGGTTATAGAAGGCTCTTAGAGGAGATGGGTCGCAGAAAGGTAGGGTCATAGAAGTGATGGGTCACACAAGTGTGAAGTCATAAAAGGGACACAGAAGAGTCAGGACATAGAGGACTCAAGTCCTAAGAGTCACATAAGGGAATTACAGGCATCAACTCATAGAAGAGTCATTAGAGTGAGGTCATAAATGGCTCAGGTCACAGAAAGTCTTTGTCATAGAAAACATGGCTCATATAAGAGTCTATTCATAGAAGAGAAAGGTCTGTGAAGTATCAGGTCATAGAAGTGTGGGGTCATAAAAGGGCTGTGTCATGGAAGGGTGGTGGAATACAATCTATCCAAGCAAATGCAGATCTCTTCTCTTTCAGACACCTAGAAATGGAATCTGAAGGGACATGGTCTGGGGCACAGCCTTTAGCTTCCCTGCTCATCCACTGATCATTGCTGAAAAGAACATAAAATGTAGGTTTGGTTTTTTTTAACTGTTCCTGAAGCAACAAAAACTCATCATGGGACACCTGAACAGCCTTTGCAGTTGAGACTGAATCACGATATTGACCTTTGCTGAGCTTGGAGGATGCCGTCTGTGAAGTCCATCTGTCTTGAGCTCCGTGACCATGTCCCAGCTCTGTCTCCCATAGGAACATCTCCAGCTCCTCCTGCCGGTGCCCCTGGCTGAGGGCATTGCTGCCCACTGGGGCTGAAGCCCTGCAGCTGTGGCACCAGCCAAGCTCATCCCTGCCATCAGAAATCCAAGACCCCATGTGTGCAAAGGGTTTATTTTACATAAAGCAGATACAGGCCTGGGACAGAAGAGAGCTGAGTGTCTTTCCAAACACAGGTCTAAAGGCCAGGAAAGAAAAACCTAAATTCTCTTTATGGAAGGGCTTGGAGAAATGAGATCATTCCTTGTCCCCTTCCTGGGGTCCTGTTAAACGATGGGGCAAAAACAGTTATTCTCATGCCCTGCTGTTTTTCTAACAGAAGCAATGACAATGCAGGTCAGTATCTCCCCCCGGCTGAGGGAGGGAACATCAGGGATGGCTACAGCCTGTTTCTCAGCAGGTTCCCCTGGAGCCCCAGGGATACCTCGAGGGACCCCAGAAGGGGCAAAGAAAGTGCTGCCTTGGGCTGCTCCTCTGCTGCTGAGCTGGGCTAGGCTCCTAGCAGGGAGGGAGCTCATAATGAGACAGGAGTTCATAAAAGAGCCAGGTCTGTCCAGGAACAGCTCCTCTGCCAAGCCCAGCAGGACTGAGGACACTGCCTGTAGGCAGAGAGGGGAGAGGAGGGAGCAGAGAGAGGGGAAAGGCAGCGTGGGGTGGGAGGAAAGAGGAGGCTTCATTTTGAGAAAATCTTCACAGTCCTTCTCAAGGTGAGTCTCTGGGTGCAGGACAATGCAGGTGCAGTTCCTGGAGGGATCTCCTAAAGCCAGCACAGTCACAGCCTGTGGGATCTGTCAAGAGGGCTCTAGCAGTTTTTCCAGCAGAAAAAAATAAACAGGGTCACCTTTGCTCCACATCTCCCCATGATATTTCTAAGAGGACAATTCAAGGGGAAGATCAGGGCAGGGATTACGTACGTTAAACAACTTGGCTGGGTCTGTGTTTTCTGTTTCTTGCGCTTCAGGTATTTCAGGGGAGAAATGGACAAGGGATTCTCATGCTGGAAAAATTCACTGAGACTCCTGAGCTGTCTCTTTGAGTAATCAGTAGGTTTGATAGGAGCCTCCTTAATTATCTCCAGCTGCTCCTCTCTCATGGACAGCACCAGCATCACCTCTGCTGCACCCATCAGGATCAGTCTGTCCTGTCCTTTTCTGCTTATAAACAAGAACCTGTGCAGAGCTTCACATGGGAAACAGGCAGGTTTGTGTAGGGCCAGTGGCGTGAAGAGAGGGTGAGATGGGGTCTGTGAGCACTGACAGGGAGAAGATGTGGGACAGGGAAACACCTCCTATGAGGAAATCCCCAGCAGAAGGGATTGCATCAGATGATGAGAGGAAACATAAAACTGAGATATTGTGCAAGTGAAAATGCAGAAAAATCTGTGTGATCCCCTGCAGTGCAGCCCCTTCCTCTCAGCAAGCCCCCTGCCTCCTCTCCCACCCTGTAAAGCCTGTGCCCTCAGGGCTCTGGGCTCCAAGGCTGAGCCCCCTCCTCTGCAGCCACAGATCCAGTGCCCTCTCCAGAGCCCAGGAACTGAGAGCAACTGCCCAGAAAGGTTGGTGTCTAGGAGGGGATGAGCACAGCTGGGTAAGGGGAACGCTGTCTGTGTGCCCAGCTGCCTCTGCCCTGGCCTCTCTCAGACAGACCCTCACTCTGTTTCTCCCTGTTTCTCTACCTGTCTCTGTTCTTGCTGTTGTTTTCTTGTTCTCGCTGCCAGGCTCTCTGGGGATGGGAGTTGCAGAGTCAGGCACTGATCCTCTGTGGGGCTGTGGGCAGTGCATTCCTGAGGAATTAACAGACTCTTCTGTACTGAGATACCATTATTAGGACACTTGGCTTTCCTTGAAGTGTCCTCCCAGGCACTGAGAAGCCCTCCAGGGTGCAAACCTGTCCTATTGCAGCTTTGAGTTACCTGAATGTCTGTGGAAAAGTAAAGAGATGCTCCTTCCAGGGGGGTGTTAAGTTTGTGAAATGAGCTGTGTGAGTCCTGGGCTGAAAGTGGAATACTGAGACCTTGAGAAAGGGTTAGATACTCAGTGCTTGGCAGAAGGTTTATCTGCTTTCTGCACATCCTGGTGGCTTTTAAGGTGAATATGAAAATGTGATTACTCTGTCTCTGAAAGGTTCACGCTCAGGGCAGAGGGGACAGAGCAGCTCCCCTCCCTCTGCACTGTGTCACAGGCAATGACCTCACCTCTCAGGACTCCATCTATTCTCCCTGAATGCAGCAGGGATGTTTAAGTTTTCTACCATCCAAGAATACTGCCAAAGGTTACAGAAGGAGCTCTAAGATACCCAAACCTTGAGAGACCTGCCTTCTTCCATCTCACTTCCTCATCCCTGGCAGTGCAGATGCTGACAAGCCCTTTTGCACCAGGAGCAGTTCCACAAGATAAAGCTGAACCCCAGCAGTGTCCCCTGTCTTCATCACCCCATGACCCCCTGATTCAGAGGAGGGCTGACTCCTCTCAGCCAGTGGGCAGAGGCCCTGCTCCTCCCAGCACATTCAGCTGGCACCAAGCAGGGCTCCATGTATGGAGCTGGATGAAGGGCTGCAACTGAAAATGGAAAAGCAGCGGCAAGTGTACAGTGTCAGAAATGGCTTTGATTTTACTTAAAGAAGTCTCCTGTAAATTCTCACACTATTTTTGTTTTGATCAGTGCTTCACATCCAGAGGCAGCAGATGCCCAACAGCAGCTCCATCACCCAGTTCCTCCTCCTGGCATTTGCAGACACACGGGAGCTGCAGCTCTTGCACTTCTGCCTCTTCCTGGGCATCTACCTGGCTGCCCTCCTGGGCAACGGCCTCATCATCACCACCATCGCCTGTGACCACCACCTCCACAACCCCATGTACTTCTTCCTCCTCAACCTCGCCCTCCTCGATATTGGTTCCATCTCCACCACTGTCCCTAAATCCATGGTCAATTCCCTCTGGAACACCAGGACCATCTCCTACTCAGGGTGTGTTGCCCAGCTCTTCTTTATGTTGTTCTTGATCAATGCAGAATATTCTCTTCTCACAGTCATGTCCTACGACCGCTACGTTGCCATCTGCAAACCCCTGCACTACGGGACCCTCCTGGGCACCAGAGCTTGTGTCCACGTGGCAGCAGCTGCCTGGGGCGATGGGTTTCTCAATGCTCTGCTGCACACGGCCAATACATTTTCCCTGCCCCTCTGCCAGGGCAATGCTGTGGAACAGTTCTTCTGTGAAATCCCCCACATCCTCAAACTCTCCTGCTCACACTCCTACCTCAGGGAATTTCAGCTGCTTGGTGTTAGTGCCTGTTTAGTTTTTGGGTGTTTTGTTTTCATTGTGTTGTCTTATGTACAGGTCTTCAGGGCTGTGCTGAAGATCCCCTCAGAGCAGGGACGGCACAAAGCCTTCACCATGTGTCTCCCTCACCTGGCCGTGGTCTCCCTATTTATCAGCACTGCAATGTTTTCCTACCTGAAGCCCCCCTCCAAATCCTCTCCACTCATGGATCTTATGATATCAGTTCTGTACTCAGTGGTGCCTCCAGCACTGAACCCCCTCATCTACAGCTTGAGGAACCAACAGCTCAAGGATGCCGTGTGGAAACTCCTAACTGGATGGTTCTCTGAAGCAATGAACTGCTCATCACCTTCTGCATAGCAGTTATCATGCAACTCATGGCAGGCCCACACTGGCTTCTCTCTGTGTTATTGTTGGTTTTTCATTTGCAATAATCTTGTCTTCCTGTTTTGAATTCACTGTCCTCTGTTCTTACTGGTTGACTGTGTAAATGAGGAGCTGCTCTCTCTCTATGTTTCAATAAAATAAAGGGATATTCAATACCTTTAGTTTCCTGGTATCTTTTCTCTAAGGCCTTTTTGGATTTGCAGGGACAGTTCCTGAAGGCATGGCTGGAGGTTAAAAGAAGCCTGGCCTGGAAGCACTGCCAGGCACCAGCCCTTGATCTCCCAGAGCTGTTCTTTCACACTTCCACACACCCCTTGCCCTTCTCTAAAGCCTGAGTTCTCTGAGCTTGGTCAAACTTCCTAGGGTTTGAATCATATTTGGGTATTCAAAAAAGTGATTATTGAACTAATTAAACCTATGGCTGTGATCTACCTGGACTTCGGTAAAGCTTTTGGCACAGTCTCCCCCAACACCCTTCTCTCTTCCCCAACTTTCTCTCTTTTCTCCCTCTGGGGAGGACTGAGGGGCCCTGGGTTCCTTTTGGTGGGGTTTAGAGGGGGTTGTTGGTCCCTTTTTGGGGTGCATCCCAGGTAATGGACTCTTTTGGGGTGTTTGTGAGGGAGTTCCCAGAACCCTTTTGGTGGTTTAGGGATTGTTTGTGGTCCCAGTTGCAGGGGGTTGGGGGTTTCCTAAGTCCGATGTAGGGTGTTTGGGGCTTCTGTGTCTCTCTGGGGATCCTGGGTCTCATATTTTGGTGTGTGGGGGTGTTACAGGGTCTTTGCTCCTTTATGGGGATGTTCTGATTACAATTTGGCAGGGGAGTACTGGATTTCTCTTTTGGGGTTTGGTGGGGGTCCTTGGTCCCTTTTTTGAGGGGGTTTTTGAGGTTGTGGGTCCCATTTGTGTATTTGGGGTACCCTGGATATCTTTGTGAGGGGGTGATTGAGAGGCTCCTGGGTCTGTTGTGGGGGTTTGGGGAGGGGTGGGTCTCTTTTTGGGGATTTGGGGGAGATTTGGATCCATTTTGGGGGTTTTGGTGGAGTCCTCGGTCGGTTTTGGTGAGGTCTAGGTTCCCTTCAGAGTAGATTGGGGAAGTCCTGGATCCCTTTAGGAGGGTTTTGGGGAGGTCCTGCATCCCTTTTGGGGGGTTGAGGGGGTTCTGCTTCTCATTTTGTGGGTTTGCGGGTGGGTGCCCACGGTCCCTTTTATGAGCACAGGGAGCGTTCTCTGTCACTTTTGGGTGTGGAGTTGTGTCTTGGATCCCTTTTGGAGGGTTTGGGGGAGGGTCCTGGATCCCTTTTGAGGGGTGGGTTGGGGCTCCTGTGTCCCACTGGAGGGTGTGGTTGAGAAGGTTCTGGGTAAATTTTCAGGGGTTGGGGGAGTCCTGTGTCCTTTTGGGAAGCTCCTGGATCCCTTTTTGGGAGTTGCGGGGGTCCTGGGTCCCATTCCGAGTGGTTGGGGGTGGTCTTAGGTCCCATTTTCAGGTCTTTTGGGTGGGTTCCTTCGTTAGAGTGGGTCCTGGTTCCCTTTTGGGGCAGTTGGGGGGGTTCCTGGGTCCTTTTCTAGGGTTTTGGGGTGGGGTCCACGGTTAGAGGGGAGTCTTGGGTCCCTTTTGGGTGTTTGTAGGGGGCAGTCCTGGATGCCATCTGGGACTATCTTGGGAGGTCCTGGACCCCTTTTGAGGGCCTTTGGGGAGAGTCCTGGCTACATTTATGTGGAAGTTGGGGGGGTCGTGGTTCACATTTTGGGGGGGGCAGACTTGTGGAGGTCCTGAATTCATTTTGAGGGGGCTTTGGGGCACCTGTGTCCCTTTTGGGAGGTGGATTTAAGGGGTCCTGCTTCCCATTTGGTGGCCTGGGCCTTTTAGGATCACTTTTGAGGTGTTTAGGGGTCCTGGGTCCCAATGTGGGGGGGTGTTGGGTCTCATCAAGGATGTTTAGGTGGGTTCCAGGTTCCGTTCTTGGGGGAGTTGAGGTCCTGGATCACTTTCTGGGGGTTTGGAAGGGTCCTGGGTAACTTTTTGGGAGGTTGAGGGGGTCCTGGGTCCCATTCTGGGCGTTTGGCAGGGGTCCTGGGTACCTTTTGCAGAAGGGCTTGTGGGTCCTGGCTCCCTATTGGAGGTTTGAGGAGGGTCCAGGGTCCCATCTGGGAGTATTTTGGTGGGGTCCTGGGTCCCTTGTGGGAGGCTTTGGGTCAATTTTGAGGGGGTTGGGAGTGGTTGTGGATCCTTTTGTGGGTCCTGGATCCCATTGGGGCATTTTAGGTAGCCCTGGGTCCCATTGGGAGAGGTTGTGGTGAGGGACCCTGGGTCCATTTCAAAGGTGTTTCAGTGGGTCCTGTGTCCTTTTTTTTTTGGGGGGGGGGTTGTCCTTGGGTACTTTCTGAGGGGTATGGACAGGACCTGGGTCAATTGGTGGGGTTTGGGGGAGTCTTGGATCTGTTTTTGGGGTTTAGGGGAGTCCTGGGTCCCATTTAGGGGGGGTCCTGTGTTCTATTTTGAGGGGTGTGTGGGAGTTCAAGGTCAGGTTTTTGAGGGTCCCGGGTCCCTTTAGGGCAGACTGGGGGAGTCCTGGATCCCTGTAGGGGGATTTGGGGTGTCCTGGGTCCTGTTTGGGGGGTTGAAGGGGCCCTGGATCCCTGTTGGAGAGTGATGGGCCTCAGCAAACTTCATGAGGTTCAACAAGGCGAAGTGCAAAGTCCCACACCTGGGCCAGGGCAGCCTGCGGTTTCTATAGAGGATGGGGGATGAAGTGATTGAATCATAGAATCCGAGAATCATTAGTTTGAAAAGACCTCAGAGAACAATAGCTCCAATCATACCTGTCTACTACTAAATCATGTTCCCAAGCATCTCATCTACCTGCCTTTTAAACATCTCCAGGGATGATGAACTTCCAGGGGAACTTACACTGGACTGGGGGCTGATGTTGTGCCATCTACAAGAAGGGTCGCAGGGAGGATCCAGGGAACTCCAGGCCTGTCAGTCTGACCTCAGTGCCAGGGAAAGTCATGGAACAGGAGATCTTGAGTGTGATCATGAAGCACATGCACGAGACGCAGGTGATCAGGCCCAGAAAACACGGGTTCATAAAGACAGGTATTCCCAAACCAACCTGATTGCCTTCTATGACATAGAGACTCGGCTGCTGGATGAGGGAAAGGCTGTGGATGTATCTTCCTGGGCTTCAGTAAAGCCTTTGACAGAGATTCTCACAGCATTCTGCTTAGGAATCTGTCAGCCTCTAGCCTGGAGAGGCACACACTCTCCTGGGTTGAGAACTGGTTGGCTGGCCGGGCCCAGAGAGTGGTGGGAAATGGAGTTAACTCCAGCTGGAGGCTGGAGCAAGAACAGGAGCTGACAGAACCCTCAAGAACTGGAGGTCGTGCCATGGAGATTAAACTCTGAGCAATGACTGCACAGAAGCAGGCACGGACAGACCTGACCTACCCTGGCCGTGGGGCAGAGTTTCCTCTCCAGCAGAACCGGCACCGGGCACTGCGATGGCTGAACCACAGCTGCTTTGTTCCTCACACACAGAACAAGGCGCAGGCAGCTCCCAGCACAGAGACCACCTGCCTCCTCCAGATCCTCCTGGAGAGTGAGTGCAGAGGGTGCTTGCCCTGGGCAGCAGAGAGGTCTCCTAGGACACAGGGCAGCATCCCAGAGGATGACATCACAGAGGCCACGGCCAGACCCATGGGTTGGGTTGGAAGGGACCTCAAACATCCATCTAGTCCAACTCTCTGCCATGGGCAGAAACACCCTGAGAGACACTGAACGAGGATTTGGAACATCCAAATTTGGATAATTCTAAAATTGAGGGTTTGTTCTTTGAAAGAGTCTTTGGAAGATAAAAATGTGCTTTTGGAACCTATAAGTAAGACCTGACCTAAAGTTTTATTCCCAGAAATGATGCTCTGATACCAAACATGAAGGCTTTGTGGCTGAAAATTAACTTGAGAGGTTAAAAATTAAGACTTTGACTTCCACAATTGCAAACAACTCCAAAAATGAAACTTTGTTCCCTGGAAAGGAAGCTTTGTAAGGTAGAAATGAGGTAAATACAAGGCTTTGTCCTGTAACACTGAGGTTTTGAACATCTAGAATCTACTTTGCTCCTTAAAAATTACACTCTGGGATAATGAAATGTATCTTTAGACATAATAAAAATGAGAGTTCAGACTCAATATGTAACTGTGGCCTCCCAGGAAAGCTATGGCTATTAAAAGACAGACTGGAACCCTAAAATCAAGGGTTTCTGCTCTAAATATGAGACTCTGGGCACTCAAGGTATGGGTGTGGTGCTACAAGTTAAGTCTTTTGTCCCTGCAGGGAAGAAAAAACTCTTCAATCTTCTGTTACCCCGAGAAATGAAGCTCTTGCCAAAAATGCAGGACTTTGGGTGCTCCAATGGAGGCTCCGAACTGTAAGGGGGGGGGGGGGGGGGGTTGGATCCTTCATGTGAGAGTTTGGAGCTTCTAAAAGAGGCTTTGCATCCTACAAATGGTGCTTTGAAAATGAAATTGCATCTTTGAGCCGCGATATCGGGTTTTGTGCCATATAATGATGAAGTCGTAGTGAACAGGATGGCTTTGCACCCTAAAACTGGGACTTGAGAGGCTCAAAATGAGGATTTGAGCCCTCACAATTGAGGACTTGATTCTAACGTGAGGCTTTGTTCCCTGAAAAGGAAGCTTTGAGGGCTAAAAATGAGCTTTTTATTCGTATTAGAGGATTTTGTCTCTAAAACGGAGGCTGTGGAAATTTAAAACCAGATTTTGCGCTTTAAAAATTTTTGTTTAAAAATGAGTCTTTAAAGATTAAAAAGAAGGGTTAGAACTTACCAAGGAGGGTCTATACCCTAAAATGAAGTTTTGTGACCCAAAAGGCTGTTTCCCCCTCCCCCAGCATTGCGCTTGGAACCAGGGTTCTGGACAAAAAGGGAGGATCTGTCCCCACACTGGATCTGGGGGCACAGTCAAAAGGTGCTTGGGCCGTACAGGGCTGTGGCCCTTCAACTACACAATCAAAGAAACATTAAGGCTGAAAAACCTCTGGGCTCCCCCAGCCCAGCCTCCTGCACAGAACGTCCTGAGGCATCAAATCTTCTTGATTTGAACCCCCGTGGGTGGAGAATCCCCCGATGCCCTGGAGCCTCGTCTGGGGCTGCACTGCACTCACACAAAGGCATTTTCCCTCCTATCCATCCCAGAAGGATCCCACTCCTCTGGACAAGAAGGTGGATGTTCCCAGGTGTCACAGGAGTCATGGCAGACCGATACCTGTGTCCATGTTACTGGTCAAATGCCAAAATCCTTTCTTTTAATCATGGCCTCGGTGCCTTGTTGATGTCTAAAGTCTCTCTGTGGATGCTGACATGGACTGAGCAGCCTGGTCTGACCTCAGAGCAGGGCCTGCATGGAGGTGGCATTGCACTAGAGATCAGCTGAGCTCTCTTCTTCCCTAAATATTACTATGAGCATAAGATGTAGAGAACCACTCCGCAGGTTGGCCTGATCCTCCTCCAGTAGAACAAAGTGTGCCCTCACCCCTCATGCTGGGGGCTCCTAACTCCATCCTGACAGACCTCCTCCAGTTCCTCTCCACTTTCTCCACTTTCCTTTTCAAATGTGAGACTCACTGTGTCCTGTGGCATCGTCCTGGTGCCAGAAGAGTGAGGGCAGTGATTGTCTCCTTTGCCCAGTGTCAGGAGTTGCTCCCTCTGCTCCTCCCAGTGAGGGGCTGGAGGTGGGCAAGAAGTTGTCAGGGGGACACAGGCAGAAGAGCTGACCCCGGCTGAGCAAGGGGAGATCCCATAACATAGATGCCACAATAAGTGATAAAAGCTGTGGCAGAAGAAGAAATAAGTAGAGAGTTTTATTATTAGAGGTGATGAGTGATGGTAGACTGGTGGGGTTTCAGTCTAATGAAGTAGGTGGCAAGTGCTTTCATTTCCATTTACATTAGGTTTTATCTATTCCCTTTCACCTATTATACGATTTTCAGCTCAGCTGACAAGTCAAAAAATATTTCCATGGATCAGCACGGGCAGGAACCTTGCCGGCTGAGGAGATGGACCTGGGTGGAGGTCATTTCAAAAGATTTTTTCCAATGAAATATTGCTTGTCCCTTGGAAAATCCTCAGCTTGGAGAAGAGAAGGCTCGAGGAGACATTAGAGTGGCTTTCCAGTACCTGAATTTGATGACAAGAAAGTAAGGGAGGGTCTCTATCCAAGAACATGGAATGATAAGGGGGAATAGCTTTAAAATGCAAGGGAGAATATTTAGATCAGACATCAGGAAGAAATCATTCACAAAGAAGTTGGCGAGTTAATGGCTCAGGTGGCCTAGGGAAGCTGTGGATGTCCCCTCCCTGGAGATGCTCAAGACCAGGTTGAATGGGGCCTTGAGAAGCTGGGTTAGTGGGATGTGTCCCTGCCCATGGCAGAGGGGGTTGGAACTGGGTGGCCTTTAAGGTCCCTTCCAACCCAAATCTTTCTATGATTTTGAAAAGTATAGAAATACAAAGTTTAAACTAAAATATATTTTTCTTAGGTGCACTTTGAAATCTTCATCGTTAACCACACTGGGAAATGACTCCAAGGAGCTGTGCAAGGCTTGAAGACCTGAAGAAGTCTCCAGGCAGAGAAAGAGCTCGTTAAGGCTTTCTGGGCTTTAATGAGATGCAGGGTAGACTTGCTGATGAGTCCTTGAATCTCAACTTCTTGGAGAAGATTGAGTGAAGCTCTCAAGAAGTCAAAAGCAGAACTCAGAGTACCTTGAAGTATTAATTGGTCTCAGTGAGGATCTTTAGTAGCAAAGCTTACCCAGGGACTCGTTAGAGCTGAGAATTGGAAGCCATGCTTGCAGGTAGGCAAAGGCGCTGTGCAACAGCTGTGATGCTGAGAAAAAGGTTTGGTTTGCTTGATGAAGCAGGAAGACCAAGGCCTGACCCCCAGCCCTGGGCAGGCAGATCTGGCTTTGGCTACAATGACACTGGGGTCATGAACATTCCCACAGTGCTGAATCAAAGTGGGAGCAGATATTCCATCTAATTCCAAATAGAGGCCCGTGTAGTTCTGGGAGATTCCAAGGCTCTCCCACAGTTCCATGGAGTTGTAGAAGAGTTTGGTCATAGATGGGCAGGGTCATAAAAGTGTTGGGTCATAGAAGAGTGAGAGAAAACTTGTGTGTTAAGATTCAGGTGATGGAAGAGTTGAGTAATAAAGGAGTAACAGCGAAGCGCAGTCATAGGCAGTTTATAAAAGTGTTGGGTCATAGAATTCTCAGGACAGAACTGGGTCATAGATGCCCCTGTCATAAAAGGGTCATAGATAATTCAGGCCATGGAATAGTCAAGTTATAGAAGTTTTGAGTTTATATAGATTTTAGAAAGCTTTGGTCATAGAAGGGTCACAATAGGATTGGTTCAGAGAAGGGTTGGTTCATAGAAGAATCTCAGAACTGTCAGGTCATGGAAGAATCTGGTCACAGAAGATTCATGAAAGAGTCAGGTTATTGAATAAAGCATCATAGCACAGTCAGACAACAGTCAGAACATAGAATGAAGTGCTGTGTTTTGGAATGCTCGAGTTATTGAAGGGTCTAGTTATAAAAGAGATGGATAAGAGAATATTTAGGTATTAGAACAATCTGCTCAGGGAGCTGGTTGAGTTGCTTTCCCTGGAGGTGCTTAAGGTGAAGGTGGATGAGGTGCTTAGGGGCATGGTTTAGAGATAGGTGGAAATGGTTGGACTCGATGATCCAGTACGTCTCTTCCAGTCTGGTTAATCTATGATTCTATGATTCTATGATTTGTGTTATAGATGAATCAGGTTATAGAGGAATAATAGATGAGTTCAGTTCTAGAAGGTTCATAGAAATCTTAGGTCACAGGATATTCGGGTAATACAAGTGTCAAGTCACAGAAATATGAGAGTTTATTGGTTAATGGAAGAGTTTGTTGAGTGGAGGGTCATCCAAGAGTGAGTTCATAGAAGTGTCAGATCATAAACTGGTTGGGTCAGAGGTTATTAAGGTCATACAAGAGTCAGTTCAAAGAAAGACATAGAAGTATCATAAAAGAATATCATAGGAGCCACTCGGGTTTTCGAAGAGTCGTGTCATAGAGGAGTCACAGACAAGTGGGGTGGTAGAAGAGTTGGTTCATAGAAGAAGTAATGCATCATAGAATGTTCATAGAAGAGCAGTGTCATAGCAAGGGTGTGTCATTGAAGTCTCAGGTCATAGAAGTACCAGGTCATCGAAGGGTCATAGAATTGTTGGGTCATAGAAGTCTTAAGTCATAAAAGAGGCACCTGGCAGCTCATATGCATTTCAGATCATAACAGGAATTTTATCATAGAAGGGCCAATTAATAGACGACTTGGTTCATACAAGAGTTGGGGCACAGAAGGGTCAAGCTTTGTAAGAGTTGGGTCATAGAAGCATTAGGACATAGATGATTTCTGTCACATGAGAGTCAAAGAATTGAGCCATAGAATGTCACGTCATAGAAGAGTCAGAGAATATTCAAGACATAGAAGGTCATAGAGTACTCGAGTCACTGAAGGGTCTGATCATTTAAGATGCAGGTCAAAGAAAATGTGGGTCAGAGATGACTCAGATAACAGAGGAGTAGGAAAAGAATTTAATCATACAAAGCTGAAAGAGGTGTCAGGTCATAGAAGCCTCAGGCCATAAAAGATTTGAGTAATAGAAGGGTCATAAAGTATTTTAGTCATGGAAGAGACGAGTCATAGAAGCATGACAGTTTAGTCAGGAAATAGGAAGGACTGGGTCATAAGAAGGTCTCAGAAGACTCAGATAATGGAAGTGTTGGATCATTGAAGAGTTGGGTCATAAACAGAAAGTCATAGAAGGGTCAGTGAAGAGTTTGGTCATAAAAGGCTTGGGTCATTTAAGAGAAGTTACAGAATTATTTGGTTATTGAAGTCTCCTAGAAGAGTTGGGTCACAGCAATATCAGGTCATAGAAGTGTTAGTCACAGTACTGTCGGGTCAGAAATGGGACATAGAAATATTGGGATGTAGAAGAATAGAGTCATAAAAGAAGTCGTAGAAGAGTCATATAAGCCTCAGTTCATAGAAGAGTGATAATGTAGGGACATCATAGATGGCTCAGCTCATAGAAGACTTGGTTCATAGAAGGATGGTAAGACACAATCTGCCCAAGAAAAATCAAGTCCCCTTCTCCTTCCGACATCCAGGAATGGTATCTGAGAAGACAATGTTGGGCCACAGCCTTTATTACCCTGCTCATCCATTGCCCATTACTAAAAATGACATGGAATGTGGTAGTGGTGTCAGTGGTCTGGAAATTTCCTCTATCTCCATGACAATTAGAAGATGATGGAGAGCGGCCTCACTGTGACATTGTCCTGCTCATTCAGCTCCCTGGGATGTTTCCCTTCCCATCCCATAGAATGGGAAGGATTGCGTTTGCTCAAGTGATCCTTGACCTGATCACAACCCACAACTCGTTGATCTCCTGAAAAGTCCTGCCCTGAGTCACAGAAGCCTGGAGACAGGGTTGGGGAAGACAGAGGCAAAGAGGACACAGGGAATCTCAGATGTGTCTACTCCTGCTCTTCTTAAATTCAGCAGTGCCTACAAAGACTCTGTGTTTGTTTGTTTTTCGTTTACTCTTCCTGAAGCAGCAAACACTCATCATGGGGCCCTTGAATGGTCTTTCAAATGGAGACTGATTCATAGTCTGGACCCTTGCTGAGCTTGGAGGATGCTGTCCCTTAAGCCCATCTGTCCCGAGCTCTGTGACCACATCACAGCTCTGTCTCCCATATAAACAGCTCAGACTCCTGCTGCCTGTGCCCCTGGCTGAGGGCATTGCTGCCCACTGGGGCTGAAGCCCTGCAGCTGTGGCACCAGCCAAGCTCATCCCAGACATCACGAAACCAAGAGTCCAAGACCCCGTGTGTGCAAAGGCTTTGCTTAAAGGAGAGACACTGCTGGGATGAAAGAGAGTTGAGTGTCTTTCCAGCCCCAAATCTAAAGACCAGGAATGAAAAGCCTAAATTCTCTCAGTTGATCAACTTGAAGAAAGTACATAATTCCCTGTAATCTTCTTAGGGTCCTATTTGATGATGAGGCGTTAAAAATGATTCCCATGTCCACCAATATTTCTAATAGGATCAATGACAGTGCAGGACAGACATTTCTCTTCCCAGCTGAGGGAGGGAACATCAGGGATGGCTTCAGCCTGTTTCTCAGCAGGTTCTCCTAGAGTCCCAGGGACACCTCGAGGGAGTCCAGAGAGGGCAGAGAAAGCCCTGCATTGGGCTGCTCCTCTGCTGCTGAGCTGGACTGGGCTCCAGTTGTGTGTGTCCTGGGCTGAAAGTGGGGGTTGAGACCTTAGGAAAGGGTGAGAAATTGAGTGCTTAGTGGTGTTTTTTCTGCTTTCAACACTGACTTTTCAGGGTAACATGGACGTACAATACCCCTCTGTCTAAGAAAGGTACAAGGCTGGGGAAGCTGGGAACAAGAGCAAGGGACAGAGCAGCTCCACTCCCTCTGCACCGAGCCACATGCAATGCTCTCGCCTTTCAGGACACCCTCTGCTCTCCCTGAGTGCAGCAGTGATTCTAGAGGGATTCTGACTCCCAGGAAGACCTCCAGCTGAGATGGGAAAAGGCTGTCTTAGAACTGGGAGCACAGATGCTGCTAAGGAGAACCAGGAGTATTTTTAACTGGAAAATTAGAACAACAGCATTATCCACAGCATCCCCATGACACCCTGATGCAGAGCAGGGCTGACTCCTTGTAGTCATCAGGCAAAATCCCTGCTCCTCCTGCATATTCAGCCATCACCAAAGAGAGCTCCAGGCATGGAGCTGAAGGAGGGGCTGGGAGAAAAGATACTTTATGTGAGCAGCAGGGGAGGGGAATGAGAAATGACATTGATTTGGCTCAGAGACGTCTCCACTAACATCTTACTGTAATTTTGTTTTGTTCAGTGCTTCATATCAAGGGGCAGCAGATGTCCAACAGCAGCTCCATTACCCAGTTCCTCCTCCTGGCATTCGCAGACACACGGGAGCTGCAGCTCTTGCACTTCTGCCTCTTCCTGGGCATCTACCTGGCTGCCCTCCTGGGCAACGGCCTCATCATCACCACTATCGCCTGTGACCACCACCTCCACACCCCCATGTACTCCTTCCTCTTCAGCCTCTCTGTTCTTGACCTGGGCTCAATCTCTATCACTGTCCCCAAAACAATGGCAATTTCCCTCAGGGACACCAGAGCCATCTCCTTCTCAGGATGTGTTTCTTCAGTTTTTCTGTTTGCCTTTTTAATTTCAGCAGAATATTTTCTTCTCACAGTCATGTCCTACGACCGCTACGTTGCCATCTGCAAACCCCTGCACTACGGGACCCTCCTGGGCACCAGAGCTTGTGTCCACATGGCAGCAGCTGCCTGGGGCGCTGGGTTTCTCACTGCTCTGCTGCACACGGCCAATACATTTTCCTTGCCCTTCTGCCAGGGCAATGCTGTGGAACAGTTCTTCTGTGAGATCCCCCACATCCTCAGGCTCTCCTGCTCAGATTCCTACCTCAGGGAGATTGGCCTTCTTGTGGTCAGTGTCTTAGTAGCATTTGGTTGTTTTGTTTTCATTGTGGTGTCCTATGTGCAGATCTTCAGGGCTGTGCTGCAGATCCCCTCGCAGCAGGGACAGCACAAAGCCTTTTCCACATGCCTCCCTCACCTGGCTGTGGTCTCATTCTTTGCCAGCACCGCAATGTTTTACGACTTGAAGCCTCCCTCCATCTCCTCTCCATCCCTGTACCTGGTGCTGTCATTTCTGTACTCAGTTGTGCCTCTAGCATTGAACCCCCTCTTCTACAGCTTTAGAAACCTGCATGCAGTGTAGAAACTGATATCTGGATGGTTCTCTGATGCATTGAATTGCTCATCATCTTCTGCATAGTAGTTATGATGCAACTGGTTGCAGTCCCAAATTGGCTTCTCTATTTGTTGTTGATGTTGCTGGTTTTTCAGTTGTGACAATCTTGTCATCCTGTTTTTAATTCACTGCCTTTTTTTTTTTTTTTTTTTTTGTTGATTGGCTTTGTAAATGAGGATCTGTGCTCTCTGTGTGTTTAAACAAAATAAAGGGATACTCAATGACTTCTGTTTCCTTATGTCTTTCCCTCAAGGCCTTGATGGACCTGCAGAGACGGTTCTGTGGGCATGGGTGGAAGGGAGAAGAGTCCTGGCACAGCAGCACTGCCAGGCATCAGAGCGTGAACTCCCAGAGCTGTTCTATCTCCACTTCCACACTCTCCTCCTCACCCCTTGCCTTGCCTGAGGGCTCTGAGCTTGATCAGACAGTCTGTAGTTTCCATCATGTTTGGATGTTTAAAATGCAATTATTGTACTAATTTAAAGCATAGAAATTGATCTACCTGGACTTCTGTAAAGCTGGGTTTCAGCAAAGCCAGGATCAAGACAGTGAGGCCTTTTCCCACCAGGATCCTCACATATGAAATGCTACAAAGAGGCAACAGCGTGAGTTGGAGCAACCATGGGCAGATCACGGAACGGTGGGACGATTCCTCTGTGAGACACGTAGGGCCATCAGAGTGTGGAGACATCAAAGAGCTACTGCACAAAGTATTGGTCATCTGTCACCTGGGTGTCTGTCACAATCTATAGATTCAATAAGAACTGAAAAGTGGTTCATGTGACCACGAAGTATGACTTGGGTGGCACCTAGTGGTGCCTCCAGAATATGAAGAATCAGTGGGCAGCTCCTTATGCTCCCAGATCTTGAACTAGTTTAACAAGGTGATAGAAGGATGCTCACCAGTTCCAGTTGTCCTGCCTCTAGAACCACATTTGGCTTTTCCAGCACACTGCCAGGGAGAACCAGCACCTGGTCTTTCTAGAGCTGCTCTCTTCACATCTCTGAGATCTGCTTCCCAGCCCTTGTGCTCATGGAAGGTCTGAGTGCTGTGAGCTTGGTCCCACTCCTGCAATGTGGCCATCCTGCAATCACAGGCAGGGACAGGCAATGGACACTTGTGTGACAGGGATGATGGCCATGACGTGGCTGTGAAGGCCCGTGGGACAGAGAGAGCCTCACAGTCACTTCACTTTGAGAACAACATCCCCTAGAAGCTGCCAGAGTGCAGCACTGGGACGTGCTTTTAGTACTAGTGGTAGTTGTAGAATCATAGAATCACAACATAGAATCATGGATTGGTTTGAGTTTGAAGGGACCCTAGAGATCACACAGTTCCAACCCCCTTTCCATAAACAGGGACATTTTCACTCACCAGAGTGCTTAGAGCCTTATCCAACGTGGACTTGAACACCTAAGCACTAGTAATAAAACTAATACTAGTTTTATACAATGATATCAAGGCATTTGGCCCAATTATAGATTGTACATCACCAGCAATTGTCCCCTGGGCACCCTGGGGAAGCAGCCCCACCAAAATCATCCCAGATGAGTCCCACACAAAGACTATTTCCCTATCTGGCTGTACCTCTCAACCCTCTGCAGGGACTTTTACTGTATGGCTATCTCTGTCGTTCTTTGCTCAGTAGACAACCAACTCCACCACAATTATTTATAAGAAGGGAAGACTTTTCCAGCTGCTCTGGGTCCTTGCTCAGTGTTATGCCCTGAAATGTTTCTCAGAACCCTGCTCTCCCACCCTCTCCTTATCTGTGATGTGCTCCAGGCCCAACCATCCTTCTGACCTTGACAGGACTCACTCCAGGTTAGGCACAGTCTCCTTTGTGCTGGGAGCCCCGTACTGGACACGGCAGCCCTGATGTGTCCTGTGGTGGGTTAACCTTGGCCAGCAGCCATATCCCACCCCGCTGCTCCCTCCCTGCCCAGAACCAACGGGACAGAGGGAGAGAATGAACCAGAAAAGCTCAGGGGTCAAGAGAAAACAAAGGAGGTTCAGTGACCAGTGACTGTCACTGGCAAAGAATTGTGGACCAGTTGAAGGTCAATTTAATTTATTGCCAGTTAAGAAAGTTTTGTATTGGGAGAAACAAAGACAAAATATTAAAGCTCATTCCCATTCCACATTCTCTCAGACTGAAATGGCTCCATGTCTCCCAATTCCTATGCCCACACCAATCCCAGGAGGAGCATCCAAGGTGGACAACAAGAGGGAGTTAAAAGTCATTGAAGAACATCTCTGCAGCTCCTTCCTACCCACACTTCTCCCCTGCCTCAGTGTGGCTCTTCTCCATGGGATCCCATTGTATTTGCGGTCAGGGTTACGTGTGGTTCATCTCTTTCTCTCTCCTCATGGGGCAGTGTCATGGCCCTGAGATCATCCATGAACCTTCATGGCCCTGACCAGCATCTCCTGAGCCTCCACCAGACCCTCTGTCCATGGGCCAGAAGACAGTGAACACAGGACTGAATTTTAACACCAGGTTACTCTGAGCTGTAGGTGAGCAGACATAGACACAACCTGGCCTCTCCATGGACCTTGTTGAGTCAGACTTGCAGAGTCACTGCCCAGCTTGGCTCTTTCTGAGGTGAACAATGGAACGACATCATAGCCATCAGAGTTCCAGACTCCAGGAGATTCACAGAGGCCTAGGACCATTCTTCTGTCTTTCTTTCCATCAGGTGATCAGGTTTTAGAGGTGAGGCAGAAATGCAGGTGTGGTTTCAGGGTACAGATGATGGAAAGGGGAGAGCAGAGCCATCATATGACACGATATAAAGTCGATGCTTATTTATAATTGTTCCTTTCCTTTCGTGGAGAACTTAACCTGGATGTTCTACCGCTTTGAGCAACTAAGGTGACCGCAGCCATGTCCTTGTGTTTAAATTCTGCTTCCAGCCTAAAGCACCTTATAGGCTGGAGATGGGCCAGGAGACTGGAAGAGAGATCCTACTCCTCTGGAAAAGAATGTGGATGTTCCCAGGTGTCACAGCATCCATGGCCGATCTATAGCTGTGCTCATGGAGCCGATAAAATGCCAAAACACTTTCTTCTAATTCTGGCCTCGGTGCATTGTTCACATCTAAATTCTCTCTGTGGATGCTGACATGGACTGAGTAGCCTGGTCTGACCTCAGAGTTGGCTCTGCTTGGAGCTGGCATTGCACTAGAGGTCGTCTGAGCTGTCTTGTTCCTTAAGTTTTTCCATGAGCATGAGATTTGGAGACCCACTTAGTACGTTCCCTGAGCATCCCCAACAAGCTAAACTGTGCCCTCACCCCTCATGCTGTGGCCCCTAAGTCCATCCTGCCAGACCTCCTCCAGGTCCTCTCCACATTCTTCACTTTCCTTTTGAAATTTGAGGCTCTCTGGGTCGTGTGGCATCATCTTGGTGCCAGAAGAGTGAGGGCAGCAATTGTCTCCTTTGTCCAGCATCAAGAGTTGCTCCCTCTGTTCCTTCCAGTGAGTGGCTGGGGGGGGACAAGAAGTTGTCAGGGGGACACAGGCAGGAGAGCTGACACCACCTTTACAGAGGGAGATCCCACAACATAGATGTCAAGTTTAGCAATTAAAAACTATCAGGAGAAGAGAGAAATGGATAGTTTTATTGATCCAGATGACGGGTGGTGGTAGACTGGTAGGGTGTCATTCTGACTGCGAGAGGTGCTAAGTGCACACATTTGCATTGGTTTTGGGTTTCGATTATGTTGATTTTATCTTTTTTCTTTCACCTATTAAACTATATTTAGCTCAGCCCACATGGATCACCAAGGAGCAGCATGCACAAAACCCTGGTCAGCTGAGGAGTGCCCTGAGGATATGAACCTGGACACCAGGACCCTTGCTTGTCCTCATTCACAAGAGACCTCCATCAATCCCCTGCCCTTTCAAAAGGGATTTGCAAAAGAAATATTGAACTTCTCCTGCAATCTTTTCAGCCTACTTTGGAGAGACCTTATTGGGGCCTTGCAGTACTTGAAGGTGGTCACCAAGAAAATGGAAAGGGAAGCTGTGGATGCCCCTCCCTGGAGGTGTTCAAGGCCAGCTTGGATGGGGCCTTGAGCAGCCTGGACCACTGGGAGGTGTCCCTGCCCAAGGCAAGGGGGTTGGAACTGGATGGGCTTTAAGGTCCCTTCCAACCCAAACCATTCCATGATTCTGAGAAGTATTGAAATATAAACTTTAAACTAAGATGTATTTTTCTTAGATGCATTTCGCAATCTTCTTTAATGACACTGGGAAATGACTCTAAGGAGCTGTGCAAGACTTGAAGACGTGAAGAAAACAAGAGGAAGAGAAAGAGCTTGTTAGGGCTTTCTGGTTTTTAATAAGACCCAGGGTGTATTAGCTGATGAGTCCTTGAACCTCAACTTCTTAAAGAAGATGAAGTGAAGCTCTCAAGAAGTCAAAAGCAGAACTCAGAGTACCTTGAAGTATTAATTGGTCTCAGTGAGGATTCTTCCTGAGAAAGGCTCCCCAGGGACTCATTAGTGCCAAGAATTGGAGGCCATGATTGCAGGAGGGTAAAGGCGCTGTGCAGGCAGCTGTGATGCTGAGAGAAGCCTGGGTTTGCTTGGTTAAGCAGAAAGGCCAAGCCCTGACCCCCAGGCCCTGGGCAGGCAGATCTAACTTTGACTGCAATGACATCTGTGTCATGAACATTCTCACATGGCCAAATCAAACTGGGAGCAGTTTGTCATTCCAAACAGAGGTCTGGAGAGTTATGGGAGATGCCAAGGCTCTCACACAGCTACAGGCAGTTGTATAAGAGTTGGGTCCTAGAAGGTTAGGGTCATAAAATGTTGGATCCTAGAAGAGTGACAGAAAACTTGGGTGTGAGAAGAGTCAGGTGATTGAAGGTTTGAGTCATAGAGGAGTAACAGAGAAGCACAGTCGTAGAAGAGTTGGGTTGTGGTATTCTCATAACAGAACTGGGTCTTAGATGATTAAGGTCATGAAAGGGTCACAGAATATTCAGGCCATGGAAAATCAGGTCATAGATGTGTGAATTTAATTGGGATTTAGGAGAGTTTGGTCATAGAATGGTCACCAAAGGGTTCGTTCAGAGAAGGGTTGAGTCATGGAAAAGTTTTAGAACAGCCAGGTCAAGGAAGAATCTGGTCATAGAAAGTTCATAGAAGAGTCAGGTCATGGAAAGTAGCATCACGGAACAGTCAGACAAGAGTCAGTTCATCGAATGGAGTTTTGTGTCATAGAAGGCTTGAATCAGGGAGAGGTCTGGTCATATAAGAGATAGGTCAGAGAAGAGATGAGTTAACTATTTCACGTATAGAGGAATAGTGTAAGATTTCTATCACAGAATTTTTGGGTAATAGAAGTGTTGAGTAATAGAAACATGAGAGTTGATTTGGGTAATAGAAGGGTTTGGTCACTGAAGAGACATTGAAGATTCAGGTCATAGAAGGGTCAGGTCATAAAATGGTTAGGTCATAGGTTATTCAGATCATAGAGGACTCAGGTCATAGGAAATCATAGAAGGATCATAGGGGAATTGGATCATAGAAGGCTTGACTCGTGGAAGGATCAACTCATAGAAGGTTTGTGTTTTAGAAGAGTGGGGACATGGAAGAATGGAGTGGTAGAAGAGTAGGTTCATACAAGAGATGGGTCCTAGAAGGCTCATAGAAGAGTACGATTACAGAAAGTGTGTGACATCAAAGTGTCAGGGCATAGAAAGATTAGGTTTTAGAAGGGTCATAGAATTGTTGGGTCCTAGAAGTGTCAAGTCATACAAGAGGCACCTGGCAGCTCACATGGGAGTCAGGTCATACAGGAATGACATCATAGAAGGGCCAGTTACTTGGTTGATAGAAGAGTGAAGGTTTAGAAAAGTCAGGTCATAGAAGAATCAGGACATAGATGATTGGTATTAACGAAGAGTCATAGAAGAATTGGGCCATAGAAATTCATGTCATAGAAGAGTCAGAGAATACTGAAGTCATGGAAGGTCATAGAATACCTGAGCCACAGTAGGGTCTGATCATTTAAGAGACAGGTCAAAGAAGAGTCAAGTCATATGTGAGCTAGAAGCAAGACCCCATGTGTTCAAAGACTTTATGTAAAGCAGAGACAGGGCTGGGACAGAAGAGAGCTGAGTGTCTTTCCAGCCACAGGTCTAAAGAAGGGAAGAAAAGTCTGAATTCTGTCTATGAAAGGGCTTGGAAAAATGAGATCATTCCTTGTCCCCTTCCTGGGGTCCTGTTAATTGATGGGGCAAAAACATGATTCTCATGCCCAGCTGTTTTTCTAACAGGAGCAATGACAGTGCAGGACAGTATCTCCCCCAGCTGAGGGAGGGAACATCAGGGATGGCTTCAGCCTGTTTCTCAGCAGGTTCCCCTGGAGGCCCAGGGACAACTCGAGGGAGCCCAGAGGGGGCAGGGAAAGGGCTGCCTTGGGCTGTTACTCTCCTGCTGAGCTGGGCTGGGCTCCTGGGACAGAGTGGGCTTATAATGAGACAAGAGTTCATAAAAGACCCAGGTCTGTCCAGCAGCAGCTCCCCTGCAAAGCCCAGCAGGGCTGAGGGCACTGCCTGCAGGCAGCAAGGGGAGAGGAGGGCGCAGAGAGTGGGGAAAGTCAGGGTGGGGTGGGAGGAAAAAGGAGGCTTCATTTGGAGAAATTGTTCACAGCCCTTCTCCAGTTGAGTCTCTGGGTGCAGGACAGTGCAGGTGCAGATCCTGGAGGGATCTCCTAAAGCCAGCTCAGCCACAGCCTGTGGGATCTGTCAGGAGGGTTGTTGCAGTTTCTCCAGCGGAAAGAAAAACCAGGGTTACCACTGCTCCATATCATTGCATGATATTTCTAAGAGGGCAATTCAAGGGAAGTTCAGGACAGGGATTGCGTTAAAGATATAGAACTTTCCTCGGTCTGTGTTTTCTGTTTCTTGCACTTGAGGTATTTCAGGGGAGAAATGGGCAAGGGACTCTCATGCTGGAAAAAAACCCACAGAGACTCCTGACTTGTCTCTTTGAATAATCAGTAGGTTTGATAGGAGCCTCCTTAATTGTCTCCAGTTGCTCCTCTCTCATGGACAGCACCAGCATCACCTCTGCTGCACTCATCAGGCTCAGTCTGTCCTCTCCTTTTCTGCTTATAAACAAGACCCTGTGCAGAGCTTCACACGGGAAACAGGCCGGTTTTTGTAGGGCCAGTGGCGTGAAGAGAGGGTGAGATGGGGTCTGTGAGCACTGACAGGGAGAAGATGTGGGACAGGGAAACACCTCCTATGAGGAAATCCCCAGCAGAAGGGATAGCATCAGACGGTTAGATGAAACATAAAACTGAGGTGTTGTGCAAGTGAAAATGCAGAAAACTCTGTGTGATCCCCTGCAGTGCAGCCCCTTCCTCTCAGCAAGCCCCCTGCCTCCTCTCCCATCCTGTAAAGCCTCTGCCCTCAGGGCTGTGTGCTCCAAGGCTGAGCCCCCTCCTCTGCAGCCACAGCTCCAGTGCCCTCTCCAGAGACCAGGGGCTGAGAGAAACTGCGCAGCAAGGTTGGTGTCTGGGAGGGGGTGAGCACAGCTGGGGAAGGGGAACACTGTCTGCGTGCCCAGCTGCCTCTGCCCTGGCCTCTCACAGCCAGACCCTCACTCTCTTTCTCCCTGTTTCTTTACCTGTCTCTGTTCTTGCTGTTGTTTTCTTGTTCTCGCTGCCAGGCTCTCTGGGGATGGGAGTTGCAGAGTCAGGCACTGATCCTCTGTGGGGCTGTGGGCAGTGCATTCCTGAGGAATTAACAGACTCTTCTGTACTGAGATCTCATCATTAGGATACTTGGCTTTCCTTGAAGTGTCCTCCCAAGCACTGAGAAGCCCTCCAGGGTGCAAACCTGTCCTATTGCAGATTTGTGTTACCTGAATGTCTGTGGAAATGTAAAGAGATGTTCCTGACCAGGAGGGAAGGGGTGGAGTGGGGGGGGGCGGGATTTTGTGTTTCTGAATAGAGCTGTGTGTGTCCTGGGCTGAAAGTGGAATGCTGAGACCTTGAGAAAGGGTTAGATACTCAGTGATTGCCAGAAGCTTTATCTGCTTTCTGCACATCCTGGTGTCTTTTAAGGTGAATATGAAAATGTGATTACTCTGTCTCAGAAAGGTGCAAGCTCAAGGCAGATGGGACAGAGCAGCTCCCCTCCCTCTGCACTGTGTCACAGGCAATGATCTCGCCTCTCAGGACTCCCTCTGTTCTCCCTGAGTGCAGCAGGGATATTGAAGTTTTCTACCATCCAAGAACACTGCCAAAGGTTACAGAAGGAGATCTAAGATACCCAAACCTTGAGAGACCTGCCTTCTTCCATCTCAGTTCCTCATCCCTGGCAGTGCAGATGCTGACAAGCCCTTTTGCACCAGGAGCAGTTCCACAGGACAAAGCTGAACCCCAGCAGTGTCCCCTGTCCCCATGACACCCTGATGCAGAGGAGGGCTGACTCCTCACAGCCAGCGGGCAGAGGCCCTGCTCCACTCAGCACAATCGGCTGGCACCAAGCAGGGCTTCAGGCACAGAGCTGGATGAAGGGCTGCAACTGAAAATGGAAAAGCAGCGGCAAGTGTACAGTGTCAGAAATGGCTTTGATTTTACGTAAGGAATTCTCCCGTAACATCTCACTCTATTTTTGTTCTGATCAGTGCTTCACATCCAGAGGCAGCAGATGTTAAACAGCAGCTCCATCACCCAGTTCCTCCTCCTGGCATTCGCAGACACACGGGAGCTGCAGCTCTTGCACTTCTGGCTCTTCCTGGGCATCTACCTGGCTGCCCTCCTGGGCAACGGCTTCATCATCATCACCATCACCTGTGACCACCACCTCCACACTCCCATGTACTTCTTCCTCCTCAACCTCACCCTCCTAGACCTCAGCTGCATCTCTAACACTGTCCCCAAATCCATGGTCAATTCCCTCTGGAACACCAGGGCCATCTCCTACTCAGGGTGTGTTGCCCAGGTATTCTTTGTGGTGTTCTTGTTCAGTGCAGAATATTCTCTTCTCACTGTCATGTCCTACGACCGCTACGTTGCCATCTGCAAACCCCTGCACTACGGGACCCTCCTGGGCAGCAGAGCTTGTGTCCACATGGCAGCAGCTGCCTGGGGTGCTGGGTTTCTCAATGCTCTGCTGCACACGGCCAATACATTCTCCCTGCCCCTCTGCCAGGGCAATGCTGTGGAACAGTTCTTCTGTGAAATCCCCCCCATCCTCAAGCTCTCCTGCTCACACTCCTACATCAGGGAATTTCAGCTGCTTGGTGTTAGTGCCTGTTCATCTTTTGGCTGTTTTGATTTCATTGTGTTGTCCTATGTGCAGATCTTCAGGGCTGTGCTGAAGATCCCCTCGGAGCAGGGACAGCACAAAGCCTTCACCACGTGTCTCCCTCACCTGGCTTTGGTCTCCCTATTTATCAGCACTGCAATGTTTTCCTACCTGAAACCCCCCTCCAAATCCTCTCCACTCATGGATCTTGTGGTATCAGTTCTGTACTCAGTGGTGCCTCCAGCACTGAACCCCCTCATCTACAGCTTGAGGAACCAACAGCTCAAGGATGCCGTGTGGAAACTCATAACTTGGATGGTTCTCTGAAGCAATGAAATGCTCATCACCTTCTGCATAGCAGTTATCATGCAACTCATGGCAGGCCCAGACTGGCTTCTCTCTGTGTTGTTGTTGTTTTTTCATTTGCAATAATCTTGTCCTCCTGTTTTGAATTCGCTGTCCTCTTTTCTTACTGGTTGACTGTGTAAATGAGGAGCTGCTCTCTCTGTGTGTTTCAATAAAATAAAGGGATATTCAATACCTTTAGTTTCCCGATAGCTTATCTCCAAGGCCTTTTTGGCTTTGCAGGGACAGTTCCTGAAGGCATGGCTGAAGGTTAAAAGAATCCTGACATGGAAGCACTGCCAGGCACCAGCCCTTGATCTCCCAGAGCTGTTCTCTCGACACTTCCACACACCCCTTGCCCTTCTCTAAAGCCTGAGTTCTCTCAGCTTGGTCAAACTTCCGAGGGTTTGCATCATATCTGGGTATTCAAAAATGTGATTATTGCACTAATTAAATCTATGGCTGTGATATACCTGGAATTCCGTCCCTCCCAACATCCTTCTCTCTTTCCCAACTTACTTTCTTTTCTCCCTCTGGGGGTACTGGGTTCCTTTTGTTGGGGTTTAGAGGGGGTTCTTGGTCTGTTTTAGGGGTGGGTCCCGGGTAATGGGCTCTTGCCGGGTGTTCACAGGGGAGTTCCAGGATCTCATTTCGGGGTTTAGGGAGGATTTGTGGTCCTATTTGCAGGGGGTTGGGGGTGTCCTAAATCCAATGTAAGGATTTTGTTGGCTTCTGTGTCACTCTGAGACTCCTGGGTCTTTTTTTAGGGGAGTGGGATGTTTAGGGGGTCTTTGCTCCTTTTTGGGGATGTTCTGATTACAACGGGGTGGGAGTACTGGATCTCCTTCTGGGGGTTTGATTCTGGTATTTGGTCCCTTTTTGGATGGGGGGTTGTGGGGTTGTGGGTCCCATTTGTGTATTTGGGGTACCCTGGATACCTTTGTGAGGTGGGGCTTGAAGGGCTCCTGGGTCTCTTTTGGGGGAGATTTGGATTCATTTTGGGGGAGTCCTGGGTTGCATTTGAAGGGGTCCAGGTTCCCTTTAGGGCAGACTAGGGGAGTCCTACATGCCTTTAGGAGAGGTTTGGGGAGGTCCTGCATCTATTTTTGAGAATTGAGGGGGTTCTGCATCCCATTTTGGGGGTTGAGGGGGTCCTGGATCTTTTTTGGGGTGTTGTAGTTCTCCTTTGGATGGATTCAGGGGATCCCAGATCCCTTTTGGGGCTTGTGGGTGGGTGCCCACAGTCTCTTTTGGGAACATGGCGTGAATCCTGTGTCACTTTTGGAGGTGGATTTGTGTCCTGGATCCCTTTTGGAGGGTTTGGGAGAGGGTCCTGGATCCCTTTTGGGGGGATTTGGGGCTCCTGTGTACACTGAAGGGTGTGGTTGAGGAGGTTCTGGGTAAATTTTCAGGGGTTGGGGGACTCCTGTGTCCTTTTGGGAAGCTCCTGGATCGCTTTTTGGGGGTTGCGGGGGACATGTGTCTCCTTTGGAGTGGTTGGGGGGGTCTTAGGTCCCTTTTTCAGGTCTTTTGGGTGGGGTCCTTAGTTAGAGGGGCTCCTGGGTCCCTTTTGGGGCAGTTGGGGGGGTTCCTGGGTCCCTTTTTCGGGATTTGGGGTGAGATCCCTGGTTAGAGGGGTTCCTGGGTCTATTTTGGGGGTTTGTATGAGGCAGTCCTGGATGCCATCTAGGGGGATCTCGGGGGGTCCTGGGTCCCTTTTGAGGGGCTTTGGGGAGAGTCTTGGCTACATTTATGGGGAGGTTGGGGGGTCCTGTTTCACATTTTAGGGGGAGTGGCGCAGAATTGTAGGAGTCCTGAATTCATTTTGAGGGGGCTTGAGGGCACCTGTGTCCCTTTTGGGAGGTGGATTTCAGGGATCCTGGGTCCCATTTGGTGGCCTGGGCCTTTTTTGATCCCTTTTGGGGGGTTTAGGGGTTCTGGGTCCCTATGAGGGGGGTGTTTGGGTCTCATCAAGGTTATTTAGGGGGGGTTCCAGGTTTCCTTTTGGGGGGAGTTGAGGGGGTCCTGGATTGCTATCTGGGCATTTGGCAGGGGTCCTGGGTACCTTTTGCAGGAGGGCTTGTGTGTCCTGGCTCCCTTTCGGAGGTTTGGGGAGGGTCCTGAGTCCCATCTGGGAGTGTTTTGGAGGGGTCCTGGGTCCCTTGTGGGGGGCTTTGGGTCTATTTTGAGGGGGTTGGGGGTGATCATCAATCCCTTTGTGGGTCCTGAGTTCGTTTTGGACATTTGAGGGGGCCCTGGGAGGGGTTTGGTGGGGGACACTGGGTCCCTTTTAAAGTTGTTTTAGTGGGTCCTGGGTCCATTTTGGGAGGAGTGTCCTGGATACTGGGTGCCATTTGGGGGTTTGAGGTAGTCCTGGATCACTTTTGGAGGTTTGGGCGAGTCCTGAATCCCTTTTCAGGGGTGAGGTTTGAGGGGTCTTGAGTCCATTTTGAAGGGTATGGAATGGACCAGGGTCTCTTCTGTGGGGTTTGGAGGAGCCTTGGATCTGGTTTTGCTGTTTAGGGGAGTCCTGGGACCCATTTGGGGGAGGTCCCGTGGTTATTTTTGGGGGGGGGGGGTGGTTGGGGGAGACCCAGGTCAGGTTTTGGAGGGTCCTGGGTCCCTTTAGGGCAGAATGGAGGAGTCCTGGATACCTTTAGGGGGATTTGGGGGGTCCTGGGTCCAGTTTGGGGGGTTGAAGGTGCCCTGGATCCCTGTTGGAGAGTGATGGGCCTTGGCAAACTTCATGAGGTTCAACAAGGCCAAGTGCAAAGTCCTACACCTGGGCCAGGGCAGCCTGCAGTTTCAATAGAGCATGGGGGATGATGTGATTGAATCATAGAATCCTAGAATCATTAGGTTTGAAAAGACCTCAGAGAACAATAGCTCAAATCATACCTGTCTACTACTAAATCTTGTTCCCCAGCATCTCATCTACCTGCCTGAGGTCAGATCACGCTGCTCAGTCCATGTCAGCATGCACAGACAGACTTTTGGCATCAACAAGACACCGAGGCCATGATTAAAAGAAAGGATTTTGTGATTTGATCAGCACCATGGACACAGCTATTGGTTGGCCACGACTCCTGTGACACCTGGGAACATCCACCTTCTTGTCCAGAGGAGTGGGATCCTTCTGGGATGGACAGGAGGGAAAATGCCTTTGTGTGAGTGCAGTGCAGCCCCAGCGGAGGCCCCAGGGCAGCGGGGAATTCTCCACACATGGGGGTTCAAACTAAGCAGATTTGATGCCTCAGGATGTTCTGTGCAGGAGGCTGGACTGGGGGAGCCCAGAGGCTTTTCAGCCTTAATGGTTCTGTGTTTGTGTAATTGAAGGGCCAGAGCCCTGTATGGCCCAAGCACCTTCTGCCAGCGCCCCCAGACCCAGTTTGGGGCCAGAACCCTCCTTTTTTTGCAGAACCATGGTACCAAGTGTGATGCTAGGTTAGGGGGAAACAGTCTTTTGGGTCACAAAACTTTGTTTTAGGGTATTGACCCTCCTAGATAAAGTCCAATCCTTCTTTTTTTATCTTTAAAGACTCATTTTTAGCCCCAGAGCACAATTTTTAAAGCACAAAGTCTGGTTTTCAATATCCACAGCATCCGTTTTCGAGACAAAAGCCTCAAACATGGATAAAAAGCTCATTTTTAGCTCCCAAAGCTTCCTTTTCAGGGAACAAAGCCTCATGTTAGAATCAAGTCCTCAATTGTGAGGGCTGAAATTCTCATTTTGAGCCTCTTGAGTCCCAGTTTTAGGGTGCAAAGCCATCCTGTTCACCCCCACTTCATTATTATAGGGCACAAAACCTGATATCAGGGATCAAAGATGCAATTTTCAAAGCACCATTTGTAGGACGCAAAGCCTCTTTTTGAAGCTCCAAACTCTCACATAAAGGATCCAACCTCCCCCTTTACAGCTCGAAGCCTCCATTGAAGCACCCAAAGTCCTGCATTTTTGACAAAAGCTTCATTTCTCGGGGTAACAGAGGAATGAAGAGGTTTTTCTCCCTTGCAAGGACGAAAGACTTAACTTGTAGCACCACACCCATTCCTTTAGTGTGCAAAGTCTCATATTTGGGGCAGAAATCCTTGATTTTAGGGTTCCAGTCTGTCCTTTAACAGCCATAATTTTCTGGGGAGGCCACAGTTATATTTTGAGCCTGAACCCACATTTTTATTAAATCTAAATATACATTTCATTGTCCCAGAGTGTAATTTTTAAAGGACCAAAATTCATTCTGGATGTTCAAAACCTCAGTTTACAAAACAAAGCCTTATATTTATCTCATTTCTAGCTTCCAAAGTCTCCTTTTCAGGGAACAAAGCTTCATTTTTGGAGTTGTTTGCAATTGTGGAAGTCAAAATCTTGATTTTTAACCTCTCAAGTTAATTTTCAGCCACAAAGCCTTCATGTTTGGTATCAGAGCATCATTTCTGGGAATAGAACATTATCTTTCAAAGCTTCTTTCAAGTAACAAACCCTCATTTTTAGAATTATCCACAATTCTGGTGTCCCAAATCCTCATTCAGTGTCTCTCAGGGTGTTTCTGCCCATGGCAGGGGGTTGGACTAGATGGATGTTTGAGGTCCCTTCCAACCCAAACCATGGGTCTGGCTGTGGCCTCTGTGATGTCACCCTCTGGGATGCTGCCCTGTGTCCTAGGAGACCTCTCTGCTGCCCAGGGCAAGCACCCTCTGCACTCACTCTCCAGGAGGATCTGGAGGAGGCAGGTGGTCTCTGTGCTGGGAGCTGCCTGCGCCTTGTTCTGTGTGTGAGGAACAAAGCAGCTGTGGTTCAGCCATCGCAGTGCCCGGTGCCGGTTCTGCTGGAGAGGAAACTCTGCCCCACGGCCGGGGTAGGTCAGGTCTGTCCGTGCCTGCTTCTGTGCAGTCATTGCTCAGAGTTTAATCTCCATGGCACGACCTCCAGTTTTTGAGGGTTCTGTCAGCTCCTGTTCTTGCTCCAGCCTCCAGCTGGAGTTAACTCCATTTCCCACCACTCTCTGGGCCCAGCCAGCCAACCAGTTCTCAACAAAGGAGAGTGTGCACCTCTCCAGGCTAGAGGCTGACAGATTCCTAAGCAGAATGCTGTGAGAATCTCTGTCAAAGGCTTTACTGAAGCCCAGGAAGATACATCCACAGCCTTTCCCTCATCCAGCAGCCGAGTCACGTTGTCATTCATGTGATCAGGTTAGTTTGGCAAGACCTGCCTTTCATGAACCCGTGTTGACTGGGCCTGATCAACCGGGTCTCTTGCATGTGCTTCATGATCACACTCAAGATCTCCTGTTCCATGACTTTCCCTGGCACTGAGGTCAGACTGACAGGCCTGGAGTTCCCTGGATCCTCCCTGCGACCCTTCTTGTAGATGGCACAACATCAGACTCCTGTCCATTGGAAGTTCCCCTGGAAGTTCATCATCCCTGGAGGTGTTTAAAAGGCAGGTAGATGAGATGCTTGGGAACATGATTTAGTAGTAGACAGGTATGATTGGAGCTATTGTTCTCTGAGGTCTTTTCAAACCTAATGATTCCAGGATTCAATCACATCATCCCCCATCCTCTATAGAAACTGCAGGCTGCCCTGGCCCAGGTGTGGGACTTTGCACTTGGCTTTGTTGAACCTCATGAAGTTTTCCGAGGCCCATCACTCTCCAACAGGGATCCAGGGCCACTTCAACCCTCCAAACGGGACCCAGAACACCCCAAATCTCCCTAAAGTGATCCAGGACTCCCCCATTCTGCCCTAAAGGGACCCGGGACCCTCTATAACCCGACCTGGGTCTCCCCCGAACTCCCCCCCCAAAAAATACGCACAGGAACGCCCTTTAAATGGGACCCAGGATTCCCCTAAACCCCAAAAACAGATCCAAGACTCCCCGAAACCCCACAAAAGAGACACAGGTCCCACCCATACCACTCAAAAAGGACACAAGACCCCTTAAACCTCACCTTTGTAAAGGGATTCAGGACTCCCCCAAACCCCCAAAAGTGATCCAAGGTCCCCTCAAACCCTCAAATGGGACCCAGGACACCCCTGCCTCCCCCCAAAACAGACCAAGGACCCAGAAACTACCTCCAAAAGAGACACAGGGTCCCCTACCAAACCTCTCTCAATGGAACCCAGGGCCCCCTCAAACACCCAAAAGGGACAAAGGACCCCAAAAAGGGATCCACCACCACTACCAACTCCCTCAAAATTGACCCAGAGCCCCCCACAAGGGACTCAGGACCCCACCAAAACACTCCCAGATGGGACTCAGGACCCTCCCCAAACCTCCGAAAGGGAGCCAGGGCACACAAGCCTTCCCACAAAAGGTACCCAGGACCCCTGCCAAACCCCCAGAAAGGGATCCAGGACCCCCTCAACTCCCCAAAAAGGTACCCAGGACCCTTCCAAACCACCAGAAAGCAATCCAGGACCCCCTCAACTCCCCACAAAAGGAAATCTGGAACCCCCCTAAACATCCTTGATGAGACCCAAACACCCCCCTCATAGGGACCCAGGACCCCTAAACCCCTCAAAAGGGATCCAAAAAGGCCCAGCCCACCAAATGGGACCTGGGATCCCTGAAATCCACCTCCCAAAAGGGACACAGGTGCCCTCAAGCCTCCTCAAAATGAATTCAGGACCCCTACAATTGTGCCCCACTCCCCCTAAAATGTGAACTGGGACCCCCCCAACCTCCCCATAAATGTAGCCAGGACTCTCCCCAAAGCCCCTCAAAAGGAACCCAGGAACCCCCGAGATCCCCCCAGATGGCATCCAGGACTGCCTCATACAAACCCCCAAAAGGGACCCAGGACCCCCTCAAACAAGGGATCCCACCCCAAATCCCAAAAAATGGACCCAAGAACCCCCCCAACTGCCCCAAAAGGGACCCAGGAGCCCCTCTAACTAAGGACCCCACCCAAAAGACCTGAAAAAGGGACCTAAGACGCCCCCAACCACTCGAAAGGGGACCCAGGTCCCACACAACCCCCAAAAAGGGATCCAGGAGCTTCCCAAAAGGACACAGGAGTCCCCCAACCCCTGAAAATTTACCCAGAACCTCCTTAACCACACCTTCCAGTGGGACACAGGAGCCCCAAAACCCCCCAAAAGGGATCCAGGACCCTCTCCCAAACCCTCCAAAAGGGATCCAGAACACAAATCCACCCCCAAAAGTGACACAGGACGCACACAATACTCCCAAAAGAGACCGTGGGCATCCACCCACAAGCCCCAAAAGGGATCTGGGATCCCCTGAATCCCTCCAAAAGAGAACTACAATACCCCAAAAGGGATCCAGGAACCCCTGAACCCCCAAAATGGGATGCAGAACCCCCTCAGTTGCCAAAAAGGGATGCAGGACATCCCCAAACCCCTCCTAAAGGGATGTAGGACTCCCCCATCTGCCCTAAAGGGAACCTGGACCCCTCCAAACATGACCCGGGACTCCACCAAACCCCCCAAAATGGATCCAAATCCCCCAAAAGATACCCAGGAGCCCTTCAATTCCCCCCTCACAAAGGTATCCAGGGTACCCCAAATACACAAATGGGACCCACAACCCCAAAACCCCACAACACCCTCTCCAAAAAGGGAACAAAGACCTCCATCAAACCCCCAGAAGGAGATCCAGTACTGCCCCCCCAGTTGTAATTAGAACATCCCCAAAGAGCAGCAAAGACCCCCTAAACCTCCCAGTCCCCTAAAAAAGACCCAGGAGTCTCAGAGTGACACAGAAGCCCCCAAAATCCCTACATTGGATTTAGGACCCCCCCCCAACCCCCTGCAAATGGGACCACAAATCCTCCCTAAACGCCGAAATGGGATCCGGGAACTCCCCTGCGAACACCCCAAAAGAGTCCATTACCTGGGAGCCACCACAAAAAGGGACCAAGAACCCCCTCTAAACCCAAACAAAAGGAACCCAGGACCCCCCAGACCTCCCCAAAGGGAGAAAAGAAAGAAAGTCGGGGAAGAGAGAAGGTTGTTGGGAGGGACTGTGTCAAAGTCCAAGTAGATCACAACCATAGGTTTAATTAGTGCAATAATCACGTTTTTGAATACCCAAATATGATGCAAACCCTAGGAAGTTTGACCAAGCTCAGAGAACTCAGGCTTTACAGAAGGGCAAGTGGTGTGTGGAAGTGTCGAGAGAACAGCTCTGGGAGATCAAGGGCTGGTGCCTGGCATTGCTTCCATGCCAGGATTCTTTTAACCTCCAGCCATGCCTTCAGGAACTGTCACGGCAAATCCAAAAAAGCCTTAGAGGAAAGACACCGGGAAACTAAAGGTATTGAATATCCCTTTATTTTATTGAAACACAGAGAGAGAGCAGCTCCTCATTTACACAGTCAAACAGTAAGAAAAGAGGACAGTGAATTAAAAACAAGAGGACAAGATTATTGCAAATGAAAAACCAACAACACCACATAGAGAATCGAGTGTGGGCCTGCTATGAGTTGCATGATAACTGCTATGCAGAAGGTGATGAGCAGTTCATTGCTTCAGAGAACCATCCAGTTAGGAGTTTCCACACAGCATCCTTGAGCTGTTGGTTCCTCAAGCTGTAGATGAGGGGGTTCAGTGCTGGAGACACCACTGAGTACAGAACTGATACCACAAGATCCATGAGTGGAGAGGATTTGGAGGGGGGCTTCAGGTAGGAAAACATTCCAGTGCTGATAAACAGGGAGACCACGGCCAGGTGAGGGAGACACATGGTGAAGGATTTGTGCCGTGCCTGCTCCGAGGGGATCCTCAGCACAGCCCTGAAGATCTGCACATAGGACAACACAATGAAAACAAAACACCCAAAATATAAACAGGCATTAACACCAAGCAGCTGAAATTCCCTGAGGTAGGAATGTGAGCAGGAGAGCTTGAGGATGTGGGGGATCTCACAGAAGAACTGTTCCACAGCATTGCCCTGGCAGAGGGGCAGGGAAAATGTATTGGTCGTGTGCAGCAGAGCAATGAGAATCCCAGCGCCCCAGGAAGCTGCTGCCATGTGGACACAAGCTCTGCTGCCCAGGAGGGTCCCGTAGTGCAGGGGTTTGCAGATGGCAACGTAGCGGTCGTAGGACATGACAGTGAGAAGATAATATTCTGCACTGAACAGGAACATAAAAAAGAATACCTGGGAAACACACCCTGAGTAGGAGATGGTCCTGGTGTTCCAGAGGGAATTGACCATGGATTTAGGGACAGTGGTGGAGATGCAGCAAATATCAAGGAGAGCGAGGTTGAGGAGGAAGAAGTACATGGGGGTGTGGAGGTGGTGGTCACAGGTGATGGTGGTGATGATGAGGCCGTTGCTCAGGAGGGCAGCCAGGTAGATGCCCAGGAAGAGCCAGAAGTGCAAGAGCTGCAGCTCCCGTGTGTCTGCGAATGCCAGGAGGAGGAACTGGGTGATGGAGCTGCTGTTGGACATCTGCTGCCTCTGGATGTGAAACACTGATCAAAACAAAAATAGAGTAAGATGTTATGGGAGAATTCTTAAAGTAAAATCAAAGCTTGACACTGTACACTTGCCACTGCTTTTCCATTTTCAGTTGCAGCTCCTCATCCAGCTCTGTGCCTGGAGCCCTGCTTGGTGATGGCTGAATGTGCTGGGAGGAGCAGGGCCTCTGCCCGGTGGCTGCGAGGAGCCAGCCCTGCTCTGCATCAGGGGGTCTTTTGGTCATGAAGACAGGGGACACTGCTGGGGTTCAGCTTTGTTCGGTGGAACTGCTCCTTGTGCAAAAGGGCTTGTCAGCATCTGCACTGCCAGGGATCAGGAACTGAGATGGAAGAAGGCAGGTCTCTCAAGGTTTGGGTATCTTAGAGCTCCTTCTGTAACCTTTGGCAGTGTTCTGGATGGTAGAAACCTTCAACATCCCTGCTGCACTCAGGGAGAACAGAGTGAGTCCTGAGAGGCGAGATCATTGCCTGTGACACAGTGCAGAGGGAGGGGAGCTGCTCTGTCCCATCTGCCTTGAGCTTGCACCTGTCTGAGACAGAGTAATCACAATTTCGTATTCACCTTAAAAGCCACCAGGATGTGCAGAAAGCAGATAAACCTTCTGCCAATCACTGAGTATCTAACCCTTTCTCAAGGTCTCAGCATTCCACTTTCAGCCCAGGACACACACAGCTCGATTCACAAACACAAAATCCCACACACTCCCCCCCCCGCCCCACGCCCCTTCCCGGTCAGGAACATCTCTTTACATTTCCACAGACATTCAGGTAACTCAAAGCTGCAATAGGACAGGTTTGCACCCTGGAGGGCTTCTCAGTGCTTGGGAGGACATTTCAAGGAAAGCCAAGTGTCCTAATGATGATATCTCAGTACAGAAGAGTCTGTTAATTCCTCAGGAATGCACTGCCCACAGCCCCACAGAGGATCAGTGCCTGACTCTGCAACTCCCATCCCCAGAGAGCCTGGCAGCGAGAACAAGAAAACAACAGCAAGAACAGAGACAGGTAGAGAAACAGGGAGAAAGAGAGTGAGGGTCTGTCTGAGAGAGGCCAAGGCAGAGGCAGCTGGGCACACAGACAGCGTTCCCCTTCCCCAGCTGTGCTCATCCCCTCCCAGACACCAACCTTGACGTGCAGTTTCTCTCAGTCCCTGGGCTCTGGAGAGGGCACTGGAGCTGTGGCTGCAGAGGATGGGGCTCAGCCTTGGAGCCCAGAGCCCTGAGGGCAGAGGCTTTACAGGTTGGGAGAGGAGGCAGGGGGCTTGCTGAGAGGAAGGGGCTGCACTGCAGGGGATCACACAGAGTTTTCTGCATTTTCACTTGCAGAATATCTCAGTTTTATGTTTCCTCTCATCATCTGATGCAATCCCTTCTGCTGGGGATTTCCTCATAGGAGGTGTTTCCCTGTCCCACATCTTCTCCCTGTCAGTGCTCACAGACCCCATCTCACCCTCTCTTCACGCCACTGGCCCTACACAAACCGGCCTGTTTCCCATGTGAAGCTCTGCACAGGGTCTTGTTTATAAGCAGAAGAGGACAGGACAGACTGATCCTGATGAGTGCAGCAGAGGTGATGCTGGTGCTGTCCATGAGAGAGGAGCAGCTGGAGACAATTATGAAAGCTCCTATCAAACCTACTGATTACTCAAAGACACAGCTCAGGAGTCTCAGTGATTTTTTTTCTATCATGAGAGTCCCTTGTCCATTTCTCCCCTGAAATACCTCAAGTGCAAGAAACAGAAAACACAGACATAGCAAAGTTCTTTATCTTTAACGTACTCCCTGCCCTGATCTTCCCCTTGAATTGTCCTCTTAGGAATATCATGGGGTGATGTGGAGCAGCGGTGACCCTGTTTTTCCTTCTTGCTGGAGAAACTGCAAGAGCCCTCCTGACAGATCCTCAGGCTCTGGCTGTGCCGGCGTTAGGAGATCCCTCCAGGAACTGCACCTGCATTGACCTGCACCCAGAGACTCACCTTGAGAAGGACTGTGAAGATTTTCTCAAAATGAAGCCTCCTCTTTCCTCCCACCCCACCCTGCCTTTCCCCTCTCTCTGCTCCCTCCTATCCCTTCTCTCTCTGCAATAATGTCTTCCAATTCTCAGCTCTAATGAGTCCCTGGGGAGGCTTTGCTACTAAGGATCCTCACTGAGACCAATTAATACTTCAAGGTACTCTGAGTTATGCTTTTGACTTCTTGAGAGCTTCACTCATTATTCTCCAAGAAACTGAGGTTCAAGGACTCATCAACAAGTCCACCCTGCATCTCATTAAAGCCCAGAAAGCCTTAATGAGCACTTTGTCTGCCTGGAGATTTCTTCAGGCCTTCCAGCAATGCACAGCTCCTTGGAGTCATTTCCCAGTGTGGTTAAAGAGGAAGATTTCAAAGTGCACCTAAGAAAAATATATTTTAGTTTAAACTTTGTATTTCTATACTTGTCAAAATCATAGAAAGATTTAATTTAAAGGGACTTTAAAGCCCATCCAGTTCCTACCCCCTCTGCCATGGGCAGTGACACCTCCCACTAACCAGGCTTCTCAAGGCCCCATTCAACCTGTTCTTGAGCACCTCCAGGGAGGGGACATCCACAGCTTCCCTGGGCCACCTGGGCCATTAACTCACCACCTTCTTTGTGAATGATTTCTTCCTGATGTCTAATCTAAATCTTCCCCCTTCCATTTTAAAGCTATTCCCCCTTATCTTATCATTCCATGTCCTTGGACAGAGACCCTCTTGACATTCTTGTCATCAAATTCAGGTACTGGAAAGCCACTCTAACGTCTCCTCGAAGCCTTCTCTTCTCCAAGCTGAGGATTTTCCAAGAGACAAGCAATATTTAATTGGAAAATCTCTTTAGAAATGGCCTCCACCCAGGTCCATCTCCTCAGGGCACTCCTCAGCCGGCAAGGCTCCTGCCCATGCTGATCCATGTAAAAAATTTTGACTTGTCAGCTGAGCTGCAAAATAGTATAATAGGTAAAAGAGAATAGATAAAAAGTAATGTAAATGGAAAACAAAGCACTTGCCACCTCTCTCAGAAGACTGAAACCCCACCAGTCTACCATCACCCATCAACTCTAATGATAAAACTCTCTACATATTTCTTCTTCTGCCACAGCTTTTATCACTTATTGTGGCATCTATGTTATGGGATCTCCCTCTGCTCAGCCGGGGTCAGCTGTCTTCACTGTGTCCCCCTGAAAACTTCTTCCCCACCTCAGCTCACTGGAAGGAGCAGAGGGAGCAACCCATGACCCTGGGAAAAGGAGACAATCACTGCCCTCACTCTTCTGGCACCAGGATGATGCCACAGGACCCAGTGAGTCTCACATTTCAAAAGGAAAGTGGAGAAACTGGAGAGGATCTGGAGGAGGTCTGGCAGGATGGAGTTAGGAGCCACAAGCATGAGGGGTGAGAGCACACTTTGTTCTTCTGGAGGAGGATTGGGCCAACTTGCTAAGTGGGTCTCTACATCTTATGCTCATAGTAAAATTGAGGGAAGAAGAGAGCTCAGGTGATCTCTAGTGCAATGCCAGCTCCATGCAGGCCCTGCTCTGAGGTCAGACCAGGCTGCTCAGTCCATGTCAGCATCCACAGAGAGATTTTAGACATCAACAAGGCACCGAGGCCATGATTAAATGAAAGGATTTTGTGATTTGACCAGCACCATGTACACAGCTAACGGTCGGCCACAGGTCCTGTGACACCTGGGAACATCCACCTTCTTGTCCAGAGGAGTGGGATCCTTCTGGGATGGACAGGAGGGAAAATGCCTTTGTGTGAGTGCAGTGCAGCCCCAGACGAGGCTCCAGGGCAGTGGGGGATTCTCCACCCACGGGGGTTCAAACCAAGCAGATTTGATGCCTCACGACATTCTGTGCAGGAGGCTGGACTGGGGGAGCCCAGAGACTTTTCAGCCTCAATGTTTCTGTGTTTTTGTGATTGAAGTGCCACAGCCCTGTACGGTCAAAGCGCTTTCTGCCAGTGCCACCAGACCCAGTGTGGGCCCAGATCTTTCCTTTTTTTCCAGAACCCTGGTTCCAAGCATGGGGCTGGGGGAGGCGGAACCTGCCCTTTGGGTCACAAAACTTCATTTTAGGGTACAGACTCTCCTTGGTGAGTTCCAACCCTTCTTTTTTATCTTTAATGACTCATTTTAAGGGCCAGAGCACAACTTTTAAAACACAAAGTCTGGTTTTCAATGTCCACAGCCTCTGTTTTAGAGACAAAAACCTCAAACATGGATAAAAAGCTCACTTTTAGCTCCCAAAGCTTCCTTTTCAGGGAATAAAGCCTCATGTTATAATCAAGTCCTCAATTGTGAGGGCTCAAATCCTCATTTTGAGCCTCTCAAGTCCCAGTTTTAGGGTGCAAAGCCATCCTTTTCACTACCACTTCATGATTATAGGGAACAAAACCTGATATCGGGGCTCAAAGATGCAATTTCATTTTCAAAGTACCATTTGTAGGATGCAAATCTTCTTTTTGAAGCTCCAAACTCTCACAGAAAGTTTTAACAGCCATAGCTTTCTGGGGAGACCACAGTTACATTTTGAGTCAGAACCCACATTTTTTTTTATGTCTAAAGATACATTTTATTATCCCAGAGCTTAATTTTTAAGGAGCAAAGTTGATTCTGGATGTTCAAAACCTCAATGTTACAGGACAAAGCCTTATATTTATCTCATTTCTAGCTTCCAAAGCCTCCTTTTCAGGGAACAAAGCTTCATTTTTGGAGTTGTTTGCAATTGTGGAAGTCAAAATCTTAGTTTTTAACCTCTCAAGTTAATTTTCAGCCACAAAGCCTTCGTGTTTGGTATCAGAGCATCATTTCTAGGAATAAAACCTGAGGTCAGGGCTTACTTATAGGTTCCAAAAGCACATTTTTATATTCCAAAGCCTCTTTCATGGAACAAACTTTCATTTTTAGAATTATCCACAATTTTGATGTCCAAATCCTCGTTCGGTGCCTCTCCGGGTGTTTCTGCCCATGGCAGGGGGTTGGACTAGATGGATGTTTGAGGTCCCTTCCAACCCAATCCATGGTTCTGGCCACCGGTTAAGACTGCTTAAGTCTCGTATAGGATGGTTAAGGCTGGTATAAGCTGGTTTAGACTGGTTTAGACTGGTTAAGTCTGGTTAAGTCTGCCATAAGGTGGTTGAGGCTGGTATAAGCTGGTTTAGACTGGTTTAGACTGGTTAAGACTGGCTAAGTCTGCTATAATGTGGTAAAGGCTGGAATATGGCTGTTGAGACTAGTTTAGACTGGTTAAGTCCAATATAAGTGGGTTAAGGCTTTTAAAAGCCGTTTTAGACAGTCTAAGTCTGGTATAAGTCAGTTAAGGCTGGAATATGGCAGTTTAGACTGTTTTAGACTGCTTAAGTCTGTTATAGAGTGGTTAAGGCTGGAATAAGCTGGTTTAGATTGATTTAGACTGGTTAAGCCCGGTATAAGGCGGTTAAAGGTGGTATAAGCCGGTTTAGACTGGCTAAGCCTGGTATAAGGTGGTTAAGGCTGGAATATGGCAGTTTAGACTGGTTTAGACTGATTCAGTCTGCTATAAGGCAGTTATGTCTGGTTATGGATTTTTGAAATGGTTTAGACTGCTGAAGTCTGGGAGATATTTGTTAAGTATGGCAAAAGTCAGTTTAGACTGTGTTTAACTGGTAAATTTTGCTATAAGGCGGTGAAGGCTGGTATAAGCCAGTTTAGACTGGTTAAGACTGGCTACGTCTGGTATAAGGCCTGGCCTGATATGCGTCGTGCTGGGAGGGAGCCAGACCTGCCCTCAGATTTTTCTTCACCAGGCTCACTGCTCAGCTCCGCAGTTCATTCATTCTGGCACCCAAAAGCATTTCCAAGCCACAATCCCATAACTGACAACTCCTTTTTCCCCAGCTCTAATCAATTCCCCTCAGAAAGAGGGAGTCACAAACAAGCCGTCGACAACACCCTCAAGGATCCCACTCAGCCCACTTTCTGTCAAGGGATGCAGGCTCTCTTCAGCCAGACTGGGGCACGGGCCTGAATCCATGAAGCCCAGCTGGCTGAGAGATGCAACCAACAGGGTCCCCAGCCCCACAAGTGACTCCTCCTGCCCCACAAGTGGCTCCTCCTTCCACAGGAGCGATGGGGCAGGGTGTTAGAGGGCCCTGTTCATGCCCCCTGCCCCATGAATGCTCTTTCCCCTAGTGGCAGCCCTCAGGTGTCCCCGGCTCCTGGGACGGACACCAGGGAAACCCAGTGCCAGCGCTGCTGTGCCGAGTCCAACACGGGTAGACCTGGCACTCGGAATCGGCTAGACCTGACGGCTCCTCACCACGGCAGGTAGACCTGGCACCCAGAAGCCGGGAAGTGGCTGAAGTCTGCTTAGTCAGTCACTTCTCACGATTTGGGTAAAACGCACAAGACGGTAAAGTCTGCTTAAGGCTGGTTCATTCACTTAAGTCTGGTTAAGGTTGGAATATCGTGGTTTAGACCAGTTTAGACTGGTTAAGCCTTATATTAGTTGGTTTAGACTGGAATGTACTGGTTAAGTCTGGTATAAGGCAATTAAGGCTGGTATATCTGGTTTAGACTGGCTAAGTCTGGTATAAGGTGGTTAAGGCTGGAATATGGTGGTTTAGAATGGTTTAGACTGCTAAGCCTGGTATAGGGCGGCTAAAGCTTGTAGAAGCCGGTTTAGACTGGTTTAGAATGGTTAAGATTGGTTAAGTCTGCTATAAAGAGGTAAAGGCTGGTATAAGCTGGTTAAGTCTGGCTAAGGCTGGTATAAGGCGGTTAAGGCTGGAATATGATGGTTTAGACTTGTTAAGTCTAGTATAAGGTGGTTAATGCTGGAATATGGCAGTTTAGAGTGGTTTAGAGTGGTTAAGATAGGGTAAATATGCTATGAAGCTGTAAAGACTGGTATAAGGCTTTTAAGACAGGCTAAGTCTAGTATAAGGCATTTAAGGCTATAATATGGTGGTTTAGACAGGTTTAGAATGGTTAAGTCTGCTATAGGATGGTTAAGGCTGGCATAAGCTTGTTTAGACTGGTTTAGACTGGTTAAGACTGGTTAAGTCTGGTATAAGACAGTTCAGGCAGGTATAAGCCGGTTTAGACTATCTAAGTCTGGTATAAGGCGGTTAAGGCTGGAATATGGTGGTTTAGACTGGTTTAGTCTTTTTAAGTCCGGTATAAGGCAGTAAAGCCTGGTATAAGCTAGTTAAGACTGCCTAAGGCTTGTATAATGTGGTTAAAGCTGGAATATGGCAGTTTAGAGTGGTTTAGACTTCTTAAGGCTGGTATAGGGCCATTAAGGTTGGTATAAGCCAATATAGACTGGTTTAGACTGGTTAAGAATGGTTAAGTCTGCTATAAAGAGGTAAAGGCTGGTATTAGCTTGTTAAGACTGGCTAAGTCTAGTATAAAACGGTTAAGGCTGGAATATGGCAGCTTAGACAGGTTTAGACTGGTTAAGTGTGGTATAGGGCGGTTAAGACTCTTATAAGCCAGTTTAGACTGGTTTTGATTGGTTTAGACTATCTAAGTCTGTTATAAGGTGGTTAAGGCTGGCATATGGCAGTTTAGAGTGGTTTTTACAGGTTAAGTCTGGTATAGGGCGGCAAAGGCCGGTATGAGCCGGTTTAGACTGGTTTAGATTGGTTTAGGTGTATAAGTCTGCTATAAGAAAGTTAAGTGTGGTATAAGCCGGTTTAGACTGGCTAAGTCTGTTATAACGCGTTTAAGGCTGGAATATGGCGGTTTAGACTGGTTAAGACTGGTATAGGGTGGTAAAGCCTGGTATAAGCCGGATAAGACTAGTGTAGATAGGTTTAGATGGTTAAGTCTGGTATAAGGCGGTTAAGGCTGGAATATAGCGGTTTAGATTGGTTTAGACTGCCTAAGTCTGGTATATTGCGGTTAAGGCTGGTATAAGCCAGTTTAGCCTGGCTAAGTCTGGTATAAGACTGTTAAGGCTGGAATACGGTGGTTTAGTGTGGTTTAGACTGCTTAAGGCTGGTATAGGGCAGTTAAGGCTGGTATAAGCCAGTTTAGACTGGTTTAGACTGGTTAAGAATGGTTAAGTCAGCTATAAGTAGGTAAAGTCTGGTATTAGCGGGTGAAGAATAGCTAAGTAGTATAAGGTAGTTAAGGCTGGAATATGGCGGTTAGACTGGTTTAGAATGGTTAAGTCTGGTATAGGGTGGCTAAGGCTGTTATAAGCCAGTTTAGAAAGGTTTAGATTGGTTAAGAGTGGTTAAGACTAGTGAGCTTCAGCATTGAATCAGGTCATGAGTTTTTTACCTTTTTACCGGCTTTGTCACACAAATATGATAGGATGGAACAAGGCAGTGCCACTCTTGGCAGCAATATTTTCTGTTTTATCTTAGCACATCTATCATTAAAATAAAGCTACTAAAGTTACTTGCAGTGCCAGGTGTTATTTCAATAACTTTGGGACCAAAATGGTTTTGTTTCTCCTTTTTTAATGAATAACAAAAATTGACAGTGTTGGATGAGATTAGAGAAATGATGAATATTTTTTATATATTTTAATCTTATCTAAAATGAAACACAGACAATTTGAATAGCTGGTGGTGCACGAAGCTTTAAAGCCTGCATTGTTGGATTGACTCAGTGCATTTATTATTAAGCATTGGATGGGAAAAGGTTTTGTTAAAAGTATGGAAAGCACCTCCAACAGATGATTGGAAAGAGATCACGACTCTCAATGATCCCTGCATCAGTCTTGTGACCTGAGTTCTGAATATCTAAGCTGTAGTGCAGTATTTTAAAGATGTTGCTGAAAAAAAAATGAAAGGAAATTTAAAAGTTTGGGTTTATTTTTTTGCTTAAATGATGAATCTTTCTGGTTTACTTTCTAGAATAGCCGGGGATGCTATCAGACTCTAATATTGTGGCCAGCTCAGGAGACCAGCTAAAACCAGCACTAAGACCACCCTGAAGTAATGGTCATTGTCAACTCCCAGTTGGCAGAACTTGACAGCTGCCACCTGGAAGAAATGTCTGTTGCGCTTTTACAAGTTTTCCAATGGTGTGTATGTTTGGGTCTTCTACCTGTCTCAGGCCGTACTCTGAGTGATGCATCGAGTGTGATGACCCATGAAGATATTTCCTTTGTGCTCATCAAATCACTTAGTGCTAAACAACTGAGAGAAGAGTAGTTCAAAAGGAATAGTAACAGCATGGCTTCGTTTTAGTCTAGATGATAAACGTGTTGTATGTATCGTGTGAAATTGTTGCTGGGACCTGCCATGCAGAAGGGGAACGCAGCTGCCTCTTTAGTGTGTTCCTCACACAGTGCTGAATGTATCACATGGAGAGGGAATACCTGTGCTGATGCCAGAGCTGACCTTGTCAAGGGAGAAGATTGTTTTAAAAATGTATGGATCTTCCTAATGTTTTTATGTAAGAGCATGAGGAATAACTTAGTTGTGCCTGGGACATGTCAGTCTGTTTAATCTAATAGTATTGGGCATTTTTGGTTTTTTGTTGTTTGACTTCTGTTGAATTGTGATGCAAGCCCCTCAGTTTCAGTGGTGATTAAACTTTGCCAAGGGAGTTGTGTGGGTGCAAGGCATGCCCATCGTCATTATTTAAATATTTACATTACAGCACCTCTTGGATAGGCGGCAGGTAAGGATACATCGGTGTCCTATACGGGGGAAACAAAATACACTTCTGTGACCAACACTTCTTTGACCCGATATTGCTGTGACCCAGCTCCTCTAGGAGACTTCAATTACCAAATACTTCTGTAACACGTATTATATCACCCAAGTCTTTTACTACCAATCTCTTCTCTGACCCTTCTATGACTTTCTATAACGAGTCTCCTCCATGACTTTTCTATCACCCCACTATTCTGTGACCCAACTCCTCTGTCACCTGAATAATTTATGACCCAACTCTTCTATGAACAAACACTTCCACCATCTGAGTCTTCTGAGACCTTTTTATAGCCCGGTTTTCCTACTTCCTGATTAAAGTCCCATGTTTCTATGACTTGATTCTTCCATGACCCAAATATTTCATGACCCTTCTATGACCTAGATCTTTTATGGCCTGAGACTTCTTTGGCACAACACCTCTATCAACTTTCAGTTACTGGATTCTGCTGCTCCTCTACAATCCAACTCATCTATAACCCAACTCTTCCTTGACCTGCCTCTCAAATGATCAGACCCTTCTGTAACTCAAGCCTTCTATGACCTTGTATGACTTGTGTATTCTCAGAGTCTTCTATGACGTGACTTTCTATGGCCCAATTCTTCTATGACTGTTCTGTGACACAAATCATCTATGTCCTGACGCTTTTATGACCCAACTTTTCTACAGTGTGACCCTTCTTTCTCTCAACCGTTGTATGAACAACCCTACTATTAACTGACCCTTCGATGATGCCATTCCTGTATGACCTGTCACATATAGGAGCTGCCAGGTGCGTCTTTTATGACTTGACACTTCAATGACCCAGCAATTCTATGACCCTTCTATGACCTAGTGCTTCTATGAGCTGACACTTTAATGACAAACCCTTTCTATGACTCTGCTCTTCTATGAACCTTCTGTGATGCATCTCTTCTTCTATGAACCAACTCTTCTACCACCCCATTCATCTATGACTCCTCTATGAACCAACTCTTCTAAAATTTAGCTTTCTATGAATCAAGGATGCTATGACTAAATAGCATGAGGTTTATAAGGCCAAATTTCAGGTCCTGCCAAACAACCCTGTGCAGTGCTCCAGACCAGGAGAAGTCTGGCTGAAGAGCTGCCTCGAGGAGAGGGACCTGGAGTGTTGGTTGACAGCTACTGAACATGAGCCAGCAGTGGCCCAGGTGGCCAAGAAGGCCAATGGCTTGTATCAAAAACTGTGTGACCAGCAGGACTAAGGAGGTTCTTCTCCCTCTGGACTCAGCACTGGTGAGTCCTGGAATCCTGGGGTCAGTTCTGGGCCCCTCACCACAAGAAGGATGTTGAGGCTCTGGAGCGAGTCCAGAGAAGAGCAACAAAGCTGGTGAGGGGGCTGGAGAACAGGCCTGATGAGGAACGGCTGAGAGAGCTGGGGGTGTTTAGCCTGGAGAAGAGGAGGCTGAGGGGAGATCTCATTGCTCTCTACAACGTCCTGAAAGGAGGTTGTGGAGAGGAGGGAGCTGGGCTCTTCCCTCAAGTGACAAGGGACAGGATGAGAGGGAATGGCCTGAACCTCCACCAGGGGAGGTTTAGGCTAGATATTAGGAAAAAGTAATTCACAAAAAGGGTCATTGGGCACTGGAACAGGCTGCCCAGGGAGGGGCTGAGTCACCTTCCCTGGAGGCGTTTAAAGCAGGGGTGGACGAGGTGTTAAGGGACGTGGTTTAGTGTTTGATAGGAATGGTTGGACTCTATGATCCCATGGGTCTCTTCCAACCTGGTGATTCTAGGATTCTATTATTTCAGCCCCAAAGGTCTTGCAGGAATGCTGGAACTGTGCCAGGGACACAGGGCTCTGGGACGAGGGCAAAGGCAGGAGCTGAGTGATAACAGGGGTAGATGGGGGCTGGGGACACTCCAAGAGCCCCCACGGGCCATGATGACCCAGCTCCCACTCCTCCCAGTGGAGCAGCTGCCCCTTCCAGCTGAAGCAGCAGTGGAAGGTGGCCCTTTTCGACCTCAGAGCCCCTCAAGGTGCAAGGTCCAGCTAACGTGGCTGCAGCTCATCAGTGTCTAACCAGATAGCAACAGGAAAGGGCAGGAGCACAGAGCCGGCGAGGAGACTCCAAGCGCAGCCCACATCTTTCCCACATGCCCTAGCAGCCCCACGACACTGAGGCATTTCCCTTCAGCTCATCTCCCCACACCCCCAATTTCCTCCATCCCACAGATGGCAGGAGACCCCCAAGCTGCCCCAGGGTGTCCTGGGAGGAGGTGGAGACACCCCAGAACAGCTCCCGGCTGGAGCCCATTGAGGTGACCATGATCAGGCCCTTGGTCCTTGCTTCCTTCACCATCACACCTGGCTCTGCACCATGAGCACCAAGGGTGCTTCTTCCCTGAGTTCCCAGCCTCACACAGGCACAAGCTGGAGCTGAGCGCTGGTCCTCTCAAGCTCTGTTGGACTCCCAAGCTGGAGGAGCAATGTTTCCTCCTGTGACCCTGTCTCCAGGTTCCTTTCCTTCTGCCATCACTGCTAGCTTGAGCAGAGCCTCGGCAGGGAACCTGGTGCCACTGAGTCAGGCAGAGCATTGTGGAGGTGATACTGGTGGGGCAGCACCCACTTCTTGTTCCTGAGGGATCTGCTGTCTCCATCCACCCCATGCCAGTGGGAACAGGGTGAGACCTCCAAAGGGGTGGTTGACACATGTGGGCACTGGAAACACAGACTCCATCCTCTGGGAAACTTCCCCCAGGGCAGGCTGCAGTCCTGCACCTCTACAGGGAGACACGGGTGCAGAGATGGGGACAGAGATGTTGCTCTGGACCAGAGGCTGCCAGCAGGAAAGCTTTTGGGAGCAGGCCAGAGGGGTCTGTGAGCTTGGGCTGCCCCCAGGTCTCCTCAGGGTCACCCCAGGGGTGGAGGAGCTGCCAGCAGGGAGTGTGGTGGGGGCTGTAGCCCGGCAGGAGGAGGGGGTCCCAGGGCTGCTAGGGGTCCCTGCAGCCCCTGCCCAGCTAGGAAGCGGCTCTGGGGCTGTGAGGGCCCAGAGCAGCAGGAACAGCCCACGGAGACCGAGGCCCTGGCAGAGCCAGCAAAGGGGCAACCCCAGCCCCGTGAGCCCCAGCAACTGCCCTGCACCCTGAGCAAGGGCAGCAGGAGCAGAGCTACCTCCTGACCCCTGTTGGAGGTGATCCATGGCTGTGATATCCCTGGGGCTGGCAAGGGCATCCAGGGCACCTTGGCCACCTTGGGGCTGGCTTGTATGGGGTCATGGACCAGGGTACACCCCAACTCAGCAGCTCTGTTGGAACCTCTGAGCCATGGGGAGTTCCAGGTTAGGAGGTGGGAACTGCTGCTGGGGTGCAGCATGGAGATGTGCAGAGAGTCATTTTTGCTGGAAACTGCAGCTGGAAATGTCTCTCGCCTCAAGTATATTCCCCAGGGAGCAAGGGCTCTTGCAGCCCCACAGGTCTGAGGTAGCAGTTTCAGAGCTGTTTCCGTGCCCCACCGCTCTGTGCTTTTGTTCTGCTCCCTGCAACCAGCTCAGGGAGACACCCGGACCCCAGTCAGGACAGAACCTGCTCTGCTGGCACCCAAAAGATTTTAATGACACCAAACAAAGAATTACAAGGTGAAACAGATATAAAAAAAGAAGCAATGCCCAATTGTTCCTGCTGCTGTGGACAAAGAAAGACGGTTCCTGGTACTCATGGCTCTCCCAGCTGCACAGTCCTCTCCTCCCTCCTGGCTGCCCCCAGTCCCACCGCAGGCATGGGCTCTGCTGGCCTGGGACTCAGGAACTGCTGAGCACTGAGCTCCTGGTCCCAGTCTGTGTGTCCCCAGGGGGATAGGCCAGGGACATTTCTTCAGCATCATCATAGCCCATGCTCTCTGGAGATGGACAGTAAATATCTCCCTCAGCTCCAGGGGCCGCAGTGCTGCTCTGAGAGTGCAGGTTTGCCCCTGCAAGCAGCAAGACCCCTCCTGGACTGTGCATCACCTTCCTCCCTCTGCTCCCTGGCCTTCAGATGTTCCACACCCTCTCCCACCCCTGGCTCTCCAAAGAAAGCTCCACAGCACCTTCCCCACCACAGGATTTTTCTCAGCAAGTCATCTGGCACCAGGGTGACACCCTGGAACCAGCAGTGCTCTCTTTCCCTCTCACCTCCAGGTGTATCCCTGGGTCCTGCTCCCTTTTCTGGTGCCCCAGGCATTTCCCAGCCTCCCTGTCCAGACACAGGATCTTGCTCAGGGTCAGGAACCTCCCTGGCATCATCATAACCATCTGCTGGGTCACCTGCAGGCGAGACAGGGGTCTCTGAAAGGAGAAGGGAGGATGGGAGGATGAGCAAGGACATGGGGCTCAGACACTGGTGTTGGCAGCACCACAGGAGACCCTGCCATGTCCTCTCCAGCTCTGACAGCGACACTCAGCAACACCACTGTTCTACACATCTGCAGGTGAGAGAGACTAACCCCTTCCTGCCCTCCAGTACCTGGCACTGACCCCAGACCATCCTCCTCCTTGCTGTCCCCTGGGTGCAGCTCGGTGAGGGACCCCTCAGAATGGGAGCCTGGGGAGAGGCACAGCGGGGTTGAGAGGAGCGTGCTCTGCTGAGCTGACTCATGGTCAGCGCTGCTGTGGACAAGGGATGCACAGCACCAGGGCTGTGTGTGGAGGAGGGCTCAGGGCTCCCCCTGCACCCCTGGGACAAAGCCCGTCCCAGAGGGGCTCCCAGAGCTGCCCCAGAACAGCCCCTTCCTTCAGCCCTCGGGTGTCACAGGGGATGCAGGGGCAGGGAGAGAGAAACTGACCCTGGCTGGGACGGGCAGGACTTGTGAGGAGGAAGCTCCTCTCCCGGGCCCAGGACCTGGCTGCTCTCCCCACACACTCCACAACACCAGCACGGCAGGTACTGTGGGTCAGGGGCTGAAGTGGGTCATCCCTGGGTGGGACTGGAGACAGAGCCCTCCAAATGTGCCTCCCATGAGGGATACACACCCACCTGAGCTGCTGAACCTCGCCTGCTTCTCCCATGCTGGGCTGTTCCCGATCTCCTCGTACACGGCCTCAGAGAAGGGCTCCCACGTTCTCTCAGAGCCTGCAGATGGATCAGGACAGGTTTGTGGACACACAGAGAGGGGCCAGGACCCTGCTCTGCTCCCCATCCCCACTGCCTGGGCCAGCCCAGAGCTGTCCCCACCCAACAGCTCCACTGTGCTGTTTGGGCACCGCTGCACCCTCTCAGGGATGGTACATGCCCCTATGGAGATGTTCTACGGCAGCAACACCCTCACACTGTCCCTCAGAGACAGACCATGTGCCCCTCTGCCCCTGGATCAGGTCCTGGTACTGAGCTGGGAGCAGCTTCTGCTTTTCCTCTCCCCTTTGCTCCGTACCCTCTCTGCCCCACAGATCCATAGCACGGTCCATGCTCTTCTGTGGGGAGGTCAGGGCTGGATGGAGGAACAGCCCTGGGACCTGGAACCTCGTGATTGACCCTGCTGCCCCCCACTCCTCCTGGCAGCTCCCCTGACCCAGAGCCCTTCCACCTCTTCCCTGAGCTCTGCCCCTGCTCATTCTCAGCCTTCTCCCCTCTGATCCTATCTCCCCCAGCTCAGCTCTGCTGTTTCTCTCCCTGCCCCATCCCTGCCTGGACTCTGTCTCTGGCTGCTGGTGGCCCATGGCCAGGCAGGTGATGGGGCAGCGTGTGGGGCAGCAGGCAGCACACACTCTTGTCCCCACAGCTCTGCCCTAATCCCTCACTGACACCCACACTCCCCCTGGCCTGGCTAGGAGGCCCCTTCCGTCGGGGCCAGGGAGAAGGACCCACCCCTGCGCTCAGCCCTGGCGCTTCGCACTTGCCCAGCCAGGAGGGCCAGGAGCAGGCAGAGCAGGGCTCCCAGGAGGATGCAGATGATGATGGGCAAGGAGACTCTCCCACTGCTGCTCAGGAGGGCCCGGGTGGGATCTGCAGGGGCAGAGAACCAGAAAGGGCAGCACCAGGGCTGGGAGAGGTGAGGCTGAGACACATGGCTCCCACCCTCTATTATAAGGTGGGTGCAGAACCCAGGGGCTGAGGATGGGGATCTCCTTCCCTGCCAGGTAAATGACAGCTGTCCCCAATCTCACCCCTAACCCAGGGGCTGAAGATTGGGATCTCCCTCCCTGCCAGGTAAATGACAGCTGTCCCCAACCTCACCCCTAACCCAGTGCCTCCTTTGGGGAGTTTCACACTCTGGCCAGGAGCCCCTTACCCCGGCTGTGGGTCCCAGAGCAGCCCTGGGCATCCCCAGTGCAGTGGAGAGGACAGATTACCTGCTTCGGGAGGTGGTGCTGCCGTGGTGGATGCAGCTGCAAGGGATGAGAAGGAGAGTTCGGCTGAGAGGTTTGGCATGCAAGCAGCAGGGAGCTGCTTTCTGACACGATGTCTGTATATGTGTTTCCCCATCTATCTCTTCCCCATCCCACCCGCATCACCCCTCCTGCCGGGCTGGGCAGGGGCACTGGGATGCAGGCCAGCGCACTGCTCTGAGCACAGGCAGCCCAGGAGATGCCCTGGAGGTTGCAGGGACCCACAGGCAGAATCTGAAGCATATCCCATCCCATGAAGACTGAAGGCTTATTGCCAGTACCTAGGAGGCCCTCTCAGATCCTCCACTCACCCGAGCAGTTCACAGCCGCATCCTCCTTGTGCCGGCAGAGCCCCCTGTCCCCAGTCTGGGCCCAGCAGTCCTGCAGAGACAGCTCTGTCCCCTGGCACTCCACCCGCTCCAGCCAGATGGGGCCTGAGCCCTCCCCAAACGCCGCCTCACCCAGGGCAGACACCGCAGGGCCGCAGCCCAGCTGCCTGCACGCCACCTCAGCATCCCGCATGTCCCAGGAGTCGTCGCACACCGTCCCCCAGGAGCCACGGTGCCACACCTCCACTCTGCCTGAGCATCTATTCTTGCCTCCTATAGCACAGATCTTCTCCCTGTCTGGAGAAGGCAGAGACCTCCGTGGGCAGTGGGAGAGCAGGCAGAGCCTGGCCGGGCAAGAGGGGTGGAGAGGAGCTGCTACCTGTGCAGCTGGTGGAGCTTGGGCACTCGGTCCCGAGGGCGGGGGGAACTTCTGGCTGCTTCCCTGCAAAAGAAAATGTGGCAGTGAAGAGGCTTCTGCAGTGGGTACAGCAGAGCGTAGGCTGAGCTCTTCTTCTGCCTTCTTGTACCATCTCCCTCATGACAGCAGCTGAGCCTAGGACACTTAGAGGACATGCACGGCACTGACTGCCCAGCCCCAGAGGGACCCTGGTTCTTAGAGCAGCAGAAGGCTCCCATGGAGAGGATGCTCCTCAGAGCCCCCGTGTGGTCTCTTCTGAGATCATGCCTGGAGACACCTCTGCCTCCCCCAGGATCTGCTGCGAATCAGGCTGGCAGCTGCTGGGCAACATGTGGGGCTCTGAGAGCTCAAACCCCACTTTCTTCCCCAGGAGCAGAAGGGTCTGGCATGGAAAGACAAACCTCTGTCTCTGTGCTGGAGAAGGGGCAGAGCTGGGGGGAGGCTGGTGACCGGGTAGCTCAGAATTACCATGGCAGGAGATGTGGGTCTCATCTCGTGGGTCATTGCACGACTGTGGGTCCCAGGGGTCGGAGGGGCACTGCCAGAAGGAGCTGTTTCTCTCCCCACACTCCACGCGATCCAGCCAGGTGACACCAGACACTGTGCCAGAGGTGCCTTGTGTCTCGAGGAACCCTCTGTCCCCACAGCCCAGCTCCTTGCATGCCAGCGACACTGCTCTGGGAGTCATCGAGTTGGAGCAGACGCTGCCCCACGTCCCGTTATAGAGAACCTGCAGGCGCCCGGAGCAGCTGGTGCTGTTCTCCAGCCTTAAGGCTACGAACTCTGGGAGGAGAAGTACAAAGAGTATCAGGCTGCTTTGGGTGGTGGAAGCAAGGATGTTCCAGCACCCCCAGGCCCTCAGCCAGGCAAAGACATGACCAATAAGTCTGAGGAGACCTTAGAGACGCTTCCAATACGGAAAGTGGCTCCAGGAAAGCTGGAGAGGGGCTCTTGATCAGGGAGGTCAGGGATTGGAGGACGAGGGGCAATAGATTTCATCTGAAAGAGGGGAGATTGAGATGACATTTTAGAAGGAAATATTTTGCTGTGAGGGTGAAGAGGCCCTGGCCAAGGTTGTCCAGAGAACTGGTGGCTGCCTCATCCCTGGAGGTGTTGAAGGCCAGGTTGGATGGGGCTTGGAGAACCTGATCCAGTGGGAGGTTGGAACTGGATGGGTTTGACATCCCTTCAAACACCAAGTGTTCCATGATCTAGGTCTGCCTTGCACTGGTGGATGGAGAAAGATCCAGGATGGACATGCACCCCTGCCCTCCTTGCTATCCCTTGGAAGAAGTTGAGCTCTCCAGGGATCCCCGGTGGGACTGAGGGGACGTGTGCATGGCTTTCCTGGGATGATCTCGGGCAGGGGCTCAGAGGTGGCCAGGAACAGCCTCAGCTGTTGACCACTCTCTCCTTGTCCCTGTTTCCCTGTCTCTGAGTCCTCCCCAGCTCCTCGAACTGACCTGAGCAGTTGACTCCTGCATCCTCTTTGTGCCCACAGTCGTGCTGCCCCCAGGCCCTTGGTGGGCAGTCCCAGAGAGCTCCTTCAGCCCCGGAGCAGTTCACGTCATCCAGCCAGATCTGCCCAGAGCCTTCCCCAAACCGAGCAGAACCAGGTGCCTCCACTGCTCCCCCACAGCCCAGCTGGTGGCACACGACAGTGGCATCAGGCAGGTCCCAGCCGTCATCGCAGACGGTGCCCCAGCTGCCCTGGTGGTAGATCTCCACTCTCCCGGCACAGCGCCCTTGCCCATTCACCAGCCACACGCGCCGGCTCCCTGCAGCAGGAAGGAACCCCTGCTGCCACCAGGGGCTGGTGACACCCAGCCTGAGCTGGCAGGGCCCTGCAGGGCACTTACCCCGGCAAACAACACCCACATCCTCTGCGACCCCTGCTGCCAGCGTGCTCTCAGGCACCGAGGTGTTGCAGAGGGTCAGGTTGGCCTCGTGTCCTGCGCACCGAACCCCTCGCAGCCCCACGGGACCCGTCACTTTCTCCAGCTTTGGGGGGTTGTAGGCTCTCTCCACCTCTCCACACCGCAGCTGCCGGCACACAATGCTGGCCTCCTGCTCGTCCCACTGGTCATCCAGGACTCTGCTCCATGTTCCATGCTGGAAGATCTCCACTCGCCCGTCGCAGCGGCTCTCTCCACCCACCAGCCGCAGGGATGCGGAGCTGGGAGGACCTGGGGAGAGGAGCAATGGCCTCAGCAGCAATGGAGAGACCAGAAACCTGCAGCTCTTCTCCAGGCTCTGGAACCCTCAGGGTGCCCTGAAGCGCACCTGCCCACCCTTGGCCCTCCATGGGGTGTTCCAGGGACAGGTTTCCATGGGTTGGGCCCAGGTCCCTGAGCCTTGCTGGGAGAGAATCTCTTGGCTCTTGGTGCAGCAGAGTCACCTGGCCAGTCCCTGCTGAGGCCAATGGGGCAGCTCCCAGAGCAGGATGCAGCCGTGCATACAACAGACAAAGGAACGGCAGTGCCACAACAAGGTTTGCCCAGCCTTGAGGTCTTCAAGGCCAGATTGGATGGGGTTTTGGGAAACTGGATGGGGTTTTGGGAAACTCGACTCAGTGGAAGTTGTTCCTGCCCACAGCAGGGAGTTGGAAGGGGATGGTCCTTTCCAGTTCAAACCACTTTCTGATTCTGACCTCAGTTCTGGCATGGAGGAGACCCAGGGCAGAGCCCATGTCTCTGCCCCATTGCACCCATGGGAACTGGGGAGCCAGTGTCCCTTTCAGGGAGCAGAACAATGTGGGGTGTCCAAGCAGTGAGGAAACATTTGAGATTCGTGCTGGGCAGAAGCCCCAGAAGCAAGGTCAAAGCCCAGCCCTGCAGCTGCCACCCAGGGCTGCTGCTGGGGACACATGGGCAGCCCTGAAGGTTGGCTTTGGGCTCCATGAGGCTCCTGGGGGCTGGGATGAGGAGTTTGGCAGATGGAGTGATGGAGCTGAACCTGCAGCCCCATCCTGGGCTGGTCTGGGAGCAGAAGCACAGGGAAGCCCAGGCCTGGTGGTAGCCCCAGAGCTGAGCTGCTGCCCCGGGGGCAGAGACACCTGGACCCACTCAGCCCTCAGCTCTCCCACATGAGAGCAGTCAATGTGAGCAGACAAAGCTCTCCAGGTCACTCCAGGTGGAGCCAGGCTTTCTCCAGGCAGAAATTGACCCTGGTGCTGCCACGGAGTCCATGCTTTGGGTGGCCGTGTCACACCCAAGTGACAAATGGAATCAACAGAGTTGTTTCCCAGCCCTCACCTGAGCAAATGACAGCAGCGATGTTCTCATGGGAGCATGGCGAGGCCCCCAGGGCGGTCACTGGACACTCTCCCAGGTGGGCTTCAGTCCCATCACAGTGGAACGAGTCTCTCCAGATGGGGCTGGTGCCTCCTCCAAAATGCCCTCCTCTGGGAAGGGACTCAGCAAAGCCGCAGTTGAGGTGACGACAGAGAACATGGGCATCCGAGAGATCCCAATGGGAGGCACAGAGGGTGCCCCAGGTCTCATGTACCTGGACCTCCACCCTCCCGTCACACGCCGTGCTGCCGTTCACCAGCCTGAACCCTGTGAACCCTTGGACAGAGAAGGATTATGAGGGTCTGACTTGTTCTTCTTCTCCCTTGGGAACTGGAGGAGAGACCAAATGGACAGCTGGCCTTTCTCCTCCTGGCTGCAGACACCCACATCCCCCTTCTGTCCTCAACCCTGGCTCTGCGTGTCTCCTGCTCTGCTCTCGCCCCCTGCCCAGCCCCACAGAGCAACACCCCACCCTGAGCACTTACGCGTGCAGGTGACCGTGGCAGCGCTGCCCTGGGGGCAGGGCTGGTCCCTAGGGGATCCCCTGGGGCAGGAGGCGAGGTGGGATTCATTCCCCAGGCACTGCAGCTCTCTGTCCCAGAGGGCACCAATGCCTTCTCCAACCAGAGCTGCCCCATGGACGGACAGGGCTGCACCGCACTGCAAGTCCCTGCAAACCACAGCGGCGGCTTCAGGACCAAAGTCCGAGTCACAGACAGTTTTCCACTTGTCTCCGTCATGGATCTCCACATATCCTGAGCAGGGACTGTCCCCTCCCACCAGCCGGACAAAGCCTGGAGAAACAAAACCCCCTGTTAGTTCCCAGCTCCCCATGACAGTCACACACCCAAGTTCCCACCTCTTCTTCTGGGCAGCTTGCAGGCAGAGAGACTCACAGGCTCCCAGCAGCTCCCAGTAGGTGCTAATGGCACAAACACATCCAGGACCCCCTGCTGTCCCCAAACACAACCACAGGACTTGTGGGATCACTACTGTCCCACCCCAGCTACAGGCACTGCTCAGACAAACTACTGCTGTCCTGGAGACCCTGGGTTGCAATGGCCCCAGCATTGCAGCACCCATGGGACTTGAGGCTCAGGAGATGGTCGTTGGTCCTGCTGGCTGCTGCAGCCTGGTCTGCCCCACCGAGCTCACAGCCAGGCTGAGGGACCCCTCAGAGCCACTACCAATGCCCCTCATCCCCCAGCTTGGGGACCTGCTCTTAGCGGGGACGTGTCCCTAGGCACAGATGTGGTACGGGGGCACCCGCAGTTACTGTCCCCACCAGCTCCCAGCTCCATTGCCAGCCTAGGGAGGGTCCTCAGCAGAGCCCTTGCCAGCATCTGAGTGAAGGAGAGCAGGCAGAGGAGCAGCACTGGGCTGACCCAAGCTCCCCGAGCAGGGACAAGCACCAAGGAGAGCCAGCAAGGGCTGGCAGATCCCCGTGCCCAGGGCAGCCAGGGGCTGGGGTGGGCAGGAGAGGCTGGGCAGGGAAGTGCTGCTGTCACAGGGGTGTTTCCATGTGGGCTGCTTTCAGGAGGAGATCCTGGAAGAGGAATGAGGTGGCCATGACCCACCCTGCTCTTCCGCCCCAGCCCAGTACTCCTCCCTGCTGAGCAGCCCCTCTGCCCTGGGTCACTTGTTTCTGCCAGGAGACACAACCCAACAATCCCTGGCATCCTTGGACCCTTCCCTGTGGCCTCTGGCATGGGAGCACCTGTTCCTCAGCTCTGCCAGGCACCTCCTGTGTGAACAGGAGCAGGAAGTTTGCAGCCAAGAGACCTCAGGGCAGGGTAGGCGTTCGTCTCCCGACGCAGGCACCCACTGGGGCTCCTGAGCCACACCAGGGTCAGGAGGGGCTGGGTTCCCACTGGGCTTTCATCAGAAAGCAGGAAACCAGCAGTGACAGCCTCAGCCTAGTAGAGTCACTGGCCTCACCAGCCCTTCCCCAGTACCTCCTTCTTTCCCTGAGGGCACAGCCAGGTCCCTTCCCCCATCCCAACCACAAAGGTGGGGAACTGGCTTGCACTGTACCTGAACATGTCACTCCGGCATCCCAGCTGTGAACACAGTTGTCCCGAAAGGATTCTGAGTTATTGCAGTCAGACAGGGCAGACTCAGTTCCATCACAGTTAACATAAAACAGCCAAATGGGGCCAGATCCTGGCCCAAAGTGTGCATCATCATGAGCTTCTAGAGCAGATCCACAGCCCAGCTGCTTACAAACCACTGCAGCGTCAGTCATGTCCCATGAAATACCACACACGGTCCCCCACTGGCCCTGCAGTTTCATCTCCACTCTCCCAGCACAGCGCCCGCCGCCGTTCTCCAGCCTCAAGTCCGCAGCCCCTTCAAACACCAACACAGGATGGGTCAGTAGAGAATCAAGCTGCACACAGCAGGTCTGGAGATGTCTCCGCTACCCAGACTGATTCACAGGCATGTGGGATGGAGCCCTTCATGCTCAGGGTGATATCCAGAGCAGTGTATGCACCCTTCCTGCCCAATGCGTAGGAGAACTCTGAGACTGCCCAGCATCAGGGCAGCTGCCCCACAGCCTCAGACCTCCTCCCACCTCAGTTGCCTTCTGCCCATGTCTGCTCATTCACTGCACCCAGCCTGCACAGGGCACCCTCTCCTCCCCAGACCAGAGCCCCTGTGCAGCCCCGTGCCCCAAGCCTACAGCTCCCTCTCACACCCAAGGGGCACAAGGAAAGGCAGCGGGTCCATCGACCTGACAGCCTTCTGTCCCTTGTCTCAGCGTCACCTGCAAAGAAATCCCATTCCCAGAGGTTTCCCAGTGGCCGCGCTGGTGACTGCTGGGCCCAGGCTGTGGGACAAGGGACCTGGCACTCACCCCTACACGGCTGCACCCAGAGCAGCAGCCACAGCACCCGAGGGGACAGGAGCCCCTTCATCCCCATCTTGAGCCTCCTGCTCTGCTGGCACAGCCCTGCTGGACCCCACTCCCTCTCACGGCTCCTGGGGACTCGCGGGGAAGTTAAGAGGGTGATGTGTCTGCAGATGCCGACCCAGCTTCAGGAGGAGCCAATCAGAGCAGCAGCACCTTTTTAGACATTATCGGGAGTGATCTCCCCTCCAAGGCAGCCCAGCCCTCCAATGAACTTCTCCAGCGCCGTTCATGACCATATATGAGGGACACACACGTCACGGTTGCTGTGACGGGGGATTGGCATGGGGCAAGCTGTGTGTGGGGAAATAGTTCTGTCTCTCCTTGGACCCTGGGGTGGGAACTGGGCACACAGAGCCTCTCCAACACTGGGCTCATCCAAGCACCCAAGAGGCGAGTGTCCAGCTGCATCTGAGCTGTGGGAGCTGTGGAGCTGGGATGGGACGGGGTCTGTGTCTGGATGGAGAGGAATTAGGCCCTGTCGCTGGCCCAGCCCCTCCGTGCTGGGAGCAGCAGCTGGAAAAAGGCCTCAGCCAGGGGCAGAGCTCCTTCCCAGGGGTGCTGGCTTGCTCATCCCTCCCCACAGAGCCCCACGCTGGGCTCTGGCAGGAGCCGGAGCTGGGCCCTGTCCCTGCATTGGCAGCATCTCTCCTGCCCTGAGGCTCAGCCGTGTCCCTGCCTGTCAGCGTGTCACCCAGGGGCCGTTATTCCCCGCAGGCAGATCAGGAGCTGGAGCCTGCAGGTGCACAAACCACAGCCCACGGGGCCTCCCCCCGCAGCGCCCAGGCAGGAAGTTTGTGGTTCCCTGCTGGCACCGAGCCCGGCACAGCCCCGCGGAGCCCCCGAGCCACCAACCCCGACTGCTCCACCAGGGCTGAAGGGCTGCTCCTTCAGCTTCACAGACACCTTGCTGGGCAGCTCCTGTCACCAGGATCCCCTCTGATTGACACGGCTGCTCCGCACTGACCCCACGGCTACGGGGAACATTGGTGACGAGACCTCACACCCTCCTGCTTCCACTCTGTTTACTCAGGGGTGGCAGTGACTAAACACCATCCTGCTGCCACCCTGTGTGCTCAGGGGGGACAGTGACCTCAGACCCTCCTCCTTCTGGTGCTCTGAGCTCATGAGTTAAATGGTCACATGTGTGCTCTGTGCACGGGTTCTGCTGGTCATGGTTCCTCCAAAAAGCCATATTTAGTGGTGTTTAAACATTATTGTGATGTCATCAGGAGCCTCCACACAAGCCTTGTGCCTGCTCATTGCCTAAAAGCTGCTCTGACACCAGTGTGATCCCGAGCTCGTGCACAGCCCCGTGCCTGCTCCTGGACCATCCACCACTCAGCCACAGGTGACCTCACAGCATCTACCACTGCCATGTCTGCTCCTGGTCTATCAGGCATTCAGGTACCACTGGCATCACAAGGAGGTTCACAAGCCATGTGCCTCCTTCTGCTCTATCATCTGCTCAGGCACCAGTGACCTCACAAGCACCTGCACCATCTACAGGCCCTCTTCTGCTCTATCAGCTCCTCGGGGGTGAGTGACCCCGTAAGAACCTGCACAACCTATGGACTTCTCCTGCTCTGTGAAAGAATTAGACACTAAAGAGCTCACGAACACCTACACAAGCTTTTGTCCTTCCCCTGGCCTGTTGGCTCCTCGGTAACCTGTGACCTGACCATCACATATCCAACTATTTGTTCTCTCCCCACTTGTAAGGAATAAGGGACCTCAAACATTCCTACAAATGCCATGAGTCTCCTCTTGGTCTATCAGCTGCTCAGGCAGTGGTGCCCTCACTAGCACACACTGATCCCTTGGCTGTGTGATTGTATTTTGGGATGACCCCACCAATGTCAAAACCCTTATGTAATCACTTTCTGGTTTGAGCTAGAGCTGAATCAGTTTTCTCACCTTAGCTCGAAGTTCCTGTCCTTGGACAATTCCAGATGTGGGACATACACAACTTCTCTGGGTAACCTGTGTCAGCTTATTGCCACCTTTTTTGTAAAATATTTCTTCCTTGCCACACTCATTTTAAACTATTTCTTCCTTGCCACCTTCATTGTAAAATATTTCTTCCTTACATCCAATCTAAATTTCCCCTCGTCCAGTTCAAAGCCAATGCCCTTTGTCCTGCCAATAAAGGCCTTCATAAAAAGACTTTCTTGGCCTTTGACCACTATGATTTCATCTGCAAACACCCTGGAGAGTGTCCAGAGACCTCTCAGGATGGGGTTTGGAGGCCTCAAGCATATGACCAGCGGCCTCCGGGCTCATTGGTGTGGATACTGCAGGCATTGTAGGATTCGCCTGAGAGTGTTTCAAGGGTGGTTTCAGAGATGGTAGGGCTGATTTCAGCTGCTGTTGGGTGCTTTAATTGGCATCTGAATGCTTGGGCCTTTTTCTCAGGAGCCCCCTCTGACCAGAGCCAAGGTTGGCTCAAGCAGACCCTGCCTGGACATGAGTGACAGGTGTGAGAAAAGCCAGGTGAGGATAGAAAAGAGCAGGGGCTGAGCTTGCCCTGGAAAGCAGGACATGCACCAGCACCTGCTCCTGACAGGGAACCTGCCTGCAGGAATCCCTCTGCTTGGTGGTGCCATCAGGTGCCTCTGTCCCCCTCAGCCAAACTGTGCTGGCAGCTCCCAGCTCGGAGTGTGGAGCCGTGCCAGCTCCGTGCCATGGGGGAGAGAGAGTCCTTGTCCTCCATCTGCAGCTGAGGTTTCAGCAGCCTTTTCTCTCCACAGGATCCACTCTGCAGCTTCACAAACCCTAATGGAAACCAGCAGCCACCCCTCGCACACTGACAGCCCAGCCACCTGCCCCCGTACCCCTGAGAGCTGGACCCAACCCCAGCAGCCACCACTCCTGCCTGGAGAATCATCACACCCACTCTCCCCACAGCCATCGCTCCCAAACCAGACCATCCCTGGCATCCATGCTGAAGCAAAACCAGCAATTCAGCCTCCAGATCCATTTGTGATTTAAATTGTCCCTGAATCCTCGCAAAGCCTGCCAGCATCCCTCTTGCCATGGGTCCTACCCTAGCAGCCACTGCTCCTGCTGGAACATGGACACGCCAACCATCAGCCCCCAGCCAGCCCACCCCTGGTGTCCCTGTTGTAGAGGAACCAAGCCCCCAGTCTCCAGACACAGCTCAAAATTAAATGGTCCCTGCAGCTCCCCCAGCCCACAGGCAGTCCTGATGCCATGGAATCAACAGAACCTCAGCTGAAGCCAGTGGAAAAGACCCTACCTGACTTTGTGCAAAGACAGAAGCAGAAAGGGGAAACTGTGGAGAGCCCTTGGACATCGCTGAGCAGGAGAGGTGGTGGAAGATGTGGCTGGATGAAGGTGTCTCTCCAAGTCCCTTCATGGGCTCCTGTTTGATGGAAATTGGATGAGTTTCCCTCATGAACTCCTCTTGGCTGTGGAGAGTGGTTCAATAAAATGGTGTTCTGGGAATTGAATTGAAGTGAAACAACACCAATGGGTTAATTTGAACTAATTTATGCATTCTAAGGCAGCTTGCAAATATTAGTCACCTGTTAGACTGAAATAACTCCTGATGCATAGTGAGAGCAAAGAGAAGCACAGGTAAGTACTGTGTAATCTGCCTGTCTGGAAGGGAGCTGCGGAGTGAGAGACTGGACTCCAGTAACGCCTTTGACACTGTCTCCCTCAGCTTTCTCCTGGAGAAGCTGGTGGCTCATGTCTGGGGCAGGCGTGCTCTGTGTTGGGTGAAAACTGTCTGGATGGCTGAGCCCAGAGAGTTGTGGAGAATGGAGCTCAATCCAATTGGTGGCCAGCCACAAGCAGTGTCCCCAGGGCTCTGTCTTGGGGCCAGTCTTGTTCAATACCTTTATCCACAATCTTGGTGAGAGGATCAGATCTCCTTCAGTCAGTTTGGAGATGACACCAAATTGGGTGAAGGTGTTGGCCTGGTGGAGGTCAGGAAGGCTCAGCAGAGGGACCTGGGAGCCTTCTGTGACCCAGCTCTTCTGTAAACCTTCAACAACTGAACTCTTCTGTGACCCCACTCTTCTATGACTCCTCTATGATGTGGATCCTCTATGATCAGAGCGTTCTATTAGCAGACAGCCCTAAACCACGAGTCTTCTGTGAACCAGGCCTTCTATGACCCAACTCTTCTCTGACCTTCTGTGACTTGACTCCTCTAAGATTCTTCTATGACTCAACCCTTCCGTCATCCAGCTGCTCTAGGACGTCAATAATCTATGACCCAACCCTTCTATGGCCCAGCCTTTTGATGACCTAAGAGTTCCATGACTTGACTCTTCTATGATGCTTATATGACCTTTCTATGACTCTGTCATGACCCAAGACTTACGAGTCATGTCTCTTCTCTGACCAGACTCTTCTATAAAAGACTTTTCTAAGTCCCATCTATGACTCAACTCTCCTAAGTGCCTTCTGTCACCCAGCACTTCTATAAATGTTCTACAACTGAATTCTTTCATGACCTGACTCCTATCACCATACTCTTCCATGACTCCTCTATGGCCCGAATCTTCTCTGAACTTGGTCTTCTATGATCCAACACATCTAAAACACGAGTCTTCTTAGAACCAAACAATATGAAAGGCAGTTGTGAGAAGTGGGGTTGTTTAGCCTGGAGAAAAGGAGGCTGAGGGAGACCTTCTCACTATCTACAACTGCCTGAAAGGAGGTTGTAGCAAGGTGGATGTTGGTCTCTTCTCCCAAGTGACAGGTGATAGGAACAGAGGAAATAGCTTCAAGTTGCACCAGGGGCGGTTTACGTTGGACATCAGGAAAAATTTCTTTACCAAAAGGATTCTGAGGCAGTAGCAGAGGCTGCCCAGGGAGGTGGTGGAGTTGTGGTCCCTGGAGTTATTTAAAAGATGAGGTGATGAAGTGCTCAGAACTCTTCTCTAACCCTCTATGACTTTCTATGACCTGACTTCTCAATGACTCTTCGGTGACCAAACATCATTGTTAGCCATATATATTATGATCAAACCCTTCCACAACACAACTCTTACATGACCCAACAGGTCGGTTACCTTCTATGACTCATATATTCTCTGAACCGACCCTTCTATGACTGAACACTACAACAAACCAAATGAACTCACACTTCTATGATTCAAGTCTTCCAGGACTCAAATATTCCATGACCTTTTTATGACCTGAATTTTGTGACTCCAGAATTCTATCACCCAACTCTGCTATGAGATGACTATGACCCAAGACTTCCATGAACCTTCTGTGACTGAACTCTATGAACTGACTCTTCTATAACCTGAATCTTCCTACACCCCAGATTCCTGTGACTCTTCTAGGACCAACACTTTTATGACCCTAACCTTCTAGGACCCAACTTTTCTGCACCTGCATGGAGCTCTGTGAGAGCTTTGGCATCTCCCGTGACTCTATGGCCTGTATTTGGAATTATATGGAATAACTGCTTCCAATTTGATTCAGCAATGTGAGAATGTCCATGGCACCAATGACATTGTAGCTAAAGCCAGATCTGCCTGCCCAGGGCCTGGGGGTCAGGGCTTGGCCTCTCTCCTTCAGCAAGTAAACCCAGGCATTTCTCAGCATCACAGCTGCCTGCATTGAGCCTCTGCCCTTTTGCAATCATGGCCTCCAATTATTGGCACTAACGAGTCCCTGGGGAACGCTGTGTTAGTAACAATCCTCACTGAGACCAATTAATACTTCAAGGTACTCTGAGTTCTAGTTTTGACTTCTTGAGAGCTTCACTTCATCTTCTCTAAGAAGTTGAGGTTCAAGGACTCATCAGCAAATTCACCCTGGGTCTCATTAAACTACAGAAAGCCTTAACGAGCTCTTTGTCTGCCTGAAGTTTTTTTCAGGTCTTCTAGCCTCACACAGCTCCTTGGAGTAATTTCCCAGTGTGGTTAAAGAGGAAGATTTCAATGTGCACTTTAAAAAAATCACTTTCATTTTAATGTTTATATTTCATTATTTTTCAACTCAGAGAAGAAATGACAGAAGCATCCTCCAAAGGGCATTGATGACGAGTGTCACCTCAGGAGAACTGGGCAGCATGGAAAAGCATCCCTTATGGTCTGACCTTGCATGGACAACCTTGCTCCTAACTTCCTCAGTCCCACAATTTCTGGCACTGACCACGTGGGACTTACATCCCTTTTCTTTACATCCCTTTCTCTTTCCATTCTGACAGCCTGGGGAAATGAGGTCATTCTCTCTCTCCTTCCTGGTGGCACAAACTCCTTCCCCTCCTCAGTGATTCTCCTGCCCATGTCATGCAGTAACATTGCAGGAAAGAAGTGTCTCTCCCAGGTGAGGGAGGGAACATCGGGGATAGCTTCAGCCTGTTTCTCAGCAGGTTCCCCTGGAGCCCCAGGGACACCTCGAGGGAGCCTGGAGGGGGCAGAAAATGCTGCCTTGAGCTGCTCCTCTGCTGCTGAGCTGGGCTGGGCTCCTAGGACAGAGTTAGCTCATAACAATAGAGTGATTTATAAAAGAGCCAGGTCTGAGCAGGAGCAGCTTCTCGGCAAAGCCCAGCAGGGCTGAGGGCACTGCCTGCAGGCAGCGAGGGGAGAGGAGGGAGCAGAGAGAGGGGAAAGGCAGGGTGGGGAGGGAGGATGCTGAGAGCTCCCTGCATCTCTTAGTGCCAAGCAATGCAGCTTCAGTTCCTGGAAGGATCTCCTAAAAGGGGCACATCCCCCAGTTCATGGTGTCTGTAAGTACGACCTTAACTTACTCCAGAGCAGAGTGAGAGGAGAATGTGCTGTAGATCAGGGACTCTACACTGAACTATCAGAGGGACAGAACACAACAGCTGCCTTCTGCTGCTGGCTATGGGGGTGTAAAGGTGAATCTGCACTGCTGGATGCCCAGGGATGTCCTTCCAAAAGGGGTCCCTGTGTCCCAGTGTGCTGGGACAGAAACTCTGCACCTTCCAGGGTCAGCACTCAGCCCTTCAGGGGAGTTGATCGGGGTGAGGTGGGGAGAAGCTGTGTGTGGAAGGAGGAAATCGCAATAAGGCAGAGTCATTCTGCTTCCAAGAGCTCTGGGTCACCCCTAGAATATTTCCAAAAGGGTGTCTCAAGTTGGTCAAGGCAAGGAATGCTATAAAGGTAAGTATCCTACCTGAGACTGTGTTTTCTGTTTCCTTTTCCAGAGGATGGGGAGAGAAAAGAAGAAATAGAAATGGAGCCCTCATTTTTTAACAACTCATTGAGATTCTTGAACCGTAGCTCTTGAGTTAACAGTAGGTCAGTAAAGACCTTGGTAAAATGCCTTCAGGAGCTTCTGGGTCTATGGACAGAACCAGCCTCACCTCTGCTGTACCTATCAGGTTGTTCAGCTCTTTTCCATCTTCAAACAGGAACCTGCACACAGGCAGTGACCTGCAAACAGGCAGATTTGAGTAAGGGAGTGCCGAGAAGGTCAGATGGGGACTGTGAGGAGGGAAAAGACATTGTAAAGGGAAACACCTCCGGAGAGGCAAATATCCAGGCAGAAAGGATAGGAACAGAATGCAAGGAATATATAACAGAGATATTGTGAAAACGAGAATTTCAAAAGCTCTGTGTGATCCCTTGCAGTGCAACCCCTTCCTCTGAGCAAGACCCCCTGCCTCCTCTCCCACCCAGCAAAGCTTCTGCGCTCAGGGCTCTGGGCTCCAAGGCTGAGCCCCCTCCTCTGCAGCCACAGCTTCAGTGCCCTCTCCAGAGCCCAGGGGCTGAGAGCAACTGCTCAGCAAGGTTGGTGTCTGGGAGGGGGTGAGCACACCTGGGGAAGGGGAACGCTGTCTGTGTGCCAAACTGCCTCTGCCCTCGTCTCTCTCAGGTAGACTCTCACAATGTTTCTCCCTGTTTCTCCCCTTGACTATGTTTTTGTTGTTCTTGTCTTCTCGCTACCAGGCTCTCTGGGGAGACCTTTCAGGTACAGAGTCACCCACTGCCTTAGTGGCTCCTTTCCTGCCATTGTGTCCATGGGAACCCATGTACCAGCTTTGCTCTGAGCTGTGAGGCTTTGGGCAGTGCAGTCAGAGGGGCTGGGGAAGGAGCTGAGTCTCTCTTCATCCAGTGCCGTCCTGCAGACACTTGGCTTTCTCCTTAGGTGTCCTCCCAAGCTGTGAGTTTCCCTCCAGGATGTAAACATGACCTATCACATCTTGGTGTGACCTGGAAGCTCCATAGAGAAGCAAGGAGATGCTCCAGCCAAGGAAATGCTTTTGGGTTTGTGAAATGAGCCGTGTGTGTCCTCAGATGAAAGTGGGTGCTGAAACTGTAGGAAAGGGTGAGATATTGAGTGGTGTGAAGTGGGTGCCTCAGCTCTCAGCAGGTCCTGGTGGCTTTTCAGGAGACACGGGAGTGTGATCCCCCTCCATCTCAGAAAGATGCAAGCCCAGGGCAGCTGGGAACAGGAGCGAGGGACAGAGCAGCTCCCCTCCCTCTGCACTGAGAAACAGGCAATGCTCTCACCTTGCACGAGTTGCTTTGTTGTCCCTGGATGCCATAGAATTACTGAGGTTTTCTGATATCCAAGACAATCTCCAGCCAAGATGGGAAAGTGCTGTAAATAAACTTCTCCCTCTTGAACATTTTGGAGGATACGGTTTCTTAACAGTGGGAGTACAGATACTGAGACGCCCTTTTGCATTAGGAGTAGTTTTAACTGGAAAATTAGAAGACTAAGACTGCCCACAATGCTCCCATGATGCCCCTGCTGAAAAGCAGGGCTGACTCCTTGCAGCCCGCAGGTAGAGGTCCTGCTCCTCCTGGTACTTTCAGCCGACTGCAGACAGGGAGCTGAATGATGGTCCTGTGGGAAAGGAAAAGCAGTGGAGAGTGTGCATTGTGAGAAATGGCTTTGATGTTTCTAAGAGACATATTCTCTAACTTGTGACTGTCTTTTTCTTCATGTTTAGTGCTTCACATCCAGAGGTAGCAGATGTGCAACAGCAGCTCCACCACCTGGTTCCTCCTCCTGGCATTCGCAGACACACGGGAGCTGCAGCTCTTGCACTTCTGGCTCTTCCTGGGCATCTACCTGGCTGCCCTCCTGGGCAACGGCCTCATCATCACCATCATCATCTGCAACCACCACCTCCACACCCCCATGTACTTCTTCCTCCTCAACCTCTCTGTTCTTGATCTGGGCTCAATCTCTACCACTGTCCCTAAAGCCATGACAAATTCCCTCTGGGGCACCAGGGCCATCTCCTTCTCAGGATGTGTTTCTCAAGTCTTTCTGTTTGCCTTTTTCATGTCAGCAGAGTTTTCTCTTCTCACTATCATGTCCTACGACCGCTATGTTGCCATCTGCAAACCCTTGCACTATGGGACCCTCCTGGGCACCAGAGCTTGTGTCCTCATGGCAGCAGCTGCCTGGGGCGCTGGGTTTCTCCAAGCTCTGCTGCACACGGCCAATACATTTTCCCTGCCCCTGTGCCAGGGCAATGCTGTGGAACAGTTCTTCTGTGAAATCCCCCACATCCTCAAGCTCTCCTGCTCAGATTCCTACCTCAGGGAGATTGGGCTTCTTGTGTTTGGTGCCTGTTTATTTTTTGGCTGTTTTTTTTACATTGTGGTATCCTACATGCAGATCTTCAGGGCTGTGCTGAGGATCCCCTCAGAGCAGGGACAGCAAAAAGCCTTTTCCATGTGTCTCCCTCACCTGGCCGTGGTCTCCCTGTTTATCTGTACCAGCTTTTTTGCCTACCTGAAGCCCCCCTCCTCCTTCTCCCCATTCCTGAATCTAGTGATGTCAATTCTGTATGCAGTGGTTCCTCCAGCACTGAATCCCCTCATCTACAGCTTGAGGAACCGGCAGCTCAAGGATGCAACGTGGAAACTGGTTACTGGATGGTTCTCTGAAGCAATGAGCTGCTCATCACCTTTTGCAGAGCAGTTACCATGCCACTCTGCAACTCATAGCAGGCCCAGACTGGCTTCTCTATTTGTTTTTATTTCTTCTTGGTTTTAACTGGTGTAATATGTCATCCTGTTTTTAACTCATTCCGTTCTTGTCTTTCCTTACTGATCGCCAGTGCTATCTGTTTGTTTAAGCAAAATAAAAAGATTTTCAGTGACTTTTTTTCCCCCGATATCTTTCCTCCAAGACATTTCTGGAGCTGCTGAGACAGTTACTGTGTGTATGAGTGGAGGGGAAAGAGTCCCGGCATGGCAGCACTGCCAGGCACCAGAGCTGTTCTCTCTCCACTTTCAAACTCTCTCCCTCATCCTTTGCCTTGTTGTAAGGCTGGAGTGTTCTGAGCTTGGTCACAGCTGTGCTGCGTGGCAGTACTGTGCCCGCAGGCAGGGACAGGCAGTGGGCACTTGTGGGATGGAGCTGCCTCCACAACAGCCTTTCCATGAAGAGAGGGGATCTCCTCAGGGGAGCACATTATGGCTTAGGGCTTCTGAAGATTTTCTCAAGAACGTGTCCTAGGAAAAGGCACAGAGATGAAAACACCAGTGTTTGTATCAATGTGTGCATTGTTGGTCAGGCTACAGTTTCCTTTTCACAGAATCACAGATCACCAGGTTGGAAAAGACCCCCAGGATCATCAAGTCCAAACTTTCCTATCAATCACTAAATAATGTCCCTCACCACTCCCTCCACCCATCATTTAAATACCTCCAGGGAAGGTGACTCAACCACCTACCTGGGCAGCCTGTTCCAATGTCCAATGATCCTTTCTGTGAAACTTTTTTTCTGATGTTAAGACTGAACATTCCCTGGCAGAGCTTGAGGCCATTCCCTCCTGTCCCCTGTCACTTGGAAGAAGAGCCCAGCTCCCTCCTTTCCACAATCTCCTTTCAGGTAGAGAGCAATAAGGCCTCCCCTCAGCCTCCTCTTCTCTAGGCTAAACCACTCCAGCTCTCTCAGAGGCTTATCAAAGAATTATTCTCAAGCCCCTCTCACCAGATTTGTTGCTCTTCTCTGGAAACTCTCCAGAACCTCAACATCCTTCTTGTGGTGAGGAGTCCAGAACTGAACAAAAGATTCAAGGAGCAGTCTCACCAGGGCCGAATAAAGAGGAAGAAGAACTTCCCTGGACCTGCTGGTCACACCGTTTCTGATCCAAGCCAAGATGCCATTGGCCTTCTTGGCCACCTGGGCCACTGCTGGCTCATGTTCAGTCGCTGTCAACTAACACCCCCAGGTCCTTCTCCTCCTGGCAGCTTTTCAGCCAGACTTCTCCTAGTTTGTTGTTGCAAGTGCAGGACCCAGCATTTGGCCTTGTTAAACCTCATGCTGCTGGACTCTGCCCAGAGGTCCAGCCTATTCAGATCCCTTTGCAGAGCCTCCATGAGATCCACACTTCCACCCAGTTTAGTATCGTCTGCAAACTTGCTAAGAGTGCACTCAATGCCTTCATCCAAGTCATTGATAAAGATATTGAACAGGACTGGACCCAGCACTGAGCCCTAGTGAACCCTACTTGGAACTGGCCTCCAGCTGGAGTTACCTCTATTTCCCACCACTCTCTGGGCCCAGCCATCCAACTAGTTTTCAACCCAGCAGAGTGTTTGCCTGTCCAGTCCAGAGGCTGCGACTCTTTTATGTCTTGAAACTTCTGTGTCCGGAGATTCTATGTTCCTTTTCTTAACGGACAGTTCTGTGAGCAACACTTCTACGATCCAATATTTCTCCAACCCAACTCCTCTAGGAGCCTTTGATAACCCAGTACTTCTATAACAAGACCCAAATCTTTTATGTCCAAACTCTTCTCTGTCCCTTCTATGACTTGCTATGTCCAGTCTCCTCTTTCACTCTTCTATAATTCCTCTTTTCAGTGACTCACCTCCTCTATGACCTGAATAATTTATGACCCAACTATTCTATGACCCAATACTTCTATGACCTGATTCTTCTAAGACCTCTTGATGAGCCAGTCATTCCTTTTCCTGACTAAACTCTCAAGCTTTTATGACTCAATGCTTCCAAGACGCAAATATTTTATGACCTCTCTATGACCCAAAACTTTTATGACTGAGAATTCTATGACCCAAGACTTCTATCAACTTTCTGTGACGGAATTCTTCTGCTACTCCTCCTCTATGATCTGACTCATCTATAACTCAACTCTTCTTTGGTCTGTCCCCTAAATGATCAGATTCCACTGTGACATGCAATGACCATGACCTTCCAGAACTTGACTGTTCTCTTACTCTTCTATAACATGACTTTCCATGACCCAAGTCTTCTATGACTCTTCAGTGACACAGATCTTCTATGTCCTGATGCTTCTATGATCTCAGTCTTCTAAAACCGAACCTTTCTATGACCCAACTGTTCTATGAAAAAACTTACTACTAAGTGACCCTTCTATGAACTGAATCTTGTATGACCTGACTCGTATATGAGCTATCAGCTGCCTCTTTTATGACTTGACACTTCTATGACCCAGAAATTCTATGACCCTTCTATGACTTAAAGCTGCTGTTGCCTGAAACGTCACAGAATCACAGAATCACAGAATGACCAGGTTGGAAGAGACCCACTGGATCGTCGAGTCCAACCATTCCCACCAATCTGTAAATCATGCTCCTAAGCACCTCATCTACCCTAACCTTAAACACCTCCAGGGACAGTGACTCAACCACCTCCCTTGGCAGACCGTTCCAATGCCTAACCACCCTCTCTGTGAAGAACTTTTTCCTAATGTCTAGCCAAAATCTCCCCTGGTGGAGCTTGAGGCCATTCCCACTCGTCCTGTCCCCTGTCACTTGGGAGAAGAGGCCAGCTCCCTCCTCTCCACAACCTCCCTTCAGGTAGTTGTAGAGAGTAATAAGGTCTCCCCTCAGCCTCCTCTTCTCCAGGCTGAACAACCTAAGCTCTCTCAGCCGCTCCTCATAAGATTTGTTCTCCAGCCCCTTCACCAGCTTCGTTGCCCTTCTCTGGACTCGCTCCAAAGCCACAACATCCCTCTTGTGGTGAAGGGCCCAGAACTGAACACAAGACTCGAGGTGCGGTCTCACTCGAGTGCCGAGTACAGGGGGAGAATAACCTCCTTGGACCTGCTGGTCACACCGTTCCTGATACAAGCCAGGATGCCACTGGCCTTTTTGGCCATCTGGGCACACTGCTGGCTCATGTTCAGTTGGTTGTCAACCAGCACCCCCACGTCCTTCTCCTCCTGGCAGCTTTCCAGACAGGTCTCTCCTAGTTTGTAGTTCTGCTTAGGGTTGTTGTGCCCCAAGTGCAGGACCCGGCATTTGGCCTTGTTAAACCTCATGCCGTTGGTCTCAGCCCAGCAGTCCAGCCTGTTCTGGGCCCTTTCAGAGCCTCCCGACCCTCCAGCAGATCAACACTTCCTCCCAGCTTGGTGTCATCTGCAAACTTGCTAAGGGAGGACTCAATGCCTTCATCCAGGTCGTTGATAAAGACATTAAACAGGACTGGACCCAGGACTGAGCCCTGAGGAACCCCACTTGTAACTAGCCTCCAGCTGGATTTAACTCCATTTCCCACCACCCTCTGGGCCCGGTCATTCAACCAGGTTTTCCACCCAGGAGAGTGTGCACCCGTCCAGGCCAGAGGTGACAGTTTCCGAAGCAGAATGCTGTGAGAAACTGTATCAAAGGCTTTACTGAAGTCCAGGAAGATACATCCACAGCCTTTCCCTTGTCCGAGAGTTTAGTCACTTGGTCATAGAAGGTGATCAGATTATTCTGGCAAGACCTGCCTTTCATGAACCCGTGTTGACTGGGCCTGATCACCCGGTTCTCTTGCAAGTGCTTCATGATCGTACTCAAGATCACCTGCTCCATGATTTTCCCCGGTACCGAGGTCAGGCTGACAGGCCTGTAGTTCCCCGGATCCTCCCTGCGCCCCTTCTTATAGATGGGCACGACATCAGCCTCCAGTCCAGCGGAACCTCCCCAGTCATCCAGGACTGCTGGAAGATGATGGAAAGGGGTTTGGCCAGCACATCCGCCAGTTCCCTCAAAACTCTTGGGTGGACTCCATCCGGCCCCAGAGACTTGTGGGCATCTAGCTGGGCAAGCAAGTCTCTAACCACCTGCTCTTGGACCTTGGGAATCTCATACTTCTCATCCAACTCTTGGGGTTGTGCACAGAGGGAACAATTTTCCTTACTGTTAAAGACTGAGGCAAAGTAGGCATTGAGCACTTCAGCCTTGTCTTCGTCCCCTGTTACTCTTGTTCCCTCTGCATCTACTAGGGACTGGAGATTCTCCCTAGCCCTCCTTTTGCTGTTGATGTATTTGTAGAAAGACTTTTTGTTGTCTTTCACAGTCTTGGCCAATCGCATTTCTAGTTGGGCCTTAGCCCTCCTGATTTTTTCCCTGCACGTTCTCACTTCCTCCCTATAGTCCCCCCAGGATGCCTGCCCCTTCCTCCAGAGGTCGTAGACCCTCCTCTTCCTATTGATGTCTCTTAGGACCTCCCTACTCAACCACGCTGATTTCTTACCCCTCCGGCTACTTTTCCGGAACTTGGGGACGGCTTTCTCCTGAGCTGCTAGGAGTTCCTTCTTGAAGAGCGCCCAGCCCTCATGGACACCTTTGCCTTCATGGAGCGCCTCCCATGGGACTTTTCCGATCAGCCTTCTGAACAGCCCAAAGTCTGCTCTCTGAAATTTTAGGGCGACTGTTCTGTTAACCTCCTTCTTCATCTTACTCTGCACTGAGAACTCTATCATCTCATGATCGCTTTGCCCCAAGCGTCCTCCAACCTTCACATCCCCCACCAGTCCTTCTCTCTTCACAAACAGCAGGTCCAGGAGGGCACCGTCCCTTGTTGTTTTGCTCACCAGCTGTGTGAGGAAGTTGTCTTCCACACACTCCAGGAACCTCCGGGACTGCTTCCTTTCTGCTGTATTATACTCCCAGCCTATATCTGGGAAATTTAAGTCTCCCACAAGGACTAGAGGTAGCGATTTTGAGACTACACCCAGTTGTTTGTAGAAGAGCTCATCAGCTGCTTCTTCTTGGCTGGGTGGTCTATAGCAGACTCCCATCACAATCCCTTCCTGCCCATGGACTCCTCTGATTTTCACCCACAGGCACTCAGTCCCATCTTGATTGTAGTCCAGTTCGAGGGTATCAATGCCCTCTCTAACATAGAGGGCTACCCCGCCTCCTCTTCTGCCCTTCCTGTCCTTCCTAAAGAGTTTATACCCCTACCATGGTTACGAGTTGTATGAGTTGTATGAGTCATCCCACCACGTCTCCGCAATGGCAAGGACATCGTAGTCTCCTTGCTCTACCACAGCTTCCAGCTCCTCCTTCTTATTTCCCATGCTGTGTGCATTGGTGTAAATGCACTTCAGCGGGGCAGGCGTAGCTTCAGCCTTCGTAATTGGGCTCCTCCCCAGCTGAGCAATCCTTGACTTAACTAAGGCCACAGTGCCAGTTTGCTGCCTACCATCCTCAGCTGCACTCACCCCCTCTTGCTTAGTGGTGATATACTGGCAGGCATCGCCAGCACACCACCCCTTTGCCTCTGAAGTCTCACCTCCAGGCTCACTCCCATCCTGCCTGGCCTCCATCCCCTCCCCCCTCACATCTAGTTAAAGCTCGATTTATGAGCTTAACTAGGTTTTTGGTGAGGGCTTTTGTCCCCCTAGCAGACAGGCGTGTCCCATCCCTAGTAAGAGAGCCTGGGGGTGCGTGGGCCTCCCCATGATTAAAGAACCCAAAGCCCCTCTTCTCACACCAGTCCCTAAGCCATTCATTAACCCGTTTCTTATTCCTCATTTCCTGCTCCTGGTTCCTTAGTATTGGGATGGAGTTGAATATTACCTGTGCCCCAGAGCCCTCGATCATTCTCCCAAGTGCCTTGAAGTCCCTTTTGATGGCTTTAGGCCTTGTATGTTCTATTTCCTCATTACCAATTTGAAAAACTAAGAGCGGGTCGTAGTCGGTGTCTTTGACCAGGGAAGGGAGCTTTCTATTAACGTCCCTCACTGATTGTCCCGCATCAGTGAGGCTTTTCATACCTAGTCTTTTGATTTGGGGCTGGAAAGACTCTCAGCTCTCTTTTGTCCCAGCCGTGTCTCTCCTTTAAGCAAAGAGTTTGCACGCACGGGGTCTTGGACTCTTGGTTTCCTGATGTCAGGGATGAGCTTGGCTGGTGCCACAGCTGCAGGGCTTCAGCCCCAGCGGGCAGCAATGCCCTCAGCCAGGGGCACAGGCAGCAGGAGTCTGAGCTGTTTATTTGGGAGACAGAGTTCTGATGTGGTCACAGAGCTCAGGACAGATGGGCTTCAAGGACAGCATCCTCCAAGCTCAGCAAGGGTCCAGACTGTGAATCAGTCTCCTTTTGAAAGACCATTCAAGGGCCCCATGATCAGAGTTTGCTGCTTCTGGAACAGAAAAGTAAAAACAAACAAACAAACAAACACAGAGCCTGTGTAGGCACTGCTGAATTTAGGAAGGGCAGGAGTAGACACGTCTGCGATTCCCTGTGTCCTCTTTGCCTCTGTCTTCCCCATCAAGGTCTCCTGGCTTCTATGATTCAGGGCAGGACTCTTCAGGAGATCAACTAGTGGTGGGTGGTGATCAGGTCAAGGATCACTTGAGCAAACACAATCCTTCCCATTCTATGGGACAGGAAGGGCAACGTCCCAGGGAGCTGAGTGAGCAGGACAATGTCACAGTGAGGCCGCTCTCCATCATCTTCTAAACATCATGGAGATAGAGGAAATTTCCTGACCACTGACACCACTACCACATTCCATGTCATTTTTAGAAATGGACAATGGATGAGCAGGGTGAATAAACGCTGTGGCCTAATATTTTCTGCTCAGATTCCATTTCTGGATGTCGGAAGGAGAAGGGGACTTGATTTCCTTGGGTAGATTGTGTCTCACCATCCTTCTATAAACCAAATCTTTTATGACCTGAGACATCAATGATGTCCCTACTCTAATGACTCTTTTATGATCTGATGCTTATATGACCCTTCTACGACTCTTTTATGACTCTAGTCTTCTACATCCCAATAATTCTATGTCCCTTTTCTGACCTTAAAGTACTGTGACTAACACTTCTATGACCTGATATTGCTGTGACCCAACTCCTCTAGGAGACTTCAATAACTAAATATTTCTGTACCTTGTCTTAAATGACCCAAGCCTTTTATGACCAACCTCCTCACTGACACTTCTATGACTTTCTGTTTATGACCCAACTCTTCAATGATCCAACATTTCCATCATCTGAGTCTTCTGAGACCTACTTATGACCCAGTCCTTCCTATTTCCTGACTAAAGTCTCATGCTTCTATGACTCGTCTCTTCCATGACTAAAATATTTTATGACCGATATATTACCCAAATCTTTTATGGCCTGAGGCTTCTATGACCTGACACCTCTTTCAACTTTGTATGATTAAATTCTTCTGCTACTCCTCTGTTGTCTGAGTCATCTCTAACCCACATTTTCTTTGACCTGTGTCTCAAATGATCAGACCCTTCTGTGACTCGAGTACTCTATGACCTTCTATGACTTGAATATTCTCTGACTCTTCTATGATGTGACATTCTATGGCTCAATTCTTCTTTGACTCTTCTGTGACACAAATCATCTATATCCTGATGCTTCTATCACCCAGCTTTTCTAAAGTGTGACCCTTCTGTGACCCAACTCTTGTATCAACCACCTCGTCTATTAACTGGCCCTTCTATGATGAAATTCCTGTTATGATCTGACACATGAGCTGCCAGGTGCCTCTTTTATGACTTAAGTCTTCTATGACCCAACAATTCTATGACCCTCCTATGACCTAGTGCTTCTATGACATGAGACTTCAATGACAAAACCTTTCTATGACTCTGCTCCTCTATGAACATTCTGTGATTCATCTCTTCTTCTATGAACCAACTCTTCTACCACCCCACTTGTCTGTGACTCCTCTATGACCCAACTCTTCTAAAACCCGAGAGTCTCCTATGACCCAATTCTTTTATGATTCTTCTATGGCTTTCTTTGAACTGATTCTTCTATGACCTTAATAATCTCTGACCCGACACTTCTATGAACTCTCTCTTGGATGACCCTTCACTTAAAAAATTCTTCTGTTAACCAAATAAACTCTCATATTTCTGTGACTTGAAACTTCTATTACCTGAATATCCTGTGACCTTAGACTTCTAAGAACCTTGTAGAAATAAACTCACCTATTATTCTTCTATAACCTGATTCATCTATAACTCAAATATTCTCTTACTCATCTCTTCTGTAACTAGACCCTTCAATAACTCGAGCATTCCTTGACACAACACTTCATTCTATGTCCTGACTGTTGTCTGACTGTGCTATTCAATAACCTGGCTCTTCCATGAACCTTCTGTGACTAGATTCTTCCATGACCTGACAGTTCTGAGATTCTTCTATGAACCAACCCTTCTCTGAACCAATCCTATTGTGACTCTTCTATGACAAAACCTTTCTAAAATCTAAATAAACTCAAACTTCTATGACTAGACTATTCAATGGCCTGAGTTTTCTATGACCCTTTTATGACCGGAGGCATCTATGACCCAGTTCTGTCATGAGAATTCTATGACCCAACACTTATTATGACTGTCTATGACTGCACTTCTCTGTTACTCCTCTATTACTCAACTCTTCCATCACCTGACACTTCTCACAAACAAGATTTCTCTCAGTCTTCTATGACCCAACACTTTAATGATCCTGCCCACATATGACCAAACTCTTCTACAACTCCATGGAACTGTGGGAGAGCCTTGGAATCTCCCATAACTACATGGGCCTCTATTTGGAATTAGATGGAATAACTGCTCCCAGGTTGATTTGGCCATGTGAGAATGTTCATGACACCAGTGTCATTGTAGCCAAAGCCAGATCTGCCTGCCCAGGGCTGGGGGTCAGGCCTTGGTCTTCCTGCTTCATCAAGCAAACCAAACCTTTTTCTCAGCATCACAGCTGTTGCACAGCGCCTTTGCCTACCTGCAATCATGGCTTCCAATTCTCAGCTCTAACGAGTCCATGGGGAGGCTTTGCTACTAACAGTCCTCATTGAGACCAATTAATACTTCAAGGTACTCTGAGTTCTGCTGTTGACTTCTTGAACGCTTCACTCAATATTCTCCAAGAAGTTGAGATTCAAGGACTCATCAACAAGTCTACCCTGCATCTTGTTAAAGCCCAGAAATTTTTAATGAGCTCTTTGTCTGCCTGGAGATTTCTTCAGGTCTTCAAGCAATGCACAGCTCCTTGGAGTCATTTCCCAGTGTGGTTAAAGATGAAGATTTCAAAGTGCACCTAAGAAAAACATATTTTAGTTTAAACTTTGTATTTCAATACTTGTCAAAATCATAGAAAGATTTGGGTTGGAAGGGACTTTATAAGCCACCCAGTTCCTACCCCCTCTGCCATGGGCAGGGACACCTCCCACTAACCAGGCTTCTCAAGGCCCCATTCAACCTGGTCTCGAGCACCTCCAGGGAGGGGACATCCACAGCTTCCCTGGGCCACCTGGGCCATTAACTCACCAACTTCTTTGTGAATGATTTCTTCCTGATGTCTAATCTAAATCTTCCCCCTTCCATTTTAAAGCTATCCCCCCTTATCTTATCATTAAATGTCCTTGGATAGAGATCCTCCCTTATTTTCTTGCCATCAAATTCAGCTACTCTAAAGCCACTCTAATGTCTCCTCGAAGCCTTTTCTTCTCCAAGCTCATTTTTTCAAGAGACAAGCAATATTTCATTGGAAAATCTCTTTTGCAATGGCCTCCACCCAGGTCCAGCTCATCAAGGCACTCCTCAGCCAGCAAGGTTCCTGCCCATGCTGATCCATGGAAATATTTTTTGACTTGTCAGCTGAGGTGAAAGTAGTATTATAGGTGAAAGAGAAAAGATAAAATCTAACGTAAGTGGAAACCAAAGCACTTGCCACCTCCCTTTTTAGACTGAAACCCCTCCAGTCTACCAAAACTCATCACCTCTAATGATAAAACTCTCTAACTATTTCTTCTTCTGCAACAGCTTTTATCACTTATTGTGGCATCTATGTTATGGAATCTCCCTCTGCTCAGGAGGCGTTAGTTCTCCTGCCTGTGTCTCCCTGACAACTTCTTGCCCACCTCCAACTACTCACTGGGAGGAGCAGAGGGAGCAACTCCTGACACTAGGAAAAGGAGACAATCACTGCCCTCACTCTTCCGGCACCAGGATGATGCCACATGACACAGTCAGTCTCATATTTCAAAAGCAAAGTGGAGAAACTGGAGAGGACCTGGAGGAGGTCTGCCAGGATGGAGTTAGGAGCCCCCAGCATGAGGGATGAGGGCACACTTTGTTCTACTGGGGGAGGATCAGGCCAACCTGCTAAGTGGGTCTCTACATCTTATGCTCATAGTAAAATTTAGGGAAGAAGAGAACTCAGGTGATCTCTAGTCCAATGCCAGCTCCACACAGGGACAGTTCGGAGGTCAGATCAGGCTGCTCAGTCCATGTCAGAGAGAGTCCATCCACAGAGAGAGTTTAGACATCAACAAGTCACCGAGGCCATGATTAAAAGAAAGGATTTTGGCATTTGACAAAGACCAAGGACACAGCTATTGGTCGGCCATGACTCTTGTGACACCTGGGAACATCCACCTTCTTGTCCAGAGGAGTGGGATCCTTCTGGGATGGACAGGAGGGAAAATGCCTTTGTGTGAGTGCGGTGCAGCCCCAGACGAGGCTCCAGGACAGCGGGGAATTCTCCACCCATGAGGCTTCAAACCAAGCAGATTTGATGCCTCAGGACATTCTGTGCAGGAGGCTGGGCTGGGGGAGCCCAGAGGCTTTTCAGCCTTAATGGTTCTGTGTTTGTGTGATTGAAGGGCCACAGCCCTGTAAGGCCCAAGCACCTTTTGACAGTGCCCCCAGACCCAGTGTGGGGATGGATCCTCCCTTTTTGTCCAGAACCCTGGTTCCAAGCGCAATGCTGGGGGAGGGGGAAACAGCCTTTTGGGTCACAAAACTTCATTTTAGGGTATAGACCCTCCTTGGTAAGTTCTAACCTTTCTTTTTAATCTTTAAAGACTCATTTTTAAACAACAATTTTTAAAGCACGAAGTCTGGTTTTAAATTTCCACAGCCTCCGTTTTAGAGACAAAAGCCTCTAATACGAATAAAAAGCTCATTTTTAGCCCTCAAAGCTTCCTTTTCAGGGAACAAAGCCTCACGTTAGAATCAAGTCCTCAATTGTGAGGGCTCAAATCCTCATTTTGAGCCTCCCATGTCCCAGTTTTAGGGTGCAAAGCCATCCTGTTCACTACCACTTCATCATTATATGGCACAAAACCCGATATCGCGGCTCAAAGATGCAATTTCATTTTCAAAGCACCATTTGTAGGATGCAAAGCCTCTTTTAGAAGCTCCAAACTCTCACATGAAGGATCCAACCTCCCCCTTTACAGCTCGAAGCCTCCATTGGAGCACCCAAAGCCCTCCATTTTTGGCAAGAGCTTCAATTCTTGGGGTAACAGAGGATTGAAAAGGTTTTTCTTCCTTGCAGAGACAAAAGACTCAACTTGTACAACCACACTTGTTCCTTGAGTGCCCAAAGTCTGATATTTCGGGCAGAAATCCTTGCTTTTAGGGCTCCAGTCTGTATTTTAACAGCCATAGCATTCTGGAGAGGCCAGAGTTGCATTTTGAGTCTTAACCCCCATTTTTTTTATGTCTAAAGATACAATTCATTGTCCCAGAGTGTAATTTTGGAAGAACCAGAGTTGAATTTGGATGTTCAAACCCTCAGTGTTACAAGATAATGCCTTATATTTAGCTCATTTCTAGCTTCCAAATCCTACTTTTCAGGGAACAAAGCTTCATTTTTGGAGTTGTTTGCAATTGTGGAAGTCAAAATCTTAATTTTTAACCTCTCAAGTTAATTTTCAGCCACAAAGCCTTCGTGTAGAACCTGAGGATCCAGTAGCACATTTTTATCTTCCAAAGACTCTTTCAAGGAACAAACCACATTTTTAGAATTATCCACAATTCTGATGTCCCAAATCCTCATTCAGTGCCTCTCAGGGTGTTTCTGCCCATGGCAGGGGGTTGGACTAGATGGATGTTTGAGGTCCCTTCCAAACCAACCCATGGGTCTGGCCGTGACCCCTGTGATGTCATCCTCTGGGATGCTGCCCTGTGTCCTAAGAGACCTCTCTGCTGTCCAGGGCAAGCACCCTCTGCACTCACTTTCCAGGAGGATCTGGAGGAGGCAGGTGGTCTCTGTGCGCTGGGAGCTGCCTGCACCTTGTTCTGTGTGTGAGGAACAAAGCAGCTGTGGTTCAGCCATCGCAGTGCCCGGTGCCGGTTCTGCTGGAGAGGAAACTCTGCCCCACGGCCAGGGTAGGTCAGGTCTGTCCGTGCCTGCTTCTGTGCAGTCATTGCTCAGAGTTTAATCTCCGTGGCACGACCTCCAGTTCTTGAGGGTTCTGTCAGCTCCTGTTCTTGCTCCTGCCTCCAGCTGGAGTTAACTCCATTTCCCACCACTCTCTGGGCCTGGCGAGCCAACTAGTTTTCCACCCAGGAGAGTGTGCACCTCTCCAGGCCAGAGGCTGACAGATTCCGTAGCTGAATGCTGTGAGAAACTGTGTCAAAGGCTTTACTGAAGTCAAGGAAGATACATCCACAGCCTTTCCCTCATCCAGTAGCCGAGTCACTTTTTCATAGAAGGCAATCAGGTTAGTTTGGCAAGACTTGCCTTTCATGAACCCGTGTTGACTGGGCCTGATCATCCAGTTCTGTTGCAAGTGCTTCATGATCGCACTCAAGATCCCCTTTTCCATGACTTTCCCTGGCACTGAGGTCAGACTGACAGGCCTGGAGTTCCCTGGATCCTCCTTGTGACTCTTCTTGTAGATGACACAACATCAGCCCCCAGTCCAGTGTAAGTTCCCCTGGAAGTTCATCATCCCTGGAGGTGTTTAAAAGGCAGGTAGATGAGATGCTTGGGATCATGATTTAGTAGTAGACAGGTATGATTGGAGCTATTGTTCTCTGAGGTCTTTTCAGACCTAATGATTCTAGGATTCTAGGATTCAATCACTTCATCCCCCATCCTCTATAGAAACTGCAGGCTGCCCTGGCCCAGGTGTAGGACTTTGCACTTGGCCTTGTTGAACCTCATGAAGTTTGCTGGGGCCCATCACTCTCCAATAGGGATCCAGGGCCCTGTCAGCCCCCCAAACGGGACCCAGGACACCCCAAATCCCCCTAAAGAGATCCAAGACTCCCACAATCTGCCCTGATGGGACACAGGACCCTCCAAAACCTGACCTGGGACTCCCTCGAACCCCCAAAAGAAAAACACAGGTCCCTCCCCAAAACCAGATCCATGACTCCCCCAAACCCCACAAAAGAGACCCAGGTCCCATCCATACCCCTCAAAAAGGACCCTGGAACCCTCAATGCTCATCCCTGAAAAGGGATTCAGAACTCCCCCAAACCTCCAAAAGTGATCCAGGGCCGCCCCAAACCCCCAAATGAGACCCAGGACACTTCCCCCCCCAAAAAAAAATGGGCCCAGGACCCACTAAAACACCCTTAAAAGGGACCCATGGGCCCCCAACAAACCCCTCCCAGGGCCCCCTCAAATGCCAAAAATGTACCTAGGACCCAGAAAAGAGAACCACGAACACCCCCAACCCTTTCAAAATTGACCCAAAGCCCCCCACAAGGGGCACAGGACCTCACCTAAAACACCTCCAAAAGGGACGCAGGACTCACAACCCCTCCCCCAAAAGGTACCCAGGACTCCTGCCAAACCCCCAGAAAGATATCCAGGACCCCCTCAACCCTCCATAAAACTACCCAGGACCCCTTCCAAACTCCCAGAAAGAGATCTAGTACACCCTCACCTCCCCCTGAAGGGAACCAGGAACCCCCCTAAACATCCCAGATGAGACCCAATGTAGCCCCACCCAATAGGGACCCAAGACCCCCAAAACCCACCCCCCAAAAGGGACCCAGGAGCTCCCAAACCACGCAAAAGTTAATTAAGGACACCCACAATTCTGCCCCACTTCCCCAAAATGTGTACCAGGACCCCTCTCAATCTCCTCATAAATGTAGCCAGGGCTCTCCCCAAAGCCCCTCAAAAGGGACCCAGGACCCCCCAATATCCCCCCAGATGGCCTCCAGGACTGCCCCCTACAAACCCCCAAAAGGGACCCAGGACACCAGGACACCCTCTAACAAAGGACACCGGCCCAAAGAACTGAAAAAGGGACCTGGGAACCCCCCCCAACTGCCCCAAAATTGACCCAGGACCCCCTCTAACCAAGGAACCCGCCCAAAATACCTTAAAAAGGGACCTAAGACCACCCCCAACCACTCCAATGGGGACCCAGGACCCCCCACAACGCCCAAAAAGGGATCCAGGAGCCTCCCAAAAGGACACAGGACTCCCTCAACCCCTGAAAATTTACCCAGAACCTCCTCAACCACACCCTCCAGTGGGACAGTAGAGCCCAAACCCTCCCTCCAAGAATGCATTCAGGACCCTCTCCCAAACCCTCAAAAAGGGATCCAGGACATAACTCCACCCCCAAAAGTGACACAGGACACAACCCATGCTCCCAAAAGGGACCGTGGGCACCCACCCGCAAACCCCCAAAAGAGACCGTGAACCCCCTGAATCCCTCCAAAAGAAACCTATAACACCCCAAAAGGGATCCAGGACCCCCTCAACCCTAAAAATCTGATGCAGAACTCCCTCAACCACCAAAAAGGGGTGCAGGACCTCCTCAAACCCTTCCTAAAGGGATACAAGACTCCCCCAATCTGCCCTAAAGGGAACTTGGACCACTCCAAACCCGACCCAGGGCTCCACCAAACCCCCCAAAAGGGATCCAAATCTCCCCCAGATCCCAAAGAAGAGACACACCCCTTCCTAACCCCCAAAAGAGACCCAGGAGACCCTCAATCCCCACTCACAAAGGTATCCCGGATACGCCAGATACCCAGATGGGACCCACAACCCCATAAACCCCCCTCCAAAAAGGTACCAAGGACCCCCACCAAACCCCTAGAAAGAGATCTAGTACTCCCCCCCAACCATTGTTAACAGAACATCCCTAAGAAGAACCCCTCAACACTCCCCACACCCCCACCAAAAGAGACTCAGGAGTCCCAGAGTGACACAGAAGCCCCCCAGATCCCTAAATTGGATTTAGAACACCCCCAAACCCCCTGCAAATGGGACCACAAATCCTCCCTATACACCCCAAAAGGGATGTTGGAACTCACCTGTCAACAACCGGCAAGAGTCCATTACCCGGGACTCACCCCTAAAAGGGAACAAGAACCCCCTCTAAACCACAATAAAAAGGAACCCAGGACACCCCAGACCTCCCTAAAGGGAGAAAAGAGAGAAAGTTGGAGAAGAGAGAAGGATGTTGAGGGGGATCATGTCAAAGGCTTTACGGAAGTCCACGTAGATCACAGCCATAGGTTTCAATTAGTACAATAATCACTTTTTTGAATACCTAAATATGATGCAAACCCTAGGAAGTTTGACCAAGCTCAGAGAACTCAGGCTTTAGAGAAGGGCAAGGGGAGTGTGGAAGTGTAGAGAGAAGAGCTCCGGGAGATCAAGGGCTGGTGCCAGGCAGTGCTTCCATGCCAGGATTCTTTTAACCTCCAGCCATGCCTTCAGGAACTGTCCCTGCAAATCCAAAAAGGCCTTGGAGGAAAGTTATCGGGAAACTAAAGGTATTGAATATCCCTTTATTTTATTGAAACATAGAGAGAGAGCAGCTCTTCATTTACACAGTCAAACAGTAAGAAAAGAGGACAGTGAATTCAAAACAGGAGGACAAGATTATTGCAAATGAAAAACCAACAATAACACAGAGAGAAGCCAGTGTGGGCCTGCCATGAGTTGCATGATAACTGCTATGCAGAAGGTGATGAGCAGTTCGTTGCTTCATAGAACCATCCAGTTAGGAGTTTCCAGATGGCATCCTTGAGCTGTTGGTTCCTCAAGCTGTAGATGAGAGGGTTCAGTGCTGGAGGCACCACTGAGTAGAGAACTGACACCACAAGATCCATGAGTGGAGAGGATTTGGAGGGGGGCTTCAGGTGGGAAAACATTGCAGTGCTGGTAAATAGGGAGACCACGGCCAGGTGAGGGAGACACATGGAAAAGGCTTTGTGCCGTCCCTGATCCAAGGGGAACCTCAGCACAGCCCTGAAGACCTGCACATAGGACACCACAATGAAAACAAAACACCCAAAAGATAAACAGGCACTAACACCAAGCAGGTGAAATTCCCTGAGGTAGGAGTGTGAGCAGGAGAGCTTGAGGATGTGGGGGATCTCACAGAAGAACTGTTCCACAGCATTGCCCTGGCAGAGGGGCAGGGAAAATGTATTGGCCGTGTGCAGCAGAGCAGTGAGAAACCCAGCACCCCAGGCAGCTGCTGCCATGTGGACACAAGCTCTGCTGCCCAGGAGGGTCCCGTAGTGCAGGGGTTTGCAGATGGCAACGTAGCGGTCATAGGACATGACAGTGAGAAGAGAATATTCTGCACTGAACAACAACATAAAAAAGAATACCTGGGCAATACACCCTGAGTAGGAGATGGTCCTGGTGTTCCGGAGGGAATTGACCATGGATTTAGGGACAGTGGTGGAGATGGATCCAATATCGAGGAGAGCGAGGTTGAGGAGAAAGAAGTACATGGGGGTTTGGAGGTGGTGATCACAGACGATGGTGGTGATGATGAGGCCGTTGCCCAGGAGGGCAGCCAGGTAGATGCCCAGGAAGAGCCAGAAGTGCAAGAGCTGCAGCTCCCGTGTGTCTGCGAATGCCAGGAGGAGGAACAGAGTAATGGAGCTGCTGTTGGACATCTGCAGCCTCTGGATGTGAAGCACTGATCAACACAAAAATAGAGTAAGATGTTATGGGAGACTTCTTTAAGTAAAATCAAAGCCTGACACTGTACTCTTGCCACTGCTTTTCCATTTTCAGTTGCAGCTCCTCATCCAGCTCTGTGCCTGGAGCCCTGCTTGGTGATGGCTGAATGTGGTGGGAGGAGCAGGGCCGCTGCCCGATGGCTGCGAGGAGTCAGCCCTGCTCTGAATCAGGGGGTCATGGGGACAGGGGACACTGCTGGGGTTCAGCTCTGTCCTGTGGAACTGCTCCTGGTGTAAAAGGGCTTGTCAGCATCTGCACTGCCAGGGATGAGGAACTGAGATGGAAGAAGGCAGGTCTCTCAAGGTTTGGGTATCTTAGAGCTCCTTCTGTAACCTTTGGCAGTGTTCTTAAATGGCAGAAAACTTCATGATCCCTGCTGCACTCAGGGAGAACAGAGGGAGTCCTGAGAGGCGAGATCATTGCCTGTGACACAGTGCAGAGGGAGGGGAGCTGCTCTGTCCCATCTGCCTTGAGCTTGCACCTGTCTGAGACAGAGTAATCACAATTTCATATTCACCTTAAAAGCCAGCAGGATGTGCAGAAAGCAGATAAACCTTCCTCCAAGCAGTGATTATCTAACTTTTTCTCAAGGTCTCAGCATTCAACTTGCAGACCAGGACACACACAGCTCATTTCACAAAAAAGCACACCCCTGGTAGGAGCATCTGTTTACTTTTCCGCAGACATTTAGGTAACACGAAGCTGCAATAGGACATGAAGCTGCAATAGGACAGGTTTGCACACTGGAGGGTTTCTCAGTGCTTTGGAGGACACTTCAAGGAAAGCCAAGTATCCTAATGATGAGATATCAGTGCAGAAGAGTCTGTTAATTCCTCAGGAATGCACTGCCCATAGCCCCACAGAGGATCAGTGCCTGACTCTGCAACTCCCATCCCCAGAGAGCCTGGCAGCGAGAACAAGAAAACAACAGCAAGAACAGAGACAGGTAGAGAAACAGGGAGAAAGAGAGTGAGGGTCTGGCTGAGAGAGGCCAGGGCAGAGGCAGCTGGGCACACAGACAGCGTTCCCCTTCCCCAGCTGTGCTCACCCTCTCCCAGACACCAAACTTGACGTGCAGTTTCTCTCAGTTCCTGGGCTCTGGAGAGGGCACTGGAGCACTGGCTGCAGAGGAGGGGGCTCAGCCTTGGAGCCCAGAGCCCTGAGGGCAGAGGCTTTACAGGTTGGGAGAGGAGGCAGGGGGCTTGCTGAGAGGAAGGGGCTGCACTGCAGGGGATCACACAGAGCTTTCTGCATTTTCACTTGCACAACGCCTCAGTTCTTTGTTTCCTCTCATCATCTGAAGTTATCCCTTCTGCTGGGGATTTCCTCATAGGAGGTGTTTCCCTGTCCCACATCTTCTCCCTGTCAGTGCTCACAGACCCCATCTCACCCTCTCTTCACGCCACTGGCCCTACACAAACGGGCCTGTTTCCCACGTGAAGCTCTGCACAGGGTCTTGTTTATAAGCAGAAAAGGACAGGACAGACTGATCCTGATGGGTGCAGCAGAGATGATGCTGGTGCTGTCCATGAGAGAGGAGCAGCTGGAGGCAATTAAGAAGGCTCCTATCAAACCTACTGATTACTCAAAGACACAGCTCAGGAGTCTCAGTGACTTTTTTCCATCATGAGAATCCCTTGTCCATTTCTCCCCTGAAATACCTCAAGTGCAAGAAACAGAAAACACAGACCCAGGGAAGTTCTTTATCTTCAACGTAATCCCTGCCCTGATTTTCCCCTTGAATTGCCCTCTTAAAAATATCATGGGGTGATGTGGAGCAGCGGTGACCCTGGTTTTTCTTTTTGCTGGAGAAACTGCAAGAGCCCTCCTGACAGATCTCTCAGGCTCTGGCTGTGCCGGCTTTAGGAGATCCCTCCAGGAACTGCACCTGCATTGTCCTGCACCCAGAGACTCACCTGGAGAAGGACTGTGAAGATTTTCTCAAAATGAAGCCTCCTCTTTCCTCCCACCCCACCCTGCCTTTCCCCTCTCTCTGCTCCCTCCTCTCCCCTCGCTGCCTGCAGGCAGTGTCCTCAGCCCTGCTGGGCTTTGCAGAGGAGCTGCTCCTGGACAGACCTGGCTCTTTTATGAACTACACTCTTGTTATGAGCTCACCATGATCGACGAGCCCAGCCCAGCTCAGCAGCAGAGAAGCAGCCCAAGGCAGCGCTTTCTCTGTCCCCTCTGAGCTCCCTCGAGGTGTCCCTGGGCCTCCAGGGGAACCTGCTGAGAAACAGGTTGAAGCCATCCCTGATGTTCCCTCCCTCAGCCAGGGGGAGATACTGTCCTGCATTGTCATTGCTCCTGTTAGAAAAATAGCTGGGCATGAGAATAACTTTTTTTGCCCCATAGTTTAACAGGACCTCAGGAAGGGGACAAGGAATGATCTCATTTCTCCAAGCCCTTCCATTGAGAGAATTTAGGCTTTTCTTCCCTTGTATTTAGCCCCGGGTTGGAAAGACACTCAGCTCTCTTCTGTCCCAGCCATGTCTCTACTTTAAGCAAAGACTTTGGACACACAGGGTGTGGGACTCTTGGTTTCTGATGGCAGGGATGAGCTTGGCTGGTGCCACAGCTGCAGGGCTTCAGCCCCAGTGGGCAGCAATGCCCTCAGCCAGGGACACAGGCAGGAGGTATTGGAGCTGTTCCTGTGGGAGACAGAGCTGGGTCATGATCATGAAGCTCAAGACAGATGGGCTTCAAGGACAGAACCCTCCAAGCTCAGCAATGGTCCAGACTGTGAATCAGTCTGAACTTCAAATGCCTTTCAATTCCCCCATGATGAGTATTTGCTGCTTCAGAAAGTGTGTAAACAAGAAACAATATTTTATATCCTTTTCAGAAATGGTCAGGGGATTAACAGAGGATCTATAGGCTGGGCTCCAGATCTCTCTGAGATTCCATTTCTGGATGTCTGAAAGAGAAGGGATCTGCATTGTCCTTGTGTAGATTGTGTCCCACTATCCTTCTATGACACAGCCCTTGTATGACCCCACACCTCTATGACCTGATACTTCTCTGACCTCATCTACGACCAGACACTTATACAAACCGTGTCTTCTATGACCCACCCTTTCTGTGACCTGAGCCATTAACGACCTCACTCCTGTAATGACTCTTTTATGATCTGATGCCTATACGACCCTTCTATGACTCTTCTATACCTCTACTCTTCTATGTCCCAACTCTCCTGTGTCCCTTTTATGACCTCACTCTTCTGTGACCCTATCTTTCTGCTACCCAACTCCTCTAGGAGCCTTCTATAAACCAGCATTCTATAACACGTGTCTTTTATGAATCAAGCATTCTATGCCGAAACTCTTCTACGACTCTTCTATGGCTTTCTCTGACCAGACTCCTCTATGATTCTTCTATGACTCATATCTTTGACTCATCGCCTATAAAATGTGAATAATTTATGACCCAACTCTTCTATGATTCAACACTTCTAACTCCCCTATGACATTTCTATGACCCAGTCCTTCCTTTTCCTAACTAAACTCTCATGCTTCTACGACTTGACTCTTCCATGACCCAAACATTTTCAAACCCTTCTGTGGCCTCAGACTTCTATGACCTGACCACCCTATGAGCCTTTTATAACTGAATTCTTCAATTACTCCTCTATGATCAGGCTCATCAAGAACCCGACTCTTCTTGGACCTGTCTCTTATATGATCTGACCCTTGAGCCTTCTATTACCTTTTATGACTTGACTATTCTCTTACTCTTCTATGACATGACTTTCCATGACCCAAATTTTCTATGACTCTCTTGTGACACGAATCATCTATGTCCTGATGCTTCTGTGACCCGACTCGTCTAAAGCACAACCCCTCTATCAACCAGCTGTTCTATGAACTAACCCTACAATTAACTGGCCCTTCTATGATGCCATTCCTGTATGACCTGACTCACACAGGAGCCACCAGGTGCCTCTTTTATGACTTGACTCTTCTATGACACAACAATTCTATGACCTAATGCTTCTAGGCCCTGACACATCAAGGACACACCCTTCCTACAACCCTACTCTCCTATGAGCCTTCTATGATGCATCTCTTCTATGAACCAACTCTTCTACCACTCCACTTTCCTATGTCCTGACTCTTCTGGACCCTGAGCCTTCTATGAGTCAGGCCTTCTATGATCCAATTCTTCTATGATCTGTCTATGACTTTCTATAACCGGAGTCCTCTATGACCCCAATAATCTATGACCCAACCATTTTACGACCTGATGCTTCTATGACCTGACTCTTCAATGTCCCTTCTCTGACCAAACCCTTCTGTTATCCAATTAAACTCTCCTGCTTCTATTACTCAACACTTCTATTACCCAAATATTCTGACTTTTATCACCCAACACTTTTATGAAACTTCTGTGACTGACCTCTTCTATTATTCCCCTATTCCTGACACACCTACAACACAATTCTTCTGTGACCCATCTCTTATATGACGAAGCCTTCTATGACACAACACTTCATTCTATGATCTGATTATTGTCTGACTGTTGTCTGATGCTAATTCCCATGATCTGACTCTTCTGGGAATATTCTGTCACCAGATTCTTCCATGACCTGACAGTTTTATGACTTTTCTATGACCCAACCCTTTTCTGAACAATTCCCTTTTGTGACCCTTCTATGACCAAACCCTCTTTAATCCCAAATAAACTCACACTCCAATGATGTGACTTACATACCCTAATATTCTATGACCCTTTCATGAGCTTAATCATCTATGAACCAGTTCTGTGATGAGAATTCTATGACCCAACACTTCTATAAACCTTCTGTGACTACACTCCTCTGTTACTCCTCCATGATCCAACTCTTCATTGACCTGACTCTTCTCGCATCCAAGTTTTCTGTGACTCTTCTAAGACCCAAAACTTTTATGACCCTGTGCTTCCATGACCCAAATCCCCTACAAATGCACAGAGCTGTGCGAGAGCCTTGCACCTCCCATAACTCTACAGGCCTGTATCTGGAATTACACAGAGTAACTGCTCTCAGTTTGATTCAGCAATGTGAGAATGATCATGACACAGGTGTCATTGTAGCCACAGCCAGATCTGCCTGCCCAGAGCCTGGGGGTCAGGGCTTGGCCTTTCTGCTTCACCGTGCACACCCAGGCTTTTGTCAGCATCACAGCTGCCTGCACAGTGTCTTTGTCCTCCTGCCTCCACTTCTCGACTCTAACAAGTCCCTGGGGAAAATTGTTTAGAAACCATCCTCACTGAGACCAATTAATACTTCAAGTTACTCTGAGTTCTACTATGCACTTCTTGAGAGCTTTGCTCAATCTCTCCTCAGTAGCTGAGGTACAAAAACTCATAAACAAATCCACCCTGGGTCTCATTAAAGTACAGACAGTCTTAACAAGTTTTTTTCCTGCCTGGAGATATCTTCATGTCTTCAAGGCTTGCACAGCTCCTTGGAGTCATTTCCCAGTGTCATTAAAGAGGAAGATTTCAGAGTGCACCTAAGAAAAATATGTCTTAGTTTAAAGATTATATTTCCATACTTTTCAGGTTTGGGTTGGAAGGGACCTTAAAGCCCATCCAGGTCCAACCCCTCTACCATGGGCAGGGACACCTCCCACTGGTCCAGGCTGCTCAAGGCCCCATCCAAACTGGCCTTGAACACCTCCAGGGAGGAGGCATCCACAGCTTCCCTGGGATACCTGGTCCACTGCCTGACCACCTTCTCTGTGAGCAATTTCTTCCTAATGTCTAATCTAAATCTTCCTCCTTCCATTTTAAAGCTATTGCCCCTTGTCCTATCCTTCCATATCCTTGGACAGAGACCCTCCTCTTACTTTCTTGTCATCAAATTCAGGTACTGGAAAGCCACTATAATATCTCCTCAAAGCCTTCTCTTCTCCAGGCTGAGGATTTTCCTGGACACAATCAATATTTCTTTGGAAAATCTCTTTTGAAATGGCCTCCACCCAGGTCTATCTCCTCAGGGCACTGTAGGTAGCTAGGGCTTGGTGGTAGGAGGATATCATGCTGTTATGGAAAGATAGAACCCCCCCTCTGGATAGCCAGTAGTGTTCAGCTCATGAGGTAAGCAGACAGAAGTGACGTTTTAAACCCTAACCTTTATAACACCGTGTTGTTTATCAATAAACACCATTTGCCACCCACCACATTGGTGTCTGTGAGCTGATGGCCCGAGCGGCAAGTGTTGGCCGTCGCGCTGTTCCTGAACCAGGTCGTCACGCCTTAACAAAGGCAACACAGGGCAGCAGAGCTTGTGTCCACATGGCAGCAGCTGCCCGGGGTGCTGCATTTCTCTATGCTCTGCTGCACACAGCTAATACATTTTCCCTGCCCCTCTGCCAGGGCAATGCTGTGGAACAGTTCTTCTGCGAAATCCCACAGATCCTCAAGCTCTCCTGCTCAGATGCTTACTTGAGGAAAATTTGGCTTATAGTTTTTAGCTTCTTGCTAGTGTTCAGCTGTTTTGTTTTCATTGTGGTGTCCTATGTGCAGATCTTCATGGTGGTGCTGGGCATCCCCTCTGAGCAAGGACAGCACAAAGCCTTTTCCACTTTCCTCCCCCATCTGGTTGTGATCTCCCTGTTTATCAGCACTGGCATGACTGCCCACCTGAAGCCCCTCTCAGTCTCCTCTCCATCCCTGGACCTGGTGGTGTCAATTCTGTATGCGGTGGTGCCTCCAGCACTGAACCCTCTCATCTACAGCCTGAGGAATCAGCATCTCAAGGATGCAATGTGGAATCATATAACTGGATGGTGCTATCAAGCAATAAATTGTTGGGCTTCTGCATAGCAGTTCTAATGCAACTCACAGAATCACAGAATCACAGAATGACCAGGCTGGAAGAGACCCACTGGATCGTCGAGTCCAACCATTCCCACCAATCCCTAAATCATGCTCCTAAGCACCTCATCTACCCTCACCTTAAACACCTCCAGGGACGGTAACACAACCACCTCTCTGGGCTGACGGTTCCAATGCCTAACCACCCTCTCTGTGAAGAATTTCTTCCTAAACTCAAGCCTAAATCTCCCCTGGTGGAGCTTGAGGCCATTCCCTCTCGTCCTGTCACTTGGGAGAAGAGGCAAGCTCCCTTCTCTCCACAACATCCCTTCAGGTAGTTGTAGAGAGTAATAAGGTCTCCCCTCAGCCTCCTCTTCTCCAGGCTGAACAACCCCAGCTCTCTCAGCCGCTCCTCATAAGATTTGTTCTCCAGCCCCTTCACCTGCTTTGTTTTCCTTCTCTGGACTCGCTCCTGAGCCTCAGCATCCTTCATGTGGTGAGGGGCCCAGAACTGAACACAGTACTCGAGGTGCGGTCTCACCAGTGCCGAGTACAGGGGGAGAATAACCTCCCTGGACCTGCTGGTCACACCGTTCCTGATACAAGCCAAGGTGCCATTGGCCTTCTTGGCCACCTGGGCACACTGCTGGCTCATGTTCAGTCAGTTGTCAACCAGCACCCCAGGTCCTTCTCCTCCTGGTAGCTTTAAAGCAAGGTCTCTCCTAGTTTGTACTTCTGCTTAGGGTTGTTGTGCCCCAAGTGCAGGACCCGGCATTTGGCCTTGTTAAACCTCATGCCGTTGGTCTCAGCCCAGCAGTCCAGCCTGTTCAGGTCCCTTTGCAGAGACTCCTGACCCTCCAGCAGATCGACACTTCATCACAGCTTGGTGTCATCTGCAAACTTGCTAAGGGAGCACTCAATGCCTTCATCCAGGTCGTTGATAAAGACATTAAACAGGACTGGACCCAGGACTGAGCCCTGGGGAACCTCACTTGGAACTGGCCTCCAGCTGGATTTAACTCCATTTACCACCACCCTCTGGGCCCGGTCATTCAACCAGTTTTTCACCCAGGAGAGTATGCACCCGTCCAGGCCAGAGGCCGACAGTTTCCGAAGCAGAATGCTGTGAGAAACTGTATCAAAGGCTTTACTGAAGTCCAGGAAGATACATCCACAGCCTTTCCCTCGTCCAAGAGTTTAGTCACTCGGTCATAGAAGGTGATCAGATTAGTCTGGCAAGACCTGCCTTTCATGAACCCGTGTTGACTGGGCCTGATCACCTGGTTCTCTTGCATGTGCTTCATGATCGCACTCAAGATCACCAGCTCCATGACTTTCCCCGGTACAGAGGTCAGACTGACAGGCCTGTAGTTCCCTGGATCCTCCCTGCGCCCCTTCTTATAGATGGGCATGACATCAGCCAGCCTCCAGTCCAGCAGAACCTCCCCAGTCATCCAGGACTGCTGGAAGATGATGGAAAGGGGTTTGGCCAGCATATCCGCCAGTTCCCTCAAAACTCTTGGGTGGACTCCATCCGGCCCCATAGACTTGTGGGCATCTAGCTGGGCAAGCAAGTCTTGAACCACCTCCTCTTGGACCATGTGGTCTGTTACACCACATGCTGTGATCCCAGATCCATGCAATCCTGAACCCTGTTCCTGAGTCCATCTCTCTCCTGCTGCTGAGTCCAGCCCGGGACCTTCCCTCCATGCCTGCTCTGAAGCATCAGTGGTGACAGAGTCACCAATGTGGGCCAATTATATATTTGTATATATTTACCATCTCCTTATTAAAAAGATATTCCTTATTATTGTTGTTGTTTCAATAAAGATGTTTTAGTTTCTAACTCACAAGTCCTCTTCTCTCTTTCCCATTTCCCTGAGCAGGAAGGGAATTGGGACCCACAACTGCCTGCATTCAGCTGCAAATAAAGCTCGACCATGAGGAGCTGGAAGAGGCTGTCTTTGACCTTCAATCTGCTCTCTGCACTCCTCTTCTCTGCGGGGCTTTTATCCCACAGGATTCATCCAATCAGGTTCGAGGTCTCCTGACCAGCCCCCTGTTTACTGATGATCAGCTCTTTTATCCCATTTTCTCTCTGTTTTCCTGTGTTTGTTCCTCCACAAACCACCTTGATCCCACCCTTTCCCTGCCTTTGGCCCTTTCCTGCACACCCCCTGGCAGCTCTTGCACAGTCTCCAAACGCGCTTCCTGGTTTCCCATCATGAGTCCCAGACCCAGAGCAGAAACCCCGTCCTCAGTCAGCAACATCATCCTGGGACACTCCCTCTGACACCCTTGGTGAATCTCTCACACAGAGAGATTGGAACTTGCTTTGAATTAATATTTTACCTTCTGGGCTTTGAATCCTTTCTCTGAAAACAATTCATGTCCTAGAAATAGCAATGCTTTCTTTTTATGGGACTGTTGGGAACCAGGTCAGATTAAAACACCTACGTGATTTCTACATGTCTTTGCAGCCCTGTGGAGAAGAGATTGGGGAGATCAGAATCAAGGAATCATGGATGGTTTGAGTTGGAAGGCACCTAAACGGATCCAACACCTCTGCTATGGATAGGGACATCTTTCAGGTTGCTCAGAATTCCTGAGTTGGTGCATCCACAACTTCTCCAGGAAACCTGTACCAGCATCTTGCCATCCCCATCTCAGCCTATTTTTTCCTTTAATCCAATCTAAATCTCCCCTCTTCCAGTTTAAAGCCATTGTTCCTTGTTCTGACAGTTCTGCCTTGGTAAAAAGTCTCACTCTGTCTTTCTTGGCCTATGACTGCTTTGAGTTAACTGCAAACACGCTGGAGGGTGCCCAGAGATCTGCCAAGATGGGGGTTGGAGGCCTCAAGAACATGACCAGTGGGTGCTGGGCTTAGAGATGTGGAGACTGCAGACACTGTAGGAGCTGCCTGAGAGTGCTTGAAGGGCAGTTCCAAAGATGATGGAAAGGTATGAGAAATAAATAGTGCCACAAAGTGTAGCTGGGGAGGTCCAAGCTGGACACGAGGGGAAAGAAATATCAGTCCAAGGGCAGTGCTGTGCTGCCACATGTCACCCAGAAGGAGCCTGGATCAGCCCAGGGCTTCGTGTCTCAAGGAAGAGCCAGGGAGGACAGAGAGATAACAGCAAAGGAAGGTGACAGCAAGGTGAGGCAGCTGGGGAGATGGCAGCAGCCTGCAGGGCAAGAGGCACAGGTGATACGACACCATGGGACAATTGGTGGTGGAGAGGACAGAGGGGGATGGAAAAGATGAAAGCTCCCAAACAGAGCAGCTTTTTCGTGGCTTTGGTGATGGTTGTTGTCTCTGACACTGATTCCTATGAGGAGATGACAAATCCTTCCAGCCCTGGGGCCTCATTGCCTCCTTGTCCAAACTTAGGAGCCTGAGAGGTGTTGTACCATAGTCCTGCTCTTGGCACTGCCCATCTCGACATCCCATTGTCCCAGGATGAACCTTGAGGAATGGGTGAACCGACCTCCCTTCCTGGGTAAGGACTGGCCCTGTGGTTAATGAGGTCAGGGCTTGGCCCTTTGTATTCATAAAACACATACGGGTTGACTCAGCATCAGAGCCACCTTTACCTTGCTATTCCCAACATTTCATCACTGCCTCCAGTTTTCTGCTCTAACTGGGCCCTGGAGATGCTTTCTCAGCAGTGCCCTCAGTGGGACCCATTAACACTACAAGAAACTTTGGAGTCTGAATTTGAGTTTTACTTCTTGAGAAGTTTTTTCCACTTCCTCTAAGGGGCTGATGTTCATGGACTCGGCATCAAACCCACCCGAGGGGTCATTAAAATGCTCTGGGCTGCTCCTCTGCTGCTGAGCTGGGCTGGGCTCCTGGGACTGAGGGAGCTCATGGCAAGTGGGCAGAGCTACAAAGAGGGAGCTCTGGCCAGGAGCAGCTCCTCTGCAAAGACAGCAGGGAGAAGGGAACTCCCAGGGTTTCTCAGTTCAATAAGCAAGGCAGAGAGAGCTTAAAGGTGGTGAGGAGGATGACTGAGAGCTGACTGGAGGAGAAATCTTTGTGGTCCTGGCCACGGTAAGTGTGGGTGCAGAGCAATGCATGTGTGGTTCCTTGCAGCCTCTCCTAAAGCTGTTAGAGCCCCCTGCTCTTGGTATCTGTGAGGAGGGGGCTCTTGTGAGGCAGTGTGGAAGGGCTGTGAAGCCAGGGGTGCAGACAGGGGTGCCCTGGGCTGTCGTTGATAGCAGGGTCCCTGCACCCCAGGCTCTGGGTGCTGGGAACAGGGACTCTGCCACCTGCCAGGGTCAGCGCTCAGCCTGCCCGGGGAGCTGCCCTGGGTGCTGTGGGAGAAGCTGTGGAGGGAAGGAGCGACCCTGCGCAGGGCAGAACAGGGTTCTCCTGCTGTCAAGAAGGTGCTGTGTGTGTCAGGACTGCTCACAGCTCCAGGTCACCCCAATGGCCATTGAAGAGGGTGTTTTTGAGGCAAAGCATCAGGGCAGCATTCACCTGGAAGGGATTTAGTCTGTGCTTCCAGTTTTCTGCTCCCGCCTGGCTGGGGTGGGGGTGAAGTGGGAGATGGGAATTTCTCTGTTCTTCAGAGACACTGGGACTCCATTTCCCATTAGGATTTTTGTGAGCTGCTCCTCAGCCCCTGCACTCCCAGAGATGCCCCTGGGCAAGGTCCCACTGCCAGGAGGGGTCTGCAGGGCAGGACTGAGCACAAAGTGGGTGGGGTGAGCTCTGTCAGCACAGTCAGGGAGGAGATCCAGGGACAGCGAAACAGCTCCCAGCAGGGACAAGATCCAGAAAGCAGAGACATGAGCAGGGATGGAGAAGGATCTGCTCCCATTGACACCATGGGAAGGGGGATTTGGACACCCCCCTGCCATCCCCTGCAGTGCAGACACCTACCATGGAGTAAACCCATGCTCTCCTCTCCCACTTCTTTCCTTCAGGCCATGGCTGGTCAGTCACCTAACCAGAAGCCTCACCTCTTCAAAGGAGAAATTACCACCCCACCTCAACTGTCTGTGTCTCTGCTGGCTCCTTCAGCAGCAGTGCAATGTATTTCTCCCTCTTCTCTCTCCTGCCTTTGCTTCAGGTTCTTATCACTGGACCTTCAGGGATGGGGTTTGGGTTAAGCTGCAGTTCAGACACCAGTCCTGTGGTCCTGCCATGCAGGGAGTAGAGTCCAATCCCTGCCTAATCGGTAGGTTCAGGGAAATGCAAATGAGCAGATTCTCCTTTCAGGGCACCCCACAATTGTGACATTTGATTCTTTGCTTGCAGGGTCCTGCTGTGCTTCAGGCTGCCCTCCAGAAGGGGAAAGCTCTCTCATGGTATCTCAGTGTTATCCAGCAGTCCCATGGAGAAGACACCTCACGCATAAGCCATGGAAGTGCTGCTCATCATCTGTGTGAAGAAAGGAGCAATGAGCCCTCTGTGTTCCTGACTGGGAGAGTAGAGCTGAGATCCCCCTCAGGTAGGATGGGGTGAGGGTATTTGATGATTGACACTGAGAAACTGGATTCCTCTGCTCTCAGCAGTGCAAGTTTCTTTTAGGGGGAACAACCAAGTGCAAAACTCCTCCAGCACAGGGCAGCTGAGACCAGGGCTGATGGACAGACTAGCTGTGCTCACTGTATGAAGGGACAGTCTGTTTGCCTGTCAGGACCCAGGAGATTTCACTTGGAGAGCAGTGTAAAAGCCAGGAGATTCTGCATCAAAATCATCCTGAGCTGTGATGTGGCAACCAGAACAGAAGACCCAAACCAAAATCCCCTCAACTCTGCTCTGCAGCTGGGTGAATAGGGAAGAAGAGTTTTGGAAAACTCGGTGATATAAGGAGTGGATTCATCCCGAGATCACCCTGTGTTCCATTCCTTTCTTGCTGTAGGCAGCACTGACTCCTGCAGAGCCCACATCACAGCCTCCTGCTCCCTGGGGCAACCTTAGAGAGGAGCAAGCAGAGCCTGTGAAAGGGATCTGCCAAACGTCCTCCTAGAAAGAGGCAGTTTAGGGAATGCTTAAATGAGAAAGAATCTCTGTTTTGGTCAAAGAAATGTCCCCTAACATGTCTCTTTTGTTTCCCTCCTGGACAGTGCCCTGTGCCAAAAGGACACTGATGTCCAACAGCAGCTCCGTCACCCAGTTCCTCCTCCTGGCATTTGCAGACACACGGAAGCTGCAGCTCTTGCACTTTTGGCTCTTCCTGGGCATCTACCTGGCTGCCCTCCTGGGCAACGGCCTCATCATCACCACCATCATCTGCAATCACCACCTCCACACCCCCATGTACTTCTTCCTACTCAATCTCTCTATTCTTGACCTGGGATCCATCTCCACCACTGTCCCTAAATCCATGGCCAATTCCCTCTGGGACAACAGGGCCATCTCCTACTTTGGATGTGTTTCTCAGGTCTTTTTTGTGTTATTCTTGCTGGGTGCAGAATATTCTCTTCTGACTGTCATGTCCTACGACCGCTACGTTGCCATCTGCAAACCCCTGCACTATGAGACCCTCCTGGGCAGCAGAGCTTGTGTCCACATGGCAGCAGCTGCCTGGGGCGCTGGGTTTCTCAATGCTCTGCTGCAAACAGCCAATACATTTTCCCTGCCCCTGTGCCAGGGCAATGTTGTTGACCAGTTCTTCTGTGAAGTTCCCCACATCCTCAAGCTCTCCTGCTCACACTCCTACCTCAGCGAAGCTGGCCTTGTTGTAGTAGGTGTTGTAGTGGCATTTGGGTGTTTTGTTTTCATTGTGGTGTCCTATGTGCAGATCTTCAGGTCAGTGCTGAGGATCCCCTCGGAGCAGGGACAGCACAAAGCTTTTTCCACGTGCCTCCCTCACCTGGCCGTGGTCTCCCTGTTTATAAGCACTGCAGGGTTTGCCTACTTGAAACCACCCTCCATCTCCTCTCCATCCCTGGACCTGGTGGTGTCAGTTCTGTACTCAGTGGTGCCTCCAGCACTGAACCCCCTCATCTACAGCTTGAGGAATCAGCAGATCAAGAATGCAATGTGGAAACTGATAACTGGATGGTTCTTTGAATCATTAAACTGCTCATCACCTTCTGCATAACAGTTATCATGCAATTCATGGCAGGTCCAGACTGGCTTCTGTATTTCTTGTCTGTGATACTCAGTTTTCCCTTGTGATAATCTTGTCATCTTTTTTTTAAGCATCATCTTCTTCACTCGTCTTACTTACTGGCTGTTTACATGAGGAGCTGTGCTCTCTGTGTGTTTAAACAAAATAAAAATTTATTATATTATGACTTCTGTTTCCTGATGTCTTTCCTCCAAAATATTTTTTGAGCTGCTAAGACAAACTCTTCTTGGACTATTCTTGGGCTTGAAGATAGAATCATCAAATAACTTGAGTGGGAAGGGATCTATAGGGATTATCAAGTCCAACTTCTTTTTCCTCGCAAGATTATCAAAATCCAAACATTATGACCAAGAGGACAAAGAGCATGATCCAAATGCTCTGTGAACTCTGACAGGCTTGGTGCCTTACAACATCCCTGGGGAGCCTTTTCCAGTGACTGACCATGCTCTCACTGAAGAACCATTTCCTAATGTCCTATGAAAACTCTGCACACAGTCCTGCTCTGGGCTCTGACAAGCTCTGGGTAGGAAGAGAGGCCGGGCCGGGCTGTTGTTCACCTGGCACAGGAACTGAGTCCAGCAGGAGGGAGAAGATGGACAGAGGGCAAAGCTCACCCATCAGCTGGGTTGAGTGTCCAGTGCTGGAGCTGGCGATGGGAGAGACCAGTGTCCTGGGCCCCTTCCCAGTCTGTCCCTGCCACCAAGGGCACCCACTGGCCTCTTCTCTCCTGCTCCTGCAGGGCTGGGCTCTGCCCTCACACCCTCTGCAGCGTGTCCTCCCCCTGCATGGTCACACAGCTCAGCCAGCACTGCTGGTGGCCTCTCCCGGCCACTTTCCAGCTCAGCCCAGCCCCTCCCAGCTCTCCCCACAGCCCTGCTTTCTCTCCAGCCCCACAGAGCAGCCCAGTCTGGGCTGGCCCCATGCAGTGCCCTCTGCAGGGTGCAGCAGAGCTCTGGGCTCTCCCCCCACAGCCCCAGCCCCTCTGGAGGGCACGGCAGCTGCTGGGGGGGAGAGGTGGGTCTCAGCCTCCCCCACAGCCCCAGAGCTGGGGCTTGACCCAGCACAAGGACACGGGGAGCAGTGTTTTTTGACAACCTGACTCTTCTGTGCCCCTTCTGTTACCGACACTTCTGTGACCTAACAGTGCTATGACCCAGCTCTTCTCTGACCCAACATTTCTATCACCCTTCTATGACCTGACCCTCGTGTGACCAAACACCTCTATGACCCTTCCATGACCTGTTTGCTATCACACTCATCTTCGATGACCTCATTTTTCTATTACTTTTCTGTGACACACGTGGGTCTTTTCCAGCCTGGTGATTCTACAGTTCTCGGGTTCCTAGTGCGACCCAGTAAGTCTCTGGGAGGGGAATGGGATATGAGCTCCTTGTGCTGGAACAAACCAGTGAGACTGGCATTGGGAGGCAAACTGGGGATACTGGGAAGGACTGTGAGGCACTGAGAGGGGATTTGGGAGACACTGGGGGTCAGTTGGAGGTGCTGGGAGGTGAATGAGGGAAGTGAGAGGCACTGAGGGACACTGGGAGGGGGATTGAGAGGCACTGGGGGGCACTGGAAGGGACTGGGATGGGGAAGTGGGGCACTGGGAGGGACTGGGGAGCACTGGCAGCCACTGGCAGCCACTCGGACATGCTGGGAAGGCAGTGGGACACTCTGGGAATCACGAGGACACACTGGGAGTCTCTGAGAGGGCATTGGAATATACTGTGAGTCTCTGGGATGTGCTGGGAGTCAATGGGAAATACTAGGAGTCATTGGGATGCACTGGGAGAGTACTGGGATGCACTGGGAGGCACTGGGATGTACTTGGAGTGCACTGGGAAAAACTGGGAAGTCACTGGTAGGCACTGGGTTGCACTGGGAGGGCACTAGGATGAAGAGGAGTCACTGTTATACATTGGGATAGCACAGGGAAGGGACTGGGATGCACTGGGTAACACTGGGAGGGCACTGGGAGCCCTGGGACACACTGGGAGTCCATTTGGAGTCATTGGGGAGCATTTGGTCGCACTGGGAGGCCTTTGAAGAGCACTGGGAGGTCACTGGTTCCACAGTGGTCCCATGCCGGTGTGCAGAGGTGCCTTACTGGTCCATACTGGTGTCCCTGCTTCCCATACTGGCAGTACTGTTCCCACACTGGTTCCTTACTGGTCCATAATGATGCCACACTGGGTGCCCTTGTGTCCCTGGTGTCCGTAGTGGGAGCACTGGTGCCACACTTGTCCATACTGGTGCCATACTGGGAGCACTGATCCCAGTCTGGTGCCACACTGGTGGTTCCCAGTGACTGCCAGTGCATCCCAGTGCCCTCCCAGTGTGGCCCCTTGCTCATGAGCTCTGGGGAAGCTCTGGGAGGACACTGGGTCACACTGGGAGTCACTAGGATGGACTAGGAGTCACTGGGTCACACTGGGAGTAACTGGGTAGAACTTGGAGGGCCCTGGGAAATAGTAGGAGTCAGTGGGATGTACTGGGAGTCACTGGGGAGCACTGGGAGGGCACTGGGAAACACTGGGAGTCTGTGGGATGCACTTGGAGTCACTGCAATGTGGTGGGAGGATTTGCATACTGGTCCATACTGGTGCCATACTGGAAGCACTGGCATCCCTGGTGCCCATCCTGGTCTCCCACTGGTGCCATACTGGTGCCTTACTGGTCTGTACTGGTGCCATACTGGCATTTCTGTTGTTAATCTTGGGAGCACTGGTGCCATCCTGGTCCCACGCTGGTTCCTTGCTGGTCGGTACTAGTGCTGTACTGGGATCTATGGGGCCCATACTGGGTGTACTGGGATAATTCCTGTTTAGCCTGGAGAAGAGGAGGCTGAGGAGAGACCTCATTGCTCTCTACAACTACCTGAGGGGAGGTTGTGGAGAGCAGGGAGCTGGGCTCTTCTCTCCAGTGACAGGGGCCAGGATGAGAGGGAATGGCCTCAAGCTAAGCCACAGCTCCCCAGGTGGGGACAGGTGTCCCTGCAGATGCCGGCAGCTTTGAGGCAGACGGGGATCGTTCAGGGATGCAAAGTCTCTTTTTGCGCTGTTTGCAACAGAGAGAGGCAGGCGGGGAAGCAGGGCTGGTTGCCTGGCAGGCAGGAGCGATGCAGGCAGCTCTGCTCTCTGCTTGGCGCTGGGGCGTTATGTGGGGGAGGTTTGCAACCGCTTCCTCTGGAGAGAGAGGAGGTGGCTCGGGGTTCACTCTTTCTATCCCTTCCCCGTGCCCAGGCGATCAAAAGAGGAGAAGAAAGCCCGCGTGACGCGACTGACTTCGATCGAAGTCTTGGAGAAGGAGCTGAGCTGCCGCCGTGCTGTGAGTATCTCTCCCCTCAGCTCTGTCCCTGAGCATTGCTCCTCCACCAAGCAGGAGAGCATTGCTTCTCCCCTTCTTCCACTGCTTCTCTCTTGCCCAGTGGAGGACAGTGCGTGCCAGGAGCCTAGAGAAGCTACTTGAGGCCCAGGCAAAGGTGAGAAAGGCTGCCTTTCACCCTCCTGCTGCTGTGCTAGAGCGCCCGGGATCCCTGGGGAGTGGGGGGAACTTTTGTGAGAGGGTCCCTCGGTGCCCCGTGGGGAGCTGAGGGGTTGGGGAGCCAGCGGGAATGCCGGCACAGCCTGGCGTGTTGTGCCGGGGAGGATCCCTTCCACCCTCAGGCTGCTGGTGCTGGGTGGCCGCTTGCTCTTTCTCCTCTAGGGCTGCTCTCTAAGCACAACCTGGTTCTTGCAGGATGACGGCAAGCAAGGGCCTCCACCGGTGCCTTATGGCAATGGAGGGGGATGTTCCCAGCCAGCAGGTGAGTGTTGGAAAGAAAGGTGGGGAGGACCTTCTTTCCTCGGGCAAGTAGCTCTTCTGCAGAAGCCGGGATGCTGCTGCAGCTGTCCTTCACCTTGAGCAAGGTGGTCCCCATCGCTCTGCAGCAGGCGAGTGCTGATCCGCCGGAGTCCCCTCCTTCCCTTGTTGACTGTCCCTTGCACGGAGGGGCAGAGGGGACATTGCTGAGTGCCCGAGGTGGTGCCTGTCTCTGCTCCGTCCTCGGAGCCAGGAGGATGGGCTGAGCAGGCATTAGCTCTGCTCTCTTGTCCCCTGAGTGTTGTCGTGCAGGTTTGGCACCCCAAGGGAAGATGTCAGCCGGACGAGGAAGGACGACATTTGGAGAGTGGCTGCTGAACGTGCTTCTCTGAGGACACGGAGCCTGGGCTGCTGCCCGCTGCCTTGAGGAGGGCAGGCTGAGGGCTGGCTCAGGCTGTCCCGCTAGCACCCTGGCTCTCAGGAGCCTCTGAGGCGCAGGCATTGCGGAGAAGCCGTGCTTTCAGCTCCCGGCTCCCAGCCCGTCCTGCTCCCTGTCAGGGCAGGGCAGAGCAGGGCTGCCCGCGGGAGCGCTGTCCTGGCGGTCCCCATTGATGGCTCTCTCTCTGTTTCCCTTTGCAGCAGGAGGGAGCAGGAGGAAGAGGAGGGGGCTGCCCTGGCCCTTTGCTCCTCGGCGGACCCCAACGGCTGCCCGGGAGCCAGGACAGGCAGGCTCCGGCTCTAGCAGAGGGCTCTTTGCACAGCCCCTGGCAGCCCTCTGTGGGGAGGACTGCACGCTGCCCCAGCCCATCCAGGTAAGCCAGCGTGGCCAGAGTGTCCCTCGCCTTCCCTCCACCTGCTCTGGACACGTGCTGGGTGTCCCCAGGAGCTCCCAGCATGGCCACCGGGCTCTTCAGCTGAGCCTGGTGCTTCTGGTCTCAGCGTATTTGCCATGGGAGGGAGCCGGGGGTTGTGCAGAGCTGCCACCCTGGCCACCGCTGTCAGAAGGCAGCTCTTCAGCCAAGCAAATCTTCTTGTGTGCACCCTGCAGGAGCTCCTGGATATCCTGCACCAACGTGGACCATGGACAGAAGGCGTCTTTCGGAGAGCGGAGTGCGTGTCGTTGCTTCCGGAGCTGCGGGAGGCCCTGGACCGCGGTGTGGCTGCTGACCTGGGAAGCCAGCCTGTGCACCTGCTGGCGGGCATCTTGAAGGTGAGCACTTCTGACCTGCAGCAGGGAAGAGCTCCTGGCTCTCCTGGACTCTTCAAGGGCTCACCTGGAGCCGTTGCCATTGCAGGACTTCCTCCGAAGCATCCCTGGCAAGCTGCTCGTCAGCAGTCTCTACGACGACTGGATGGGAGCCGTGGAGAAGCCAAGCGATTGGGAGAAGGTGGAAGGGCTCAAGGCGTAAGTGTGGCCGGCAGCCTGTCTTTTGAGCAGTGACTTTGTGGAGGCCTGGGACTAGCCTGCAAAGGGCCGGGCTCCTTCCAAAGGGGTGTTTTCTGGCTGGCAGCTGTTTCTGGGCTGGGCTTGGGTTTGGGGCCAAAGGGCATGGACAGGGAAGCTTCCCCTGCATAGACTTGGGAGAAATCAGGCTGCCCAGGGAGGGAGTTGAGTCACCTTCCCTGGAGGTGTTTAAGGCACGGGTGGACGAGGTGCTAAGGGGCATGGTTTAGTGTTTGATAGGAATGGTTGGACTCGATGATCCGGTGGGTCTCTTCCAACCTGGTTATTCTATGATTCTATGAACCATTGTGTTGCTGTTCCCTCAGAGTGGCCAGCAAGTTGCCTGCAGCCAATCTCCTCCTCCTGGAACGGCTGCTGACTCTCCTCCAGCGCATTGGCCGCAATGCAGCCACCAGCAGGATGAGCTACAGCAACCTGGCCATCTGCGTTGGACCAAACCTGCTGAGCCCGACCAATGAGGAGCTGCTCTCACTGGAGGCCATGCTGGAGGTTTCTAAGAAGGTACTCTGGGCTGAGAAGCCGGCTGCAGCCTTCCCAGTCTAGAAGAGCTTGGCTCTTGAGAGGTCTCTGGCTGCCCTCTTTCTCCAGCAAGTGCTGCTGGGAAGAGCAGCCCCACGGCGACAGCCTTCTGTGCAGACAGAAGGGTCAGGAGTGGGAAAGGCTGCTTGACGCACTTTCAGGCACCGTGCCAAAACCAGGGGTTTTCCATGTGCAGGTGAAGGCACTGGTGGAGTTCCTCATCGAACACCAGTGTGAAATCTTTGGGGAGGAGACAGAGGGTATTTGCAGTCCCTCCACAACTGAGGAACAAACTGCATCCCTGGGCAGATCCACAGGTAGGAGGGGCTGGTGGCTGCCACCCTCTGAGCAGACAGCTGGGGCAGGGCTTTGGCTGGGTTGTGCTCTAGCCGCTGGCCACTTCTAAGAAGTCATATGGCTGCATGTGCTTTTGCCCTCCAGAGCTGCCTTTGCAAGAGCAACGTGGCCCTGCAGGCAAAGCAGCTGTGCAGCACCAGCCCAAAGCTTCCCTGGACACACCAGCCTCTCCACTCGTCGTCCAGAAAGCATCAGAAGCAGGCACGCTGGTGGCATCACTTCAGGAAGAGGTATAGATTTCAAAAGCAAAGCCTCCTGCCGCGGAAGGCAGTGGTGCAGCAGAGGGGTATCTGCAGACTCTGTCTCGGGAGGGTGGAAGAAACTCTGGCAGAACACAGCTGGCAATCCTTTTCTTGCCTGGACGGGGACCTCAGGCAGCCTGCAGAATGCCCCCCCAAACAAACTCAGCCTCACCCGCCCCTGTGAACATTGTCTTCCAAAGTCAGGCCCTTGGTAGAAGGGCTAATGCAAACCAGCCAAAGGGATCTGCTTTGGCGAGTTGAAGTAGCAACGGGACAGTCTGTCACTTTACCACCCCAGGGTGCCCCTTGCCACCTGCTAACGCTGACATTCATTGTTTAGGCACCCGCTGCGTTGCCTGCAAGCACCGCAGAGACCTCGGAAGAGTCCCGGCTTGGAGCAGAAGGATCCAAGATCCTTTTGGAAGGAAGAAGGTAAAATGAGTTAGCTTTGGTTCGATGAAGAACTAATTCGGGTTGATCCTAATTTTATCTATCTAATCCCACCGTAGGATGGAAAGGCTTGCAGGGTCCTCCTGTGAAAATGGAAATAAAAGAAAAGGAAAGAGAAAAGCGGCCTGGGCAGAGTCGTGGGAAATCCATGAAGAGAAGAAAAGAAGGAAGAGAGAAAATAAACGGAGAACAAAAAAAGGCAGGAAGGTTCAGAAGGTGAAGAAGCCCAGGTGCGTAGCAGGCGCTGCTGCCCGTCTTTCCCCACTCAGACGCTGCTCTACGTTAGTTCAGTTCCATGGGAAGGGGTTGTGCTGGGATGGATTTGGAAAGAATTCCTTTGTGGCTCTCCCAGGGCAGCCCATTGAGCGCTGCTGTGTGGCACAGGGGCACGGGGCATCTCCAAATGCTCACGGCTCTGCGAGAGGATTACCTAGCGGTGTAAGGTGCCAGAGCCATCCCGCAGCCTATGTCAGCAGCAGCTGTCTCCCCTGAATCGCAAAGAATCCCTTTGCACCTGTGCTCCCCAAAGGAAGGGGCAGTAAGCCGTGCTTCTCGCTGCCTTTGTGTGCTGATCAGTGCTTTCTGACTCCATCCTCACAGGTGCTGAGAAACCTGAATTTATGAAAGAGACGCTGTATCCCGAATGCCAGTACTTATTGGGAACAGAAACCATATGCCTCATTCTACTCCTCCCCTGAGTTCTGAGTTTAACTAATTAAATATGTTCAATAGTAAAACGATAAGCTACTTTTGAGGTGGATTTTTTTTGTGTTATTGATTTCATTTTGGCTTATATGTGATCTGTATTTATGGAAGTCAGATAGGAGCACTAAACAGTGGGTTGTATCTGCTTGCTTGCTCAATCTTTCTTAGTGTCTCTAAAGGAAAACATAGTCCCAAAACTGGGAAAAGGAATGGAATTGTGACGAAGAAATGGGAGCCCTCCCCCCGCTTCCATCACTAATTATTTCTTATAGGTGCAGGGACTTCGCTTATTATATGAAAATGGCAGTGAAATAGAAAAAAACCGAAAACAACTCACGGTTACTTTTTCAGCGATATCCGGTGTACAGTGAAAAAGTGGCTCTGGATATTTACATGAACTGAGAAATAGCTCTTTTTTCATATTAAGGAAATAAAATTGCCAACCCCCATATGACTAGATTGTCTTGTTCCCATATTATTAAAATCTATGTGGTGTTTCTGGAAACTCTGAAGCATAAAAGTTGCTGATGTGCCTTGATACTTTGGTTTGTACTTTAACCTGGATGTGGACACCTGGAATTGATCAGAAGGTGATGGGGAATACCCTGGGTTTTTCATACATAAGCTTTTATAGTAATATTCTGTAGCTTTGAGGATAATATTTTTTTATTAATTATCAACTTAGTCTGTAAAGGTTCTTGTTTTGTGGTAATATTCTAGATAATTAAGAGTCCAAAAATCCACAAGCATAAGACCCTGACTGAGTCGTGTAATAGATTATAATTTAAAGGGACGTGAAAAAAATTGTGGACATTTATCACCAAGGATTTATGTAAAAGATATTAATCTGACCGTTTCCGCACACGTCACTTCTAACAGGAAGATGAAGTAAAATTTGATGACTTTTTCTTGAGATCTTGTGTTTTAAAACATTTTATTGGAAAACAAAACCATAGCACAGAAAAAAAATAAAAAATGAAGTTTTGTCTTAAGGCAGGAAATAAAACTAGGATGGGTCCGATTTCCCCTCTTCTCCCTCAATTTAAGTTGCGCCTTCCCAGTTCCAGTTGCACCTTCCCAGTTCCAGTTCTCGCAGCTTCAGGACAAGGTGTCTACAGGAGCTCCTCACCCTAGAAGTGATCGTTTTATGTCGTTCTGCTCCCTGGGCTCTTGCACACAGTCTCGGTGATGCACGTTTTAGATGAGGATCTATGAAACTGTCAGACTAATCTACAAGCAGCAACCATCTTTCCGAGAACACTTTGTGTATCCTATGACTTTGAAGGAGTTGTCTTTTGCCATTCTGCATCCTGGTCCAAGACAACAAGGTGCAGTCTGGCAAAAACCTACCTGGACCAACACCAACACAACTGAGATGCCCTGTCCTGACCACGGTTGTATCGGAACCTTCAGGAGATCCTTAGTCGGGTACCAGTTAACAGAGAAGTCATTAGCGTTACGTAGGGATGTTTGGAAACCAGAGACAATTCATCACCTCCGTCTCTTTTGCTTCCAAGAGAGATTGTAATCGCTGCCGTTCAGCGTGGGCTCCTCGGGGCAGGCAGCCAGGAGCCATAAGGCAGAGTTACAGCCCGTGAAGCCTTGAACGTCAACACGGAGAGATGCCAACATAAAGCACAAGTAGGTTCCAGCTCTCAGCCAGGCTCCCAGTTGACGTTCTCAAGTGATTCAAAGGCCCAAGGTGATAATTTCTTGAAACTTGTATCATCAATTTCAAACATTGATTAGAAACGCCCAGTGAGATGTTGCAATTAAAAAGGAAAGTCTCATTTATAAGGGCACTCTTTTGATTAGACATACGCTGAAATCTCTGGGAACTGGCTAGTGAGCAGGGCATTCCTAACAAGCATTTCATGCCTAAAGCTTTTGATCCATTAGGGAAAGAAACAAAGAGAAAGCTGGGTCTGTGAGGCACATGACTTGCAGTCACTGCTTTCCTTGGGCTTGCTGCTGGGACAGATCTATACTGCCATCAGTAAAATTAAACTGTAATGTGGATAGGAATCTAGATACTGGAAAAACCTTTTAAAAGTAAGACAATCAAGCGAGCAGGAGAGCTGCACGAAGTGCATCTGTGTCCAGCTGTTCAGCATTAATTCCTCTGCAGTGCTATGTTTATTGGTATTTTGATTCAGGCCAATACAAGAGGGGATTAGGAAAAACTGATTTTTTTTTATTAGTAGTAATAATTTCAGAAGGCTGGAGCATAGGGCAGAGTGTGGTGTAGCATACTCTCTAAGTGACTTATAGTAACGTTGAGGTAAAACAATTAGTTTCCACTGTTCTTTTCAAGAAGTTCTGGAGTTTCCGAGTTATTTACATTGGAAACCTTAATTTTGTGGCTGCATGGAAGCTTTGCAGATATCTTAGGGCTTACAGTACCTTGCAGCAAGTTAACACTCCAGATGTACACAATATATAGTTTTAGGATGTGGTATAGCTGAAACACTTTCCTAGATCTTAGATGAGTAGGTTGATTCACCTTAAAGTCAAGTGACAGGCTGCAATGACATCTGAGTTAAATATGAAAGCCACGCAAACCACCACTCTGCCCGAGCTGCTTATTCCATCTTTATGTCATTATAGGAACCTTTAAAAATCCTATTTCACCCTGAGGAGCGGAGAAAATTTCAACAATCCCTCTTTACTGAAAGCCTAGAACAACGGCCAGTATGGCTACAATAAATATTACCTGTGTTAATATTTATGACATCAAAATAAAATTCTAACAATAGAATTCTTATTCCCTGTTCCCCACTCTGTCTTTCCTATCAATCTGTGACCAACTACCAGCAGTTGCAGAGGGAGATTTTCTCTGTTTTGGTTGTGGCTAAATCAGAATCCTGCCTATTGCAGTTCCTCCTGCCGCATTCACACTTCCAGCAGCTCAGCTCAGCATTTCCATCTGAAGCTTCTGCTCTGCTTGCTGCTGGACTCCAAAAGGAATCTCCCTGGCCATGACCGAACTCCCTTCAGTTTGCTGCTTTTTATTTTTTTAGCTTGGATTTTTCCGACAGGTGGACTGGCAATACTGTCACTTTGAGCAGCCTTGTTAAATTTACCATAAAACGTTTCAATTTTGCTATAAAATGAAAGGAAGTATTGGGCAAATTCTCAAGGGATTCCGCCGGGTGTCCCTCTCTGTGCTGTGTCCTCACATACATCTGCCGCCCTTTAGCAGAGAGCTTGTAGCTGTTCAGTGGTGAGTCAGATGCAGCCGCTTTAACTTGCCTTGACAACAAAGAGTTCCCCTCTGCAGAGGAGAAAGGGGAAAATACTAAGTTTGTGGAGAGGTGGGGACCAGCCTGCGGAATACCTGGCTCTTGAAGTCAGATGCACTAATGCTGGGAGGGGTGCAGAGAGGACCTGGGACTTCCCTTGACTGACCATGTTGATTCCACATCAACTTCTCTGCTCCAAGTGCAGCATTTTCCGGGCACAGCCACCACGCACCCAACCTTGAGCTGATACGGGTGAGCAGGAGCAAAGAGACATAGGGAAGCCGAACTCCCTGAGGATTAACTTACTGGACCTGATACACTTCCATAGCAGGGAATTAATCACGGAGGAGAAAATGTCTGGTTTGGGTGGCTTTGCTTTGTCTGTATGAAGGAATCAACCTTCAAAACCCAACCTGCCATTGTTGGAAGAGGCACAGGGATCAGGCCTGCTGAGCCAGGCTTGGACCTCGCACCCAAACCTGTTGCTGTGTTTCTTTCTGCTGGAGCAATAATGCTGCTCGATTTGACAAGGAATATGTTCTCATCCTCTGATTTAGCAGCTAGGAGTTCAGTCTTCTCTTGCTTGCTCCAAGCAGTAGTCATCTTTGATCAGTTGTTAAGAACATCTCTTATCTTTGTCTCTTTCTAAAAGAAAAAAAAAACCTATATATTTTTTAATTTCACTTGCTGTTCTCTGGGATCTTAATTCAGTACAAAATATCCTGCCATAGAAGTTTAAAATCAGTGCAACAATCAAGCTGATTAGAAGGGAAAAGTAACATGGAGACTGTTGGGTGGAAAATGTGGTTATTGGGCAGGCAGCATGGGGCTTGTTTCAGTTGTATAAATCTGGTTCTAGCATTTGAGGGGAGAATCCATTCATTATTTAATGGATTAATCTCTGGTGCTTTCAAGTGAATGGGGTTGGAAAGAGTCTAGTGAGTGTTTGAGATGTGGAGGATCATCAAATTAAAGCTGAGGCCCTTCCACGAAGTATTTTTTTACTTTTACATAACCAGTGATTTTGTTCTGTTCTGTCCCTCCTACCTTCCCCCCAGAGCCCCTCCTGGTACAGAGGAGGGTTTTCCTGATACTGACTGCTGGGAAGAATGATCCCTTGGCCAAAGGCAGCGGTGCTCTCGGCAGTAGTGCTTAGCTCAGAGGAAATTCAGCTCCCGTTGGTCATCCCCACAGGGAAGCGAGCCTTTAGAGAGCAGGAAGGAATCTCCTGGAAAAGCTGCACAGCTTGCACACTCTTCCCAGGGCCCAGGGTATTTCACAATCGCACACACCTTACACCCCGACTGCTCTGTGAGGAATTACACCTCTGCTTGCTCTGCTCTTTCTGACTCGCTGTGCTCCCTGGGTTACCCCAAACTGGGAAGACAGGCACGGCCCCATTGGTTTAAGACAGACCTTTTCCTAGGCCGTGTTTTTCCAGTGGGATGTGCCTGAGATCCGAGCTACCAAGACTGTAACCATCCCCACGATGGACCTGCAGGTCAGCAGATCTCTCCGTCAGATGAGCGCTCTGCTCTGGGCTGAGCAGGGCCACAGGGGCTCTGTCGTGCAGACTTTCCTCCTGCAGTTCAAACAACACAGTGAGAACACCCTGGTATTTGTACTCTTTGCAATTCCTTTTCACTGTCTCCTTCGATTTTGGGGCTTGACTCTCTGGTAAATCTACTGAGCTCATGATTCAACTTGGTAAACTTGTCCAGACATGAGAGACAATGAAATTGGCCGTCACAAAAGAGAAAGGATCGATTCCTGTATTTCACATCCTCACAGGCAGAAGCAATACTCTCTGCCCCATTTTACGTGCCTGTTTGTCCTGCAAGCTTTTTTAACCCATTCGCCAACGGCCTGGACAAAGTCAGCCATGAAGTCCTGGGCCTGACAGAGCTCCTCTACCTGGACACGTCCCTGTCAGGTGGAGAATCCCCAGCCTAAATCAAAATAACACGCATGACAACTGCTACTATTTCTCTTCCAAACTCTGAGGATGCAGGCAGTAGATATTGCACACACCAACACAATATAATATACCAAAGGATGTATTCAACGGGCTGGAAAGGGACTCAGAATAAAACCTTCCATCCTATTGGTTTTTCTCAGACAGAATACTGAGTGCCAAACCTGATTGTGTGCTGTTGTGAAATCCCTGATGATCCCTGTTAACACAACTGATCGTCAAATCAAGTCCTGGTTACGTTATCCTGATGCCAAACTCAGACAGCATCAGGATCAAGATGCCGGCAGGATCAAGACACCTTTATTCCTGGTTCAGATCAGCTCTCACTTGCTCATAAGGGAATGTAGGGAAGTTGGAAAATAGCTACTGTGGCAGCCACTGTATTTTCACAACAACTTCTTTGGCTGCTGAGCTGAGGGAAGGCTCTGATTCCCATTTCTTTAATTTCTTGGAAAGAGAATAAGTTCATTGCAAGCCACATAGACAGGGAGCTGCACACACCCTGACTCTGGCCAAGGCCTGTGACACCTTTGCTCACATTCGTTAATGACGGCATTGCAGATGGACTGACTGCGCCCGAGCCACCTGAGGACTATGGGAGTCCCACAGGCACGAAGGCATCATCAAAGCCTTCAGGTCAATTCTAATAAGGTGCTTAAGGAATAAGAAAAACTCTGGGGGCTCCACCCACGGGAGCTGGAAGATGAGCTGGACTTGATCATCTAAGGTACCAGTTGTGACACGAACAATGCAACCGTCGCCAGGCTGCTGGAAGCAGGGACTGGCAGAGTCGTCACCATGGGGACAGAGGCTTTGTTGCCTCAGACACCCCCACTCTGACCACCAGCCATGGCAGGTACAGCAGCTCCTGGTGGTGCTCCTGTCCTCTGGGTAAAACCCCAGCCTGCTCTGCCCGCTGACATTTCACCGCATCACACCTCTTTGCTTCCCCCAACAGAGAGGATCCCTCTCCAGATGCTGGTGGCATCAGAAGTGCCCAGCGTGAGCTTCACGGCTCCAGCTGTGCCCCCAGCGGCCACTGCCTGGCTGTTGCCCTCTGTCCTGGGGCTGCCGGTGTCCTGTGAGCCTTCCCAGCTCCACCCTGGCACCCACCAGCTAGACCCCGCCAGCACCAAGCAGGGGAAGCCGGGGCCCATGGGGGGCCTGGGGCAGCTGGGGCATCTCCTGACCATGGACCAGGTCCGCTGTGGGGTGCAGCTCCCCACCATTGGCCACGTCTTTCCCACAGTGGGAGGGAGGGCTGGGGAGAGCCCAGAACTCGGTAATGGGGGGAAATCAATCTTTTGTGTCCCAAAACCTATTGTTGGGGGTATAAACCCTCATTTTTGTCCTGAGCCTCCCATTTTGAGCTTCAAAAATTCATTTTAAGGCCAAAAGCACAATTTCTAAGGCCCAAAGTCTGATTTTCTTTATGTCCACAGTCTCAATTTCAGAGACAAAATCCTCTAAAAGGGTTCAAATCTGTTTTTCAGCCCTCAAAGCTTCATTTTCAGGGAACAAAGCCTCATTTTATTATCAAGTCCATGATTGTGAGGGCTCAAATCCTCATTTTCAGCCTCTCCACTCCCATTTTTAGGGCACAAAACCCTAGTGTTTTTTACCACAGCATCATTCTAGAGCATAAAGCCTGGTGTCAGGGCTCAAAGCCTCAGTTTCAAAGCAGCGTTTGGAGGATCAAATCCTTTCTTTTGAGCCTCCAGACGCTCATGGAAAGGATCCAACTCCCTCTTTTACAGATGAAACCTCAAGTGGAGCACCCGCAGACCTGCATTTGGGACCAGAGTTTCATGTCTTGGGGCCACAGAGGAGGCCCTTCCTTGCACTATGAAAAGACTTATATGTAGCACCTCACCGATTCCTTTAGTGCCCAAAGTCTCATCTTTTGGAATGAAATCCTCAGTTCTAGGATTCTAACCTGTTTGTAGGACCCATAGTTTTTAGGACCTACAGTTACATTTTTAAGGTCCATAGTCTCAATTCAAATTTCCAGTGCTTCAGATTTAGAGGCCAATCCCTTATTTATAGGCTCCAAATCTAATTTTTATCTTCCAAAGCCTCTTTCAAGGAACAAAGCTTCAGATTTAGAATTAGCCACAATTTTGATGGTTCAAATCCTCATTCAGTTCCTCTCAGGGTGTCACTGCCCCGGGCAGTGGGGGTGTGACACCTGCAGAGGGGGCGAGGGGCAGAGCCCAGCCCTGCAGGAGCAGGAGAGAGGAGGCTGGTGGGTGCCCTTGGTGGCGGGGACAGACTGAGAAGGTGCCCAGGACACTGGTCTCTCCCATCGCCAGCTCCAGCACTGGACACTCCCCACAAGGGATGGGTGAGCTTTGCTCTGTGGTGACCAGCGAGAGGAAATGGAAATGAGATGAGACAGCATCAGGGGAAGCTCAGATTGGACATTAGGAAATGGTTCTTGACTGAGAGGGTGGCCGGTCACTGGAAAAGTCTCCTCAGGGAAGTGGTCATGGCACCAAGCCTGTCAGAGTTCCAGGAGCATCTGGATGATGCTCTTGGGCATCAGGGTTGGTTTTAGGTAGTCTAGTTAGGAACAAGGAGTGGGACTTGGTGATCCTTATAGACCACTTCTCACTCAAAATATTCTATGGTCCTATCTACAAGGTGAAAAGTAGTCCAAGAATGGAGTTTGTGTAATTTCTGGGGAAATTGGGTTAATGGGGGGATCCAAGGTCAATTTCTGGATAGACTGCAAACCTAAGACCTGCTCTGGGAGGGATTCACTTTGTGTGTCAAATGGAGATGTATTTTTCACTGACATAGACAATCAGACATTTAGAAACACATGACGAGGCTGGAGAGGTGAGGAGCAAGGTTGTCCATGTGGTGGTGGGCCTCAAGGCTATTGATTTCCATACATGTCCACACCTCCTTACGAGAAACCCTGCATCAATATCAGTTGGAGAATTCTACTAGCACTTCTTCAAAGTGATCTCCCTTTACTGCCCCCTTTACCTACACTCCTGTAACTCCCCTAATAAAGTGTATGAATGTTCAGGACTGGATATAAATGATGGAGGCGACACGGCTCCACCAGTCTTCTCTGACAGCTGCAGTCCCAGACAAACACTTCAGACACACCGGGGCCTCTAGAGGTTTGCACTGGGGCTGATGGTCAGAGCATGGAGCTCAGTCTGAAAACATGAGAACTGCTCTCAATGCCTAAAGAGATATCTCAAACTGCTCTGTTTCATCGGCTGAAATGATTCCAGACTTACAACAAAATGTCCATGGAATTTCTAAGCTGCCAAAATATGAATTTTGAGAACACGTTTGATTTGTAGGAGAAGCAGCCTTGCCCTTGCCTGTGTTTGTATTGCCAGCTCTGTCTGGTACACTGTGCATTTCATCTCCCTCACCTTCCAGGGGTTTCTTCACGCAATTCTCCCAATTCTCATTCTTCCTCTTCTTTAAGGTATTTCTGAAGATTTCCTTTTCCAAGGCCCCCAGAACCTCTCTGTTCTGGCACTTACATCACGTAAGGGTGATGCAGCAGACAGGAACACTGGCACTGAGCCTGCCCAAGGGAGCTGAGGTGAATCTCCCTGGGCCAGTGGGGTTTGTTCCTGGGGTCACACACAGAAATGTCAGGGTTCTGCAGAGAGTCCACATCTGGCCCAGTGCACTCCTCATGCACCCAGGGATGTTCAGAGACAGTCAGGCCCTCGTACAGGGGGAGATAAGGTCATAGTCTCTCTCTGACTTTCTGTTGCCACTTCCAGAGTTTGGGAGGTGTCAGCCCTGAAGTTTGTTGTCCTGCTCTTAACTCATCTGAGATGCCCACAGCGTGAGGAATGGACACAGGGACCGTGGTTGAAGGAAGCACATCCCAGAGCTGCGTTCAGGCACTTACTCTTGGGATGTTGCTCTCAACTCAAAGTGACCTTGAGACACTTTCTGTCCCCCAGGCCTTTATGGAAACTCAAGGAAGGGCTGTTTGTGTTTGCTTGGGTTCATCCCACCTCATACACATGATGTACGTGCTCCCATCTCATCTGTACAGTGAGACTATAGACTCTGACCTCCTCATTCTGTGTCCTTCCAGGGAGGGACAAAGAACCTCTGCAAGCTGGGGTGACAGGGCAGTGCTGGGAATGGTGGTTTTGAGGGGCTGCTCCAGGTTGGTTTCCCTGGGGCAGATCCTGCAGGGGGTGCAGTGCACATGGGCACAGACCAGACCCTGCTCTGCTGGTCCTCAAGGTCTCACAGGTGGCTGCACTGTGAAAGGAACCTGCAGCCTTCCTGAACCCACCACCCTGACCCACTGTTTATTTTCACACTGCTATTTTAATCTGTGGTTTGTGTTCTTGGGGATGCCCTTGAGGGAAACCCTGAAAGAAGCCTTAAGCCTTCAGGCACTGCTCCAAGGAGATCCCCTTGATTTATAGAAAGGCTGTTGTGTCCCACAAGAGCCCAGTGCCTGTCCCTGCCTGTGGGCACAGCACTGCCACGCAGCACGGCTGTGACCAAGCTCAGAGCCCTCAGGCCTTACAGCAAGGAGAGGGGTGAGGAGGAGAGTGTGGAAGTGGAGAGAGAGCAGCTCTGGGTGTTCAAGTGCTGGTTCCTGGCTGTGATGCCGTACTGGGACGCTTTTCCCCTCCACCCATGCTGACAGGAACTGTCCCTGCAGCTCCAAAAATATTTTGGATGAAAGACAGCAGGAAACAGAAGTCATTGTCATTGAATATCCCTTTAATTTGTTTAAGCACACAAAAAGCACAGCCCCTCATGTACACAGCCAGTCAGTAAGAAAAGTGAAGAAGATGGTGACATAAAAAAAGGATGACAAGATTATCTCAAAGGAAAACTGAGTATCACAAAGGAGAAATAGAGAAGCCAGTCTGGACCTGCCATGAATTGCATGATAACTGTTGTGCAGAAGGTGGTGAGCAGTTTAATGTTTCAAAGTACCATCCAGTTATCAGTTTCCATATTGCATCCTTGACCTGCTGGTTCCTCAAGCTGTAGATGAGGGGGTTCAGTGCTGGAGGCACCACTGAGTACAGAACTGACACCACCAGGTCCAGGGATGGAGAGGAGATGGTGGGTGGTTTCAAGTAGGCAAACCCTGCAGTGCTTATAAACAGGGAGACCACTGCCAGGTGAGGGAGGCACGTGGAAAAAGCTTTGTGCCGTCCCTGCTCCGAGGGGATCCTCAGCACTGACCTGAAGATCTGCACATAGGACACCACAATGAAAACAAAACACCCAAATGCCACTACGACACCTACTACAACAAGCCCAGCTTCCCTGAGGTAGGAGTGTGAGCAGGAGAGCTTGAGGATCTGGGGAACCTCACAGAAGAACTGGTGCACAGCATTGCCCTGGCAGAGGGGCAGGGAAAATATATTGGCCGTGTGCAGCAGAGCCAAGAGAAACCCAGCACCCCAGGCAGCTGCTGCCATGTGGACACAAGCTCTGCTGCCCAGGAGGGTCCCGTAGTGCAGGGGTTTGCAGATGGCAATGTAGCGGTCATAGGACATGACAGTCAGAAGAGAATATTCTGCACCAATCAGGAACAATACGAAGAAGACCTGAGCAACACATCCCATGTAGGAGATGGTCCTGTTGTCCCAGAAGGAATTGGCCATGGATTTAGGGACAGTGGTAGAGATGGATCCCAGGTCAAGTATAGAGAGATTGAGGAGGAAGAAGTACATGGGGGTGTGGAGGTGGTGGTCACAGGCGATGGTGGTGATGATGAGGCCGTTGCCCAGGAGAGCAGCCAGGTAGATGCCCAGGAAGAGCCAGAAGTGCAAGAGCTGCAGCTCCCGTGTGTCTGCGAATGCCAGGAGGATGAACTGGGTGATGAAGCTGCTGTTGGACATCTTCTGCCTCTGGATATGGGGCACTGAACAAAACAAAATTATAGTGAGGAGTTAGAGGAGATGTCTCTGAGCCAAATTAATGTCATTTCTCATTCCCTTTCCCTGCTGCTCACACCAAGTATCTTTTCTCCCAGCCCTTCCTTCAGCTCCATGCCTGGAGCTCTCCTTGGTGATGGATGAATATGCAGGGAGGAGCAGGAATTCAGCCCGATGACTACAAGGAGTCAGCCCTGCTCTGCATCAGGGGGTCATGGGGATGCTGTGGATAATGCTGTTGTTCTAATTTTCCAGTTAAAAATACTGCTGGTTCTCCTTAGCAGCATCTGCGCTCCCAGTTCCAAGACAGCTTTTCCCATCTCAGCTGGAGATCTTCCTGGGAGTCAGAAACCCGCAGAATCTCTGCTGCACTCAGGGAGAACAGAGGGAGTCCTGCAAGGCAAAAGCATCGCCTGTGGCTCAGTGCAGAGGGAGGGGATCTGCTCTCTCCCTTGCTCTTGTTCCCACCTTCCCAGGGCTTGCAACTTTCATAGATGGAGGGGAATCATACATCCATATTAGCCTGAAATGCCGCTGCTGAGAGCAGAGAAACCACCGCTAAGCACTCAGATTCTCACGCTTTCCTAAGGTCTCAGCACCCACTTTCACCCCAGGATACACATAACTCATTTCACAATCCCAACACCATTTTCTCACTTGAAGCATCTCTGCACTTCTCCACAAGGCATTCAGGTAACAAAATATGCAATAGGACACTTTTGCATCTTGGAGGGAATCTCACAACTTGAAAGGCCACCTCAAAGAAACCCAAGTGTCCTCATGAAGGCATTTGATGAAGGGAGATTCAACTCCTTCCCCAGACCCACTGACTGCATTGCCCACAGACTCAAAGCTCGGAGGAAAGCTGGGACACTAGTTCCCATGGACACAACGGCAGGAAAGGAGCCTCCAGCTCAGTGGGTGACTCTGTAGCTGAAACTCCCATCCCCAGACGGCTTGGTAGCAGGAACGAGAGAACAGCAAGAACAGCGACAAAGGGAGAAAAAGGGAAAAAGAGAGTGAGAACCTAGTGGTGAGAGGCCAGGGCAGAGGCAGCTGGGCATTCAGGCAGAGTTCCCCTTCCCCAGCTGTGCTCGCCCCCTCCCAGACACCAACCTTGCTGGGCAGTTGCTCTCAGCCCCTGGGCTCTGGAGAGGGCACTGGAGCTGTGGCTGCAGAAGAGGGAGCTCAGCCTTGGAGCCCAGAGCCCTGAGGGCAGAGGCTTTGCTGGGTGGGAGAGGAGGCAAAGGGGCTTGCTCAGAGGAAGGGGCTGCACTGGAGGGGATCACACAGAGCTTTCAGAATTCTCCCTGCCACAGCATCTCTATTAATTCTCCTCTCCTTCCATGATCCTATCTCTTCAGCCTGGAAATTTTCCTCCTGGGGGGTGTTTCGTTTTCCTGTACCTTTCCCTGTGCTCACAGACCCGATCTGACCCTCTCTGCATCCCCTGTTCCTACACAAACCTGCCTGGTTGCTGGGTGAAGCTGGGCACAGGTTGTTGTTTATAACCAGAAAAGGACAGGAGAGACTGAGCCTGGTGTGTCACGCAGAGGTGATGCTGGTGCTGCCCATGGGCAGAGGAGGAGCTGGAAACTCTTTAGTAGGCTCCTACAGACCACTCAAGGATACTGCTCAGAAGGCTCAGTGATTAGTTCAAGCCTGAGAGCTTCTCGATCCATTGCTCCCCTGAAATTCCCCAAGTACAGGTAACTGAAACCACAGACGCAGAGAAGTTCCTTATCTTTAACATAATCCTTGCCCTCATCTTCCCCTTGAAATGTCCGCTTAGAAATATCTAAAAGTGATTTACAGATGTGTGCAGCCGTGAATCACACAAGACTCGCTTGAAAGCAGAAAGACCCTCTCCTGCATCTTCCCCCAGACAGCTTCTCCCTCTCCCACCACGGGGAGCTCCCCGAGCAGGCACTGACCCTGGTTTTTCTCTCTGCTGCAGAAATGGCAAGAGCCCTCCTGACAGATCCCACAGGCTGTGGCTGTGCAGGTTTTAGGAGATCCCTCCAGGAACAGCACCTGCACTGTCCTGCACCCAGAGACTCACCTGGAGAAGGGCTCTAAAGATTTTTCTCCAAATGAATCCTCCTCTCTCCTCCCAGCCTCCCTGCCTTTCCCCTCTCTCTGCTCCCTCCTCTCCCCTCGCTGCCTGCAGGCAGTGCCCTCAGCCCTGCTGGGCTTTGCAGAGGAGCTGCTCCTGGCCAGACCTGGCTCTTTTCAGAACTACCCTCTTGTTATGAGCTCACTCTGTCCCTGGAGCCCAGCCCAGCTCAGCAGCAGAGGAGCAGCCCAAGGCAGCAGCTTCTCTGCCCCTCTGGGCTCCCTCAAGGTGTCCCTGGGGCTCCAGGGGAACCTGCTGAGCAACAGGCTGAAGCCATCCCTGATGTTCCCTCCCTCAGCTGGGCAGAGACACGTCTGTCCTGTCCTGTCATTGATCCTGATAGAAAAATCAGTGGACATGAGAATCGTTTTTTAATGCTCCATCATCAAAAGGACCCCAAGAAGATTACAGAGGATGATATATTTCTCCAAGCTGTTCCATAGAGAGAATTTAGGCTTTTATTCCCTGGTGTTTAGACTTGAGTGTCTGCAGAGACACTCAGCTCTCTTCCGTCCCAGCTGTGTCTCTGCTTTAAGCAAAGACTTTGCACACACAGGGTGTGCGACGCTTATTTTCCTGATGTCAGGGATGAGCTTGGCTGGTGCCACAGCTGCAGGGCTTCAGCCCCAGCGGGCAGCAATGCCCTCAGCCAGGAGCACAGGCAGCAGGAGTCTGAGCCGTTTATTTGGGAGACAAAGCTGTGATGTGGTCACAGAGCTCAGGACAGATGGGCTTAAGGGACAGCATCCTCCAAGCTCAGCAAGGGTCCAGACTGTGAATCAGTCTCCATTTGAAAGACCATTCAAGGGCCCCATCATCAGAGTTTGCTGTTTCAGGAACAGTAAAAGAAAAACAAACAAACAAACAAAGCAACACAGAGCCTGTGTAGGCACTGCTGAATTTAGGAAGAGCAGGAGCAGACACGTCTGAGATTCCCTGTGTCCTCTTTGTCTTTGGCTTCCCCAGCAAGGTGGGTCGTGATCAGGTCAGGGATCACCTGAGCAAACGCAATCCTTCCCATTCTATGGGACAGAAACGGCAACATCCCAGGGAGATGAGTGAGCAGGACAATGTCACAGTGAGGCTGCTCTCCATCATCTTCTAAAGGTCATGGAGACGGGGGAAATTTCCTGACCACTGACACCACTACAACTTTCCATGTGCTTTTCTGAAATGGGCAATGGATGAGCAGGGAAATAAAGGCTTTCTCCCTGACATTATCTGCTCAGAATCCATTTCTGGATGTCTGAAGGAGAAGGGGACTTGATTTCTCTTGGGCAGATTGTGTCTCACCATCCTTCTATGAACCAAGTCTTCTATAAGCTGAGCCATCTATGATGTCCCTACTCTAATGACTCTTCTATGATCTGATGCTTATATGACCCTTCTACGACTCTTTTATGACTCTAGTCTTCTACATCCCAATACTTCTATGTCCCTTTTCTGACCTGACAGTACTGTGACCAACACTTCTAGGACCCGATATTGCGGTGACACAGCTCCTCTAGGAGACTTCAATAACCAAATAATTCTGTAACTTGTCTTAAGTGACCCAAGCCTTTTATGACCAAACTCTTTACTGACCCTTCTCTGACTTTCTATTTATGACCCAACTCTTCTATGATCCAACAATTCCATGATCTGAGTCTTCTGAGACCTTCTTATGACCCAGTCCTTCCTTTTCCTGACTAAACTCTCATGCTTCCATCACTCGTCTCTTCCATGACTCAAATATTTTTGACCCTTTTATGACCCAAATCTTTTATGGCCTGAGACTTCTATGGCCCGACACTTCTATGGCCCGACACCTCTTTCAACTTTGTATGATTAAATTCTTCTGCTACTCCTTTGTTATCTGACTCATCTCTAACCCAAATTTTCTTTGACTTGCCTCTTAAATGATCAGACCATTCTGTGACTCGAGTATTCCATGACCTTCTATGGCTGGAATGTTCTCTGACTCTTCTATGACGTGACATTCTATGGCTCAATTCTTCTTTGTCTCTTCTGTGACACAAATCATCTATATCCTGATGCTTCTATGACCCAACTCTTCTAAAGCGTGACCCTTCTGTGACCCAACTCTTGTATGAACCAACTCTACTAGGAACTGGCCCTTGTATGATGAAATTCCTGTTATGATCTGACACACATAGGAGCTGCCAGGTGCCTCTTTTATGACTTAAGTCTTCTATGACCCAACAATTCTGTGACCCTTCGATGACCTAGTGCTTCTATGACCTGACACTTCAATGACACACCCTTTCTATGACTCTGCTCTTCTATGAACATTCTATGATGCATCTCTTCTTCTATGAACCAAGTCTTCTACCACCCCACTCGTCTGGGACTCCCCTATGACCTGAACTTATAAAACCCGAGAGGCTCCTTTGACCCAATTCTTTCATGATACCTCTATGACTTTCTTTGACCTGAATCTTCTATGACCTTAATAACCTCTGACCCAACCAGTTTATGATCTGACACTTCTATGAACTCACTCTTGGATGACCCTTCGCTTAAGAAATTCTGCTATTAACCAAATAAACTCTCATATTTCTGTGACTTGACACTTCTATTACCCGAATATTCTGTGACCTAAGACTTCTATGCACCCTCTAGAACTGAACTCTTCTGTTATTCCTCTAAGACTTGATTCATCTATAGCACAAATATTCTCTCACCCACCTCTTATAAAACTAGACCTTTCAATAACTCGAGCATTCCATGACACAACACTTCATTCTATGTCCTGACTGTTGTCTGACTGTGCTATGATGCTTTATTCAATAACCTGACTCTTCCATGAACCTTCTGTTACCAGATTCTTCCATGACCTGACAGTTCTAACATTCTTCTGTGAACAAACCCTTCTCTGAACCAGTCCTATTGTGAGCCTTCTATGACCAAACCTTTCTAAAGTCTAAATAAACTCGAACTTCTATGACTCGACTATTCTGTGGCCTGAATATTCTATGACCCTTTTTTGACCGGAGGCATCTATGACCCAGTTCTGCCATAAGAATTCTATGACCCAACCCTTTTATAAAGCGTCTATGACTGCACTTCGCTGTTACTCCTCTATTACTAAACTCTTCCATCACCTGACACTTGTCACACGTAAGAATTCTCTCACTCTTCCATGACCCAACACTTTTCTGACCCTGCCCATCTATGACCATACTCTTCTACAAGTCCATGGAACTGTGGGAGAGCCTTGGAATCTCCCATATCTACACGGGCCTCTATTTGGAATTAGATGGAATAACTGCTCCCACTTTGATTCAGCACTGTGGGAATGTTCTTGACCCCAGTGTCATTGTAGCCAAAGCCAGATCTACCTTCCCTGGGCCTGGGGAACAGGGCTCGGTCTTTCTGCTTCAACAAGCAAACCAAATCTTTTTTTTCTCAGCATCACAGCTACCTGCGCAGCACCTTTGCCTGCCTGCAATTATGGCTTTCAACTTTCAGCTCTAATGAGTCCCTGGGGAGGCTTTGTTACTAACGATCCTCACTGAGAACAATTAATACTTCAAATTACTCTAAAAATCATCGAATCATAGAATCACCAGGTTGGAAGAGACCCACTGGATCATCGAGTCCAACCATTCCCACCGGTCTCTAAACCATGCCCCTCAGTACCTCATCCACCCGCACCTTAAACTCCTCCAGGGAAGGTGAGTCAACCACCTCCCTGGGCAGATCATTCCATTGCCTAATGACCCTTTCAGTGAAGAATTTTTTCCTTATGTCAAGCCTGAGCCTCCCCTGGTGGAGCTTGAGGCCATTCCCTCTCGTCCTGTCCCTTGTCACTTGGGAGAAGAGCCCAGCTCCCTGCTCTCCACAACCTCCCCTCAGGTAGTTGTAGAGAGCAATGAGGTCTCCCCTCAGCCTCTTCTTCTCCAGGCTGAACACCCCCAGCTCTCTCAGCCGCTCCTCATAAGGCCTGTTTTGCAGCCCCATCACCAGCTTTGTTGCTCTTCTCTGGGCTCCAGAGCCTCAACATGCTCCTTGTGGTGAGGGGCCCAGAACTGAACACAGGATTCAAGGAGCGGTCTCACCAGTGCTGAGTGCAGAGGGAGAAGAACCTCCCTGGCCCTGCTGGTCATGCCATTTCTGATCCAAGCCAAGATGCCACCGGCCTTCTTGGCCACCTGGGCCACTGCTGGCTCATGTTCAGTCGCTGTCAACCAACACCCCCAGGTCGTTCTCCTCCAGGCAGCTTTTCAGCCAGTCTTCTCCCAGTCTCAGGGTTGTTGTGACCCAAGTGCAGGACCTGGCATTTGGCCTTTTTAAACCTCACACCATTGCTCTCTGCCCAGTGGTCCCTGCCCTGTGGTCCAGTCTTTTCAGATCCCTTTGGAGCCTCCCGATCCTCCAGCAGATCCACATTTCCACCCAGCTTAGTGTCATCCGCAAACTTGCTAAGGGTGCACTCGATGCCTTCATCCAGGTCATTGATAAAGACATTGAACGGGGCTGGACCCAGGACTGAGCCCTGGGGAACCCCACTTGTCACTGGCCTCCAGCTGGATTTAACTCCATTTCCCACCACTCTCTGGGCCCGGCCATCCAGCCAGTTCTCCACCCAGGAGAGTGTGCGCCTGTCCAGGCCAGAGGTGACAGTTTCCACAGCAGAATGCTATGAGAAACTGTATCAAAGGCTTTACTTAAGTCCAAGAAGACCACATCTACAGCCTTTCCCTCACCCAAGAGTCTAGTCACTTGGTCATAGAAGGAGACCAGGTTAGTTTGGCAAGACCTGCCCTTTGTGAACCCATGCTGACTGGGCCTGATCACCCCGTTCTCTTGTACCTGCTTCATGACAGCACTCAAGATCACCTGTTCCATGACTTTCCCTGGTACTGAGGTCAGACTGACAGGCCTGGATTTCCCCGGATCCTCCTTGTGCCCCTTCTTATAGATGGGCATGACATCAGCCAGCCTCCAGTCCAGTGGTACCTCCCCAGTCATCCAGGACCGCTGGAAGATGATGGAAAGGGGTTTGGCCAGCACATCCGCCAGATGGCACTGAATACAGAAGAACAGGAAAGAAAAATCTTTTAACAGAATCACAGAAACACTAGATTGTAAATGACCCACAGGATCCTCAAGTCCAACCATTCCTATCAATGACTAAACCGTGCCCCTCAGCACCTCATCCACCCATCCTTAAAGCACCTCCAGGGAAGGTGACTCAACCACCTGTTTCACTGCCCAGTGACCCTTGCCATGAAAATTTCTTTCCTGATGTCCAGCCTGAACCTCCCCTGGTGGAGCTTAAGGCCATTCCCTCCTGTCCTGTCCCCTGTCACTTGGCAGCAGAGGCCAGCACCCTCCTCTCCACAACCTCCTTTCAGGTAATTGTAGAGAGCAATGAGGTCCCTCCTCAGCCCCCTCTTCTCCAGGCTAAAAAACCCCAGCTCCCTCAGCCGCTCCTCCTAAGACTTGTTCTCCAGCCACTTCAACAGCTTCATCACTCTTCTCTGGACTCACTCCAGAGCCTCAACATCTTTCTTATTTTGAGGGGCCCAGAAATGAACACCGGATTCGCGGAGCAGTATCACCACTACCAAGTACAGAGGGAGAAGAACCTCCCTGGACCTGCTGGTCTCACCGTTTCTGATACAAGCCAAGGTGCCATTGGCTTTTTGCAACCCATTGCCTCCTCGCTGAGTCAGCTCGTGCTCGAGAGGGCAGAGGCACTCACAGGTTTTAGCTGCTTTATCCAGCGCTCCTATATTTTTCTGAAATACTTAATTTTGGGTTTTTTCCCCAAAATGTACCCCAATTCACTTCTGCAGTGAGAGAGGGAAGAAGTTTCCAGTGGGAAGAGATTTCTCAGCCTTGGAAATGAACTTTCTACTCAGCAGGAGGAACACTCCTCTGCATTGAGCTCTGCCTTCTCCCATCTCTGCAACCCAACCGACTCGTCATACAATGTGCCAGCCCTGCGCCTGCTCTTGCAGAGCGATCACTGCTGCTGCCCCAGACAAACTCACACTCTGTAAAGCAAAACCCACAATTGGCTGCACAGCAAAACTCGGCTGCTGTCACATCTGCTCACGTGCCACACACACACTGGTGCATTCCTGAGAACAATGAGGGACAGGGGCGCCATTCAAAGAGTGCACGGCCAAACAAATCCCACTGCCTTGTCTGCAGCTTGTGTCCTACAACTGATGAAATCATGCCACATTCCAAGAAGGGATCTAGAACTGTCATGGCTAGAAATTCAGAAATAGCCAGGCCATTGTCCAAGCTCCAGCAATGCTTCTTTTCTGGCTGGGCAGCATCCCTGCCCCCGAAATGTCCATCACTCACACCAATTCAATTCTGCTGGAACAACTGGGCTCGTCTGCAACGCAAAATCAATGCGACTAATGAAGACCCATGAACAGCTTCTGCAGTGCTGCTGCTTTGTGTCCTGCAGATGAGGAATACTGCAGCATGACACTGAGGCTGAGAAGGTGCTCCCCTTCTCTCTTCCCAGTTTGGGAACTGCTTGTTACAGGGCAGGGTCAGAACAGACACTCATTGTAAAATGAAACACATAAATTTAATCATAAAAAAAGGTTTGTGCACATTGCAGTAGTTCTCAGTGACAGAGCACAATATCAGATCTAAAAATACGAAGCAAAACCTCTTTTTTTAGCCTTTAATGAGAATATTATCTATGTACCTTAATCAGTTTGGCCAAAGCCATCGGTGAAGAGGATTCATCAACCTGTGGGGAGAAAATCAAACATAGAGTCAAGTTTTACTACCAAACGCAGCCACAGAGAACCTCTGCTCTGCTCTGGAAGCCTGCACTGTATCCTCTGCGTGGGACTGGAAGAGGCATTTCCAGCCTGGTGTCAGTTGTATTTGCTCACAACAAAGCCCAAACCTCTGGCCGCATAAGAGTGCTGCGAGGTTAATAAGAAGAGGCTGAAATAAGCACACCAGCTTCAGATCAGCTCGTTGCTCCACAACAGCTCAGAGAGGGACGCCTGTCAAATGCTCACAGCAGCGCTGGAGTCAAAGGGGAGAGGGAGCCACCAAATTTCAGCTAAAAAGTATTTTTAAAAATAGTTCTGTTTATTTGTTTACGGACATGGGATCAGTGTTTCAACACACGCTGGTGAACTAAGACGAAAAAGCACCAATGCAGCAAGAATTGCTTCTCTGTGGGGTTTGTTATCCTCTTCAAAACCATCATGCAAAAGTAGTCTTGGAAACCAAAAGCTGAGTGATACAGTGTGCAAATGGCAAAAGACCACTCCAAACCATCCGAGTGGCCAGGAAAAAAAGAACAGCAGAAGCTGGACAGACAGACAGATGCAGACAGACAGACGCAGAGCATGGCACTGGCTTCAGCTGCGCAAACCTTGAACCTGCAAGACCTAAACACAGTCGTACATTCCCCATGTGACACAGAGCCATATAGGAAATATTTCTGGGTGAAATACAATGCATTGCCAGCCACAAATACCACTATTCACATGAGAACAGTGCAAATGATGGCATTTCTCCATTTCTACGGTGCTGAATCCAATCTATACTATTTACAATATATTCTGTGTTTTACTGGAAAATATAATAAGATCATGCTTGGAGAATTCCTACAAGGCTTCATTATTTAGAAATCAATGCGGAGAAAAGCATGAGGCTGTGTTTTTACATACTGATTTTGGTGTTCCACGTACTGGCTCCGTTTCACTTCTAGAAAGAAGAAAGAAAGAAAGGAGATCAGATCTTAAAATAAAGTGCCCACTCGTACCCAACATAAAGCAGTGAATACCCATTATGAAACCTGAGCATCAAACATTATGTTCTGATGATCCAGTGATTGTGGAAATTCATTCACAGGCAGAAACTGTTCTCTCTTGGTGCATTCATTGCAACTAAAAAACTAAACAAACCCAAGTGCCATTTCTGGTTTTTCACTAATGGCTCTGACACTGACAGACTCAGAAGACAACAGTGCAAGAGGAAGCCCTCCAGTGTTTTCTCTCTGCTACATTAATATGGAAACCATGAAGTCTGTACGACAGCTTGTGTTCTCAAATCATCAGTCATTACAAAGAGGCACCAGGCAGAGCCCTTTTGTTTCTAAGAAAGAGCAGCGGTGGTCTGGACACTTCCAGGTGCAGGTTTGCTATGTGAACAAAGCCACCTTTGATGCCAGCAGCGCCTCTTCTAGCATTTTAGGGCAGCACTGCAGGACCTGGAGAGAGACCATCCAACCAAATATCTCCCGGCTGTGTAGGAAAGGGGAGATGTGTCAGAAGGCTGGGAAACAGGACCATCCAAACCCTGCTGGTGTCGCTGAGGTAGAACCGGCCTCTGTGAATGCATCACTGACAGCAATAATCTGGTACTCAGTACTGAATATCTGTAACTGCAATCAATAACACAATTCTCTATCCTCAGTAAATCTCAGGAATAAAGAATTAAAACGTAGAGCACAAATGTCAGCTTGGGGTAGAAAAATTCCAAGGAAGATAACCAGGAGAATTTGTCAGGGTGCTAAACTGCTCAGTGAATTTCAAGGTCGGACAGAATTCCCTATTCCTCCATCGTACTGGCACAAAAGGCAAAAGACTTAAGGACGCTGTTTCTTTTGTCTAAATCATATTGTGTTTAGAGAACCCACTGGAATGCCTTCGGAATGAAACTTTGTCTTTGTGCTGTTTGCCAGCTGGCAGCCCTTGTTCTTTCCTCTACTCCCCTGCTTTGGGGTGTAGGAATATCTGCCGTAACCTACCCCCTCCTCCAAGAGAAGAAATAGCCAAACACAACAATCAGACTCTTCTGAGATGGGAACAAATAGCAAGGAGACACTCAAATGCCCTCCTGTCTGTACCATAAAAGCAATAAAACCAAGACACATAATAAGGAACCTCTCCAGGCAGAGCAAACAGGATCTACCAATTAGGTCTCAGAACAACCAGTTCCAAGATCCAACCCAACACACCCAGCAAAAAGTCGCCATTGATGGAGTTGGCACCCCATGCCCCAGCAGGACTGAAAATGTAAGTCTGCTTTGGGAGAGATCCATTAAAATCTACCACATAACAGCAACAATTAACCGCAGCTTTAACAAGAAAGACACAGTGTGAGTGCCTCTGGAAACTCATCTCCAGACAGAAAGGTAACAAGAACACCCCTCAGAAAGAACCCAAAGCTGTAGGGAAACTCACGGAACAGAGGGCTTGCTGGCAGCTTTAACTCCTCCAGCAGGGATTCTTCTAACAATGACCGATGAGTTCCTGGGAACAGGGGTGTTCTCATCTGTGTATTCTGAAAGCAACATAAATACAGAGAAAAAAAACAGCCAGGTGGTACGAATGTCTGTTATTGTGCAATTCCAGAGCACGGCAGAGAACCCCTTTACTGACAGAGAAGCACAATTTGATGCCACCTCGGCTGAGTTCTATGAGCTTCAGGCAATCAACTGTCCCAGTTAAACACCATGAGTTCTTCCCATTCACATTTTGCAGAGCAGAGAGAATCAAACACAATCACTGATGTCGAGAGCCTCTAAAAGCCTTTAGGGAACGGTGTGGGCCTGAAGCTCTGCAGGATTTGCCTTGGCTTACACCACCTTCATCTCAGCACGAGGAAAGCCTTTTGACAGTATTTACACAGAGCCCAAAGTAAACAACAGCCTGAGACTCTTGGACTTGAAACTGCTTTGGCTTGAAATGCAAAGCACATGCAGAAGAATGGTTTTTATGCTGCAATCACACGGGCTGGATGTGATGGACTATTTGAAAGCACCGTCAGCAGCCGTTCCCTGGGATCTGCCCCACAGTTTGGAATACTGAAAGCTCTGACCTTTGAACACTGAATCGGAAGGAGGGGCTGAAAACCGAAGGCACCGTCTCTCCATCATGCTGTCAGGGTGCTCTTGCTCAGAGATCATACACATAACAGGAACATTTCACAATTTGTACCCTATTTTTCAGTACATTGTTCTTACAAGCAGGAACCTCTCTCAGATCAACACACCCTGCACAGAAGACACCAAGTCAGCACTGAAATGCACATTTCACTGTCATTTCCATATGACAGAGTGCTTCTTCAGAAAACTGAGAAATCATTGAGACGAAACCATTTCCTCCTATTCCCCCTAAGGAATCGCACAACAGCTGCCTATGCACTATAGAGAAGTTCCAAACTCTAGGAGAAAGGACGGTGACTGATGGGAAAAGGAGCAGGTGAGAGGACTCCCAACAATCAGAAAAAGTTGGCCTCCTTCTCCCAAAATCCATTTGGTTTCCTAGGTCATCGCAACATCTAATAAGGTCTCCTGCAAAGACAATGTTCTAAAGAACCAACACTTTACATCCACATGTAAGAATTCCAACTATCCCATGGAGGTAGAAATTCCTGGTCTAGTTTTTTCCTTTATCTTTAGAGCCAAAACCTTTTTTGAGCAATCCCTGTCGTCCAGCATCCACATCTTTTCCTATGCCTGCCCTGTGTATAATGGAAAGATCTGGAGATCAGAAGAGCAACCAGGAAAGAACAGCTCTGCGAGGACACAGCACAAGTCACAGCTCCTGGTCATGGCCAAATCCCATCATCACTTCCCACTGCACTTAATCCCCAGCACCACTTGCCCTCCCTCCCCAGGCTGACTCACACTGTCTGGGGACGACCCACAAAGAGCAGAGAGCGGCTCCCACAGCTGTGGCTGCTGCGAGGCATCTGCAGTGCTGCCAGCCGGGGGTCCCTGAACCCTGCACCCACCGCCCAACGCACCTTCTCCAGTCAGGGCCTTGGAGACCTGCAGGTCAGACCTGGACACCTTCAGCTTCTCCCAAGACATGATCTGGCACTGGAATTCTCCCAGGGAGATGTCAAGGCTGCTGAAAGTGATGGTATCATAGCTGAGCCTGGAGAAGTACTTGTAGTGGACGCACGGCACGGTCAGGGCCAGGCAGTGCCTGTTCTGTTCCTCTAACCCAGCAGACTTGGAGCTGTGGGGCTCTGCTCCTCTCTCTGCCACTGGGAGCTGCCTGCACCTTTCTCAGTGCATGAAAACCAAAGCATTTTGGCTGTGATTTGGCTGTGCAGTGCCCAGTGCCAGCTCCACTGGAACGGAAAGTCTGTCTACATGAAGGGTAGGTCAGGTCTGCTTCTGTACAGTCATTGCTCAGTTTTTAACCTCCATGGAAGGGCCTCCAGTATGTCAGTGTTGTCAGCTCCTCTTTTCATGCCTCTGGATAAATTCTGCTGGGAAACCTCACGAGCCCAGAGGCTTCCCCTTCTGGTTTAACTCTGCCAGCCTTGCCTGGTGCTCCCTCTCCTTGATCATATTTATTTCCTGAGTGCTGCATTGCTGACTGCAGGGTTTGTACGGAGGCATCCTGGCCTGGCAGCTGAAGCTCCATTCCCATTTAGCTGCCTGCTCGTTTGCTCTGTGATCTGTAAGGATGGCCTTCAACTCCAGCCTCGACTGCTACTGCTTCTGACATTTAACAGAGCAACCTTTCCAGGGGGGAGGCGGAGGAGGCAGGGAGCAGCAGTGCAGTGGGGTCTATCCACACAGAGCATGGAGGCTCTTGACACTTAGGAGTTGTCCTCATCTCTTTTCTCTTGGAGACATGAAGCAGATGGTCCCCAGAACAGCCCTTCCTGGGTGCAGGAAGCCGGGAACATCCAGAGAACTCACAGAAAGAAGGGGAATTTGGTTACGGCATCAGGCTGAGGTGAAGTGAAAGTGATGAGTATCCTGGTGACCCGTGTCTAGGGATCTCTGGAGCTCGTTGTGTGTTCTGCTGGGAGAGCAGATAGGAATTACTAGAAGGGATGGAAAACCAGCCTGTTCATGCAAACAGACATACCTGAAGGCATTTATCAACTTCAACCTTCCTGTAGCCTCCCACATGATTGTTCGACCACAGTTTCTGTTTCTCCTTCAAGGAATCAGCCCAGGGTCTGCAAAATACATTTCTACTTCCACGATGTGGTGCTCGATGCTGTACCTGCAGCAGTGGGACTTCTTGGCTGCTGCTGGATCTATTCCCATAGAAAGAAGCAGACAAACAGTCATAAAAGAAGAGCAATGGGCCCTAAAGAACAGAACCAGGAAGAAGTAAATAAGAAGGATTCACCACCTGAACTAGCATCAGGCGTTCCTTTGAGCCTGATGCTCTCCTCAAAAGAGAAATGCCCAGAGAACTAAAATCCATCCTCCCACGGGAAGAGGGAGAAGGAACAACTCCACCTCCATTGGGAGCGATTCCCTGAAACGCACCAGGAGCCTGACCACATTCAGGTAAATGCTGCTCAGGTCGGTGCCCTGCAGGGAACTCCTGGGCACGCCCGGGCCAGCTGCATGCCAGCAGCAATCGACTAAGGCCAAGGGCAAGGTCCTACACCTGGGTCGGGGCAATCCCTGATTTCACTACAGGATGGGAGATGATGTGATTGAGAGCAGCCCCGAGGAGAAGGACTTGGAGGTGCTGGCTGATGAGAAGCTCAACATGAGCTGAAAGTGTGTGCTCGCAGCCCAGAAAGCCAACTGTGTCCTGGGCTGCAACAAAAGAAGCGTGGGGAAGGGAGGTGACTCTGCCCCTACCCATCACACAGGGGCTGGAACTAGATGGTATTTAAGGTCCCTTCCAACCCAAACTATTCGATGAATCTGTGGTTCTACGATTCCTTGGCCTTCTGCCTCTAGCCCTGTGCACGAACGATGCAGGGTGAGCCATGGCCTTGAGATCTAAGAGAATATTTCCCCTTAGCTTGTAGGAGCAGAAGCAACTGGAACTTCACAGGATGACCAGGGCATTTCACAAAGGAGGTTCCTCAGGAGCTTTGGGCCCAAGTGGCTGCAGGTGAAGAAGACACCTATGGCAGCACCTACTGTCAAATGCATGTGGTGTTGAAGATGCAGCTCATGGAGATGAAAATTGCCAATACCTACCTGTCTGAAGGAAATGCTCATCTCCGTAGCCAGATGGATTTGACAGATGAGGTTTGAGCTGAAAACGCTGACCTGAAAAGGAAACTCGTGCAGGTGGCAGAGGTGCTGGAAGAGGCAGAGCAGGACCTGAAAGAAAGGAAGCAACAACTGGAGAAATAGCATGAGGAGAAGAAGTTATCCCTCCAGAGGAAATAGGAAGGCGAGTGTTTACAGAGGGCTCAGACAGAAGAATGCAGGGAAGAGAAAGGAATCCTGCCAGTGGTTCAAGCCCAGCTGAGTGAACTGAATAATTGCTTTGTGAAGCCTAATGAGCAATGGCAGCATCTCTTTCAGGAACTGGAACAGCTGGAAAGATCCAACCATGTAACTTCTAGGCTGCACCAGGATAACTTGGCAGCAGACAAGGAGTCCATCCTCATGGAGGCGATGAGAAAACAGTCATCAAAGCTTCGAGCGTTCATAGCTCGATACAGCTATGATCCTTTTAGTGGTCCAAATGAGCAGCCAGAACTGGAGCTTCCTCTTGTTGCTGGACAATGTGTTTACATCTTTGGAGATGTGGATGAAGATGGCTGGTATGTGGGAGAGCTGACCGACGGCACCAGAGGATTCGTCTCCTCTAACCTTGTACAAGAGGTGTCCAACGATGGATCACCTGATGACACAGGAGCCTCTCCAGGAACAAGTGACTGGGAGTAGGACACAGCAAAGAAAACTCTGTGAAAGAAAGGAGGTTTTAGACAAAAGCATCATAAAAGCCCAACCCCTCAAATACTCTGTATGGTGATTAAGAAAGATACATCACAAACTGCTTTCTTATCATCAACCGGATCTGCAGTAACTGGGAAGGGGGCATTATCTTTTCACAGCGAGCATTTGGAGAGGCAATTGGGAAGCCCACACAGTGTGGCAACTTGTGGATGAGGTCTCCTAGACATTGCTGCAAGGGACCTAGCATTTATATCATTGAATTAACAAATTACATCATTCCAAAATGCCGAGCCTGGCCCCAGCAGCCTGGCAGGAGCTCCTAGAAGGCTGCCCATCACAAACAACTCCTTCTTCAGCTGGTGAGTTTGTCACACAATGCCCTCCACCACCACCCCAGGCAAGCCTGTCATATTCTCCTTGCTCAGGAGCAGAGGGGACACAACCTGGAGAGAGGACTCAGCCTGGTGGTGGGAGACAGTGGGTCCTGCCCATCCTAAGCCGCACAGAGAACACAGGAGGCTGAGAACAGCCGGGTCTTTCTTTGCTACAGATCCTCTGCACGGTATTATAAGGCCACGGGGGAAAAAAATATTTATAATAAAAAGCCCCACCACCTCCTTGCCTTTTGGAGAGACCTCTGCATGGAACAATCCCACATTCAGAATAAGCTGAAGAATACTATACAGGAGCATTTACACCTTTGATAAACAGACACATGGACCCATTTGCATCCCATCATGTGCGCAGGACCAAGACTTGTGCTTGAGGAGACAATGGACACCCTGCAACAGCCTCCCCTGCCCATTGCCGAGGGGATCATGATGCTAGGACATGAGGGGGGCAATGCCACGCGGTGCTGCCAGACCAGGGCTATTATTGCGGCTTCAGCACCCACAGCTGGGCAAGGACACGTCTGTGCCCCATGGGGCAGCATTGCACACAGCGACAGTGACGCCTCCCTGCACCTAAGCCCTCCCTGAGCCCCATTGAGCCATCCCTCGGGACAACGAGGGCTTGGGTTCACTCTCCAGCCAGGGGAAACTGTAGAGTTGATCTTTCCTTCCTCGCAAAGCCTCTGGCAAGCACATTTGTGCCCCTGGAAAAGCCTGTTTGCCAAACTCCTTGCAGGATGCGCTGGGAAGCACAGACATCTCAAGCACCACAGGTCGAACCCTGCTGTGCCCGTGCCCTAGAACCTGCTCCCCTGGGCTCAGAGATGGCTCCCCCCTCAGCCAGGCTCTTCCTGCACCCCGCTGGATCCCCAAAGCACAGTGACAGACTGAGACCCTCTCCCCAAAGCAGAGTGACACATTGAGACACCCTCCACAAAGCACAGTGACCGATTGAGATCTTCTCTCCAAAGCAGAGTGACAGAATGAGACCTTGTCCGCAAAGCACAGTGACAGATTGAGACCCTCTCCCCAAAGAACAGGGACAGATTGAGACCCTCTCCCCAAAGCACAGTGACAGATTGGGACCCTCTCCCCAAAGCACAGTGACAGATTGAGACCGTCTACCCAAAGCAGAGTGACAGATTAAGACTCTCTCCCCAAAGCACAGTGACAGATTAAGACTCTCTCCCCAAAGCACAGTGACAGCTTGGGTCCCTGTCCCCAAAGCACAGTGACAGACTGAGACCCTCTCCCCAAAGCACAGTGACAGATTGGGACCCTCTCCCCAAAGCACAGTGACAGATTTGGACCCTCTCCCCAAAGCAGAGTGACAGATTAAGACTCTCTCCCCAAAGCACAGTGACAGATTAAGACCCTCTCCCCAAAGCACAGTGACAGCTTGGGTCCCTGTCCCCAAAGCACAGTGACAGACTGAGACCCTCTCCCCAAAGCACAGTGACAGATTGAGACCCACTCCCCAAAGCACAGTGACAGATTGGGACCCTCTCCCCAAAGCACCGTGACAGATTGAGACTCTCTTCCCAAAGCACAGTGACAGATTGGGACCCTCTCCACAAAGCACAGTGACAGCTTGGGACCCTGTCCCCAAAGCACAGTGACAGACTGAGACCCTCGCCCCAAAGCATAGTGACAGATTGGGACCCTCTCCCAAAACCACAGTGACAGATTGAGAATCAATCCCTAAACCACAGTGACAGATTGAGACCAATTTCCCAAAGCACAGTGACAGACTGAGACCCTCTCCCAAAAGCACAGTGACAGACTGAGAAACTTTTCCCAAAGCACAGTGACAGATTGAGACCCTCTCCCCAAAGCACAGGGACAGATTTAGACCCACTCCCCAAAGCACAGTGACAGATTGAGACCCTCTCCCCAAAGCACAGTGACAGCTTGGGACCCTGTCCCCAAAGCACAGTGACATACTGAGACCCCCTCTGCCAAGCACAGTGACAGATTGAGACCCACTCCGCAAAGCACAGTGACAGATTTGGACCCTCTCCCCAAAGCAGAGTGACAGATTAAGACCCTCTCCCCAAAGCACAGTGACAGCTTGGGACCCTGTCCCCAAAGCACAGTGACAGACTGAGACCCTCTCCCCAAAGCACAGTGACAGATTGAGACTCTCTTCCCAAAGCACAGTGACAGCTTGGGACCCTCTCCCCAAAGCACAGTGACAGATTGAGATATTCTCCCCAAAGCACAGTGACAGATTGGGACCCTCTCCGCAAAGCACAGTGACAGATTGAGACCCTCTCCCCAAAGCACAGTGACAAATTAAGACCTTTTCCCCAAAGCACAGTGACAGATTGAGACCCTGTTCCCAGAGCACAGTGACAGATTGAGACCCTCTCCACAAAGCACAGTGACAGATTGAGACCCTCTCCACAAAGCACAGTTAAAGACTGAGAAACTTTTCCCAGAGCACAGTGAAGAATTGAGACCCTTTTCCCAGAGCACAGTGACAGATTGAGACCCTCTCCCCAAAGCACAGTGACAGATTGAGACCCTCTCCAAAAACCACGGTGACAGATTGAGACCCTCTCCGCAAAGCACAGTGACAGATTGAGACCGTCTCCCCAAAGCATAGTGACAGATTGGGACCCTTTTCCCAAAGCACAGTGACAGATTGAGACCCTGTCCCCAAAGCACAGTTACTAATTGAGACCCTGTTCCCAGAGCACAGTGACAGATTGAGACCCTCTCCACAAAGCACAGTGACAGATTGAGACCCTCTCCACAAAGCACAGTGACAGATTGAGACCCTCTCCCCAAAGCACAGTGACAGCTTGGGACCCTGTCCCCAAAGCACAGTGACAGACTGAGACCCTCTCCCCAAAGCATAGTGACAGATTGGGACCCTCTCCCAAAACCACAGTGACAGATTGAGAATCACTCCCCTAAACCACAGTGACAGATTGAGACCAATTTCCCAAAGCACAGTGACAGACTGAGACCCTCTCCCAAAAGCACAGTGACAGACTGAGAAACTTTTCCCAAAGCACACTGACAGATTGAGACCCTGTCCCAAGTCACAGTGAGAGATATAGACCCACTCCCCAAAGCACAGTGACAGATTGAGACCCTTTTCCCAAAACACAGTGACAGATTGAGACCCTCTCCCGAAAGCAGAGTGACAGCTTGGGACCCTGTCCCCAAAGCACAGTGAGAGACTGAGACACTCTCTGCAAAGCACAGTGACAGATTGAGACCCTCTCCCAAAAGCAGAGTGACAGATTGAGACCCATTTCCTAAAGCACAGTGACAGATTGAGACCCTCTCCACAAAGCACAGTGACAGACTAAGACCCTTTTCCCAAAGCACAGTGACCGATTGAGACCCTCTCCCCAAAGCACAGAGACAGCTTGTGACCCTCTCCCCATAACAGAGTGACAGATTGAGACCCTGTCCCCAAAGCACAGTGACAGCTTTAGACCCTCTCCCAAAAGCACAGTTAAAGGTTGAGAACCTTTTCCGAAAGCACAGTGACAGATTGAGACCCACTCCACAAAGCACAGTGACAGATTGAGACCCTCTCCGCAAAGCACAGTGACAGATTGAGACCGCCTCCCCAAAGCACAGTGACAGATTTGACCCTCTCCCAAAACCACAGTGACAGCTTGGGACCCACTCCCCAAAGCACAGTGACAGGTTGAGACCCTTTTCCCAAAGTAGAGTGACAGCTTGAGACCCTGTCCCCAAAGCACATTGAGAGACTGAGACCCTCTCTGTAAAGCACAGTGACAAATTAAGACCTTCTCCCCAAAGCACAGTGACAGATTGAGACCCTCTCCCAAAAGCAGAGTGACAGATTGAGACCCATTTCCCAAAGCACAGTGACAGATTGAGACCCTCTCCACAAAGCACAGTGACAGATTGAGACCCTTTTCCCAAAGCACAGTGACAGATTGAGACCGTCTCCCCAAAGCACAGTGACCGATTGAGACCCTCTCCCCAAAGCACAAAGACAGCTTGTGACCCTCTCCCCATAACACAGTGACAGATTGAGACCCTGTCCCCAAAGCACAGTGACTGATTGAGACCCTCTCCCCAAAGCACAGTGACAGATTGTGACCCCCTCCCCAAAGCAGAGTGAAAGATTGAGATCCTCTGCCCAAAGCACAGTGACAGAGACCCTCTCCCCAAAGCACAGTGACAGCCTGAGACCCTCTCCCAAAAACAGAGTGACAGATTTAGACCCACGCCCCAAAGCACAGTGACGGATTCAGAATCTTTCTGCAAAGCACAGTGACAGATTGAGACTCTATCCCAAAAACACAGTGACATATTGAGACCCTGTCCCCAAAGCAGAATGACAGATTGAGACCCTTTTCCCAGAGCACAGTGACAGATTAAGACCCTCTCCCCAAAGCACAGTGACAGCTGGAGACCCTCTCCCCAAAGCACAGTGACAGATTTAGACGTTCTCCCCAAAGCACAGTGACAGCTTGAGACCCTCTCCTCAAAGCACACTGACAGATTGAGACCCTGTCCCTAGTCACAGTGACAGATTTAGACCCACTCCCCAAAGCACAGTGACAGATTGAGACCCTCTCCCCAAAGCACTGTGACAGCTTGAGACCCTCTCCCCAAAGCACAGTGACAGATTTAGACGTTCTCCCCAAAGCATAGTGACAGCTTGAGACCCTCTCCTCAAAGCACAGTGACAGATTGAGGCCCACTCCACAAAGCACAGTGACAGATTGAGACCTTCTCCCCAAAGCACAGTGACAGATTGGGACCCTCTCCCAAAACCACAGTGACAGATTGAGACCCTCTCCGCAAAGCACAGTGACAGATTGAGACCCTGTCCCAAGTCACAGTGACAGCTTGGGACCCTCTCCCCAAAGCACAGTGACAGATTGAGACCCTTTTCCCAAAGCACAGTGACAGATTGAGATCCTCTCCCCAAAGCACAGTGACAGATGGAGACCCTCTCCCCAAAGCACAGTGACAGATTGAGACTCTCTCCACAAAGCATAGTGACAGATTGAGACCCTTTTCCCAAAGCACAGTGACAGACTGAGACCTTTTCCCCAAAGCACAGTGACAGATTGGGACCCTCTCCCAAAACCACAGTGACAGCTTGGGACCCTGTCCCCAAAGCACAGTGACAGATTGAGACCGTCTCCCCAAAGCACAGTGACAGATTGGGACCCTCTCCCCAAAGCACAGTGACAGATTGAGACCGTCTCCCCAAAGCACAGTGACAGATTGAGACCCTCTCCCCAAAGCACAGTGACAGATTGAGACCCTCTCCCCAAAGCACAGTGACAGATTTGGACCCTCTCTGCAAAGCACAGTGACAGATTGAGACCGTCTCCCAAAACCACAGTGACAGCTTGAGACCCTCTCTGCAAAGCACAGAGACAGATTGAGACCCTCTCCACAAAGCACAGTGACAGATTGAGACCCTGTCCCCAAGGCACAGTGACAGATTGAGACCCTATCCGCAAAGCACAGTGAGAGATTGAGACCCTCTACCCAAAGCACAGTGACAGATTGGGACCCTCTCCCAAAACCACAGTGACAGATTGAGAACCTCTCTGCAAAGCACAGTGACAGATTGAGACCCTCTCCCCAAAGCACAGTGACAGATTGAGACCGTCTCCACAAAGCACAGTGACAGATTGGGACCCTCTCCCAAAACCACAGTGACAGCTTGAGACCCTGTCCTCAAAGCACAGTGACAGATTGAGACCCACTCCACAAAGCACAGTGACAGATTAAGACCCTCTCCCCAAAGCACAGTGACAGATTGGGACCCTCTCCCCAACGCACAGTGACAAACTGAGACCCTCTCCCCAAAGCACAGTGACAGATTGAGACCCTCTCCCCAAAGCACAGTGACAGATTGAGACCCTCTCCCCAAAGCACAGTGACAGATTGGGACCCTCTCCCAAAACCACAGTGACAGATTGAGACCCTCTCCCCAAAGCACAATGACAGATTGGGACCCTCTCCCAAAAGCACAGTGACAGATTTAGACCCTCTCCCCAAAGCACAGTGAAAGGTTGAGAACCTTTTCCCAAAACACAGTGACAGATTTAGACCCTCTCCCCAAAGCAGAGTGACAGATTGAGACCCTTTTCCCAAAACACAGTGACAGATTTAGACCCTCTCCCCAAAGCAGAGTGACAGACTGAGATCCTCTGCCCAAAGCACAGTGACAGATTGAGACCCTCTCCACAAAGCACAGTGACAGATTGAGACCCTCTCCCCAAAGCACAGTGACAGCTTCAGATACTCACACCAAATACTGCTGGGAGCTGGTTCCCTTCCTCAGGTCATGTTGGGAGCTGGTTCCCTCCATCAAGGCCTGTTGGGAGCTGGTTCCCTCCATTAAGGCCTGTTGGGACCTGGTTTCCTCCCTCAAGGCATGTTTGGGGCTAGTTCCCTCCCTCCAGGCCTGTTGGGAGCTGGTTCCCTTCCTCAAAGACTGTTGGGAGCTGGTTCCCTTCCTCGAGGCCTGTTGGGAGCTGGTTCCCTCCCTCAAGGCCTTTTGGGAGCTGGTTCCCTCCCTCGAGGCCTGTTGGGAGCTGGTTCCCTCCCTCCAGGCCTGTTGGGAGCTGGTTCCCTCCCTAGAGGCCTGTTGGGAGCTGGTTCCCTCCCTCCAGGCCTGTTGGGAGCTGGTTCCCTCCCTCCAGGCCTGTTGGGAGCTGGTTCCCTCCCTCCAGGCCTGTTGGGAGCTGGTTCCCTCCCTCCAGGCCTGTTGGGAGCTGGTTCCCTCCCTCAAGGCCTGTTGGGAGCTGGTTTCCTCCCTCAAGGCCTGTTGGGAGCTGGTTCCCTCCCTCCAGGCCTGTTGGGAGCTGGTTCCCTCCCTCAAGGCCTGTTGGGAGCTGGTTCCCTCCCTCAAGGCCTGTTGGGAGCTGGTTCCCTCCCTTGAGTCCTGTTGGGAGCTGGTTCCCTCCCTTGAGGCCTGTTGGGAGCTGGTTCCCTCCTTCAAGGCCTGTTGGGAGCTAGTTCCCTCCCTCAAGGCATGTTGGGAGCTGGTTCCCTCCCTCAAGGCATGCTGGGAGCTGGAGTCTCTCACCCCAGCCTGGATGGGTTTCTGGTCACACTGCCATTTTCTCTATTAGCTGCCACAACAAAGTTCCCCACACTGACTCAGATCAGGGGAATGGGGTCATCTAATGGAAAACAGATGCTCGCAAGTCAGGATTCCTGTCAGGATCAGGAAGTTAAAGGATGTTTTCAATTTGAAGAGCTCAGTCCTCTGGGACCTCCTGTCTCCAGAATTCCAAACCCCACCATTTAAACAGAGGTCAGCCCTGATTTTTCTTTCTCCTCCTCTCTAACAGAGTTGCTCTGGTCTCTTTCTGTGGTTGGGATTTAATCTCTGGTAGGGACCAAGCTCTTTTCCATCAAACCCCTCACAAACCTGCCCCTTGCCCGCCTTCTGCTGGGGCCAAGGCAGAGGGATGAAGCCTCGTGCTCCAAGCAAGCCTGAAGCAAAGTTGAAGTGCTGAGAAGCTCCCTGGTGAGCCCTGAGCCAGAGCACACTTATCGAAGCCGTGATGAGATGCAAGAGCCCTGAACACTGTTCATTGAGAGAAGGTTTTAGAAGAAGGCACAGTGTATGTGGCAGCTGGGATTCAGGGATGCCCTCAGCTTCGTGGCTGGATCGGTCCTGTCCTTGCACGCGAGCCAAGCTCCAGCTGAGAGCAGACGTTGTTGTTACTGACTGTGGGTGCCAGGGCTCTCCCTGCCCTCTCTTCCCCAGAGCATTAAATGGATCTTGTGTGTCTGTGCAGGGCCTTGATAACACCTCTGTGTGGGCACTGGGAGGCAGGGGACAGGATTTCTGCATAGTTGTGACTCATCTTTCTCGTTTCTTTGAAACGGGAATCTGTTGATCTGCATTCCACAGGAACCAGAGATACACAAGGGACTGATGGAGCCTGAGTTGCCCGGCAAGGAGGGAGAGCAGGTTAGTTCTGGTTCAGCGTGATCCAGCTTAAAGCCCTGTCTTACATATCTGAAGTGAGCTGGACTTCTGAGTATGCTTCCTCCCTACACAATTCTGTGTTGCTGTGCACTTTACGAGCTCTATCGTGGATCTGAGCCTGTGCTGCAGAGACGCCAAAGTACAAATCCACAAACCCCCCAAGTGTTATTTCCCAAAACGCTTAAAAGAGCAAAGGAGCAGACGGCTGTGGGTGGGCAGGAATACACAGAAACAGGCCATGTCACTTGGAGTGAGGAACAGTGATGTGGGTACAGCTGAAGCGGGGTGCTTTTCATTGCTTTGGGGAGCACAGTGAGGGTTTCCAGGCAGCAAGGCCGGCAGCCAGCGGTGTGCAAACAGCTCCTCTCGAGCACAGAGATGGGCTCCAGGAGCAGGGCTGCTGGTCAGCCACATCGTTCTGAGGAACAGCAGGGACCAAGGGTGACAAAACACTGTCTGATGGCTCTGCTAGGGATGCTGGAATGCCCTGAGTGGTACAGGGCTGATTTCTGATCTGCAGCAGCAAATCTAATCACTAGGGGAGACTGAGCCTCCCTAGGTGGTAACTTTTGCTGGGAATCCATCACCCTGTCACTGGCTTTTTGGGACCTAGGCTGCAGGGATCTATAGGACATGTGGTGAGAATTCCGTTCTCGATTTAATCAACTGGTCTTTATACTTTGAAAGTGCACTACCTTCGTTTGTAGATATTGAAATGCAGATGAGGCTGTAGAGGGGGTGGAGTGACCTGGGCAGTTAGTGCACTGCCGGGTATAGGATCTGGGCATGTGAGCCCTGGCCAGTGATGCCCGCTCAGGGCTGTGTGCGAGCTCTCAGCCCGTCCCAGCTTGGTCTCCCAGGGTGGCTGCAGCTCCTTTCCATGGCCGGATCCAGGTCAAGGGCAGTGGTGCTGGTGCTAGGCAATGATAGTGATATTGGTAGTGGGGCAGTGAGGGAGGTCCCCACCCTGCTGGCATTCACGCAAATCAAGGTGGTATCACCCACGGGCACTCACCACCCGGAGTTATGCCCCATCTCCCCATCCTCTCGGTGGCCATCGCCAGCCCAGCTAAGCTACCGGTTGGGTGGGCAGAGGCTGTGGGAACACCCACTCCCTGCCACTATGCAAGTGACCTCAGGCAGAGAGAGGAGCTTCCAAGCAAATACTCAACTCTTTTAATGAATTCAGGAAGAAATGGGGATTTAGGAGAAGGTTGGGCTGGAGTGGGAGGGTGCAGATCCTTGCGTCTGCCTGTTGTGCTACAGAAGGTTGTACTTGACCATTGGGTTATTCAATGCCCTGCATGCTGTCAGTCTCCGTGTCGGACTTGGACCATCCATACGTGTCATCGTCTGGTCATTCCATCCCAGTGATCAGGGCTGCCCGCTGCTGCTCCTGCTGTGCCAGATGCTTCATGAGCTCCCGCTCATTTTGGCCTGCAGTTTTTTGCTCAGCAGCCGGTCCTGGGGCCGCAGCTCACACGGACCCATGCTCTGAGCCTTCTGGATCAGTAGTGGGTGGGGTGGGCAGGTGGTTGCTGAATGCAGGGCATTCTCGAGTTGCACATGGGGCACACTGGTGTCCTCAGATGCCCTGTGCTTGCTGCCAATGGCTTGTTTCTTTCTGGTGCCTGAAGACTGCCCGCTGCCCCCCAGCACTGCCCCAGCCCTGTCTGCCTTCCCCTCCTGAAGGGCCTGGGAGGGCTTTGCTACCTGCCACGCTACCCTCTTCTTCTTGGACAGGAGGTCTCCTGCATCTCGAGGGTGAAGGCTGGTGTGGGACGCTTGCCCTGTTTGCCACCTGCCTTGCCCTATCTGGGCTCCCTCTGTTTGGAGGGGACAGCCAGAGGCAGTGGCAAGCAGGTCAAACCCACCTGGGGCTGCCTTCCCAGGTCCTCCTCTCCTAGTTGGTCCCTGCATGGTGGAAGAGGCTGAGGGGCAGCCGGGGGGGCTGGCCAGGGGACTCAGCAGTGGGACGCACAGGGGGCTCAGCCGGGGCCACTGCACGGGAGCCTCCAGGGTTTTTTTTCAGGGGTGTCTCTGCAGGAATCTCCTTTGGAGTCTCCATAGGACTCTCCTGAAAAGGCTCCACGGGACCCCTGGCAGCAGAGAGGGGAGAACCACTGCCACTCCACCCTGCTTCCAGTCCATGTCCAGCAAGTGGGACATAGGCCCCCAGCCCAGAAGGGGTTGGTGTCTCCCAGTGTCGCCGCTGACGCTCCTGCCATGGTGCAGCTGCTGTCTTCCCTGCACTCAGAGAAATGATGGATCTTGTTGAGGTGGTGGTCAAGCTGGAGACATAAGGGACAGCAGTGACAGTGTCCTCACTGTCCCGCTGTCCCACAACAACCTCTCCCTCTTTGGGGCAGCTGCCCTTCACCATGTACTCAGACAGGTTGGGGAGTTTGTTTGCAAAGTCCATCAAGCTGGGGCTGCCGAGAGCATCGAGGACAGAGTCTATGCTATCCACGGTGTTGAGCCCAGAGAGCAGAGCGTTGGTGTTGGTGTCATTGTCCTGATACGCAAAGGCGTTGGCCAGTGTGCCTGTCCCCTGCTGGAGCGTGGCTATGGGGCAGAGTGCCTCTCCCTCGACCACGGCTGATGGCCCCAGCCCCATCAGCTGGTGGGGCACTGACATCCCCACCAACTCCTGCTGTCCCCACAAAGAGGCAGGGTGACAGGGAGCAGACTCAACAGGGAGCTGCACCCCACAGTGGACCTGGTCCATGGTCAGGAGATGCCCCAGCTGCCCCAGGGCCCCCACGGGCCCCGGCTTCCCCTGCTTGGTGCTGGCGGGGTCTTACTGGTGGGTGCCAGGGTGGAGTTGGGCAGGCTCACAGGACAGCGGCAGCCCCAGGACAGAGGGCAACAGCCAGGCAGTGGCCGCTGGGGGCACAGCTGGAGCCGTGAAGCTCACGCTGGGCACTTCTGATGCCGCCAGCATCTGGAGAGGGATCCTCTCTCTTGGGGGAAGCAAAGAGGTGTGATGGGGTGAAATGTCAGCGGGCAGAGCAGGCTGGGGTTTTACCCGGAGGACAGGAGCAGCACCAGGAGCTGCTGTACCTGCCATGGCTGGTGGTCAGAGTGGGGGTGTCTGAGGCAACAAAGCCTCTGTCCCCATGGTGACGACTCTGCCAGTCCCTGCTTCCAGCAGCCTGGCGACGGTTGCATTGTTCGTGTCACAACTGGTACCTTAGATGATCAAGTCCAGCTGATCTTCCAGCTCCCGTGGGTGGAGCCCCCAGAGTCTTTCTTATTCCATAAGCACCTTATTAGAATTGACCTGAAGGCTTTGATGATGCCGTCGTGCCTGTGGGACTCCCATAGTGCTCAGGGGGCTCGGGCACAGTCAGTCCATCTGCAATGCCGTCATTAACGAATGTGAGCAAAGGTGTCACAGGCCTTGGCCAGAGTCAGGGTGTGTGCAGCTCCCTGTCTATGTGGCTTGCAATGAACTTATTCTCTTTCCAAGAAATTAAAGAAATGGGAATCAGAGACTTCCCTCAGCTCAGCAGCCAAAGAAGTTGTTGTGAAAATACAGTGGCTGCCACAGTAGCTATTTTCCAACTTCCCTACATTCCCTTATGAGCAAGTGAGAGCTGATCTGAACCAGGAATAAAGGTGTCTTGATCCTGCCGGCATCTTGATCCTGATTCTGTCTGAGTTTGGCATCAGGATAACGTAACCAGGACTTGATTTGACGATCAGTTGTGTTAACTGGGATCATCAGGGATTTCACAACAGCAAAAATCAGGTTTGGCATTCAGTGTTCTGTCTGAGAAAAATGAAGAGGTGGAAGGTTTTTATTTCGAGTCCCTTTCCAGCCCGTTGAATACATCCTTTGGTATATTATATTGTGTTGGTGTGTGCAATATCTACTGCCTGCATCCTCAGAGTTTGGAAGAGAAATAGTAGCAGTTGTCATGCGTGTTATTTTGATTTAGGCTGGGGATTCTCCACCTGACAGGGACGTGTCCAGGTAGAGGAGCTCTGTCAGGCCCAGGACTTCATGGCTGACGTTGTCCAGGCCGTCGGCGAATGGGTTAAAAAAGCTTGCAGGACAAACAGGCACGTAAAATGGGGCAGAGAGTATTGCTTCTGCCTGTGAGGATGTGAAATTCAGGAATCGATCCTTTCTCTTTTGTGATGGCCAATTTCAGTGTCTCTCATGTCTGGACAAGTTTACCAAGTTGAATCATGAGCTCAGTAGATTTACCAGAGAGTCAAGCCCCAAAATCGAAGGAGACAGTGAAAAGGAATTGCAAAGAGTACAAATACCGGGGTGTTCTCACTGTGTTGTTTGAACTGCAGGAGGAAAGTCTGCACGACAGAGCCCCTGTGGCCCTGCTCAGCCCAGAGCAGAGCGCTCATCTGACGGAGAGATCTGCTGACCTGCAGGTCCATCGTGGGGATGGTTACAGTCTTGGTAGCTCGGATCTCAGGCACATCCCACTGGAAAAACACGGCCTAGGAAAAGGTCTGTCTTAAACCAATGGGGCCGTGCCTGTCTTCCCAGTTTGGGGTAACCCAGGGAGCACAGCGAGTCAGAAAGAGCAGAGCAAGCAGAGGTGTAATTCCTCACAGAGCAGTTGGGGTGTAAGGTGTGTGTGATTGTGAAATACCCTGGGCCCTGGGAAGAGTGTGCAAGCTGTGCAGCTTTTCCAGGAGATTCCTTCCTGCTCTCTAAAGGCTCGCTTCCCTGTGGGGATGACCAACGGGAGCTGAATTTCCTCTGAGCTAAGCACTACTGCCGAGAGCACCGCTGCCTTTGGCCAAGGGATCATTCTTCCCAGCAGTCAGTATCAGGAAAACCCTCCTCTGTACCAGGAGGGGCTCTGGGGGGAAGGTAGGAGGGACAGAACAGAATAAAATCACTGGTTATGTAAAAGTAAAAAAATACTTCGTGGAAGGGCCTCAGCTTTAATTTGATGATCCTCCACATCTCAAACACTCACTAGACTCTTTCAAACCCCATTCACTTGAAAGCACCAGAGATTAATCCATTAAATAATGAATGGATTCTCCCCTCAAATGCTAGAACCAGATTTATACAACTGAAACAAGCCCCATGCTGCCTGCTCAATAACCACATTTTCCACCCACCAGTCTCCATGTTACTTTTCCCTTCTAATCAGCTTGATTGTTGCACTGATTTTAAACTTCTATGGCAGGATATTTTGTACTGAATTAAGATCCCAGAGAACAGCAAGTGAAATTAAAAAATATATAGTTTTTTTTTTTCTTTTAGAAAGAGACAAAGATAAGAGATGTTCTTAACAACTGATCAAAGATGACTACTGCTTGGAGCAAGCAAGAGAAGACTGAACTCCTAGCTGCTAAATCAGAGGATGAGAACATATTCCTTGTCAAATCGAGCAGCATTATTGCTCCAGCAGAAAGAAACACAGCAACAGGTTTGGGTGCGAGGTCCAAGCCTGGCTCAGCAGGCCTGATCCCTGTGCCTCTTCCAACAATGGCAGGTTGGGTTTTGAAGGTTGATTCCTTCATACAGACAAAGCAAAGCCACCCAAACCAGACATTTTCTCCTCCGTGATTAATTCCCTGCTATGGAAGTGTATCAGGTCCAGTAAGTTAATCCTCAGTGAGTTCGGCTTCCCTATGTCTCTTTGCTCCTGCTCACCCGTATCAGCTCAAGGTTGGGTGCGTGGTGGCTGTGCCCGGAAAATGCTGCACTTTGAGCAGAGAAGTTGATGTGGAATCAACATGGTCAGTCAAGGGAAGTCCCAGGTCCTCTCTGCACCCCTCCCAGCATTAGTGCATCTGACTTCAAGAGCCAGGTATTCCCCAGGCTGGTCCCCACCTCTCCACAAACTTAGTATTTTCCCATTTCTCCTCTGCAGAGGGGAACTCTTTGTTGTCAAGGCAAGTTAAAGCGGCTGCATCTGACTCACCACTGAACAGCTACAAGCTCTCTGCTAACTTCAGCAAACTGAAGGGAGTTTGGTCATGGCCAGGGAGATTCCTTTTGGAGTCCAGCAGCAAGCAGAGCAGAAGCTACAGATGGAAATGCTGAGCTGAGCTGCTGGAAGTGTGAATGCGGCAGGAGGAATAGCAATAGGCAGGATTCTGATTTAGCCACCACCAAAACAGAGAAAATCTCCCTCTGCAACTGCTGGTAGTTGGTCACAGATTGATAGGAAAGACAGAGTGGGGAACAGGGAATAAGAATTCTATTGTTAGAATTTTATTTTGATGTCATAAATATTAACACAGGTAATATTTATTGTAGCCATACTGGCCGTTTTTCTAGGCTTTCAGTAAAGAGGGATTGTTGAAATTTTCTCCACTCCTTAGGGTGAAATAGGATTTTTAAAGGTTCCTATAATGGCATAAAGATGGAATAAGCAGCTCGGGCAGAGTGGTGGTTTGTGTGGTTTTCATATTTAACTCAGATGTCATTGCTGCCTGTCACTTGACTTTAAGGTGAATCAACCTACTCATCTAAGATCTAGGAAAGTATTTCAGCTATACCACATCCTAAAAATACCTATCGTGTACACCCGGAGCGTGAACTTGCTGCAAGGTGCTGTAAGCCCTAAGATACCTGCAAGTTATACAAAGCTTCCATGCAGCCACAAAATTAAGGTTTCCAATATAAATTACTCGGAAACTCCAGAACTTCTTGAAAACAACAACGGAAACTAATTCTTTTACCTCAACATTACTATAAAGCACTTAGAGAGTATGCTACACCACACTCTGCCCTATGCCCCAGCATAAGCCTTCTGAAACTATTACTAATAATAATAAAAAAAAATCAGTTTTTCCTAATCCCCCCTTGTATTGGCCTGAATCAAAATTCCAATAAACATAGCACAGCAGAGGAATTAATGCTGAACAGCTGGACACAGATGCGCTTCGTGCAGCTCTCCTGCTCGCTTGATTGTCTTACTTTTAAAAGGTTTTTCCAGTATCTAGATTCCTATCCACATTACAGTTTAATTTTACTGATGGCAGTATAGATCTGTCCCAGGAGCAAGCCCAAGGAAAGCAGTGACTGCAAGTCATGTGCCTCACACACCCAGCTTTCTCTTTGTTTCTTTCCCTAATGGATCAAAAGCTTTAGGCATGAAAAGAGCGCCCTTATAAATGAGACTTTCCTTTTTAAATGTAATGTCTCACTGGGCCTTTCTAATCAATGTTTTAAATTGATGATACAAGTTTCAAGAAAGTATCACCTTGGGCCTTTGAATCACTTGAGAATGTCAACTGGGAGCCTGGCTGAGAGCTGGAACCTACTTGTGCTTTATGTTGGCATCTCTCCGTGTTGACGTTCAAGGCTTCACGGGCTGTAACTCTGCCTTATGGCTCCTGGCTGCCTGCCCCGAGGAGCCCACGCTGAACGGCAGTGATTACCATCTCTCTTGGAAGCAAAAGAGACGGAGGTGATGAATTGTCTCTGGTTTCCAAACATCCCTATGTAACGCTAATGACTTCTCTGTTAACTGGTACCCGACTAAGGATCTCCTGAAGGTTCCGATACAACCGTGGTCAGGACAGGGCATCTCAGTTGTGTTGGTCTTGGTCCAGGTATGTTTTTGCCAGGCTGCACCTTGTTGTCTTGGACCAGGATGCAGAATGGCGAAAGACAACTCCTTCAAAGTCATAGGATACACAAAGTGTTCTCGGAAAGATGGTTGCTGCTTGTAGATTAGTCTGACAGTTTCATAGATCCTCATCTAAAACGTGCATCACCGAGACTGTGTGCAAGAGCCCAGGGAGCAGAACGACATAAAACGATCACTTCTAGGGTGAGGAGCTCCTGTAGACACCTTGTCCTGAAGCTGCGAGAACTGGAACTGGGAAGGTGCAACTGGAACTGGGAAGGTGCAACTTAAATTGAGGGAGAAGAGAGGAAATCGGACCCATCCTAGTTTTATTTACTGCCTTAAGACAAAACTTCATTTTTTATTTTTTTTCTGTGCTGTGGTTTTGTTTTCCAATAAAGTGTTTTAAAACACAAGATCTCAAGAAAAAGTCATCAAATTTGCTTCATCTTCCTGTTTGAAGTGACGTGTGCGGAAACAGTCAGATTAATATCTTTTACATAAATCCTTGGTGATGTTAAATCTCCACATTTTTTTAAAGTGCCTTTAAATTATAATCTAATACACAACTCAGTCAAACTCTTATGCTTCTGGATTTTTGGACTCTTTTTTATCTGGAATATTATCACAAAATAAGGATTGTTACAGACTAAGTTGATAATTAATAAAAAAATATTATCCTCAAAGCAACAGAATATTACTAAAAAATCTTATATAAGAAAAAAGCCCAGGGTATTCCCCATCACCTTCTGATCAATTCCAGGTGTCCACATCCAGGTTAAAGTACAAACCAAATGATCAAGGCACATCAGCCAAATTTTATGCTTCAGAGTTTCCAGAAACACCACATAGATTTTAATAATTTGGGAACAAGACAACCTGTTCATATTGGGGTTGGCAATTTTATTTCCTTAATATGAAAAAAGAGCTATTTCTCAGTTCATGTAAATATCCAGAGCCACTTTTTTCACTGTACACCGGATATCGCTGAAAAAGTAACCGTGAGTTGTTTTGGGTTTTTTTCTATTTCACTGCCATATTCATATAATAAGCGAAGTCCCTGCACATACAAGAAATAATTAGTGATGGAAGCGGGGGGAGGGCTCCCCTTTCTTCGTCACAATTCCATTCCTTGTCCCAGTTTTGGGACTATGTTTTCCTTTAGAGACACTAAGAAAGATTGAGCAAGCAAGCAGATACAACCCACTGTTTAGTGTTCCTATCTGACTTCCATAAATACAGATCACATATAAGCCAAAATGAAATCAATAACACAAAAAAAATCCACCTCAAAAGTAGCTTATCGTTTTACTATTGAACATATTTAATTAGTTAAACTCAGAACTCAGGGGAGGAGTAGAATGAGGCATATGGTTTCTGTTCCCAATAAGTACTGGCATTCGGGATACAGCGTCTCTTTCATAAATTCAGGTTTCTCAGCACCTGTGAGGACAGAGTCAGAAAGCACTGATCAGCACACAAAGGCAGCGAGAAGCACGGCTCACTGCCCCTTCCTTTGGGGAGCACAGTTGCAAAGGGATTCTTTGCGATTCAGGGGAGAGAGCTGCTGCTGACATGGGCTGCGGGATGGCTCTGGCACCTTACACCGCTAGGTAATCCTCTCACAGAGCCGTGAGCATTTGGAGATGCCCCGTGCCCCTGTGCCACACAGCAGCGCTCAATGGGCTGCCCTGGGAGAGCCACAAAGGAATTCTTTCCAAATCCATCCCAGCACAACCCCTTCCCATGGAACTGAACTAACGTAGAGCAGCGCCTAAGTGGGGAAAGACGGGCAGCAGCGCCTGCTACGCACCTGGGCTTCTTCACCTTCTGAACCTTCCTGCCTTTTTTTGTTCTCCGTTTATTTTCTCTCTTCCTTCTTTTCATTTCTTCATGGATTTCCCACGACTCTGCCAAGGCCGCTTTTCTCTTTCCTTTTATTTTATTCACATTTTCACAGGAGGACCCTGCAAGCCTTTCCATCCTACGGTGGGATTAGATAGATAAAATTAGGATCAACCCAAATTAGTTCTTCATCGAACCAAAGCTAACTCATTTTACCTTCTTCCTTCCAACAGGATCTTGGATCCTTCTGCTCCAAGCCGGGACTCTTCCGAGGTCTCTGCGGTGCTTGCAGGCAACGCGGCGGGTGCCTAAACAATGAATGTCAGCGTTAGCAGGTGGCAAGGGGCACCCTGGGGTGGTAAAGTGACAGACTGTCCCATTGCTACTTCAACTCGCCAGAGCAGATCCCTTTGGCTGGTTTGCATTAGCCCTTCTACCAAGGGCCTGACTTTGGAAGACAATGTTCACAGGGGCGGGTGAGGCTGAGTTTGTTTGTGGGGGCATTCTGCAGGCTGCCTGAGGTCCCCGTCCAGGCAAGAAAAGGATTGCCAGCTGTGTTCTGCCAGAGTTTCTTCCACCCTCCCGAGACAGAGTCTGCAGATACCCCTCTGCTGCACCACTGCCTTCCGCGGCAGGAGGCTTTGCTTTTGAAATCTATACCTCTTCCTGAAGTGATGCCACCAGCGTGCCTGCTTCTGATGCTTTCTGGACGACGAGTGGAGAGGCTGGTGTGTCCAGGGAAGCTTTGGGCTGGTGCTGCACAGCTGCTTTGCCTGCAGGGCCACGTTGCTCTTGCAAAGGCAGCTCTGGAGGGCAAAAGCACATGCAGCCAAGTGACTTCTTAGAAGTGGCCAGCGGCTAGAGCACAACCCAGCCAAAGCCCTGCCCCAGCTGTCTGCTCAGAGGGTGGCAGCCACCAGCCCCTCCTACCTGTGGATCTGCCCAAGGATGCAGTTTGTTCCTCAGTTGTGGAGGGACTGCAAATACCCTCTGTCTCCTCCCCAAAGATTTCACACTGGTGTTCGATGAGGAACTCCACCAGTGCCTTCACCTGCACATGGAAAACCCCTGGTTTTGGCACGGTGCCTGAAAGTGCGTCAAGCAGCCTTTCCCACTCCTGACCCTTCTGTCTGCACAGAAGGCTGTCGCCGTGGGGCTGCTCTTCCCAGCAGCACTTGCTGGAGAAAGAGGGCAGCCAGAGACCTCTCAAGAGCCAAGCTCTTCTAGACTGGGAAGGCTGCAGCCGGCTTCTCAGCCCAGAGTACCTTCTTAGAAACCTCCAGCATGGCCTCCATCGAGAGCAGCTCCTCGTTGGTCGGGCTCAGCAGGTTTGGTCCAACGCAGATGGCCAGGTTGCTGTAGCTCATCCTGCTGGTGGCTGCATTGCGGCCAATGCGCTGGAGGAGAGTCAGCAGCCGTTCCAGGAGGAGGAGATTGGCGGCAGGCAACTTGCTGGCTACTCTGAGGGAACAGCAACACAAGGTTCATAGAATCATAGAATAACCAGGTTGGAAGAGACCCACCGGATCATCGAGTCCAACCATTCCTATCAAACACTAAACCATGCCCCTTAGCACCTCGTCCACCCGTGCCTTAAACACCTCCAGGGAAGGTGACTCAACTCCCTCCCTGGGCAGCCTGATTTCTCCCAAGTCTATGCAGGGGAAGCTTCCCTGTCCATGCCCTTTGGCCCCAAACCCAAGCCCAGCCCAGAAACAGCTGCCAGCCAGAAAACACCCCTTTGGAAGGAGCCCGGCCCTTTGCAGGCTAGTCCCAGGCCTCCACAAAGTCACTGCTCAAAAGACAGGCTGCCGACCACACTTACGCCTTGAGCCCTTCCACCTTCTCCCAATCGCTTGGCTTCTCCACGGCTCCCATCCAGTCGTCGTAGAGACTGCTGACGAGCAGCTTGCCAGGGATGCTTCGGAGGAAGTCCTGCAATGGCAACGGCTCCAGGTGAGCCCTTGAAGAGTCCAGGAGAGCCAGGAGCTCTTCCCTGCTGCAGGTCAGAAGTGCTCACCTTCAAGATGCCCGCCAGCAGGTGCACAGGCTGGCTTCCCAGGTCAGCAGCCACACCGCGGTCCAGGGCCTCCCGCAGCTCCTGAAGCGACGACACGCACTCCGCTCTCCGAAAGACGCCTTCTGTCCATGGTCCACGTTGGTGCAGGATATCCAGGAGCTCCTGCAGGGTGCACACAAGAAGATTTGCTTGGCTGAAGAGCTGCCTTCTGACAGCGGTGGCCAGGGCGGCAGCTCTGCACAACCCCCGGCTCCCTCCCATGGCAAATACGCTGAGACCAGAAGCACCAGGCTCGGCTGAAGAGCCCAGTGGCCAAGCTGGGAGCTCCTGGAGACACCCAGCACGTGTAAAGAGAAGGTGGAGGGAAGGCGAGGGACAGTCTGGCCACGCTGACTTACCTGGATGGGCTGGGGCAGTGTGCAGTCCTCCCCACAGAGGGCTGCCAGGGGCTGTGCAAAGAGCCCTCTGCTAGAGCCGGAGCCTGCCTGTCCTGGCTCCCGGGCAGCCGTTGGGTTCCGCCGCGGAGCAAAGGGCCAGGGCAGCCCCATCCTCTTCCTCCTGCTCCCTCCTGCTGCAAAGGGAAACAGAGAGAGAGCCATCAATGGGGACCGCCAGGACAGCGCTCCCGCGGGCAGCCCTGCTCTGCCCTGCCCTGACAGGGAGCAGGACGGGCTGGGAGCCGGGAGCTGAAAGCATGGCTTCTCCGCAATGCCTGCGCCTCAGGGGCTCCTGAGAGCCAGGGTGCTAGCGGGACAGCCTGAGCCAGCCCTCAGCCTGCCCTCCTCAAGGCAGCGGGCAGCAGCCCAGGCTCCGTGTCCTCAGAGAAGCACGTTCAGCAGCCACTCTCCAAATGTCGTCCTTCCTCGTCCGGCTGACATCTTCCCTTGGGGTGCCAAACCTGCACGACAACACTCAGGGGACAAGAGAGCAGAGCTAATGCCTGCTCAGCCCATCCTCCTGGCTCCGAGGACGGAGCAGAGACAGGCACCACCTCGGGCACTCAGCAATGTCCCCTCTGCCCCTCCGTGCAAGGGACAGTCAACAAGGGAAGGAGGGGACTCCGGCGGATCAGCACTCGCCTGCTGCAGAGCGATGGGGACCACCTTGCTCAAGGTGAAGGACAGCTGCAGCAGCATCCCGGCTTCTGCAGAAGAGCTACTTGCCCGAGGAAAGAAGGTCCTCCCCACCTTTCTCTCCAACACTCACCTGCTGGCTGGGAACATCCCCCTCCATTGCCAGAAGGCACAGGTGGAGGCCCTTGCTTGCCGTCATCCTGCAAGAACCAGGTTGTGCTTAGAGAGCAGCCCTAGAGGAGAAAGAGCAAGCGGCCACCCAGCACCAGCAGCCTGAGGGTGGAAGGTATCCTCCCCGGCACAACCCGCCAGGCCGTGCCGGCATTCCCGCTGGCTCCCCAACCCCTCAGCTCCCCACGGGGCACCGAGGGACCCTCTCACAAAAGTTCCCCCCACTCCCCAGGGATCCCGGGCGCTCTAGCACAGCAGCAGGAGGGTGAAAGGCAGCCTTTCTCACCTTTGCCTGGCCTCAAGTAGCTTCTCTAGGCTCCTGGCACGCACTGTCCTCCACTGGGCAAGAGAGAAGCAGTGGAAGAAGGGGAGAAGCAATGCTCTCCTGCTTGGTGGAGGAGCAATGCTCAGGGGCAGAGCTGAGGGGAGAGATACTCACAGCACGGCGGCAGCTCAGCTCCTTCTCCAGGACTTCGATGGAAGTCAGTCGCGTCACGCGGGCTTTCTTCTCCTCTTCTGATCGCCTGGGCACGGGGAAGGGACAGAAAGAGTGAACCCCGAGCCACCTCCTCTCTCTCCAGAGGAAGCGGTTGCAAACCTCCCCCACGTAACGCCCCAGCGCCAAGCAGAGAGCAGAGCTGCCTGCATCGCTCCTGCCTGCCAGGCAACCAGCCCTGCTTCCCCGCCTGCCTCTCTCTGTTGCAAACAGCGCAAGAAGAGACTTTGCATCCCTGAACGATCCCCATCTGCCTCGAAGCTGCCGGCATCTGCAGGGACATCCTGTCCCCACCTGGGGAGCTGTGTTCCCCCATGTGCCTTCGCATGCATGGTCCCCAGCCTTACCCCAGCAGTGTGTCCACCCAGAGCTCCTTCAGCGCCTGGGAGCTGCAGAAAGAGAGGAGAAGCAGCGTCAGACCCCACTGGCCCCCCGAGCCTGCAGGCAGAGGCAGGTGCCTGCACAGCCCTGCCCATAGGCAAGGACACTGGGGCAGGACCAAGTCCCATGGGGCAGGACAGAGGCGTTGCCCAAGCTCTGCCTCCTCTGTCCTGCCAGAGGAGCTGCTCTGGCCTGTCCCTGCTGGCAAGCAAAAAGGGGTACGGGGAGAAGCAGGAATGAGAAATGTCTCCCATCCTTCTTGTTTCTTCTGCCTGTATGCCCACCCCACACACTCAACGCAGCACACACGGCCTCCTCCTCACCTCTCCCGCCATCCTTCCCTCCCGCCTTCCTCCCTCCCTCTCCTCCTCATCCTCATCCCTTCCCTCCCTCCTCCCCTCCCTCCCTCCCTCCCTCCCTCCCTCCCTTCCCTCCCTCCTGCCCTCCCTCCCTCTCTCACTCCATCTTCCCTCCCTCCCTCCTGCCCACAATCCCTCCCTCCCTCCCCTCCCTCCCTCCTCCCTCCCTCCCTCCCTCCCTCCCTCCTCTCTCCTCCCTTCTTCTCCCTCCTGCCCCACAATCCCTCCTCCCCCTCTCCTCCCCTCTCCCTCCCTCTTCCCTCCCTCCCTCCTGCCCACAATCCCCTCCCGTCTCTCTCCCCTCCTCTCTCCCTCCCTCCCTCCTTCTTCCCTCCTCTCCCTCCTTCTCTCCCTCCTCTCCCTCCTTCCCTCTCTCCCTCCATCTTTCCCTCTCTCCCTCCCTCATTCCCTCCGTCCCTCCTGCCTACACTTCCTCCCTCCGTCTCTCCCTCCATCCTTCCCTCCCTCCCTCCCTCTCTCCCCTCCATCCTTCCCCTCCCTCCCTCCTTCCAACCCTCCTCCCTCCCTCTCTCCCTCCATCCTTCCCTCTCTCCCTCCCTCCCTCCCTCTCTATCCCTCCCACCCTCTCTCCCTCCAACCTTCCCTCCGTCCCTCCCTTTCTCCCTGTCTCCCTCCATACTTCCCTCCCTCCCTCCTTTCCAACCCTCCCTCCCTCCCTCTCTCCCTCCATCCTTTCCTCCCTCTCTCCCTCCATGCTTCCCTCCCTTCCTCCTCTCTCTCCCTCTCTCCCACCATCCTTCCCTCCCTCCCTCCCTCCGTCCCTCCCTCCCTCTCTCTCTCCATCCATCCTTCTCTCCCTCCCTCCCTCCCTTTCTCCCTCTCTCCCTCCATGCTTCCCTCCTTCCCTCTCTCCCTCCATCCTTCCCTCCCTCTCTCCCCTCTCTCCCTCCATCCTTCCCTCCCTCCCTCTTCCCTCTCTCCCTCCATCATTCTCTCCCTCCCTCCTTTCCTCTCTCCCTCCATCCTTCCCTCCCTCCCTCTTCCCTCTCTCCCTCCATCCTTCCCTCCCTCCCTCTCTCCCTCTCTCCCTCCATCCTTCCCTCCCTCCCTCTCTCCCTCCATCCCTCTTTCCCTCCCTCCACTCCTTGCTGGTGCGCTGCCCGCTCCTTGCCCAGCTTCTGTGTGCAGGACAGAGGCCACGCACAGAATGGCGTGGGCACGGTTGAGAGGCTCTCCTGCCCCTTGCCAGCCCCGACTGTGGCTGCCGAAGCCCAGGGAGAAGGGGGGCCAGCACTGCACCCCACTGCCCAGCAGCCGTGGCACGTGGCACCGCAACTCACGCAAAAGTGGCGATGCAGGAGCCTGCGGGCCAGACGAGGATGAGGGAGTTGCTGCCCTCGCCGCTGCCATCCTCCTCTTCTTCTGGCTGCCCTGCCTCATTCCCACTGCTCAGCACCCACAGCTGGTCGAGGGCCAGGCGGAGCTGTGGGCGCAGGTTGCTGCCAGGTCTGTGGAAAGCAGAGGCAGGCAGTGAGCTGGGGGTGGCCTCCTACTGGTCCCCGCGGGAAGAGCCCTGTCCCCAACCTGGCCTCGGGACAGAGCGCGGTGCATCCATCACCGAGGTCTTGGGGCCTGGGGCTTGTGCCAAGGTGTCCTTGCCCCGCTCCCAGCACCAGGAATGGGGGACAGGGAGCTGGGCTCCCAGGCTCTTACCGCAACTTGGCGATCACCAGTTCCTCCTGGAGGAGGAGAAGTCGCCTCTCGGTCCTCTTGCGTCCCCAGCTCAGCTGCACATCTGCGCTCAGCACCGCCTCAGCCTCGCTGAGAGCCTCCCTGCAGAGCAGAGCGCGGCAAGCATGAGCAACACTGCTTGGGCAGGCCCCAGCTGTGCCCCGGTGTCCCCAAGCCACCACGGGAGCCCACCTGGAGCTGCAGAAGCAGTTGACCTGGCCCATCCTGGCCGGGACAGGAGGACCCTCGCCGTGCACCAGAGCTGTGGCCCAGCCGGGGACAGCGAGGATGGGCAGGGGGGTGCTGGTGCCGGAGAAGCACTGCTCGGGCAGATGCTGCCCCTCACGGCACCGTGCCAGCTCAGCTCCCTCTGCTGTGTCTGGTGCCCGTGGCTCCAACTGACCAACTCGGGGAGCCCAACAGAAAGGGGGCGGGGGCAGGGGGCAGGGGGCGGGGCTTCTTCCCAGGGCTCCCCTGTCTTCTGGTTTTTTTTTACATTTTTGTGAATATTTTTTTCTTAATATCCAGCCTAAATCTCCCCTGGCGGAGCTTGAGGCCATTCCCTCTCGTCCTGTCCCCTGTCACTTGAGGGAAGAGCCCAGCTCCCTGCTCTCCACACCCTCCCCTCAGGTAGTTGCAGAGAGCAATGAGGTCTCCCCTCAGCCTCCTCTTCTCCAGGCTGAACACTCCCAGCTCTCTCAGCCGCTCCTCATCAGGTCTGTTCTCCAGCCCCCTCACCAGCTTCGTTGCTCTTCTCTGGACTCCAGAGCCTCAACATGCTCCTTGTGCTGAGGGGCCCAGAACTGAACACAGGATTCGAGGAGCGGTCTCACCAGTGCCGAGTGCAGAGGGAGAAGAACCTCCCTGGACCTGCTGGTCACGCCATTTCTGATCCAAGCCAAGATGCCACTGGCCTTCTTGGCCACCTGGGCCCCTGCTGGCTCATGTTCAGTCGCTGTCAACCAGCACCCCCAGGTCCTTCTCCTCCAGGCAGTTTCCAGCCAGACTTCTCCTAGTCTGGAGCTGCTCAGGGTTGTTGTGCCCCAAGGGCAGGACTCGGCACTTGGCCTTGTTAAACCTCATCCCGTTGGTCTCAGCCCAGCGGTCCAGCCTGTTCAGGTCCCTTTGGAGCCTCCCGACCAGTATGGAACCAGTGCTCCCAGTATGGACACCAGGGACACCCGTGCTCCCAGTATGGCACCACTATGGATCAAGGCACAAGTGTGGGACCTGTGCTCCCAGTACAGGATAAAGGGAGAACAGTAAGGACAACAGGGCTTCCAGTATGGACCAGTATGGCACCAGTGTGGGACCATTTTGACCCCAGTGCTCCCAGTATGGACAACAGGGATGCAGGTGTACCACCAGTGTGCCTAAGTAAGTCACCAGGGTGGGGCCAGTACTCCCAGTATGGACATCAGGGACACCAGTACGGACACAAGAGACACCAGTACACCCAGTGTAGCACCAGTATGGACCAGTATGGTACATCCTCCCACCACATTGCAGTGACTCCAAGTGCATCCCACAGACACCCAGTGTTGCCCAGTGCCCTCTCAGTGCTCCCCAGTGACTCCCAGTCCATCCCACTGACTCCTACTATTTCCCAGGGCCCTCCAAGTTCTCCTCAGTGACTACCAATGTGACCCAGTGACTCCCAGTCCATCCTAGTGACTCCCAATGTGACCCAGTGTCCTCTCAGAGCTTCCCCAGTTCTCATGAGCAAGGGGCCACACTGGGAGGGAACCGGGATGCACTGGGAGTCACTGGGAACCACCAGTGTGGCACCAGACTGGGATTAGTGCTCCCAGTATGGCACCAGTATGGACAAGTGTGGCACCAGTTCTCCCAGTACAGACACCAGGGACAAAAGGGCACCCAGTGTGGCATCATTATGGACCAGTAAGGAACCAGTGTGGGAACAGTACTCCCAGTACAGGCAGCAGGGACACCAGTATGGACCAGTAAGGCACCTCTGAACACTGGCATGGGACCACTGTACAACCAGTGACCTCCCAGTGCTCTCCAATGGCCTCCCAGTGCTCCCCAGTGCCCTCCCAGTGCGACCCAGTACCTCCCAGTCCCTTCCCTGTGCTACCCCAATGCATAACAATGACTCCCAGTTCATCCTAGTGCCCTCCCAGTGACTCCTAGTGCATCCTAGTGACTACCCAGTGTTTTCCAGTGCCCTCCAAGTGCACCCCAGTGCCTCCTAGTACTCTGCCAGTGCATCCCAGTGACTCCTAATATTTCCCAGTGACTCCCAGCACATCTCAGAGACTCCTAGTGTATCCCAGTGCCCTTTCAGTGGCTCACAAGGCATCCCAGTGATTCCCAGACCATCCTACTGCCCTCCTTGCATGTCCCAGAGAGACCCAGTATATTTTAGTGCCTTCTCAGAGACTCCCAGTGTGTCCCAGTGATTCCCAGAGCATCCCACTGCCCTCCCAGCATGTCCCAGTGGCTGCCAGTGCCCCCCAGTGCTCCCTAGTCCCTCCTAGTGCCCCACTTCCCCATCCTAGTCCCTTTCAGTGCCCCCCAGTGCCTCTCAATCCCCCTCCCAGTGTGCCCCAGTGCCTCTCAGTTCCCCCATTCCCCTCCCAGCACCTCCAAGTGACCCCCAGTGTCTCCCAAACCCCCTCTCACTGCCTCACAGTCCTTCCCAGTATCCCCAGTTTGCCTCCCAATGCCAGTCTCACTGATTTGTTCAAGCATGAGGGGCTCTTATCCCATTCCCCTCCCAGAGACTTACTGGGTCGCACTCGGAAACAGAGAACCATAGAATCACCAGGCTGGAAAAGACCCACCTGTGTCACAGAAAAGTAATAGAAAAATGAGGTCATCAAAGACGAGTGTGATAGCAAACAGGTCATGGAAGGGTCATAGAGGTGTTTGGTCACACGAGGGTCAGGTCATAGAAGGGTGATAGAAATGTTGGGTCAGAGGAGAGCTGGGTCATAGCACTGTTAGGTCACAGAAGTGTCGGGTAACAGAAGGGGCACAGAAGAGTCAGGTTGTCAAAAAACACTGCTCCCCGTGTCCTTGTGCTGGGTCAAGCCCCAGCTCTGGGGCTGTGGGGGAGGCTGAGACCCACCTCTCCCCCCCAGCAGCTGCCGTGCCCTCCAGAGGGGCTGGGGCTGTGGGGGGAGAGGCCAGAGCTCTGCTGCACCCTGCGGAGGGCACTGCATGGGGCCAGCCCAGACTGGGCTGCTCTGTGGGGCTGGAGAGAAAGCAGGGCTGTGGGGAGAGCTGGGAGGGGCTGGGCTGAGCTGGAAAGTGCCCGGGAGAGGACACCAGCAGTGCTGGCTGAGCTGTGTGACCATGCAGGGGGAGGACACGCTGCAGAGGGTGTGAGGGCAGAGCCCAGCCCTGCAGGAGCAGGAGAGAAGAGGCCAGTGGGTCCCCTTGGTGGCAGGGACAGACTGGGAAGGGGCCCAGGACACTGGTCTCTCCCATCGCCAGCTCCAGCACTGGACACTCAACCCAGCTGATGGGTGAGCTTTGCCCTCTGTCCATCTTCTCCCTCCTGCTGGACTCAGTTCCTGTGCCAGGTGAACAACAGCCCGGCCCGGCCTCTCTTCCTACCCAGAGCTTGTCAGAGCCCAGAGCAGGACTGTGTGCAGAGTTTTCATAGGACATTAGGAAATGGTTCTTCACTGAGAGCGTGGTCAGTCACTGGAAAAGGCTCCCCAGGGATGTTGTAAGGCACCAAGCCTGTCAGAGTTCACAGAGCATTTGGATCATGCTCTTTGTCCTCTTGGTCATAAGGTTTGGATTTTGATAATCTTGCGAGGAAAAAGAAGTTGGACTTGATAATCCCTATAGATCCCTTCCCACTCAAGTTATTTGATGATTCTATCTTCAAGCCCAAGAATAGTCCAAGAAGAGTTTGTCTTAGCAGCTCAAAAAATATTTTGGAGGAAAGACATCAGGAAACAGAAGTCATAATATAATAAATTTTTATTTTGTTTAAACACACAGAGAGCACAGCTCCTCATGTAAACAGCCAGTAAGTAAGACGAGTGAAGAAGATGATGCTTAAAAAAAGGATGACAAGATTATCACAAGGGAAAACTGAGTATCACAGACAAGAAATACAGAAGCCAGTCTGGACCTGCCATGAATTGCATGATAACTGTTATGCAGAAGGTGATGAGCAGTTTAATGATTCAAAGAACCATCCAGTTATCAGTTTCCACATTGCATTCTTGATCTGCTGGTTCCTCAAGCTGTAGATGAGGGGGTTCAGTGCTGGAGGCACCACTGAGTACAGAACTGACACCACCAGGTCCAGGGATGGAGAGGAGATGGAGAGTGGTTTCAAGTAGGCAAACCCTGCAGTGCTTATAAACAGGGAGACCACGGCCAGGTGAGGGAGGCACGTGGAAAAAGCTTTGTGCTGTCCCTGCTCCGAGGGGATCCTCAGCACTGACCTGAAGATCTGCACATAGGACACCACAATGAAAACAAAACATCCAAATGCCACTACGACACCTACTACAACAAGGCCAGCTTCCCTGAGGTAGGAGTGTGAGCAGGAGAGCTTGAGGATCTGGGGAACTTCACAGAAGAACTGGTCAACAACATTGCCCTGGCACGGGGGCAGGGAAAATGTATTGGCTGTTTGCAGCAGAGCATTGAGAAACCCAGCGCCCCAGGCAGCTGCTGCCATGTGGACACAAGCTCTGCTGCCCAGGAGGGTCTCATAGTGCAGGGGTTTGCAGATGGCAATGTAGCGGTCATAGGACATGACAGTCAGAAGAGAATATTCTGCACCCAGCAAGAATAACACGAAGAAGACCTGAGCCACACATTCCATGTAGGAGATGGCCCTGGTGTCCCAGAGGAAATTGGCCATGGATTTAGGGACAGTGATAGAGATGGATGCCATGTCAAGGATAGAGAGATTGAGGAGGAAGGAGTACATGGGGGTGTGGAGGTGGTGGTCACAGGCGATGGTGGTGATGATGAGGCTGTTGCCCAGGAGAGCAGCCAGGTAGATGCCCAGGAAGAGCCAGAAGTGCAAGAGCTGCAGCTCCCGTGTGTCTGCGAATGCCAGGAGGATGAACTGGGTGATGGAGCTGCTGTTGGACATCTGCTGCCTCTGGATATGGGGCACTGAACAAAACAAAATTATAGTGAGGAGTTAGAGGAGATGTCTCTGAGCCAAATTTATGCCATTTCACATTCCCTTTCCCTGCTGCTCACACCAAGTATCTTTTCTCCCAGCCCTTCCTTCAGCTCCATGCCTGGAGCTCTCTTTGGAGATGGCTGAATATGCAGGAGGAGCAGGAATTCTGCTCAATGACTACAAGGAGTCAGCCCTGCTCTGCATCAGGTGGTCATGGGGATGCTGTGGATAATGCTGTTGTTCTAATTTTCCAGTTAAAAATACTCCTGGTTCTCCTTAGCAGCATCTGCGCTCCCAGTTCCAAGACAGCTTTTCCCATCTCAGCTGGAGATCTTCCTGGGATACAGAAACCCTCAGAATCTCTGCTGCACTCAGGGAGAACAGAGGGAGTCCTGCAAGGCAAAAGCATCGCCTGTGGCTCAGTGCAGAGGGAGGGGATCTGCTCTCTCCCTTGCTCTTGTTCCCACCTTCCCAGGGCTTGCAACTTTCATAGATGGAGGGGAATCATACATCCATGTTAGCCTGGAAACCCAGTGTTGAGAGCAGAGAAACCACCGCTAAGCACTCAGATTCTCCCCCTTTCCTAATGTCTCAGCACCCACTTTCACCCCAGGACACACACAAATCATTTCACAAACCCAACAGTATTTTCTTTCCTGTAGCATCTCTGCACTTCTCCTCAAGGCATTCAGGTAACACAAAGATGCAACAGGACACGTTTGCATCTTGGAGGGAATCTCACAACTTGAAAGGCCACCTCAAAGAAACCCAAGTTTCCTCATAGAGGCATTTGATGAAGGGAGATTCAACTCCTTCCCCAGACCCACTGACTGCATTGCCCACAGCCACAAAGCTCAGAGGAAAGCTGGGACACTGGTTCCCATGGACACAACAGCAGGAAAGGAGCTTCTAGCTCAGTGGGTGACTCTGTAGCTGAAACTCCCATCCCCAGAGGGCTTGGTAGCAGGAACGAGAGAACAGCAAGAACAGCAACAAAGGAAGAAAAAGGAAAAAAGAGAGTGAGAACCTGGTGGTGAGAGGCAAGGGCAGAGGCAGCTGGGCATGCAGGCAGAGTTCCCCTTCCCCAGCTGTGCTCGCCCCCTCCCAGACACCAACCTTGCTGGGCAGTTGCTCTCAGCCCCTGGGCTCTGGAGAGGGCACTGGAGCTGTGGCTGCAGAGGAGGGGGCTCAGCCTTGGAGCCCAGAGCCCTGAGGGCAGAGGCTTTGCTGGGTGGGAGAGGAGGCAAAGGGGCTTGCTCAGAGGAAGGGGCTGCACTGGAGGGGATCACACAGAGCTTTCAGAATTCTCCCTGCCACAGCATCTCTATTAATTCTCCTCTCATTCCATGATCCTATCTCTTCAGCCTGGAAATTTTCCCCCTGGGGGGTGTTTCCCTGTCCCGTGCCTTTTCCCTCTGCTCACAGACCCCATCTGACCCTCTCTGCATCCCCTGCCCCTACACAAACCTGCCTGGTTGCCGGGTGAAGCTGGGCACAGGTTGTTGTTTATAACCAGAAAAGGACAGGAGAGACTGAGCCTGGTGTGTCACGCAGAGGTGATGCTGGTGCTGCCCATGGGCAGAGGAGGAGCTGGAAACTCTTTAGGAGGCACCTACTGACCACTCAAGGATACAGCTCAGGAGTCCCAGTGATTTGTTTAAGCCTGAGAGCTTCTCGATCCATTGCTCCCCTGAAATTCCCCAAGTGCAGGTAACTGAAACCACAGACGCAGAGAAGTTCCTTATCTTTAACATAATCCTTGCCCTCATCTTCCCCTTGAAATGTCCGCTTAGAAATATCTAAAAGTGATTTAGAGCTGTGTGCAGCTGTGAATCACACAAGACTCGCTAGAAAGCAGAAAGACCCCCTCCTGCATCTTCCCCCAGACAGCTTCTCCCTCTCCCACCACGGGGAGCTCCCCGAGCAGGCACTGACCCTGGTTTTTCTCTCTGCTGCAGAAATGGCAAGAGCCCTCCTGACAGATCCCACAGGCTGTGGCTGTGCAGGTTTTAGGAGATCCCTCCAGGAACAGCACCTGCACTTTCCTGCACCCAGAGACTCACCTGGAGAAGGGCTGTAAAGATTTTTGTCCAAATGAAGCCTCCTCTCTCCTCCCACTCCACCCTGCCTTTCCCCTCTCTGCTCCCTCCTCTCCCCTCGCTGCCTGCAGGCAGTGCCCTCAGCCCTGCTGGGCTTTGCAGAGGAGCTGCTCCTGGACAGACCTGGCTCTTTTCAGAACTACCCTCTTGTTATGAGCTCACTCTGTCCCTGGAGCCCAGCCCAGCTCAGCAGCAGAGGAGCAGCCCAAGGCAGCACCTTCTCTGCCCCTCTGGGCTCCCTCAAGGTGTCCCTGGGGCTCCAGGGGAACCTGCTGAGCAACAGGCTGAAGCCAGCCCTGATGTTCCGTTGCTCAGCTGGGGGAGATACTGTCCTGCCCTGTCATTGCTCTAGTTAGAAAAATAGCTGGGCATGTCAATCACTTATTGTTGCCCCATCATTTAACAGGGCCCCAGGAAGGTGACAGGGAATGATTTCATGATTTATTTTCTCCAAGCTTATCAACTGAGAGAATTTAGGCTTTTATTGCCTGGTGTTTAGACCTGGGGCTGCAAAGACACTCAGCTCTCTTCCATCCCAGCAGTGTCTCTGCTTTAAGCAAAGACTTTACACACACAGGGTGTGCGACGCTTGGTTTCCTGATGAGCTTGGCTGGTGCCACAGCTGCAGGGCTTCAGCCCCAGTGGGCAGCAATGCCCTCAGCCAGGGGCACAGGCAGCAGGAGTCTGAGCTGTTTATTTGGGAGACAGAGCTGTGATGTGGTCACAGAGCTCAGGACAGATGGGCTTAAGGGACAGCATCCTCCAAGCTCAGCAAGGGTCCAGACTGTGAATCAGTCTCCATTTGAAAGACCATTCAAGGGCCCCATCATCAGAATTTGCTGATCCAGGAACAGTAAAAGAAAAACAAAGAAAGAAACACAGAGCCTGTGTAGGCACTGCTGAATTTAGGAAGAGCAGGAGTAGACACATCTGAGATTCCCTGTGTCCTCTTTGTCTTTGGCTTCCCCAGCAATTTCTGCAAGGCATCTGTGACTCAGGGCAGGACATTATCTGCTCAGAATCCATTTCTGGATGTCTGAAGGAGAAGGGGACTTGATTTCCCTTGGGCAGATTGTGTCTCACCATCCTTCTATGAACCAAATCTTGTATGAGCTGAGCCATCTATGATGTTCCTACTCTAATGACTCTTCTATGATCTGATGCTTATATGACCCTTCTAGGACTCTTTTATGACTCTAGTCTTCTACATCCCAATATTTCTATGTCCCTTTTCTGACCTGACAGTACTGTGACCAACACTTCTATGACCCGATATTGCTGTGACACAGCTCCTCTAGGAGACTTCAATAACCAAATAATTCTGTAACTTGTCTTAAGGGACCCAAGACTTTTATGACCAAACTCTTCACTGACCCTTCTCTGACTTTCTATTTATGACCCAACTCTTCTATGATCCAACACTTACATGATCTGAGTCTTCTGAGACCTTCTTATGACCCACTCCTTCCTTTTCCTGACTAAACTCTCATGCTTCCATGACTCGTCTCTTCCATGACTCAAATATCTTTGACCCTTTTATGACCCAAATCTTTTATGGCCTGAGACTTCTATGGCCCGACACTTCTATGGCCCGACACCTCTTTCAACTTTGTATGATTAAATTCTTCTGCTACTCCTCTGTTATCTGACTCATCTCTAACCCAAATTTTCTTTGACTTGCCTCTTAAATGATCAGACCCTTCTGTGACTCGAGTATTCCATGACCTTCTATGGCTGGAATATTCTCTGACTCTTCTATGACGTGACATTCTATGGCTCAATTCTTCTTTGACTCTTCTGTGACACAAATCATCTATATCCTGATGCTTCTATGACCCAACTCTTCTAAAGCGTGACCCTTCTGTGACCCAACTCTTGTATGAACTAACTCTACTATGAACTGGCCCTTGTATGATGAAATTCCTGTTATGACCTGACACACATAGGAGCTGCCAGGTGCCTCTTTTATGACTTAAGTCTTCTATGACCCAACAATTCTGTGACCCTTCGATGACCTAGTGCTTCTATGACCTGACACTTCAATGACACACCCTTTCTATGACTCTGCTCTTCTATGAACATTCTATGATGCATCTCTTCTTCTATTAACCAAGTCTTCTACCACACCACTCGTCTGGGACTCCCCTAAGACCTGAACTTATAAAACCCGAGAGGCTCCTATGACCCAATTCTTTCATGATACCTCTATGACTTTCTTTGACCTGACTCTTCTATGACCTTAATAATCTCTGACCCAACCAGTTTATGATCTGACACTTCTATGAACTCACTCTTGGATGACCCTTCGCTTAAGAAATTCTTCTATTAACCAAATAAACTCTCACATTTCTGTAACTTGAGACTTCTGTTACCCGAATATTCTGTGACCTAAGTCTTCTATGAACCTTCTAGAACTGAACTCTTCTATTATTCCTCGAAGACCTGATTCATCTATAACACAAATATTCTCTTACCCATCTCTTATATAACTAGACCCTTCAATAACTCGAGCATTCCATGACACAGCACTTCATTCTATATCCTGACTGTTGTCTGACTGTGCTATGATGCTTTATTCAATAACCTGACTCTTCCATGAACCTTCTGTGACCAGATTCTTCCATGACCTGACAGTTCTAAGGTTCTTCTATGAACCAACCCTTCTCTGAACCAGTCCTATTGTGACCCTTCTATGACCAAACCTTTCTAATATCTAAATAAATTCAAACTTTTATGACTCGACTATTCCGTGGCCTGAATATTCTATGACCCTTTTATGACCAGAGGTATCTATGACCCAGTTCTGCCATGAGAATTCTATGACCCAACCCTTTTATAAACCGTCTATGACTGCACTTCTCTGTTACTCCTCTATTACTCAACTCTTCCATCACCTGACTCTTAACACACAAGATTTCTCTCACTCTTCCATGACCCAACACTTTTCTGACCCTGCCCATCTATGACCAAACTCTTCTACAAGTCCATGGAACTGTGGGAGAGCCGTGGAATCTCCCATAACTACACGGGCCTCTATTTGGAATTACATGGAATAACTGCTCCCACTTTGATTCAGCACTGTGGGAATGTTCTTGACCCCAGTGTCATTGTAGCCAAAGCCAGATCTACCTTCCCTGGGCCTGGGGATCAGGGCTCGGTCTTTCTGCTTCATCAAGCAAACCAAACCTTTTTTCTCAGCATCACAGCTGCCTGCACAGCACCTTTGCCTGCCTGCAATTATGGCTTTCAACTTTCAGCTCTAATGAGTCCCTGGGGAGGCTTTGTTACTAACGATCCTCACTGAGAACAATTAATACTTCAAATTACTCTAAAAATCATCGAATCATCGAATCATAGAATCACCAGGTTGGAAGAGACCCACCGGATCATCGAGTCCAACCATTCCCACCAGTCTCTAAACCATGCCCCTCAGTACCTCATCCACTTGCACCTTAGACTCCTCCAGGGAAGGTGAGTCAACCACCTCCCTGGGCAGATCATTCCATTGCCTAATGACCCTTTCAGTGAAGAGTTTTTTCCTTATGTCAAGCCTGAGCCTCCCCTCGTGGAGCTTGAGGCCATTCCCTCTCATCTTGTCCTCTGTCACTTGGGAGAAGAGCCCAGCTCCCTGCTCTCCACAACCTCCCCTCAGGTAGTTGTAGAGAGCAATGAGGTCTCCCCTCAGCCTCCTCTTCTCCAGGCTGAACACCCCCAGCTCTCTCAGTCGCTCCTCATCAGGCCTGTTCTGCAGCCCCCTCACCAGCTTCGTTGCTCTTCTCTGGACTCGCTCCAGAGCCTCAACATGCTCCTTGTGCTGAGGGGCCCAGAACTGAACACAGGATTCGAGGAGTGGTCTCACCAGTGCCGAGTGCAGAGGGAGAAGAACCTCCCTGGCCCTGCTGGTCACGCCGTTCCTGACCAAGCCAAGATGCCATTGGCGTTCTTGGCCCCCTGGGCCACTGCTGGCTCATGTTCAGTCGCTGTCAACCAACACCTCCAGGTCCTTCTCCTCCAGGCAGCTTTTCAGCCAGACTTCTCCCAGTCTCAGGGTTGTTGTGACCCAAGTGCAGGACCCGGCATTTGGCCTTTTTAAACCTCACACCATTGGTCTCTGCCCAGTGGTCCCTGCCCTGTGGTCCAGCCTGTTCAGATCCCTTTGGAGCCTCCCGATCCTCCAGCAGATCCACACTTCCACCCAGCTTAGTGTCATCCCCAAACTTGCTAAGGGTGCACTCGATGTCTTCATCCAGGTCATTGATAAAGACATTGAACAGGGCTGGACCCAGGACTGAGCCCTGGGGAACCCCACTTGTCACTGGCCTCCAGCTGGATTTAACTCCATTTCCCACCACTCTCTGGGCCATCCAACCAGTTCTCCACCCAGGAGAGTGTGCGCCTGTCCAGGCCAGAGGTGACAGTTTCCGCAGCAGAATGCTATGAGAAACTGTATCAAAGGCTTTACTTAAGTCCAAGAAGACTACATCTACAGCCTTTCCCTCACCCAAGAGTCTAGTCACTTGGTCATAGAAGGAGACCAGGTTAGTTTGGCAAGACCTGCCCTTTGTGAACCCATGCTGACTGGGCCTGATCACCCCGTTCTCTTGTACCTGCTTCATGACAGCACTCAAGATCACCTGTTCCATGACTTTCCCTGGTACTGAGGTGAGACTGACAGGCCTGGAGTTCCCCGGATCCTCCTTGTGCCCCTTCTTATAGATGGGCATGACATCAGCCAGCCTCCAGTCCAGTGGTACCTCCCCAGTCATCCAGGACCGCTGGAGGATGATGGAAAGGGGTTTGGCCAGCACATCCGCCAGATGGCACTGAATACAGAAGAATAGGAAAGAAAAATCTTTTAACAGAATCACAGAAACACTAGATTGTAAATAACCCACAGGATCCTCAAGTCCAACCATTCCTATCAATGACTAAACCGTGCCCCTCAGCACCTCATCCACCCATCCTTAAAGCACCTCCAGGGAAGGTGACTCAACCACCTGTTTCACTGCCCAGCGACCCTTGCCATGAAAATTTCTTTCCTGATGTCCAGCCTGAACCTCCCCTGTTGGAGCTTAAGGCCATTCCCTCCTGTCCTGTCCCCTGTCACTTGGCAGCAGAGGCCAGCACCCTCCTCTCCACAACCTCCTTTCAGGTAGTTGTAGAGAGCAATGAGGTCCCTCCTCAGCCCCCTCTTCTCCAGGCTAAAAACCCCAGCTCCCTCAGCCGCTCCTCCTAAGACTTGTTCTCCAGCCACTTCAACAGCTTCATCACTCTTCTCTGGACTCACTCCAGAGCCTCAACATCTTTCTTATTTTGAGGGGCCCAGAAATGAACACCGGATTCGCGGAGCAGAATCACCACTACCAAGTACAGAGGGAGAAGAACCTCCCTGGACCTGCTGGTCTCACCGTTTCTGATACAAGCCAAGGTGCCATTGGCTTTTTGCAACCCATTGCCTCCTCGCTGAGTCAGCTCGTGCTCGAGAGGGCAGAGGCACTCACAGGTTTTAGCTGCTTTATCCAGCACTCCTATATTTTTCTGAAATACTTAATATTGGTTTTTTTTCCCAAAAATGTACCCCAATTCAGTTCTGCAGTGAGAGAGGGAAGACGTTTCCAGTGGGAAGAGATTCCTCAGCCTTGGAAATGAACTTTCTACTCAGCAGGAGGAACACTCCTCTGCATTGAGCTCTGCCTTCTCCCATCTCTGCAACCCAACCGACTCATCATACAATGTGCCAGCCCTGCGCCTGCTCTTGCAGAGCGATCACTGCTGCTGCCCCAGACAAACTCACACTCTGTAAAGCAAAACCCACAATTGGCTGCACAGCAAAACTCGGCTGCTGTCACATCTGCTCACGTGCCACACACACACTGGTGCATTCCTGAGAACAATGAGGGACAGGGGCGCCATTCAAAGAGTGCACGGCCAAACAAATCCCACTGCCTTGTCTGCAGTTTGTGTCCTACAACTGATGAAATCATGCCGCATACCAAGAAGGGATCTAGAACTGTCATGACTAGAAATTCAGAAATAGCCAGGCCATTGTTTGATCTCCGGCAACGCTTCTTTTCTGGCTGGGCAGCGTCCCTGCCCCCGAAATGTCCATCACTCACTCCAATTCAATTCTGCTGGAACAACTGGGCTCGTCTGCAACGCAAAATCAATGCGACTAATGAAGACCCATGAACAGCTTCTGCAGTGCTGCTGCTTTGTGTCCTGCAGATGAGGAATACTGCAACACGACACTGAGGCTGAGAAGGTGCTCCCCTTCTCTCTTCCCAGTTTGGGAACTGCTTGTTACAGGGCAGGATCAGAACAGACACTCATTGTAAACTGAAACACATAAATTTAATCATAAAAAAAGGTTTGTGCACATTGCAGTAGTTCTCAGTGACAGAGCACAATATCAGATCTAAAAATACGAAGCAAAACCTCTTTTTTTAGCCTTTAATGAGAATATTATCTATGTACCTTAATCAGTTTGGCCAAAGCCATCGGTGAAGTGGAGTCATCAACCTGTGGGGAGAAAATCAAACATAGAGTCAAGTTTTACTACCCAAACGCAGCCACAGAGAACCTCTGCTCTGCTCTGGAAGCCTGCACTGTATCCTCTGCGTGGGACTGGAAGAGGCATTTCCAGCCTGGTGTCAGTTGTATTTGCTCACAACAAAGCCCAAACCTCTGGCCGCATAAGAGTGCTGCGAGGTTAATAAGAAGAGGCTGAAATAAGCACACCAGCTTCAGATCAGCTCGTTGCTCCACAACAGCTCAGAGAGGGACGCCTGTCAAATGCTCACAGCAGCGTTGGAGTCAAAGGGGAGAGGGAGCCGCCAAATTTCAGCTAAAAAGTATTTTTAAAAATAGTTCCATTTATTTGTTTACAGACATGGGATCAGTGTTTCAACACACACTGGTGAACTAAGACAAAAAAGCACCAATGCAGCAAGAATTGCTCCTCTGTGGGGTTTGTTATCCTCTTCAAAACCATCATGCAAAAGTAGTCTTGGAAACCAAAAGCTGAGTGATACAGTGTGCAAATGGCAAAAGACCACTCCAAACCATCCGAGTGGCCAGGAAAAAAAGAACAGCAGAAGCTGTACGGACAGACAGATGCAGACAGACAGACGCAGAGCATGGCACTGGCTTCAGCTGCGCAAACCTTGAACCTGCAAGACCTAAACACAATCGTACATTCCCCATGTGACACAGAGCCATATAGGAAATATTTCTGGGTGAAATACAATGCATTGCCAGCCACAAATACCACTATTCACATGAGAACAGTGCAAATGATGGCATTTCTCCATTTCTACAGTGCTGAATCCAATCTATACTATTTACAATATATTCTGTGTTTTACTGGAAAATATAATAAGATCATGCTTGGAGAATTCCTACAAGGCTTCATTATTTAGAAATCAATGCGGAGAAAAGCATGAGGCTGTGTTTTTACATACTGATTTTGGTGTTCCACGTACTGGCTCCGTTTCACTTCTAGAAAGAAGAAAGAAAGAAAGGAGATCAGATCTTAAAATAAAGTGCCCACTCGTACCCAACATAAAGCAGTGAATACCCATTATGAAACCTGAGCATCAAACATTATGTTCTGATGATCCAGTGATTGTGGAAATTCATTCACAGGCAGAAACTGTTCTCTCTTGGTGCATTCATTGCAACTAAAAAACTAAACAAACCCAAGTGCCATTTCTGGTTTTTCACTAATGGCTCTGACACTGACAGACTCAGAAGACAACAGTGCAAGAGGAAGCCCTCCAGTGTTTTCTCTCTGCTACATTAATATGGAAACCATGAAGTCTGTACGACAGCTTGTGTTCTCAAATCATCAACCATTACAAAGAGGCACCAGGCAGAGCCCTTTAGTTTCTAAGAAAGAGCAGCGGTGGTCTGGACACTTCCAGGTGCAGGTTTGCTATGTGAACAAAGCCACCTTTGATGCCAGCAGCGCCTCTTCTCGCATTTTAGGGCAGCACTGCAGGACCTGGAGAGAGACCATCCAATCAAATATCTCCCCGCTGTGTAGGAAAGGGGAGATGTGTCAGAAGGCTGGGAAACAGGACCATCCAAACCCTGCTGGTGTCGCTGAGGTAGAACCGGCCTCTGTGAATGCATCACTGACAGCAATAATCTGGTACTCAGTACTGAATATCTGTAACTGCAATCAATAACACAATTCTCTATCCTCAGTAAATCTCAGGAATAAAGAATTAAAACCTGCAGCACAAATGTCAGCTTGGGGTAAAAAAATTCCAAGGAAGATAACCAGGAGAATTTGTCAAGGTGCTAAACTGCTCAGTGAATTTCAAGGTCGGACACAATTCCCTATTCCTCCATCGTACTGGCACAAAAGGCAAAAGACTTAAGGACGCTGTTTCTTTTGTCTAAATCATATTGTGTTTAGGGAACCCACTGGAATGCCTTCGGAGTGAAACTTTGTGTTTGTGTTGTTTGCCAGCTGGCAGCCCTTGGTCTTTCCTCTACTCCCCTGCTTTGGGGTGTAGGAATATCTGCCGTAACCTACCCTCTCCTCCAAGAGAAGAAATAGCCAAACACAACAATAAGACTCTTCTGAGATGGGAACAAATAGCAAGGAGACACTCAAATGCCCTCCTGTCTGTACCATAAAAGCAAGAAAACCAAGACACATAATAAGGAACCTCTCCAGGCAGAGCAAATGGGATCTACCAATTAGGTTTCAGAACAACCAGTTCCAAGATCCAACCCAACACACCCAGCAAAAAGTCGCCATTGATGGACTTGGCACCCCATGCCCCAGCAGGACTGAAAATGTAAGTCTGCTTTGGGAGAGATCCATTAAAATCTACCACATAACAGCAACAATTAACCGCAGCTTTAACAAGAAAGACACAGTGTGAGTGCCTCTGGAAACTCATCTCCAGACAGAAAGGTAACAAGAACACCCCTCAGAAAGAACCCAAAGCTGTAGGGAAACTCACGGAACAGAGGGCTTGCTGGCAGCTTTAACTCCTCCAGCAGGGATTCTTCTAACAATGACCGATGAGTTCCTGGGAACAGGGGTGTTCTCATCTGTGTATTCTGAAAGCAACATAAATACAGAGAAAAAAATCAGCCAGGTGGTATGAATGTCTGTTATTGTGCAATTCCAGAGCACGGCAGAGAACCCCTTTACTGACAGAGAAGCACAATTTGATGCCACCTCGGCTGAGTTCTATGAGCTTCAGGCAATCAACTGTCCCAGTTAAACACCATGAGTTCTTCCCATTCACATTTTGCAGAGCAGAGAGAATCAAACACAATCACTGATGTCGAGAGCCTCTAAAAGCCTTTAGGGAACGGTGTGGGCCTGAAGCTCTGCAGGATTTGCCTTGGCTTACACCACCTTCATCTCAGCACGAGGAAAGCCTTTTGACAGTATTTACACAGAGCCCAAAGGAAACAACAGCCTGAGACTCTTGGACTTGAAACTGCTTTGGCTTGAAATGCAAAGCACATGCAGAAGAATGGGTTTTATGCTGCAATCACACGGGCTGGATGTGATGGACTATTTGAAAGCACCGTCAGCAGCCGTTCCCTGGGATCTGCCCCACAGTTTGGAATACTGAAAGCTCTGACCTTTGAACACTGAATCAGAAGGAGGGGCTGAAAACTGAAAGCACCGTCTCTTCAACCATGCTGTCGGGGTGCTCTTGCTCAGAGATCATACACATAACAGGAACATTTCACAATTTGTACCCTATTTTTCAGTACATTGTTCTTAAAAGCAGGAACCTCTCTCAGATCAACACACCCTGCACAGAAGACACCAGGTCAGCACTGATACGCACATTTCACTGTTATTCCCCATGACAGAGTGCTTCTTCAGAAAACTGAGAAATGATTGAGACGAAACCATTTCCTGCTCTTCCCCCTAAGGAATCGCACAGCAGCTGCCTATGCACTATAGAGAAGTTCCAAACTCTAGGAGAAAGGACGGTGACTGATGGGAAAAGGAGCAGGTGAGAGGACTCCCAACAATCAGAAAAAGTTGGCCTCCTTTGCCCAAAATCCATTTGGTTTCCTAAGTCATTGCAACATCTAATAAGGTCTCCTGCAAAGACAATGTTCTAAAGAACCAACATTTACATCCACATGTAAGAATTCCAACTATCCCATGGAGGTAGAAATTCCTGGTCTAGTTTTTTCCTTTATCTTTTGAGCCAAAACCTTTTTTGAGCAATCCCTGTCATCCAGCATCCACATCTTTTCCTATGCCTGCCCTGTGTGTAATGGAAAGATCTGGAGATAAGAAGAGCAACCAGGAAAGAACAGCTCTGTGAGGACACAGCACAAGTCACAGCTCCTGGTCATGGCCAAATCCCATCATCGCTTCCCACTGCACTTAATCCCCAGCACCACTTGCCCTCCCTCCCCAGGCTGACTCACACTGTCTGGGGACGACCCACAAAGAGCAGAGAGCAGCTCCCACAGCTGTGGCTGCTGCGAGGCATCTGCAGTGCTGCCAGCCGGGGGTCCCTGAACCCTGCACCCACCGCCCAACGCACCTCCTCCAGTCAGGGCCTTGGAGACCTGCAGGTCAGACCTGGACACTTTCAGCTTCTCCCAAGACATGATCTGGCACTGGAGTTCTCCCAGGGAGATTTCAAGGCTGCTGAAGGTGATGGTATCATAGCTGAGCCTGGAGAAGTACTTGTAGTGGACGCACGGCACGGTCAGGGCCAGGCAGTGCCTGTTCTGTTCCTCTAACCCAGCAGACTTGGAGCTGTGGGGCTCTGCTCCTCTCTCTGCCACTGGGAGCTGCCTGCACCTTTCTCAGTGCATGAAAACCAAAGCATTTTGGCTGTGATTTGGCTGTGCAGTGCCCAGTGCCAGCTCCACTGGAACGGAAAGTCTGTCTACATGAAGGGTAGGTCAGGTCTGCTTCTGTACAGTCATTGCTCAGTTTTTAACCTCCATGGAAGGGCCTCCAGTATGTCAGTGTTGTCAGCTCCTCTTTTCATGCCTCTGGATAAATTCTGCTGGGAAACCTCACGAGACCAGAGGCTTCCCCTTCTGGTTTAACTCTGCCAGCCTTGCCTGGTGCTCCCTCTCCTTGATCATATTTATTTCCTGAGTGCTGCATTGATGACTGCAGGGTTTGTACGGAGGCATCCTGGCCTGGCAGCTGAAGCTCCATTCCCATTTAGCTGCCTGCTCGTTTGCTCTGTGATCTGTAAGGATGGCCTTCAATCCAGCCTCGACTGCTACTGCTTCTGACATTTAACAGAGCAACCTTTCCAGGGGGGAGGCGGAGGAGGCAGGGAGCAGCAGTGCGGTGGGGTCTATCCACACAGAGCATGGGGGCTCTTGTCACTTAGGAGTTGTCCTCATCTCTTTTCTCTTGGAGACATGAAGCAGATGGTCCCCAGAACAGCCCTTCCTGGGTGCAGGAAGCCAGGAACATCCAGAGAACTCACAGAAAGAAGGGGAATTTGGTTACGGCATCAGGGTGAGGTGAAGTGAAAGTGATGAGTATCCTGGTGACCCGTGTCTAGGGATCTCTGGAGCTCGTTGTGTGTTCTGCTGGGAGAGCAGATAGGAATTACTAGAAGGGATGGAAAACCAGCCTGTTCATGCAAACAGACATACCTGAAGGCATTTATCAACTTCAACCTTCCTGTAGCCTCCCACATGATTGTTCGACCACAGTTTCTGTTTCTCCTTCAAGGAATCAGCCCAGGGTCTGCAAAATGCATTTCTGCTTCCACGATGTGGTGCTCGATGCTGTACCTGCAGCAGTGGGACTTCTTGGCTGCTGCTGGATCTATTCCCATAGAAAGAAGCAGACAAACAGTCATAAAAGAAGAGCAATGGGCCCTAAAGAACAGAACCAGGAAGAAGTAAATAAGAAGGATTCACCACCTGAACTAGCATCAGGCGTTCCTCTGAGCCTGATGCTCTCCTCAAAAGAGAAATGCCCAGAGAACGAAAATCCATCCTCCCACCGGAAAAGCGAGAAGGAACAACTCCACCTCCATTAGGAGCAATTCTCTGAAATGCACCAGGAGCCTGACCACATTCAGGTAAATGCTGCTCAGGTCAGTGACCTGCAGGGAACTCCTGGGAACGCCCGGGCCAGCTGCATGCCAGCAGCAATCGACTAAGGCCAAGGGCAAGGTCCTACACCTGGGTCGGGGCAATCCCTGATTTCACTACAGGATGGGACATGATGTGATTGAGAGCAGCCCCGAGGAGAAGGACTTGGGGGTGCAGGCTGATGAGAAGCTCAACATGAGCTGAAAATGTGTGCTCGCAGCCCAGAAAGCCAACTGTGTCCTGGGCTGCAACAAAAGAAGCGTGGGGAAGGGAGGTGACTCTGCCCCTACCCATCACACAGGGGCTGGAACTAGATGGTATTTAAGGTCCCTTCCAACCCAAACTATTCGATGAATCTGTGGTTCTACGATTCCTTGGCCTTCTGCCTCTAGCCCTTTGCACGAACGATGCAGGGTGAGTCATGGCCTTGAGATCTAAGAGAATATTTCCCCTTAGCTTGTAGGAGCAGAAGCAACTGGAACTTCACAGGATGACCAGGGCATTTCACAAAGGAGGTTCCTCAGGAGCTTTGGGCCCAAGTGGCTGCAGGTGAAGAAGACACCTATGGCAGCACCTACTGTCAAATGCATGTGGTGTTGAAGATGCAGCTCATGGAGATGAAAATTGCCAATACCTACCTGTCTGAAGGAAATGCTCATCTCCGTAGCCAGATGGATTTGACAGATGAGGTTTGAGCTGAAAACGCTGACCTGAAAAGGAAACTCCTGCAGGTGGCAGAGGTGCTGGAAGAGGCAGAGCAGGACCTGAAAGAAAGGAAGCAACAACTGGAGAAATAGCATGAGGAGAAGAAGTTATCCCTCCAGAGGAAATGGGAAGGCGAGTGTTTACAGAGGGCTCAGACAGAAGAATGCAGGGAAGAGAAAGGAATCCTGCCAGTGGTTCAAGCCCAGCTGAGTGAACTGAATAATTGCTTTCTGAAGCCTAATGAGCAATGGCAGCATCTCTTTCAGGAACTGGAACAGCTGGAAAGATCCAACCATGTAACTTCTAGGCTGCACCAGGATAACTTGGCAGCAGACAAGGAGTTCATCCTCAAGGAGGCGATGAGAAAACAGTCATCAAAGCTTCGAGCGTTCATAGCTTGATACAGCTATGATCCTTTCAGTGGTCCAAATGAGCAGCCAGAACTGGAGCTTCCTCTTGTTGCTGGACAATGAGTTTAAATCTTTGGAGATGTGGATGACGATGGTTGGTATGTGGGAGAGCTGACCGACGGCACCAGAGGATTCGTCTCCTCTAACCTTGTACAAGAGGTGTCCAACGATGAATCACCTGGTGACACAGGAGTCTCTCCAGGAACAAGTGACTGGGAGTAGGACACAGCAAAGAAAACTCTGTGAAAGAAAGGAGGTTTTAGACAAAAGCATCATAAAAGCCCAATCCCTCAAATACTCTGTATGGTGATTAAGAAAGATACATCACAAACTGCTTTCTTATCATCAACCAGATCTACAGTCCATGGGAAGGTGGCAATATCTTTTCACAGCGAGCATTTGGAGAGGCAATTGGGAAGCCCACACAGTGTGGCAACTTGTGGATGAGGTCTCCTAGACATTGCTGCAAGGGACCTAGCATTTATATCATTGAATTAACAAATTACATCATTCCAAAATGCCGAGCCTGGCCCCAGCAGCCTGGCAGGAGCTCCTAGAAGGCTGCCCATCACAAACAACTCCTTCTTCAGCTGGTGAGTTTGTCACACAATGCCCTCCACCACCACCCCAGGCAAGAATATCATATTCTCCTTGCTCAGGAGCAGAGGGGACACAACCTGGAGAGAGGACTCAGCCTGGTGGTGGGAGACAGTGGGTCCTGCCCATCCTAAGCCGCACAAAGAACACAGGAGGCTGAGAACAGCTGGGTCTTTCTTTGCTACAGATTTTCTGCACGGTATTATAAGGCCACGGGGGAAAAAAATATTTATAATAAAAAGCCCCACCACCTCCTTGCCTTTTGGAGAGGCCTCTGCATGGAACAAGCCCACATTCAGAATAAGCTGAAGAATACTATACAGGAGCATTTACACCTTTGATAAACAGACACATGGACCCATTTGCATCCCATCATGTGCGCAGGACCAAGACTTGTGCTTGAGGAGACAATGGACACCCTGCAACAGCCTCCCCTGCCCATTGCCGAGGGGATCATGATGCTAGGACATGAGGGGGGCAATGCCACGCGGTGCTGCCAGACCAGGGCTATTATTGCGGCTTCAGCACCCACAGCTGGGCAAGGACACGTCTGTGCCCCATGGGGCAGCATTGCACACAGTGACAGTGACGCCTCCCTGCACCTAAGCCCTCCCTGAGCCCGATGGAGCCATCCCTCGGGACAACGAGGGCTTGGGTTCACTCTCCAGCCAGGGGAAACTGTAGAGTTGATCTTTCCTTCCTCGCAGGGCCTCGGGCAAGCACATTTGTGCCCCTGGAAAAGCCTGTTTGCCAAAATCCTTGCAGGATGCGCTGGGAAGCACAGACCTCTCAAGCACCACAGGTCGAACCCTGCTGTGCCCGTGCCCTAGAACCTGCTCCCCTGGGCTCAGAGACGGCTCCCCCCTCAGCCAGGCTCTTCCTGCACCCCGCTGGATCCCCAAAGCACAGTGACACATTGAGACACCCTCCACAAAGCACAGTGACCGATTGAGACCTTCTCTCCAAAGCAGAGTGACAGAATGAGACCTTGTCCCCAAAGCACAGTGACAGATTGAGAATCAATCCCTAAACCACAGTGACAGATTGAGACCAATTTCCCAAAGCACAGTGACAGACTGAGACCCTCTCCCAAAAGCACAGTGACAGACTGAGAAACTTTTCCCAAAGCACACTGACAGATTGAGACCCTCTCCCCAAAGCACAGGGACAGATTTAGACCCACTCCCCAAAGCACAGTGACAGATTGAGACCCTCTCCCCAAAGCACAGTGACAGCTTGGGACCCTGTCCCCAAAGCACAGTGACATACTGAGACCCTCTCTGCAAAGCACAGTGACAGATTGAAACCCACTCCCCAAAGCACAGTGACAGATTGGGACCCTCTCCCCAAAGCACAGTGACAGATTTGGACCCTCTCCCCAAAGCAGAGTGACAGATTAAGACCCTCTCCCCAAAGCACAGTGACAGCTTGGGACCCTGTCCCCAAAGCACAGTGACAGACTGAGACCCTCTCTGCAAAGCAAAGTGACAGATTGAGACCCTCTCCCCAAAGCACAGTGACAGATTGGGACCCTCTCCCCAAAGCACAGTGACAGATTGGGACCCTCTCCGCAAAGCACAGTGACAGATTGAGACCCTCTCCCCAAAGCACAGTGACAAATTAAGACCTTCTACCCAAAGCACAGTGACAGATTGAGACTCTCTCCCAAAAGCAGAGTGACAGATTGAGACCCTTTTCCCAAAGCACAGTGACAGATTGAGACCCTGTCCCCAAAGCATAGTGACTAATTGAGACCCTGTTCCCAGAGCACAGTGACAGATTGAGACCCTCTCCACAAAGCACAGTGACAGATTGAGACACTCTCCACAAAGCACAGTGACAGCTTGGGACCCTGTCCCCAAAGCACAGTGACAGACTGAGACGCTCTCCCCAAAGCATAGTGACAGATTGGGACCCTCTCCCAAAACCACAGTGACAGATTGAGAATCACTCCCCTAAACCACAGTGACAGATTGAGACCAATTTCCCAAAGCAAAGTGACAGACTGAGAAACTTTTCCCAAAGCACACTGACAGATTGAGACCCTGTCCCAAGTCACAGTGACAGATTTAGACCCACTCCCCAAAGCACAGTGACAGATTGAGACCCTTTTCCCAAAGCACAGTGAGAGACTGAGACCCTCTCTGCAAAGCACAGTGACAAATTAAGACCTTATCCCCAAAGCACAGTGACAGATTGAGACCCTCTCCCAAAAGCAGAGTGACAAATTGAGACCCATTTCCTAAAGCACAGTGACAGATTGAGACCCTCTCCACAAAGCACAGTGACAGACTGAGAAACTTTACCCAGAGCACATTGACAGATTGAGACCCTCTCCACAAAGCACAGTGACAGACTAAGACCCTTTTCCCAAAGCACAGTAACAGATTGAGACCGTCTCCCCAAAGCACAGTGACCGATTGAGACCCTCTCCCCAAAGCACAGAGACAGCTTGTGACCCTCTCCCCATCACAGAGTGACAGATTGAGACCCTGTCCCCAAAGCACAGTGACAGCTTTAGACCCTCTCCCAAAAGCACAGTTAAAGGTTGAGAACCTTTTCCGAAAGCACAGTGATAGATTGAGACACAATCCACAAAGCACAGTGACAGATTGAGACAGTCTCCCCAAAGCAAAGTGACAGATTGGGACCCTCTCCCAAAACCACAGTGACAGAATGAGACCCTCTCTGCAAAGCAGAGTGACAGATTGAGACCATCTCCCCAAAGCAAAGTGACAGATTGAGACCCTCTCCCCAAGGCACACTGACAGATTGAGACCCTCTCCGCAAAGCACAGTGACAGATTAAGACCCTCTCCCCAAAGCACAGTGACAGATTGGGACCCTGTCCCCAAAGCACAGTGACAGACTGAGACCCTCTCCCCAAAAGCACAGTGACAGATTGAGACCCTGTCCCAAGTCACAGTGACAGCTTGAGACCCTCTCCCCAAAGCACAGTGACAGATTGAGACCCTTTTCCCAAAGCACAGTGACAGATTGAGATCCTCTCCCCAAAGCACAGTGACAGATTTAGACCCTCTCCCCAAAGCACAGTGACAGATTGGGACCCTGTCCCCAAAGCACAGTGACAGACTTAGACCCTCTCTGCAAGCACAGTGACAGATTGAGACCCTCTCCCCAAAGCACAGTGACAGATTGAGACCGTCTCCCCAAAGCACAGTGACAGATTGGGACCCTCTCCCAAAACCACAGTGACAGCTTGAGACCCTCTCCTCAAAGCACAGTGACAGATTGAGACCCACTCCACAAAGCACAGAGACAGATTGAGACCCTCTCCGCAAAGCACAGTGACAGACTGAGACCCTCTCCCCAAAAGCACAGTGACAGATTGAGACCCTGTCCCAAGTCACAGTGACAGCTTGGGACCCTCTCCCCAAAGCACAGTGACAGATTGAGACCCTTTTCCCAAAGCACAGTGACAGATTGAGACCCTCTCCCCAAAGCACAGTGACAGATTGAGATCCTCTCCCCAAAGCACAGTGACAGATTGCGACCCTCTCCCCAAAGCACAGTGACAGATTGAGACCCTTTTCCCAAAGCACAGTGACAGATTGAGATCCTCTCCCCAAAGCACAGTGACAGATTTAGACCCTGTCCCCAAAGCACAGTGACAGATTGGGACTTTGTCCCCAAAGCACAGTGACAGACTGAGACCGTCTCCACAAAGCACAGTGACAGATTGGGACCCTCTCCCAAAACCACAGTGACAGCTTGAGACCCTCTCCTCAAAGCACAGTGACAGATTGAGACCCTCTCTGCAAAGAAAAGTGACAGACTGAGACCCTCTCCCCAAAAGCACAGTGACAGATTGAGACCCTTTTCCCAAAGCACAGTGACAGATTGAGACCGTCTCCACAAAGCACAGTGACAGATTGGGACCCTCTCCGCAAAGAACAGTGACAGACTGAGACCCTCTCCCCAAAAGCACAGTGACAGATTGAGACCCTCTCTGCAAAGCACAGTGACAGATTGAGACCCTCTCCGCAAAGAACAGTGACAGACTGAGACCCTCTCCCCAAAAGCACAGTGACAGATTGAGACCCTCTCCCCAAAGCACAGTGACAGATTGAGACCCTTTTCCCAAAGCACAGTGACAGATTGAGACCGTCTCCACAAAGCACAGTGACAGATTGGGACCCTCTCCCAAAACCACAGTGACAGCTTGAGACCCTCTCCTCAAAGCACAGTTACAGATTGAGACCCTCTCCGCAAAGCACAGTGACAGATTGAGACCCTCTCCGCAAAGCACAGTGACAGACTGAGACCCTCTCCCCAAAAGCACAGTGACAGATTGAGACCCTCTCCCCAAAGCACAGTGACAGATGGAGACCCTCTCCCCAAAGCACAGTGACAGATTGAGACCCTTTTCCCAAAGCACAGTGACAGATTGAGATCCTCTCCCCAAAGCACAGTGACAAATTGAGACCCTCTCCCCAAAGCAGAGTGACAGATTGAGACCCTTTTACCAAAGCACAGTGACAGATTGAGACCCTCTCCCCAAAGCACAGTGACAGATTGAGACCCTCTCCCCAAAGCACAGTGACAGATTGGGACCCTCTCCCAAAACCACAGTGACAGATTGAGAATCACTCCCCAAAACCACAGTGACAGATTGAGACCCTCTCCCAAAAGCACAGTGACAGACTGAGAAACTTTTCCCAAAGCACACTGACAGATTGAGACCCTGTCCCTAGTCACAGTGACAGATTTAGACCCACTCCCCAAAGCACAGTGACAGATTGAGACCCTTTTCCCAAAGCAGAGTGACAGCTTGAGACCCTGTCCCCAAAGCACATTGAGAGACTGAGACCCTCTCTGTAAAGCACAGTGACAAATTAAGACCTTCTCCCCAAAGCACAGTGACAGATTGAGACCCTCTCCCAAAAGCAGAGTGACAGATTGAGACCCATTTCCCAAAGCACAGTGACAGATTGAGACCCTCTCCACAAAGCTCAGTGACAGACTAAGACCCTTTTCCCAAAGCACAGTAATAGATTGAGACCGTCTCCCCAAAGCACAGTGACCGATTGAGAACCTCTCCCCAAAGCACAAGGACAGCTTGTGACCCTCTCCCCATAACAGAGTGACAGATTGAGACCCTGTCCCCAAAGCACAGTGACTGATTGAGACCCTCTCCCCAAAGCACAGTGACAGATTGTGACCCCCTCCCCAAAGCAGAGTGAAAGATTGAGATCCTCTGCCCAAAGCACAGTGACAGAGACCCTTTCCCCAAAGCACAGTGATAGCCTGAGACCCTCTCCCAAAAACAGAGTGACAGATTTAGACCCACGCCCCAAAGCACAGTGACGGATTCAGAATCTTTCTCAAAGCACAGTGACAGATTGAGACTCTATCCCAAAAACACAGTGATAGATTGAGACCCTGTCCCCAAAGCAGAATGACAGATTGAGACCCTTTTCCCAGAGCACAGTGACAGATTAAGACCCTCTCCCCAAAGCATTTTGACAGCTTGAGACCCTCTCCCCAAAGCACAGTGACAGATTTAGACGTTCTCCCCAAAGCACAGTGACAGCTTGAGACCCTCTCCTCAAAGCACAGTGACAGATTGAGACCCACTCCACAAAGCACAGTGACAGATTGAGACCGTCTCCCCAAAGCACAGTGACAGATTGGGACCCTCTCCCAAAACCACAGTGACAGATTGAGACCCTCTCCCAAAACCACAGTGACAGATTGAGACCGTCTCCGCAAAGCACAGTGACAGATTGAGACCGTCTCCCCAAAGCACAATGACAGATTGGGACCCTCTCCCAAAACCACAGTGACAGCTTGGGACCCTGTCCCCAAAGCACAGTGACAGATTGAGACCCTCTTCCCAAAGCACAGTGACAGATTGGGACCCTCTCCCCAAAGCACAGTGACAGATTGAGACCCTCTCCTCAAAGCACAGGGACAGATTGAGACCCTCTCCCCAAAGCACAGTGACAGATTGAGACCCTCTCCTCAAAGCACAGTGACAGATTGAGACCCTCTCCCCAAAGCACAGTGACAGATTGAGACCCTCTCCTCAAAGCACAGTGACAGATTGAGACCCACTCCACAAAGCACAGTGACAGATTGAGACCCACTCCACAAAGCACAGTGACAGATTGAGAACCTCTCCGCAAAGCACAGTGACAGATTAAGACCCTCTCCCCAAAGCACAGTGACAGATTTAGACCCTCTCCCCAAAGCAGAGTGACAGATAGGGACCCTGTCCCCAAAGCACAGTGACAGACTGAGACCCTCTCTGCAAAGCACAGTGACAGATTGAGACCCTCTCCCCAAAGCACAGTGACAGATTGAGACCGTCTCCACAAAGCACAGTGACAGATTGGGACCCTCTCCCAAAACCACAGTGACAGCTTGAGACCCTCTCCTCAAAGCACAGTGACAGATTGAGACCCACTCCACAAAGTACAGTGAGAGATTGGGACCCTCTCCCCAAAGCACAGTGACAAACTGAGACCCTCTCTGCAAAGCACAGTGACAGATTGAGACCCTCTCCCCAAAGCACAGGGACAGATTGAGACCCTCTCCCCATAGCACAGTGACAGATTTAGACCCATTCTCCAAAGCACAGTGACAAATTAAGACCCTTTCCTGAAAGCACTGTGACAGATTGAGACCCTCTCCCCAAAGCACATTGACAGATTGGGACCCTCTCCCAAAAGCAGAGTGACAGATTTAGACCCTCTCCCCAAAGCACAGTGAAAGGTTGAGAACCTTTTCCCAAAGCACAGTGACAGATTGAGGCCCTCTCCCCAAAGCACAGTGACAGATTGAGACCGTCTCCCCAAAGCACAATGACAGATTGGGACCCTCTCCCAAAACCACAGTGACAGCTTGGGACCCTGTCCCCAAAGCACAGTGACAGATTGAGACCCTCTCCCCAAAGCACAGTGACAGATTGAGACCCTCTCCCAAAAACAGTGACAGATTTAGACCCACTCCCCAAAGCACAGTGACAGATTGAGAAGCTTTTCCCATAGCACAGTGACAGATTGAGACTCTCTCCAAAAAGCACAGTGACAGATTAAGACCCTCTCCCCAAAGCACAGAGATAGCTTGGGACCCTGTCCCCAAAGCACAGTGAGAGACTGAGACTCTCTCCCAAAAGCACAGTGACAGATTGAGACCCTGTTCCCAAAGCAGAGTGACAGATTGAGACCATGTCCCGAAAGCACAGTGACAGATTGAGACCCTTTTCCCAGAGCACAGGGACAGATTGAGACCCTCTCCCCAAAGCACAGTGACAGCTTGGGACCCTGTACCCAAAGCACAGTGACAGACTGAGACCCTCTCTGCAAAGCACCGTGAAAGGTTGAGAACCTTTTCCCAAAGCACAGTGACAGCTTGAGACCCTCTCCACAAAGCACAGTGACAGCTTGAGACCCTCTCCACAAAGCACAGTGACAGATTGAGACCCTCTCCACAAAGCACAGTGACAGCTTCAGATACTCACACCAAATACTGCTGGGAGCTGGTTCCCTTCCTCAGGTCATGTTGGGAGCTGGTTCCCTCCATTTAGGTCTGTTGGGACCTGGTTCCCTCCCTCAAGGCATGTTTGGGGCTAGTTCCCTCCCTCCAGGCCTTTTGGGAGCTGGTTCCCTTCCTCAAAGACTGTTGGGAGCTGGTTCCCTCCCTCAAGGCCTGTTGGGAGCTGGTTCCCTCCCTCCAGGCCTGTTGGGAGCTGGTTCCCTCCCTCCAGGCCTGTTGGGAGCTGGTTCCCTCCCTTAAGGCCTGTTGGGAGCTGGTTCCCTCCCTCGAGGCCTGTTGGGAGCTGGTTCCCTCCCTCGAGGCCTGTTGGGAGCTGGTTCCCTCCCTCGAGGCCTGTTGGGAGCTGGTTCCCTCCCTCGAGGCCTGTTGGGAGCTGGTTCCCTCCCTCGAGGCCTGTTGGGAGCTGGTTCCCTCCCTCAAGGCCTGTTGGGAGCTGGTTCCCTCCCTTAAGTCCTGTTGGGAGCTGGTTCCCTCCCTCGAGGCCTGTTGGGAGCTGGTTCCCTCCTTCAAGGCCTGTTGGGAGCTGGTTCCCTCCCTCAAGGCATGTTGGGAGCTGGTTCCCTCCCTCAAGGCATGTTGGGAGCTGGTTCCCTCCCTCAAGGCATGCTGGGAGCTGGAGTCTCTCACCCCAGCCTGGATGGGTTTCTGGTCACACTGCCATTTTCTCTATGAGCTGCCACAACAAAGTTCCCCAGACTGACTCAGATCAGGGGAATGGGGTCATCTAATGGAAAACAGATGCTCGCAAGTCAGGATTCATGTCAGGATCAGGAAGTTAAAGGATGTTTTCAATTTGAAGAGCTCAGTCCTCTGGGACCTCCTGTCTCCAGAATTCCAAACCCCACCATTTAAACAGAGATCAGCCCTGATGTTTCTTTCTCCTCCTCTCTAACAGAGTTGCTCTGGTCTCTTTCTATGGTTGGGATTTAATCTCTTGTAGGGACCAAGCTCTTTTCCATCAAACCCCTCACAAACCTGCCCCTTGCCCGCCTTCTGCTGGGGCCAAGGCAGAGGGATGAAGCCTCGTGCTCCAAGCAAGCCTGAAGCAAAGTTGAAGTGCTGAGAAGCTCCCTGGTGAGCCCTGAGCCAGAGCACACTTATCGAAGCCGTGATGAGATGCAAGAGCCCTGAACACTGTTCATTGAGAGAAGGTTTTAGAAGAAGGCACAGTGTATGTGGCAGCTGGGATTCAGCAATGCCCTCAGCTTCGTGGCTGGATCGGTCCTGTCCTTGCACGCGAGCCAAGCTCCAGCTGAGAGCAGACGTTGTTGTTACTGACTGTGGGTGCCAGGGCTCTCCCTGCCCTCTCTTCCCCAGCACATTAAATGGATCTTGTGTGTCTGTGCAGGGCCTTGATAACACCGCTGTGTGGGCACTGGGAGGCAGGGGACAGGATTTCTGCATAGTTGTGACTCATCTTTCTTGTTTCTTTGAAACGGGAATCTGTTGATCTGCATTCCACAGGAACCAGAGATACACAAGGGACTGATGGAGCCCGAGTTGCCCGGCAAGGAGGGAGAGCAGGTTAGTTCTGGTTCAGCGTGATCCAGCTTAAAGCCCTGTCTTACATATCTGAAGTGAGCTGGACTTCTGAGTATGCTTCCTCCCTACACAATTCTGTGTTGCTGTGCACTTTACGAGCCCTTGTCGTGGATCTGAGCCTGTGCTGCAGAGACGCCAAAGTACAAATCCACAAACCCCCCAAGTGTTATTTCCCAAAACGCTTAAAAGAGCAAAGGAGCAGACGGCTGTGGGTGGGCAGGAGTACACAGAAACAGGCCATGTCACTTGGAGTGAGGAACAGTGATGTGGGTACAGCTGAAGCGGGGTGCTTTTCATTGCTTTGGGGAGCACAGCGAGGATTTCCAGGCAGCAAGGCCGGCAGCCAGCGGTGTGCAAACAGCTCCTCTCGAGCACAGAGATGGGCTCCAGGAGCAGGGCTGCTGGTCAGCCACATCGTTCTAAAGAACAGCAGGGACCAAGGGTGACAAAACACTGTGTGATGGCTCTGCTAGGGATGCTGGAATGCCCTGAATGGTACAGGGCTGATTTCTGATCTGCAGCAGCAAATCTAATCACTAGGGGAGACTGAGCCTCCCTAGGTGGTATCTTTTGCTGGGAATCCATCACCCTGTCACTGGCTTTTTGGGACCTAGGCTGCAGGGATCTATAGGACATGTGGTGAGAATTCCGTTCTCGATTTAATCAACTGGTCTTTATAGTTTGAAAGTGCACTACCTTCGTTTGTAGATATTGAAATGCAGATGAGGCTGTAGAGGGGGTGGAGTGACCTGGGCAGTTAGTGCACTGCTGGGTATAGGATCTGGGCATGTGAGCCCTGGCCAGTGATGCCCGCTCAGGGCTGTGTGCGAGCTCTCAGCCCGTCCCAGCTTGGTCTCCCAGGGTGGCTGCAGCTCCTTTCCATGGCCGGATCCAGGTCAAGGGCAGTGGTGCTGGTGCTAGGCAATGATAGTGATATTGGTAGTGGGGCAGTGAGGGAGGTCCCCACCCTGCTGGCATTCACGCAAATCAAGGTGGTATCACCCACGGGCACCCACCACCCGGAGTGATGCCCCATCTCCCCATCCTCTCGGTGGCCATCGCCAGCCCAGCTAAGCTACCGGTTGGGTGGGCAGAGGCTGTGGGAACACCCACTCCCTGCCACTATGCAAGTGACCTCAGGCAGAGAGAGGAGCTTCCAAGCAAATACTCAACTCTTTTAATGAATTCAGGAAGAAATGGGGATTTAGGAGAAGGTTGGGCTGGAGTGGGAGGGTGCAGATCCTTGCGTCTGCCTGTTGTGCTACAGAAGGTTGTACTTGACCATTGGGTTATTCAATGCCCTGCATGCTGTCAGTCTCCGTGTCGGACTTGGACCATCCATACGTGTCATCGTCTGGTCATTCCATCCCAGTGATCAGGGCTGCCCGCTGCTGCTCCTGCTGTGCCAGATGCTTCATGAGCTCCCGCTCATTTTGGCCCGCAGTTTTTTGCTCAGCAGCCGGTCCTGGGGCCGCAGCTCACATGGATCCATGCTCTGTGCCTTCTGGATCAGTAGTGGGCGTGGTGGGCAGGTGGTTGCTGAATGCAGGGCATTCTCGAGTTGCACATGGGGCACACTGGTGTCCTCAGATGCCCTGTGCTTGCTGCCAATGGCTTGTTTCTTTCTGCTGCCTGAAGACTGCCCGCTGCCCCCCAGCACTGCCCCAGCCCTGTCTGCCTTCCCCTCCTGAAGGGCCTGGGAGGGCTTTGCTACCTGCCACGCTACCCTCTTCTTCTTGGACAGGAGGTCTCCTGCATCTCGAGGGTGAAGGCTGGTGTGGGACGCTTGCCCTGTTTGCCACCTGCCTTGCCCTATCTGGGCTCCCTCTGTTTGGAGGGGACAGCCAGAGGCAGTGGCAAGCAGGTCAAACCCACCTGGGGCTGCCTTCCCAGGTCCTCCTCTCCTAGTTGGTCCCTGCATGGTGGAAGAGGCTGAGGGGCAGCCGGGGGGGCTGGCCAGGGGACTCAGCAGTGGGACGCACAGGGGTCTCAGCCGGGGCCACTGCACGGGAGCCTCCAGGGTTTTTTTTCAGGGGTGTCTCTGCAGGAATCTCCTTTGGAGTCTCCATAGGACTCTCCTGAAAAGGCTCCACGGGACCCCTGGCAGCAGAGAGGGGAGAACCACTGCCACTCCACCCTGCTTCTAGTCCATGTCCAGCAAGTGGGACATAGGCCCCCAGCCCAGAAGGGGTTGGTGTCTCCCAGTGTCGCCGCTGACGCTCCTGCCATGTTGCAGCTGCTGTCTTCCCTGCACTCAGAGAAATGATGGATCTTGTTGAGGTGGTGGTCAAGCTGGAGACATAAGGGACAGCAGTGACAGTGTCCTCACTGTCCCGCTGTCCCACAACAACCGTTCCCTCTTTGGGGCAGCTGCCCTTCACCATGTACTCAGACAGGTTGGGGAGTTTGTTTGCAAAGTCCATCAAGCTGGGGCTGCCGAGAGCATCGAGGACAGAGTCTATGCTATCCACGGTGTTGAGCCCAGAGAGCAGAGCGTTGGTGTTGGTGTCATTGTCCTGATACACAAAGGCATTGGCCAGTGTGCCTGTCCCCTGCTGGAGCGTGGCTGTGGGGCAGAGTGCCTCTCCCTCGACCACGGCTGATGGCCCCAGCCCCATCAGCTGGTGGGGCACTGACATCCCCACCAACTCCTGCTGTCCCCACACAGAGGCAGGGTGACAGGGAGCAGACTCGACAGGGAGCTGCACCCCACAGTGGACCTGGTCCATGGTCAAGAGATGCCCCAGCTGCCCCAGGTCCCCCACGGGCCCCGGCTTCCCCTGCTTGGTGCTGGCGGGGTCCAGCTGGTGGGTGCCAGGGTGGAGCTGGGCAGGCTCACAGGACACCGGCAGCAGCCAGGCAGTGACCGCTGGGGGCACAGCTGGAGCTGTGAAGCTCACGCTGGGCACTTCTGATGCCACCAGCATCTGGAGAGGGATCCTCTCTGTTGGGGGAAGCAAAGAGGTGTGATGGGGTGAAATGTCAGCGGGCAGAGCAGGCTGGGGTTTTACCCGGAGAACAGGAGCACCACCAGGAGCTGCTGTACCTGCCATGGCTGGTGGTCAGATTGGGGGTGTATGAGGCAACAAAGCCTCTGTCCCCATGGTGACGACTCTGCCAGTCCCTGCTTCCAGCAGCCTGCCGACGGTTGCATTGTTGATGTCACAACTGGTACCTTAGATGATCAAGTCCAGCTGATCTTCCAGCTCCCGTGGGTGGAGCCCCCAGAGTCTTTCTTATTCCTTAAGCACCTTATTAGAATTGACCTGAAGGCTTTGATGATGCCTTCGTGCCTGTGGGACTCCCATAGTGCTCAGGGGGCTCGGGCGCAGTCAGTCCATCTGCAATGCCGTCATTAACGAATGTGAGCAAAGGTGTCACAGGCCTTGGCCAGAGTCAGGGTGTGTGCAGCTCCCTGTCTATGTGGCTTGCAATGAACTTATTCTCTTTCCAAGAAATTAAAGAAATGGGAATCAGAGACTTCCCTCAGCTCAGCAGCCAAAGAAGTTGTTGTGAAAATACAGTGACTGCTACAGTAGCTATTTTCCAACTTCCCTACATTCCCTTATGAGCAAGTGAGAGCTGATCTGAACCAGGAATAAAGGTGTCTTGATCCTGCCGGCATCTTGATCCTGATGCTGTCTGAGTTTGGCATCAGGATAACGTAACCAGGACTTGATTTGACGATCAGTTGTGTTAACAGGGATCATCAGGGATTTCACAACAGCACACAATCAGGTTTGGCACTCAGTGTTCTGTCTGAGAAAAACCAATAGGATGGAAGGTTTTTATTCTGAGTCCCTTTCCAGCCCGTTGAATACATCCTTTGGTATATTATATTGTGTTGGTGTGTGCAATATCTACTGCCTGCATCCTCAGAGTTTGGAAGAGAAATAGTAGCAGTTGTCATGCATGTTATTTTGATTTAGGCTGGGGATTCTCCACCTGACAGGGACGTGTCCAGGTAGAGGAGCTCTGTCAGGCCCAGGACTTCATGGCTGACGTTGTCCAGGCCGTCAGCAAATGGGTTAAAAAAGCTTGCAGGACAAACAGGCACGTAAAATGGGGCAGAGAGTATTGCTTCTGCCTGTGAGGATGTGAAATTCAGGAATCGATCCTTTCTCTTTTGTGACGGCCAATTTCATTGTCTCTCATGTCTGGACAAGTTTACCAAGTTGAATCATGAGCTCAGTAGATTTACCAGAGAGTCAAGCCCCAAAATCGAAGGAGACAGTGAAAAGGAATTGCAAAGAGTACAAATACCAGGGTGTTCTCACTGTGTTGTTTGAACTGCAGGAGGAAAGTCTGCACGACAGAGCCCCTGTGGCCCTGCTCAGCCCAGAGCAGAGCGCTCATCTGACGGAGAGATCTGCTGACCTGCAGGTCCATCGTGGGGATGGTTACAGTCTTGGTAGCTGGGATCTCAGGCACATCCCACTGGAAAAACACGGCCTAGGAAAAGGTCTGTCTTCAACCAATGGGGCCGTGCCTGTCTTCCCAGTTTGGGGTAACCCAGGGAGCACAGCGAGTCAGAAAGAGCAGAGCAAGCAGAGGTGTAATTCCTCACAGAGCAGTCGGGGTGTAAGGTGTGTGTGATTGTGAAATACCCTGGGCCCTGGGAAGAGTGTGCAAGCTGTGCAGCTTTTCCAGGAGATTCCTTCCTGCTCTCTAAAGGCTCGCTTCCCTGTGGGGATGACCAAAGGGAGCTGAATTTCCTCTGAGCTAAGCACTACTGCCGAGAGCACCGCTGCCTTTGGCCAAGGGCTCATTCTTCCCAGCAGTCAGTATCAGGAAAACCCTCCTCTGAACCAGGAGGGGCTCTGGGGGGAAGGTAGGAGGGACAGAACAGAACAAAATCACTGGTTATGTAAAAGTAAAAAAAATACATCGTGGAAGGGCCTCAGCTTTAATTTGATGATCCTCCACATCTCAAACACTCACTAGACTCTTTCAAACCCCATTCACTTGAAACCACCAGAGATTAATCCATTAAATAATGAATGGATTCTCCCCTCAAATGCTAGAACCAGATTTATACAACTGAAACAAGCCCCATGCTGCCTGCTCAATAACCACATTTTCCACCCACCAGTCTCCATGTCACTATTCCCTTCTAATCAGCTTGATTGTTGCACTGATTTTAAACTTCTATGGCAGGATAATTTGTACTGAATTAAGATCCCAGAGAACAGCAAGTGAAATTAAAAAATATATAGGTTTTTTTTTTCTTTTAGAAAGAGACAAAGATAAGAGATGTTCTTAACAACTGATCAAAGATGACTACTGTTTTGAGCAAGCAAGAGAAGACTGAACTCCTAACTGCTAGATCAGAGGATGAGAACATACTCCTTGTCAAATCAAGCAGCATTATTGCTCCAGCAGAAAGAAACACAGCAACAGGTTTGGGTGCGAGGTCCAAGCCTGGCTCAGCAGGCCTGATCCCTGTGCCTCTTCCAACAATGGCAGGTTGGGTTTTGAAGGTTGATTCCTTCATACAGACAAAGCAAAGCCACCCAAACCAGACATTTTCTGCTCCGTGATTAATTCCCTGCTATGGAAGTGTATCAGGTCCAGTAAGTTAATCCTCAGGGAGTTCGGCTTCCCTATGTCTCTTTGCTCCTGCTCACCCGTATCAGCTCAAGGTTGGGTGCGTGGTGGCTGTGCCCGGAAAATGCTGCACTTTGAGCAGAGAAGTTGATGTGGAATCAACATGGTCAGTCAAGGGAAGTCCCAGGTCCTCTCTGCACCCCTCCCAGCATTAGTGCATCTGACTTCAAGAGCCAGGTATTCCCCAGGCTGGTCCCAAACTCTGCACAAACTTAGTATTTTCCCATTTCTCCTCTGCAGAGGGGAACTCTTTGTTGTCAAGGCAAGTTAAAGCGGCTGCATCTGACTCACCACTGAACAGCTACAAGCTCTCTGCTAAAGGGTGGCAGATGTATGTGAGGACACAGCACAGAGAGGGACACCCGGTGGAATCCCTTGAGAATTTGCCCAATACTTCCTTTCATTTTATATCAAAATTGAAATGTTTTATGGTAAATTTAACAAGGCTGCTCAAAGTGACAGTATTGCCAGTCCACCTGTCGGAAAAATCCAAGCTAAAAAAATAAAAAGCAGCAAACTGAAGGGAGTTCGGTCATGGCCAGGGAGATTCCTTTTGGAGTCCAGCAGCAAGCAGAGCAGAAGCTACAGATGGAAATGCTGAGCTGAGCTGCTGGAAGTGTGAATGCGGCAGGAGGAACAGCAATAGGCAGGATTCTGATTTAGCCACAACCAAACCAGAGAAAATCTCCCTCTGCAACTGCTGGTAGTTGGTCAGAGATTGATAGGAAAGACAGAGTGGGGAACAGGGAATAAGAATTCTATTGTTAGAATTTTATTTTGATGTCATAAATATTAACAAAGGTAATATTTATTGTAGCCATACTGGCTGTTTTTCTAGGCTTTCAGTAAAGAGGGATTGTTGAAATTTTCTCCACTCCTCAGAGTGAAATAGGATTTTTAAAGGTTCCTATAATGACATAAAGATGGAATAAGCAGCTCGGGCAGAGTGGTGGTTTGCGTGGTTTTCATATTTAACTCAGATGTCATTGCAGCCTGTCACTTGACTTTAAGGTGAATCAACCTACTCATCGAAGATCTAGGAAAGTATTTCAGCTATACCACATCCTAAAAATACCTATCGTGTACACTCGGAGCGTGAACTTGCTGCAAGGTGCTGTAAGCCCTAAGATACCTGCAAGTTATACAAAGCTTCCATGCAGCCACAAAATTAAGGTTTCCAATATAAATTACTCGGAAACTCCAGAACTTCTTGAAAACAACAATGGAAACTAATTCTTTTACCTCAACATTACTATAAATCACTTAGAGAGTATGCTACACCACACTCTGCCCTATGCCCCAGCATAAGCCTTCTGAAACTATTACTAATAATAAAAAAAAAAAATCATTTTTTCCTAATCTCCCCTTGTATTGGCCTGAATCAAAATTCCAATAAACATAGCACAGCAGAGGAATTAATGCTGAACAGCTGGACACAGATGCACTTCGTGCAGCTCTCCTGCTCGCTTGATTGTCTTACTTTTAAAAGGTTTTTCCAGTATCTAGATTCCTATCCCCGTTACAGTTTAATTTTACTGATGGCAGTATAGATCTGTCCCAGCAGCAAGCCCAAGGAAAGCAGTGACTGCAAGTCATGTGCCTCACAGACCCAGCTTTCTCTTTGTTTCTCTCCCTAATGGATCAAAAGCTTTAGGCATGAAATGCTTGTTAGGAATGTCCTGCTCACTAGCCAGTTCCCAGAGATTTCAGCGTATGTCTAATCAAAAGAGTGCCCTTATAAATGAGACTTTCCTTTTTAATTGCAACGTCTAACTGGGCCTTTCTAATCAATGTTTGAAATTGATGATACAAGTTTCAAGAAATTATCACCTTGGGCCTTTGAATCACTTGAGAACGTCAACTGGGAGCCTGGCTGAGAGCTGGAACCTACTTGTGCTTTATGTTGGCATCTCTCCGTGTTGACGTTCAAGGCTTCACGGGCTGTAACTCTGCCTTATGGCTCCTGGCTGCCTGCCCCGAGGAGCCCACGCTGAACGGCAGCGATTACAATCTCTCTTGGAAGCAAAAGAGACAGAGGTGATGAATTGTCTCTGGTTTCCAAACATCCCTACGTAACGCTAATGACTTCTCTGTTAACTGGTACCCGACTAAGGATCTCCTGAAGGTTCCGATACAACCGTGGTCAGGACAGGGCATCTCAGTTGTGTTGGTGTTGGTCCAGGTAGGTTTTTGCCAGGCTGCACCTTGTTGTCTTGGACCAGGATGCAGAATGGCAAAAGACAACTCCTTCAAAGTCATAGGATACACAAAGTGTTCTCGGAAAGATGGTTGCTGCTTGTAGACTAGTCTGACAGTTTCATAGATCCTCATCTAAAACGTGCATCACCGAGACTGTTTGCAAGAGCCCAGGGAGCAGAACGACATAAAACGATCACTTCTAGGGTGAGGAGCTCCTGTAGACACCTTGTCCTGAAGCTGCGAGAACTGGAACTGGGAAGGTGCAACTGGAACTGGGAAGGCGCAACTTAAATTGAGGGAGAAGAGGGGAAATCGGACCCATCCTAGTTTTATTTCCTGCCTTAAGACAAAACTTCATTTTTTATTTTTTTTCTGTGCTATGGTTTTGTTTTCCAATAAAATGTTTTAAAACACAAGATCTCAAGAAAAAGTCATCAAATTTTACTTCATCTTCCTGTTAGAAGTGACGTGTGCGGAAACGGTCAGATTAATATCTTTTACATAAATCCTTGGTGATAAATGTCCACAATTTTTTTCACGTCCCTTTAAATTATAATCTATTACACGACTCAGTCAGGGTCTTATGCTTGTGGATTTTTGGACTCTTAATTATCTAGAATATTACCACAAAACAAGAACCTTTACAGACTAAGTTGATAATTAATAAAAAAATATTATCCTCAAAGCTACAGAATATTACTATAAAAGCTTATGTATGAAAAAACCAGGGTATTCCCCATCACCTTCTGATCAATTCCAGGTGTCCACATCCAGGTTAAAGTACAAACCAAAGTATCAAGGCACATCAGCAACTTTTATGCTTCAGAGTTTCCAGAAACACCACATAGATTTTAATAATATGGGAACAAGACAATCTGGTCAGATGGGGGTTGGCAATTTTATTTCCTTAATATGAAAAAGGAGCTATTTCTCAATTCATGTAAATATCCAGAGCCACTTTTTCACTGTACACCGGATATCGCTGAAAAAGTAACCGTGAGTTGTTTTCGGTTTTTTTCTATTTCACTGCCATTTTCATATAATAAGCGAAGTCCCTGCACCTATAAGAAATAATTAGTGATGGAAGCGGGGGGAGGGCTCCCATTTCTTCGTCACAATTCCATTCCTTTTCCCAGTTTTGGGACTATGTTTTCCTTTAGAGACACTAAGAAAGATTGAGCAAGCAAGCAGATACAACCCACTGTTTAGTGTTCCTATCTGACTTCCATAAATACAGATCACATATAAGCCAAAATGAAATCAACGAAACAAACAAACACCCACCTCAAAAGTAGCTTATCGTTTTACTATTGAACATATTTAATTAGTTAAACTCAGAACTCAGGGGAGGAGTAGAATGAGGGATATGGTTTCTGTTCCCAATAAGTACTGGCATTCGGGATACAGCCTCTCTTTCATAAATTCAGGTTTCTCAGCACCTGTGAGGACAGAGTCAGAAAGCACTGATCAGCACACAAAGGCAGCGAGAAGCACGGCTTACTGCCCCTTCCTTTGGGGAGCACAGGTGCAAAGGGATTCTTTGCGATTCAGGGGAGAGAGCTGCTGCTGACATGGGCTGCGGGATGGCTCTGGCACCTTACACCGCTAGGTAATCCTCTCGCAGAGCCGTGAGCATTTGGAGATGCCCCGTGCCCCTGTGCCACACAGCAGCGCTCAATGGGCTGCCCTGGGAGAGCCACAAAGGAATTCTTTCCAAATCCATCCCAGCACAACCCCTTCCCATGGAACTGAACTAACGTAGAGCAGCGCCTGAGTGGGGAAAGACGGGCAGCAGCGCCTGCTACGCACCTGGGCTTCTTCACCTTCTGAACCTTCCTGCCTTTTTTTGTTCTCCGTTTATTTTCTCTCTTCCTTCTTTTCTTTTCTTCATGGATTTCCAACGACTCTGCCCAGGTCGCTTTTCTCTTTCCTTTTATTTTATTCATATTTTCACAGGAGGACCCTGCAAGCCTTTCCATCCTACGGTGGGATTAGATAGATAAAATTAGGATCAACCCAAATTAGTTCTTCATCGAACCAAAGCTAACTCATTTTACCTTCTTCCTTCCAAAAGGATCTTGGATCCTTCTGCTCCAAGCCGGGACTCTTCCGAGGTCTCTGCGGTGCTTGCAGGCAACGCGGCGGGTGCCTAAACAACGAATGTCTGCGTTAGCAGGTGGCAAGGGGCACCCTGGGGTGGTAAAGTGACAGACTGTCCCGTTGCTACTTCAACTCGCCAGAGCAGATCCCTTTGGCTGGTTTGCATTAGCCCTTCTACCAAGGGCCTGACTTTGGAAGACAATGTTCACAGGGGTGGGTGAGGCTGAGTTTGTTTGGGGGGGCATTCTGCAGGCTGCCTGAGGTCCCCGTCCAGGCAAGAAAAAGTTGCCAGCTCTGTTCTGCCAGAGTTTCTTCCACCCTCCCGAGACAGAGTCTGCAGATACCCCTCTGCTGCACCACTGCCTTCCGCGGCAGGAGGCTTTGCTTTTGAAATCTATACCTCTTCCTGAAGTGATGCCACCAGCGTGCCTGCTTCTGATGCTTTCTGGACGACGAGTGGAGAGGCTGGTGTGTCCAGGGAAGCTTTGGGCTGGTGCTGCACAGCTGCTTTGCCTGCAGGGCCACGTTGCTCTTTCAAAGGCAGCTCTGGAGGGCAAAAGCACATGCAGCCAAGTGACTTCTTAGAAGTGGCCAGCGGCTAGAGCACAACCCAGCCAAAGCCCTGCCCCAGCTGTCTGCTCAGAGGGTGGCAGCCACCAGCCCCTCCTACCTGTGGATCTGCCCAAGGATGCAGTTTGTTCCTCAGTGGTGGAGGGACTGCAAATACCCTCTGTCTCCTCCCCAAAGATTTCACACTGGTGTTCGATGAGGAACTCCACCAGTGCCTTCACCTGCACATGGAAAACCCCTGGTTTTGGCACGGTGCCTGAAAGTGCGTCAAGCAGCCTTTCCCACTCCTGACCCTTCTGTCTGCACAGAAGGCTGTCGCCGTGGGGCTGCTCTTCCCAGCAGCACTTGCTGGAGAAAGAGGGCAGCCAGAGACCTCTCAAGAGCCAAGCTCTTCTAGACTGGGAAGGCTGCAGCCGGCTTCTCAGCCCAGAGTACCTTCTTAGAAACCTCCAGCATGGCCTCCAGCGAGAGCAGCTCCTCGTTGGTCGGGCTCAGCAGGTTTGGTCCAACGCAGATGGCCAGGTTGCTGTAGCTCATCCTGCTGGTGGCTGCATTGCGGCCAATGCGCTGGAGGAGAGTCAGCAGCCGTTCCAGGAGGAGGAGATTGGCGGCAGGCAACTTGCTGGCCACTCTGAGGGAACAGCAACACAATGGTTCATAGAATCATAGAATAACCAGGTTGGAAGAGACCCACCGGATCATCGAGTCCAACCATTCCTATTAAACACTAACCCACGCCCCTTAGCACCTCGTCCACCCGTGCCTTAAACACCTCCAGGGAAGGTGACTCAACTCCCTCCCTGGGCAGCCTGATTTCTCCCAAGTCTATGCAGGGGAAGCTTCCCTGTCCATGCCCTTTGGCCCCAAACCCAAGCCCAGCCCAGAAACAGCTGCCAGCCAGAAAACACCCCTTTGGAAGGAGCCCGGCCCTTTGCAGGCTAGTCCCAGGCCTCCACAAAGTCACTGCTCAAAAGACAGGCTGCCGGCCACACTTACGCCTTCAGCCCTTCCACCTTCTCCCAATCGCTTGGCTTCTCCACGGCTCCCATCCAGTCGTCGTAGAGACTGCTGACGAGCAGCTTGCCAGGGATGCTTCTGAGGAAGTCCTGCAATGGCAACGGCTCCAGGTGAGCCCTTGAAGAGTCCAGGAGAGCCAGGAGCTCTTCCCTCCTTCAGGTCAGAAGTGCTCACCTTCAAGATGCCCGCCAGCAGGTGCACAGGCTGGCTTCCCAGGTCAGCAGCCACACCGCGGTCCAGGGCCTCCCGCAGCTCCTGAAGCGACGACATGCACTCCGCTCTCCGAAAGACGCCTTCTGTCCATGGTCCACGTTGGAGCAGGATATCCAGGAGCTCCTGCAGGGTGCACACAAGAAGATTTGCTTGGCTGAAGAGCTGCCTTCTGACAGCGGTGGCCAGGGCAGCAGCTCTGCACAACCCCCGGCTCCCTCCCATGGCAAATACGCTGAGACCAGAAGCACCAGGCTCGGCTGAAGAGCCCGGTGGCCATGCTGGGAGCTCCTGGAGACACCCAGCACGTGTCCAGAGCAGGTGGAGGGAAGGCGAGGGACACTCTGGCCACGCTGGCTTACCTGGATGGGCTGGGGCAGCGTGCAGTCCTCCCCACAGAGGGCTGCCAGGGGCTGTGCAAAGAGCCCTCTGCTAGAGCCGGACCCCGCCTGTCCTGGCTCCCGGGCAGCCGTTGGGTTCCGCCGCGGAGCAAAGGGCCAGGGCAGCCCCATCCTCTTCCTCCTGCTCCCTCCTGCTGCAAAGGGAAACAGAGAGAGAGCCATCAATGGGGACCGCCAGGACAGCGCTCCCGCGGGCAGCCCTGCTCTGCCCTGCCCTGACAGGGAGCAGGACGGGCTGGGAGCCGGGAGCTGAAAGCACGGCTTCTCCGCAATGCCTGCGCCTCAGGGGCTCCTGAGAGCCAGGGTGCTAGCAGGACAGCCTGAGCCAGCCCTCAGCCTGCCCTCCTCAAGGCAGCGGGCAGCAGCCCAGGCTCCATGTCCTCAGAGAAGCACGTTCAGCAGCCACTCTCCAAATGTCGTCCTTCCTCGTCCGGCTGACATCTTCCCTTGGGGTGCGAAACCTGCGCGACAACACTCAGGGGACAAGAGAGCAGAGCTAATGCCTGCTCAGCCCATCCTCCTGGCTCCAAGCACGGAGCAGAGACAGGCACCACCTCGGGCACTCAGCAATGTCCCCTCTGCCCCTCCGTGCAAGGGACAGTCAACAAGGGAAGGAGGGGACCCCGGCGGATCAGCACTCGCCTGCTGCAGAGCGATGGGGACCACCTTGCTCAAGGTGAAGGACAGCTGCAGCAGCATCCCGGCTTCTGCAGAAGAGCTACTTGCCCGAGGAAAGAAGGTCCTCCCCACCATTCTTTCCAACACTCACCTGCTGGCTGGGAACATCCCCCTCCATTGCCAGAAGGCACCGGTGGAGGCCCTTGCTTGCCATCATCCTGCAAGAACCAGGTTGTGCTTAGAGAGCAGCCCTAGAGGAGAAAGAGCAAGCGGCCACCCAGCACCAGCAGCCTGAGGGTGGAAGGTATCCTCCCCGGCACAACCCGCCAGGCCGTGCCGGCATTCCCGCTGGCTCCCCAACCCCTCAGCTCCCCACGGGGCACCGAGGGACCCTCTCACAAAAGTTCCCCTCACTCCCCAGGGATCCCGGGCACTCTAGCACAGCAGCAGGAGGGTGAAAGGCAGCCTTTCTCACCTTTGCCTGGGCCTCAAGTAGCTTCTCTAGGCTCCTGGCACACACTGTCCTCCACTGGGCAAGAGAGAAGCCGTGGAAGAAGGGGAGAAGCAATGCTCTCCTGCTTGGTGGAGGAGCAATGCTCAGGGACAGAGCTGAGGGGAGAGATACTCACAGCACGGCGGCAGCTCAGCTCCTTCTCCAAGACTTCGATCGAAGTCAGTCGCGTCACGCGGGCTTTCTTCTCCTCTTCTGATCGCCTGGGCACGGGGAAGGGACAGAAAGAGTGAACCCCGAGCCACCTCCTCTCTCTCTAGAGGACGCGGTTGCAAACCTCCCCCACGTAACGCCCCAGCGCCAAGCAGAGAGCAGAGCTGCCTGCATCGCTCCTGCCTGCCAGGCAACCAGCCCTGCTTCCCCGCCTGCCTCTCTCTGTTGCAAACAGCGCAAGAAGAGACTTTGCATCCCTGAACAATCCCCGTCTGCCTCAAAGCTGCCGGCATCTGCAGGGACACCTGTCCCCACCTGGGGAGCTGTGTTCCCCCATGTGCCTTCGCATGCATGGTCCCCAGGCTTACCCCAGCAGTGTGTCCATCCAGAGCTCCTTCAGCGCCTGGGAGCTGCAGAAAGAGAGGAGAAGCAGCGTCAGACCCCACTGGCCCCCCGAGCCTGCAGGCAGAGGCAGGTGCCTGCACAGCCCTGCCCATAGTCAAGGACACTGGGGCAGGACCAAGTCCCATGGGGCAGGACAGACGCGTTGCCCAAGCTCTGCCTCCCTCTGTCCTGCCAGAGGAGCTGCTCTGGCCTGTCCCTGCTGGCAAGCAAAAGGGGACGGGGAGAAGCAGGAGTGAGAAATCTCTCCCATCCTTCTTGTTTCTTCTGCCTGTATGCCCACCCCACAGACCCAACGCAGCACACACGGCCTCCCTCCCTCCCTCCATCCTTCCCGTCCCTCCTTCCCTCCCTCCCTCTCTCAATCCATCCTTCCCTCCCTCCCTCCTGCCAACAATCCCTCCCTCCTTCTCTCCCTCCATACTTCCCTCCATCCTTCCCTCCCTTCTTCCCTCCTTTCCTCTCTCCCTCCATCCTTCCCTCCCTCCTTCTCACCCTCCCTCCCTCCCTCTCTCCATCCTTCCCTCCCTCCCTCCTGCCCACAATCCCTCCCTCCATCTCTCCCTCTCTCCCTCCATCCTTCCCTCCCTCCCTCCTTCTCTCCCTCCCTCCCTCTCTCCCTCTCTCCCTCCATCCTTCCCTCCCTCCTTCCTTCTCTCCCTCCCTCCCTCTCTCCATCCTTCCTTCCCTCCCTCCTTCATTCCCTCCCTCCCTCCTGCCCAGCCTTCCTTCCTCCCCCCATCCCTCTCTCCCTCCATCCTTCCCTCCTGCCCTCCCTCCCTCTCTTCCTCCATCCTTCCCTCCCTCCCTCCCTCCCTCCCTCCCTCTCTCCCTCTCTCCCTCTCTCCCTCCATCCTTCCCTCTCTCCCTCCCTCCATCCCTCTGTCCCTCCATCCTTCCAACCCTCCCTCCCTCCATCCCTCCCTCCCTCCATCCCTCCCTCCCTCTCTCCCTCCATCCTTCCCTCACTCCCATCCTCCTTCCCTCCCTCCCTCCATCCCTCCCTCCCTCTCTCCCTCCATCCTTCCCTCACTCCCATCCTCCTTCCATCCCTCCCTCCCTCCTTCCATCCCTCCCTCACTCCCATCCTCCTTCCCTTCCCTCCCTCCTTCCAACCCTCCCTCCCTCCCTCTCCAACTCCATCCTTCCCTCCCTCTCTCCTTCCATGCTTCCTTCCCTCCCTCCCTCTCTCCCTCTTTCCCTCTCTCCCTCCCTCCCTCCTTCCCTCTCTCCCTCCCTCCCTCCCTCCCTCTCTGTCCCTCCATCCCTCCCTCCCTCTCTCCCTCCATCCTTCCCTCCCTCCCTCCCTCTCTCCCTCCATCCTTCCCTCCCTCCCTCTCTCATCTCTCCTTCCATTCTTCCCTCCCTCTCTCCCTACCTCCCTCCCTCCCTCTTTCCCTCCCTCCCTCCCTCCCTCTCTCCCACCATCCTTCCCTCCCTCTATTTCTCCCTCTCTCCCTCCATCCTTCCCTCCCAGGGAGAAGGGGGGCCAGCATTGCACCGCACGGCCCAGCAGCCGTGGCACGTGGCACCGCAACTCACGCAAAAGTGGCGATGCAGGAGCCTGCGGGCCAGACGAGGATGAGGGAGTTGCTGCCCTCGCCGCTGCCATCCTCCTCTTCTTCTGGCTGCCCTGCCTCATTCCCACTGCTCAGCACCCACAGCTGGTCGAGGGCCAGGCGGAGCTGTGGGCGCAGGTTGCTGCCAGGTCTGTGGAAAGCAGAGGCAGGCAGTGAGCTGGGGGTGGCCTCCTAGTGGTCCCCGCAGGAAGAGCCCTGTCCCCAACCTGGCCTCGGGACAGAGCGCGGTGCATCCATCACCGAGGTCTGGGGGCCTGGGGCTTGTGCCAAGGTGTCCTTGCCCCGCTCCCAGCACCAGGAATGGGGGACAGGGAGCTGGGCTCCCAGGCTCTTACCGCAACTTGGCGATCACCAGTTCCTCCTGGAGGAGGAGAAGTCGCCTCTCGGTCCTCTTGCATCCCCAGCTCAGCTGCACATCTGCGCTCAGCACCGCCTCAGCCTCGCTGAGAGCCTCCCTGCAGAGCAGAGCGTGGCAAGCATGAGCAACACTGCTTGGGCAGGCCCCAGCTGTGCCCCGGTGTCCCCAAGCCACCACGGGAGCCCACCTGGAGCTGCAGAAGCAGTTGACCTGGCCCATCCTGGCCGGGACAGGAGGACCCTCGCCGTGCACCAGAGATGTGGCCCAGCCGGGGACAGCGAGGATGGGCAGGGGGGTGCTGGTGCCGGAGAAGCACTGCTCGGGCAGATGCTGCCCCTCACGGCACCGTGCCAGCTCAGCTCCCTCTGCTGTGTCTGGTGCCCGTGGCTCCAACTGACCAACTCGGGGAGCCCAACAGAAAGGGGGCGGGGGCAGGGGGCAGGGCTTCTTCCCAGGGCTCCCCTGTCTTCTCTTTTATTTTTTACCGTTTTTGTGAAAATTTTTTCCTTAATATCCAGCCTAAATCTCCCCTGGTGGAGCTTGAGGCCATTCCCTCTCATCCTGTCCCCTGTCACTTGGGAGAAGAGCCCAGCTCCCTGCTCTCCACAACCTACCCTCAGGTAGTTGTAGAGAGCAATGAGGTCTCCCCTCAGCCTCCTCTTCTCCAGGCTGAACACCCCCAGCTCTCTCAGCCGCTCCTCATCAGGTCTGTTCTCCAGCCCCCTCACCAGCTTCGTTGCTCTTCTCTGGACTCGCTCCAGAGCCTCAACATGCTCCTTGTGGTGAGGGGCCCAGAACTGAACACAGGATTCGAGGAGTGGTCTCACCAGTGCCGAGTGCAGAGGGAGAAGAACCTCCCTGGACCTGCTGGTCACGCCGTTTCTGATCCAAGCCAAGATGCCACTGGCCTTCTTGGCCACCTGGGCCCCTGCTGGCTCATGTTCAGTCGCTGTCAACCAGCACCCCCAGGTCCTTCTCCTCCAGGCAGTTTCCAGCCAGACTTCTCCTAGTCTGGAGCTGCTCAGGGTTGTTGTGCCCCAAGTGCAGGACCCGGCACTTGGCCTTGTTAAACCTCATCCCGTTGGTCTCAGCCCAGCGGTCCAGCCTGTTCAGGTCCCTTTGGAGCCTCCCGACCAGTATGGAACCAGTGCTCCCAGTATGGACACCAGGGACACCCGTGCTCCCAGTATGGCAACACTATGGATTAAGGCACAAGTGTGGGACCTGTGCTCCCAGTACAGGATAAAGGGACGACAGTAAGGACAACAGGGCTTCCAGTATGGACCAGTATGGCACCAGTGTGGGACCATTTTGACACCAGTGCTCCCAGTATGGACAACAGGGATGCAAGTGTACCACCAGTGTGCCTAAGTAAGTCACAAGGGTGGGGCCAGTACTCCCAGTATGGACATCAGGGACACCAGTACGGACACAAGAGACACCAGTACACCCAGTGTAGCACCAGTATGGACCAGTACCGCACCAGTGTGGGACCAGTAATGGACCAGTAATCCCAGAATGAACACAGGGCTCCCCAGTATGGATACCAAGGCTGCCAGGATGGGAGAGTGCTCCCACTATGGACCACTACAGACCATTAATGCACCAGTAAAGACCAATATAGGACCAGTGTGGAACAAGTATTACACCAGTACACCCAGTATGGACTCCACAGATCCCAGTAAAGCACTAGTACAGACCAGCAAGGAACCAGCGTGGGACCAGGATGGCACCAGTGCTCCCAAGATTAACAACAGAGATGCCAGTACTGAACCAGTACAGACCAGTAAGGCACCAGTATGGCACCGGTGGGAGACCAGGATGGGCACCAGGGATGCCAGTGTTTCCAGTATGGCACCAGTATGGACCAGTATGGTACATCCTCCCAGCACATTGCAGTGACTCCAAGTGCATCCCACAGACTCCCATTGTTTCCCAGTGCCCTCCCAGTGCTCCCCAGTGACTCCCAGTCCATCCCGCTGACTCCTACTATTTCCCAGTGCCCTCCAAGTTCTCCTCAGTGACTACCAATGTGACCCAGTGACTCCCAGTCCATCCTAGTGACTCCCAATGTGACCCAGTGTCCTCTCAGAGCTTCCCCAGTGCTCATGAGCAAGGGGCCACACTGGGAGGGAACCGGGATGCACTGGGAGTCACTGGGAACCACCAGTGTGGCACCAGACTGGGATCAGTGCTCCCAGTATGGCACCAGTATGGACAAGTGTGGCACCAGTGCTCCCAGTACAGACACCAGGGACACAAGGGCACCCAGTGTGGCATCATTATGGACCAGTAAGGAACCAGTGTGGTAACAGTACTCCCAGTACAGGCAGCAGGGACACCAGTATGGACCAGTAAGGCACCTCTGAACACCGGCATGGGACCACTGTACAACCAGTGACCTCCCAGTGCTCTCAAATGGCCTTCCAGTGCTCCCCAGTGCCCTCCCAGTGCGACCCAGTTCCTCCCAGTCCCTTCCCTGTGCTACCCCAATGCATAACAATGACTCCCAGTTCATCCTAGTGCCCTCCCAGTGACTCCTAGTGCATCCCAGTGACTACTCAGTGTTTTCCAGTGCCCTCCAAGTGCACCCCAGTGCCTCCTAGTACTCTGCCAGTGCATCCCAGTGACTCCTAATATTTCCCAGTGACTCCCAGCACATCTCAGAGACTCCTAGTGTATCCCAGTGCCCTTTCAGTGGCTCACAAGGCATCCCAGTGATTCCCAGACCATCCTACTGCCCTCCTTGCATGTCCCAGAGAGACCCAGTATATTTTAGTGCCTTCTCAGAGACTCCCAGTGTGTCCCAGTGATTCCCAGAGCATCCCACTGCCCAACCAGCATGTCCCAGTGGCTGCCAGTGCCCCCCAGTGCTCACTAGTCCCTCCTAGTGCCCCACTTCCCCTTCCTAGTCCCTTTCAGTGCCCCCCAGTGCCTCTCAATCCCCCTCCCAGTGTGCCCCAGTGCCTCTCAGTTCCCCCATTCTCCTCTCAGCACCTCCAACTGACCCCCAGTGTCTCCCAAACTCCCTCTCAGTGCCTCACAGTCCTTCCCAGTATCCCCAGTTTGCCTCCCAATGCCAGTCTCACTGATTTGTTCAAGCATGAGGGGCTCTTATCCCATTCCCCTCCCAGAGACTTACTGGGTCGCACTCGGAACCAGAGAACCATAGAATCACCAGGCTGGAAAAGACCCACCTGTGTCACAGAAAAGTAATAAAAAAATGAGGTCATCAAAGACGAGTGTGATAGCAAACAGGTCATGGAAGGGTCATAGAGGTGTTTGGTCACACGAGGGTCAGGTCATAGAAGGGTGATAGAAATGTTGGGTCAGAGGAGAGCTGGGTCATAGCACTGTTAGGTCACAGAAGTGTCGGGTAACAGAAGGGGCACAGAAGAGTCAGGTTGTCAAAAAACACTGCTCCCCATGTCCTTGTGCTGGGTCAAGCCCCAGCTCTGGGGCTGTGGGGGAGGCTGAGACCCACCTCTCCCCCCCAGCAGCTGCCGTGCCCTCCAGGGGGGCTGGGGCTGTGGGGGGAGAGCCCAGAGCTCTGCTGCACCCTGCGGAGGGCACTGCATGGGGCCAGCCCAGACTGGGCTGCTCTGTGGGGCTGGAGAGAAAGCAGGGCTGTGGGGAGAGCTGGGAGGGGCTGGGCTGAGCTGGAAAGTGCCCGGGAGAGGACACCAGCAGTGCTGGCTGAGCTGTGTGACCATGCAGGGTAGGACACGCTGCAGAGGGTGTGAGGGGCAGAGCCCAGCCCTGCAGGAGCAGGAGAGAAGAGGCCAGTGGGTGCCCTTGGTGGCAGGGACAGACTGGGAAGGGGCCCAGGACACTGGTCTCTCCCATCGCCAGCTCCAGCACTGGACACTCAACCCAGCTGATGGGTGAGCTTTGCCCTCTGTCCATCTTCTCCCTCCTGCTGGACTCAGTTCCTGTGCCAGGTGAACAACAGCCCGGCCCGGCCTCTCTTCCTACCCAGAGCTTGTCAGAGCCCAGAGCAGGACTGTGTGCAGAGTTTTCATAGGACATTAGGAAATGGTTCTTCAGTGAGAGCATGGTCAGTCACTGGAAAAGGCTCCCCAGGGATGTTGTAAGGCACCAAGCCTGTCAGAGTTCACAGAGCATTTGGATCATGCTCTTTGTCCTCTTGGTCATAATGTTTGGATTTTGATAATCTTGCGAGGAAAAAGAAGTTGGACTTGATAATCCCTATAGATCCCTTCCCACTCAAGTTATTTGATGATTCTATCTTCAAGCCCAAGAATAGTCCAAGAAGAGTTTGTCTTAGCAGCTCAAAAAATATTTTGGAGGAAAGACATCAGGAAACAGAAGTCATGGAATAAATTTTTATTTTGTTTAAACACACAGAGAGCACAGCTCCTCATGTAAACAGCCAGTAAGTAAGAAGAGTGAAGAAGATGATGCTTAAAAAAAGGGTGACAAGATTATCACAAAGGAAAACTGAGTATCACAGACAAGAAATAGAGAAGCCAGTCTGGACCTGCCATGAATTGTATGATAACTGTCATGGAGAAGGTGATGAGCAGTTTAATGATTCAAAGAACCATCCAGTTATCAGTTTCCACATTGCATTCTTGATCTGCTGGTTCCTCAAGCTGTAGATGAGGGGGTTCAGTGCTGGAGGCACCACTGAGTACAGAACTGACACCACCAGGTCCAGGGATTGGGAGGAGATGGAGGGGGGCTTCAGGTGGGCAAACTCTGCAGTGCTTATAAACAGGGAGACCACTGCCAGGTGAGGGAGGCACGTGGAAAAAGCTTTGTGCCGTCCCTGCTCTGAGGGGATCCTCAGCACTGACCTGAAGATCTGCACATAGGACACCACAATGAAAACAAAACACCCAAATGCCACTACGATACTTACTACAGTGAGCCCAACCTCCTTGAGGTACGAGTGTGGGCAGGAGAGCTTGAATATCTGAGGGATTTCACAGAAGAACTGGTGCACAGCATTGCCCTGTCAGAGGGAAAGGGAGAATGTATTGGTTGTGTGCAGCAGAGCATTGAGAAACCCAGCACCCCAGGCAGCTGCTGCCATGTGGACACAAGCTCTGCTGCCCAGGAGGGTCTCATAGTGCAGGGGTTTGCAGATGGCAATGTAGCGGTCATAGGACATGACAGTCAGAATAAAATATTCTGCACCCAGCAAGAAAAACACAAAGAAGACCTGAGCTACACATCCCATGTAGGTGATGGCCCTGGTGTCCCAGAGGGAATTGGCCATGGATTTGGGGACAGTGGTGGAGATGGATCCCAGGTCAAGTAGGTCGAGGTAGAGGAGGAAGAAGTACAATGGGGTGTGGAGGTGGTGGTCACAGGCGATGGTGGTGATGATGAGGCCGTTGCCCAGGAGGGCAGCCAGGTAGATGCCCAGGAAGAGCCAGAAGTGCAAGAGCTGCAGCTCCCGTGTGTCTGCGAATGCCAGGAGGAGGAACTGGGTGATGGAGCTGCTGTTGGACATCTGCTGCCTCTGGATATGGGGCACTGAACAAAACAAAATTATAGTGAGGAGTTAGAGGAGATGTCTCTGAGCCAAATTTATGACATTTCACATTCCCTTTCCCTGCTGCTCACACCAAGTATCTTTTCTTCCAGCCCTTCCTTCAGCTCCATGCCTGGAGCTCTCCTTGGTGATGGCTGAATATGCAGGAGGAGCAGGAATTCTGCCCGATGACTACAAGGAGTCAGCCCTGCTCTGCATCAGGGGGTCATGGGGATGCTGTGGATAATGCTGTTGTTCTAATTTTCCAGTTAAAAATACTCCTGGTTCTCCTTAGCAGCATCTGCGCTCCCAGTTCTAAAACAGCCTTTTCCCATCTCAGCTGGAGATCTTCCTGGGATACAGAAACCCTCAGAATCTCTGCTGCACTCAGGGAGAACAGAGGGAGTCCTGCAAGGCAAAAGCATCACCTGTGGCTCAGTGCAGAGGGAGGGGATCTGCTCTCTCCCTTGCTCTTGTTCCCACCTTCCCAGGGCTTGCAATTTTCATAGATGGAGGGGAATCATACATCCATATTAGCCTGAAATGCCGCTGCTGAGAGCAGAGAAACCACCGCTAAGCACTCAGATTCTCCCCCTTTCCTAAGGTCTCAGCACCCACTTTCACCCCAGGACACACACAACTCATTTCACAAACCCAACAGTATTTTCTTTCCTGTAGCATCTCTGCACTTCTCCACAAGGCATTCAGGTAACACAAAGATGCAACAGGACACGTTTGCATCTTGGAGGGAATCTCACAACTTGAAAGGCCACCTCAAAGAAACCCAAGTTTCCTCATGGAGGCATTTGATGAAGGGAGATTCAACTCCTTCCCCAGACCCACTGACTGCATTGCCCACAGCCACAAAGCTCAGAGGAAAGCTGGGACACTGGTTCCCATGGACACAACTGCAGGAAAGGAGCCTCCAGCTCAGTGGGTGACTCTGTAGCTGAAACTCCCATCCCCAGAGGGCTTGGTAGCAGGAACGAGAGAACAGCAAGAACAGCGACAAAGGAAGAAAAAGGAAAAAAGAGAGTGAGAACCTAGTGGTGAGAGGCAAGGGCAGAGGCAGCTGGGCATGCAGGCAGAGTTCCCCTTCCCCAGCTGTGCTCACCCCCTCCCAGACACCAACCTTGCTGGGCAGTTGCTCTCAGCCCCTGGGCTCTGGAGAGGGCACTGGAGCTGTGGCTGCAGAGGAGGGGGCTCAGCCTTGGAGCCCAGAGCCCTGAGGGCAGAGGCTTTGCTGGGTGGGAGAGGAGGCAAAGTGGCTTGCTCAGAGGAAGGGGCTGCACTGGAGGGGATCACACAGAGCTTTCAGAATTCTCCCTGCCACAGCATCTCTATTAATTCTCCTCTCATTCCATGATCCTATCTCTTCAGCCTGGAAATTTTCCTCCTGGGGGGTGTTTCCCTGTCCCGTGCCTTTTCCCTCTGCTCACAGACCCCATCTGACCCTCTCTGCATCCCCTGCCCCTACACAAACCTGCCTGGTTGCCGGGTGAAGCTGGGCACAGGTTGTTGTTTATAACCAGAAAAGGACAGGAGAGACTGAGCCTGGTGTGTCACGCAGAGGTGATGCTGGTGCTGCCCATGGGCAGAGGAGGAGCTGGAAACTCTTTAGTAGGCTCCTACAGACCACTCAAGGATACAGCTCAGGAGTCCCAGTGATTTGTCTAAGCCTGAGAGCTTCTCGATCCATTGCTCCCCTGAAATTCCCCAAGTGCAGCTAACTGAAACCACAGACGCAGAGAAGTTCCTTATCTTTAACATAATCCTTGCCCTCATCTTCCCCTTGAAATGTCCGCTTAGAAATATCTAAAAGTGATTTAGAGATGTGTGCAGCCGTGAATCACACAAGACTCGCTAGAAAGCAGAAAGACCCCCTCCTGCATCTTCCCCCAGACAGCTTCTCCCTCTCCCACCACGGGGAGCTCCCCGAGCAGGCACTGACCCTGGTTTTTCTCTCTGCTGCAGAAATGGCAAGAGCCCTCCTGACAGATCCCACAGGCTGTGGCTGTGCAGGTTTTAGGAGATCCCTCCAGGAACAGCACCTGCACTTTCCTGCACCCAGAGACTCACCTGGAGAAGGGCTCTAAAGATTTGTGTCCAAATGAAGCCTCCTCTCTCCTCCCACTCCACCTTGCCTTTCCCCTCTCTCTGCTCCCTCCTCTCCCCTCACTGCCTGCAGGCAGTGCCCTCAGCCCTGCTGGGCTTTGCAGAGGAGCTGCTCCTGGACAGACCTGGCTCTTTTCAGAACTACCCTCTGTTATGAGCTCACTCTGTCCCTGGAGCCCAGCCCAGCTCAGCAGCAGAGGAGCAGCCCAAGGCAGCAGCTTCTCTGCCCCTCTGGGCTCCCTCAAGGTGTCCCTGGGGCTCCAGGGGAACCTGCTGAGCAACAGGCTGAAGCCAGCCCTGATGTTCCGTTGCTCAGCTGGGGGAGATACTGTCCTGCCCTGTCATTGCTCTAGTTAGAAAAATAGCTGGGCATGACAATCAATTATTGTTGCCCCATCATTTAACAGGGCCCCAGGAAGGTGACAGGGAATGATTTCATGATTTCATTTCTCCAAGCTGTTCCATAGAGAGAGTTTAGGCTTTTATTGCCTGATGTTTAGACCTGGGGCTGCAAAGACACTCAGCTCTCTTCCATCCCAGCAGTGTCTCTGCTTTAAGCAAAGACTTTGCACACACAGGGTGTGCGACGCTTGGTTTCCTGATGAGCTTGGCTGGTGCCACAGCTGCAGGGCTTCAGCCCCAGTGGGCAGCAATGCCCTCAGCCAGGGGCACAGGCAGCAGGAGTCTGAGCTGTTTATTTGGGAGACAGAGCTGTGATGTGGTCACAGAGATTAGGAGAGATGGGCTTCAAGGACAGCATCCTCCAAGCTCAGCAAGGGTCCATACTGTGAATCAGTCTCCATTTGAAAGACCCTTCAAGGGCCCCATCATCAGAATTTGCTGATCCAGGAACAGTAAAAGAAAAACAAAGAAAGAAACACAGAGCCTGTGTAGGCAATGCTGAATTTAGGAAGAGCAGGAGTAGACACATCTGAGATTCCCTGTGTCCTCTTTGTCTTTGGCTTCCCCAGCAATTTCTGCAAGGCATCTGTGACTCAGGGCAGGACATTATCTGCTCAGAATCCATTTCTGGATGTCTGAAGGAGAAGGGGACTTGATTTCCCTTGGGCAGATTGTGTCTCACCATCCTTCTATGAACCAAATCTTGTATGAGCTGAGCCATCTATGATGTTCCTACTCTAATGACTCTTCTATGATCTGATGCTTATATGACCCTTCTAGGACTCTTTTATGACTCTAGTCTTCTACATCCCAATATTTCTATGTCCCTTTTCTGACCTGACAGTACTGTGACCAACACTTCTATGACCCGATATTGCAGTGACACAGCTCCTCTAGGAGACTTCAGTAACCAAATAATTCTGTAACTTGTCTTAAGGGACTCAAGACTTTTATGACCAAACTCTTCACTGACCCTTCTCTGACTTTCTATTTATGACCCAACTCTTCTATGATCCAACACTTCCATGATCTGAGTCTTCTGAGACCTTCTTATGACCCAGTCCTTCCTTTTCCTGACTAAACTCTCATGCTTCCATCACTCGTCTCTTCCATGACTCAAATATCTTTGACCCTTTTATGACCCAAATCTTTTACGGCCTGAGACTTCTATGGCCCAACACTTCTATGGCCCGACACCTCTTTCAACTTTGTATGATTAAATTCTTCTGCTACTCCTCTGTTATCTGACTCATCTCTAACCCAAATTTTCTTTGACTTGCCTCTTAAATGATCAGACCCTTCTGTGACTCGAGTATTCCATGACCTTCTTTGGCTGGAATATTCTCTGACTCTTCTATGACGTGACATTCTATGGCTCAATTCTTCTTTGACTCTTCTGTGACACAAATCATCTATGTCCTGATGCTTCTATGACCCAACTCTTACAAAGCGTGAACCTTCTGTGACCCAACTCTTGTATGAACTAACTCTACTATGTACTGGCCCTTGTATGATGAAATTCCTGTTATGACCTGACACACATAGGAGCTGCCAGGTGCCTCTTTTATGACTTAAGTCTTCTATGACCCAACAATTCTGTGACCCTTCGATGACCTAGTGCTTCTATGAGCTGACACTTCAATGACACACCCTTTCTATGACTCTGCTCTTCTATGAACATTCTATGATGCATCTCTTCTTCTATTAACCAAGTCTTCTACCACACCACTCATCTGGGACTCCTCTATGACGTGAACTTATAAAACCCGAGAGGCTCCTATGACCCAATTCTTTTATGATACCTCTATGACTTTCTTTGACCTGACTCTTCTATGACCTTAATAACCTCTGATCCAACCAGTTTATGATCTGACACTTCTATGAACTCACTCTTGGATGACCCTTCGCTTAAGAAATTCTTCTATTAACCAAATAAACTCTCACATTTCTGTGACTTGAGACTTCTGTTACCCGAATATTCTGTGACCTAAGTCTTCTATGAACCTTCTAGAACTGAACTCTTCTATTATTCCTCGAAGACCTGATTCATCTATAACACAAATATTCTCTTACCCATCTCTTATATAACTAGACCCTTCAATAACTCGAGCACTCCATGACACAACACTTCATTCTATATCCTGACTGTTGTCTGACTGTGCTATGATGCTTTATTCAATAACCTGACTCTTCCATGAACCTTCTGTTACCAGATTCTTCCATGACCTGACAGTTCTAACATTCTTCTGTGAACAAACCCTTCTCTGAACCAGTCCTATTGTGAGCCTTCTATGACCAAACCTTTCTAAAGTCTAAATAAACTCGAACTTCTATGACTCGACTATTCCGTGGCCTGAATATTCTATGACCCTTTTATGACCGGAGGTATCTATGACCCAGTTCTCCCATGAGAATTCTATGACCCAACCCTTTTATAAACCGTCTATGACTGCACTTCGCTGTTACTCCTCTATTACTCAACTCTTCCATCACCTGACACTTCTCACACACAAGATTTCTCTCACTCGTCCATGACCGAACACTTTTCTGACCCTGCCCATCTATGACCAAACTCTTCTACAAGTCCATGGAACTGTGGGAGAGCCTTGGAATCTCCCATAACTACACAGCCCTCTATTTGGAATTACATGGAATAACTGCTCCCACTTTGATTCAGCACTGTGGGAATGTTCTTGACCCCAGTGTCATTGTAGCCAAAGCCAGATCTACCTTCCCTGGGCCTGGGGATCAGGGCTCGGTCTTTCTGCTTCATCAAGCAAACCAAACCTTTTTTCTCAGCATCACAGCTGCCTGCACAGCACCTTTGCCTGCCTGCAATTATGGCTTTCAACTTTCAGCTCTAATGAGTCCCTGGGGAGACTTTGTTACTAACGATCCTCACTGAGAACAATTAATACTTCAAATTACTCTAAAAATCATCGAATCATAGAATCACCAGGTTGGAAGAGACCCACCAGATCATCAAGTCCAACCATTCCCACCGGCCTCTAAACCATGCCCCTCAGTACCTCATCCACCCGCACCTTAAACTCCTGCAGGGAAGGTGAGTCAACCACCTCCCTGGGCAGATCATTCCATTGCATAATGACCCTTTCAGTGAAGAATTTTTTCCTATGTCAAGCCTGAGCCTCCCCTGGTGGAGCTTGAGGCCATTCCCTCTCGTCCTGTCCCTTGTCACTTGGGAGAAGAGCCCAGCTCCCTGCTCTCCACAACCTCCCCTCAGGTAGTTGTAGAGAGCAATGAGGTCTCCCCTCAGCCTCCTCTTCTCCAGGCTGAACACCCCCAGCCAGCTCTCTCAGCCGCTCCTCATAAGGCCTGTTTTGCAGCCCCATCACCAGCTTTGTTGCTCTTCTCTGGGCTCCAGAGCCTCAACATGCTCCTTGTGGTGAGGGGCCCAGAACTGAACACAGGATTCAAGGAGCGGTCTCACCAGTGCTGAGTGCAGAGGGAGAAGAACCTCCCTGGCCCTGCTGGTCATGCCATTTCTGATCCAAGCCAAGATGCCACCGGCCTTCTTGGCCACCTGGGCCACTGCTGGCTCATGTTCAGTCGCTGTCAACCAACACCCCCAGGTCGTTCTCCTCCAGGCAGCTTTTCAGCCAGTCTTCTCCCAGTCTCAGGGTTGTTGTGACCCAAGTGCAGGACCTGGCATTTGGCCTTTTTAAACCTCACACCATTGCTCTCTGCCCAGTGGTCCCTGCCCTGTGGTCCAGTCTTTTCAGATCCCTTTGGAGCCTCCCGATCCTCCAGCAGATCCACATTTCCACCCAGCTTAGTGTCATCCGCAAACTTGCTAAGGGTGCACTCGATGCCTTCATCCAGGTCATTGATAAAGACATTGAACGGGGCTGGACCCAGGACTGAGCCCTGGGGAACCCCACTTGTCACTGGCCTCCAGCTGGATTTAACTCCATTTCCCACCACTCTCTGGGCCCGGCCATCCAGCCAGTTCTCCACCCAGGAGAGTGTGCGCCTGTCCAGGCCAGAGGTGACAGTTTCCACAGCAGAATGCTATGAGAAACTGTATCAAAGGCTTTACTTAAGTCCAAGAAGACCACATCTACAGCCTTTCCCTCACCCAAGAGTCTAGTCACTTGGTCATAGAAGGAGACCAGGTTAGTTTGGCAAGACCTGCCCTTTGTGAACCCATGCTGACTGGGCCTGATCACCCCGTTCTCTTGTACCTGCTTCATGACAGCACTCAAGATCACCTGTTCCATGACTTTCCCTGGTACTGAGGTCAGACTGACAGGCCTGGATTTCCCCGGATCCTCCTTGTGCCCCTTCTTATAGATGGGCATGACATCAGCCAGCCTCCAGTCCAGTGGTACCTCCCCAGTCATCCAGGACCGCTGGAAGATGATGGAAAGGGGTTTGGCCAGCACATCCGCCAGATGGCACTGAATACAGAAGAACAGGAAAGAAAAATCTTTTAACAGAATCACAGAAACACTAGATTGTAAATGACCCACAGGATCCTCAAGTCCAACCATTCCTATCAATGACTAAACCGTGCCCCTCAGCACCTCATCCACCCATCCTTAAAGCACCTCCAGGGAAGGTGACTCAACCACCTGTTTCACTGCCCAGTGACCCTTGCCATGAAAATTTCTTTCCTGATGTCCAGCCTGAACCTCCCCTGGTGGAGCTTAAGGCCATTCCCTCCTGTCCTGTCCCCTGTCACTTGGCAGCAGAGGCCAGCACCCTCCTCTCCACAACCTCCTTTCAGGTAATTGTAGAGAGCAATGAGGTCCCTCCTCAGCCCCCTCTTCTCCAGGCTAAAAAACCCCAGCTCCCTCAGCCGCTCCTCCTAAGACTTGTTCTCCAGCCACTTCAACAGCTTCATCACTCTTCTCTGGACTCACTCCAGAGCCTCAACATCTTTCTTATTTTGAGGGGCCCAGAAATGAACACCGGATTCGCGGAGCAGTATCACCACTACCAAGTACAGAGGGAGAAGAACCTCCCTGGACCTGCTGGTCTCACCGTTTCTGATACAAGCCAAGGTGCCATTGGCTTTTTGCAACCCATTGCCTCCTCGCTGAGTCAGCTCGTGCTCGAGAGGGCAGAGGCACTCACAGGTTTTAGCTGCTTTATCCAGCGCTCCTATATTTTTCTGAAATACTTAATTTTGGGTTTTTTCCCCAAAATGTACCCCAATTCACTTCTGCAGTGAGAGAGGGAAGAAGTTTCCAGTGGGAAGAGATTTCTCAGCCTTGGAAATGAACTTTCTACTCAGCAGGAGGAACACTCCTCTGCATTGAGCTCTGCCTTCTCCCATCTCTGCAACCCAACCGACTCGTCATACAATGTGCCAGCCCTGCGCCTGCTCTTGCAGAGCGATCACTGCTGCTGCCCCAGACAAACTCACACTCTGTAAAGCAAAACCCACAATTGGCTGCACAGCAAAACTCGGCTGCTGTCACATCTGCTCACGTGCCACACACACACTGGTGCATTCCTGAGAACAATGAGGGACAGGGGCGCCATTCAAAGAGTGCACGGCCAAACAAATCCCACTGCCTTGTCTGCAGCTTGTGTCCTACAACTGATGAAATCATGCCACATTCCAAGAAGGGATCTAGAACTGTCATGGCTAGAAATTCAGAAATAGCCAGGCCATTGTCCAAGCTCCAGCAATGCTTCTTTTCTGGCTGGGCAGCATCCCTGCCCCCGAAATGTCCATCACTCACACCAATTCAATTCTGCTGGAACAACTGGGCTCGTCTGCAACGCAAAATCAATGCGACTAATGAAGACCCATGAACAGCTTCTGCAGTGCTGCTGCTTTGTGTCCTGCAGATGAGGAATACTGCAGCATGACACTGAGGCTGAGAAGGTGCTCCCCTTCTCTCTTCCCAGTTTGGGAACTGCTTGTTACAGGGCAGGGTCAGAACAGACACTCATTGTAAAATGAAACACATAAATTTAATCATAAAAAAAGGTTTGTGCACATTGCAGTAGTTCTCAGTGACAGAGCACAATATCAGATCTAAAAATACGAAGCAAAACCTCTTTTTTTAGCCTTTAATGAGAATATTATCTATGTACCTTAATCAGTTTGGCCAAAGCCATCGGTGAAGAGGATTCATCAACCTGTGGGGAGAAAATCAAACATAGAGTCAAGTTTTACTACCAAACGCAGCCACAGAGAACCTCTGCTCTGCTCTGGAAGCCTGCACTGTATCCTCTGCGTGGGACTGGAAGAGGCATTTCCAGCCTGGTGTCAGTTGTATTTGCTCACAACAAAGCCCAAACCTCTGGCCGCATAAGAGTGCTGCGAGGTTAATAAGAAGAGGCTGAAATAAGCACACCAGCTTCAGATCAGCTCGTTGCTCCACAACAGCTCAGAGAGGGACGCCTGTCAAATGCTCACAGCAGCGCTGGAGTCAAAGGGGAGAGGGAGCCACCAAATTTCAGCTAAAAAGTATTTTTAAAAATAGTTCTGTTTATTTGTTTACGGACATGGGATCAGTGTTTCAACACACGCTGGTGAACTAAGACGAAAAAGCACCAATGCAGCAAGAATTGCTTCTCTGTGGGGTTTGTTATCCTCTTCAAAACCATCATGCAAAAGTAGTCTTGGAAACCAAAAGCTGAGTGATACAGTGTGCAAATGGCAAAAGACCACTCCAAACCATCCGAGTGGCCAGGAAAAAAAGAACAGCAGAAGCTGGACAGACAGACAGATGCAGACAGACAGACGCAGAGCATGGCACTGGCTTCAGCTGCGCAAACCTTGAACCTGCAAGACCTAAACACAGTCGTACATTCCCCATGTGACACAGAGCCATATAGGAAATATTTCTGGGTGAAATACAATGCATTGCCAGCCACAAATACCACTATTCACATGAGAACAGTGCAAATGATGGCATTTCTCCATTTCTACGGTGCTGAATCCAATCTATACTATTTACAATATATTCTGTGTTTTACTGGAAAATATAATAAGATCATGCTTGGAGAATTCCTACAAGGCTTCATTATTTAGAAATCAATGCGGAGAAAAGCATGAGGCTGTGTTTTTACATACTGATTTTGGTGTTCCACGTACTGGCTCCGTTTCACTTCTAGAAAGAAGAAAGAAAGAAAGGAGATCAGATCTTAAAATAAAGTGCCCACTCGTACCCAACATAAAGCAGTGAATACCCATTATGAAACCTGAGCATCAAACATTATGTTCTGATGATCCAGTGATTGTGGAAATTCATTCACAGGCAGAAACTGTTCTCTCTTGGTGCATTCATTGCAACTAAAAAACTAAACAAACCCAAGTGCCATTTCTGGTTTTTCACTAATGGCTCTGACACTGACAGACTCAGAAGACAACAGTGCAAGAGGAAGCCCTCCAGTGTTTTCTCTCTGCTACATTAATATGGAAACCATGAAGTCTGTACGACAGCTTGTGTTCTCAAATCATCAGTCATTACAAAGAGGCACCAGGCAGAGCCCTTTTGTTTCTAAGAAAGAGCAGCGGTGGTCTGGACACTTCCAGGTGCAGGTTTGCTATGTGAACAAAGCCACCTTTGATGCCAGCAGCGCCTCTTCTAGCATTTTAGGGCAGCACTGCAGGACCTGGAGAGAGACCATCCAACCAAATATCTCCCGGCTGTGTAGGAAAGGGGAGATGTGTCAGAAGGCTGGGAAACAGGACCATCCAAACCCTGCTGGTGTCGCTGAGGTAGAACCGGCCTCTGTGAATGCATCACTGACAGCAATAATCTGGTACTCAGTACTGAATATCTGTAACTGCAATCAATAACACAATTCTCTATCCTCAGTAAATCTCAGGAATAAAGAATTAAAACGTAGAGCACAAATGTCAGCTTGGGGTAGAAAAATTCCAAGGAAGATAACCAGGAGAATTTGTCAGGGTGCTAAACTGCTCAGTGAATTTCAAGGTCGGACAGAATTCCCTATTCCTCCATCGTACTGGCACAAAAGGCAAAAGACTTAAGGACGCTGTTTCTTTTGTCTAAATCATATTGTGTTTAGAGAACCCACTGGAATGCCTTCGGAATGAAACTTTGTCTTTGTGCTGTTTGCCAGCTGGCAGCCCTTGTTCTTTCCTCTACTCCCCTGCTTTGGGGTGTAGGAATATCTGCCGTAACCTACCCCCTCCTCCAAGAGAAGAAATAGCCAAACACAACAATCAGACTCTTCTGAGATGGGAACAAATAGCAAGGAGACACTCAAATGCCCTCCTGTCTGTACCATAAAAGCAATAAAACCAAGACACATAATAAGGAACCTCTCCAGGCAGAGCAAACAGGATCTACCAATTAGGTCTCAGAACAACCAGTTCCAAGATCCAACCCAACACACCCAGCAAAAAGTCGCCATTGATGGAGTTGGCACCCCATGCCCCAGCAGGACTGAAAATGTAAGTCTGCTTTGGGAGAGATCCATTAAAATCTACCACATAACAGCAACAATTAACCGCAGCTTTAACAAGAAAGACACAGTGTGAGTGCCTCTGGAAACTCATCTCCACACAGAAAGGTAACAAGAACACCCCTCACAAAGAACCCAAAGCTGTAGGGAAACTCACGGAACAGAGGCAGGCTTGCTGGCAGCTTTAACTCCTCCAGCAGGGATTCTTCTAACAATGACCGATGAGTTCCTGGGAACAGGGGTGTTCTCATCTGTGTATTCTGAAAGCAACATAAATACAGAGAAAAAAATCAGTCAGGTGGTATGAATGTCTGTTATTGTGCAATTCCAGAGCACGGCAGAGAACCCCTTTACTGACAGAGAAGCACAATTTGATGCCACCTCAGCTGAGTTCTATGAGCTTCAGGCAATCAACTGTCCCAGTTAAACACCATGAGTTCTTCCCATTCACATTTTGCAGAGCAGAGAGAATCAAACACAATCACTGATGTCGAGAGCCTCTAAAAGCCTTTAGGGAACGGTGTGGGCCTGAAGCTCTGCAGGATTTGCCTTGGCTTACACCACCTTCATCTCAGCACGAGGAAAGCCTTTTGACAGTATTTACACAGAGCCCAAAGGAAACAACAGCCTGAGACTCTTGGACTTGAAACTGCTTTGGCTTGAAATGCAAAGCACACGCAGAAGAATGGTTTTTATGCTGCAATCACACGGGCTGGATGTGATGGACTATTTGAAAGCACCGTCAGCAGCCGTTCCCTGGGATCTGCCCCACAGTTTGGAATACTGAAAGCTCTGACCTTTGAACACTGAATCAGAAGGAGGGGCTGAAAACTGAAAGCACCGTCTCTTCAACCAAGCTGTCGGGGTGCTCTTGCTCAGAGATCATACACATAACAGGAACATTTCACAATTTGTACCCTATTTTTCAGTACATTGTTCTTACAAGCAGGAACCTCTCTCAGATCAACACACCCTGCACAGAAGACACCAGGTCAGCACTGAAATACACATTTCACTGTCATTTCCATATGACAGAGTGCTTCTTCAGAAAACTGAGAAATCATTGAGATGAAACCATTTCCTCCTCTTCCCCCTAAGGAATCGCACAGCAGCTGCCTATGCACTATAGAGAAGTTCCAAACTCTAGGAGAAAGGATGGTGACTGATGGGAAAAGGAGCAGGTGAGAGGACTCCCAACAATCAGAACAAGTTGGCCTCCTTCGCCCAAAATCCATTTGGTTTCCTAGGTCATCGCAACATCTAATAAGGTCTCCTGCAAAGAGAATGTTCTAAAGAACCAACACTTTACATCCACATGTAAGAATTCCAAATATCCCATGGACGTAGAAATTCCTGGTCTAGTTTTTTCCTTTATCTTTAGAGCCAAAACCTTTTTTGAGCAATCCCTGTCGTCCAGCATCCACATCTTTTCCTATGCCTGCCCTGTGTATAATGGAAAGATCTGGAGATCAGAAGAGCAACCAGGAAAGAACAGCTCTGCGAGGACACAGCACAAGTCACAGCTCCTGGTCATGGCCGAATCCCATCACCGCTTCCCACTGCACTTAATCCCCAGCACCACTTGCCCTCCCTCCCCAGGCTGACTCACACTGTCTGGGGACGACCCACAAAGAGCAGAGAGCGGCTCCCACAGCTGTGGCTGCTGCGAGGCATCTGCAGTGCTGCCAGCCGGGGGTCCCTGAACCCTGCACCCACCGCCCAACGCAGGGTCAGGGCCAGACAGTGCCTGTTCTGTTCCTCTAACCCAGCGGACTTGGAGCTGTGGGGCTCTGCTCCTCTCTCTGCCACTGGGAGCTGCCTGCACCTTTCTCAGTGCAAGAAAACCAAAGCATTTTGGTTGTGATTTGGCTGTTGCAGTGCCCAGTGCCAGCTCCACTGGAACGGAAAGTCTGTCTACATGAAGGGTAGGTCAGGTCTGCTTCTGTACAGTCATTGCTCAGTTTTTAACCTCCATGGAAGGGCCTCCAGTACGTCACAGTGTTGTCAGCTCCTCTTTCCATGCCTCTGGATAAATTCTGCTGGGAAACCTCACGAGCCCAGAGGCTTCCCCTTCTGGTTTAACTCTGCCAGCCTTGCCTGGTGCTCCTTCTCCTTGATCATATTTATTTCCTGAGTGCTGCATTGATGACTGCAGGGTTTGTACGGAGGCATCCTGGCCTGGCAGCTGAAGCTCCATTCCCATTTAGCTGCCTGCTCGTTTGCTCTGTGATCTGTAAGGATGGCCTACAATCCAGCCTCGACTGCTACTGCTTCTGACATTTAACAGAGCAACCTTTCCAGGGGGGAGGCGGAGGAGGCAGGGAGCAGCAGTGCGGTGGGGTCTATCCACACAGAGCATGGGGGCTCTTGTCACTTAGGAGTTGTCCTCATCTCTTTTCTCTTGGAGACATGAAGCAGATGGTCCCCAGAACAGACCTTCCTGGGTACAGGAAGCCGGGAACATCCAGAGAACTCACAGAAAGAAGGGGAATTTGGTTCCGGTATCAGGCTGAGGTGAAGTGAAAGTGATGAGTATCCTGGTGACCCGTGTATAGGGATCTCTGGAGCTCGTTGTGTGTTCTGCTGGGAGAGCAGATAGGAATTACTAGAAGGGATGGAAAACCAGCCTGTTCATGCAAACAGAAATACCTGAAGGCATTTATCAACTTCAACCTTCCTGTAGCCTCCCACATGATTGTTCGACCACAGTTTCTGTTTCTCCTTCAAGGAATCAGCCCAGGATCTGCAAAATGCATTTCTGCTTCCACGATGTGGTGCTCGATGCTGTACCTGCAGCAGTGGGACTTCTTGGCTGCTGCTGGATCTATTCCCATAGAAAGAAGCAGACAAACAGTCATAAAAGAAGAGCAACGGGCCCTAAAGAACAGAACCAGGAAGAAGTGAATAAGAAGGATTCACCACCTGAACTAGCATCAGGCGTTCCTCTGAGCCTGATGCTCTCCTCAAAAGAGAAATGCCCAGAGAACGAAAATCCATCCTCCCACGGGAAGAGGGAGAAGGAACAACTCCACCTCCATTGGGAGCGATTCCCTGAAACGCACCAGGAGCCTGACCACATTCAGGTAAATGCTGCTCAGGTCGGTGCCCTGCAGGGAACTCCTGGGCACGCCCGGGCCAGCTGCATGCCAGCAGCAATCGACTAAGGCCAAGGGCAAGGTCCTACACCTGGGTCGGGGCAATCCCTGATTTCACTACAGGATGGGACATGATGTGATTGAGAGCAGCCCCGAGGAGAAGGACTTGGGGGTGCAGGCTGATGAGAAGCTCAACATGAGCTGAAAATGTGTGCTCGCAGCCCAGAAAACCAACCGTGTCCTGGCCTGCATCAAAAGAAGTGTGGGGAAGTGAGGTGATTCTGCCCCTACCCATCGCACAGGGGCTGGAACTAGATGGTATTTAAGGTCCCTTCCAACCCAAAATATTCGATGAATCTGTGGTTCCATGATTCCTTGGCCTTCTGCCTCTAGCCCAGTGCACGAACGATGCAGGGCGAGCCATGGCCTTGAGATCTAAGAGAATATTTCCCCTTAGCTTGTAGGAGCAGAAGCAAATGGAACTTCACAGGATGACCAGGGCGATTTCACAAAGGAGGTTCCTCAGGAGCTTTGGGCCCAAGTGGCTGCAGGTGAAGAAGACACCTATGGCAGCACCTACTGTCAAATGCATGTGGTGTTGAAGATGCAGCTCATGGAGATGAAAACTGCCAACACCTACCTGGCTGAAGGAAATGCTCATCTCCGTAGCCAGATGGATTTGACAGATGAAGTTTGAGCTGAAAACGCTGACCTGAAAAGGAAACTCGTGCAGGTGGCAGAGGTGCTGGAAGAGGCAGAGCAGGACTTGAAAGAAAGGAAGCAACAACTGGAGAAATAGCATGAGGAGAAGAAGTTATCCCTCCAGAGGAAATAGGAAGGCGAGTGTTTACAGAGGGCTCAGACAGAAGAATGCAGGGAAGAGAAAGGAATCCTGCCAGTGGTTCAAGCACAGCTGAGTGAACTGAATGATTGCTTTCTGAAGCCTAATGAGCAATGGCAGCATCTCTTTCAGGAACTGGAACAGCTGGAAAATAGTAGGTTTTAGACAAAAGCATCATAAAAGCCCAACCCCTCAAATACTCCGTATGGTGATTAAGAAAGATACATCACAAACTGCTTTCTTATCATCAACCGCATCTGCAGTCACTGGGAAGGGGGCATTATCTTTACACAGCGAGCATTTGGAGAGGCAATTGGGAAGCCCACACAGTATGGCAACTTGTGGATGAGGTCTCCTAGACATTGCTGCAAGGGACCTAGATTTCTATTATTGAATTAACAAATTACATCATTCCAAAATGCCAAGCCTGGCCCCAGCTGCCTGGCAGGAGCTCCTAGAAGGCTGCCCATCACAAACAACTCCTTCTTCAGCTGGTGAGTTTGTCACACAATGCCTTCCACCACCACCCCAGGCAAGCCTATCATATTCTCCTTGCTCAGGATCAGAGGGGACACAACCTGGAGAGAGGACTCAGCCTGGTGGTGGGAGACAGTGGGTCCTGCCCATCCTGAGGTGCACAGAGAACACAGGAGGCTGAGAACAGCCGGGTCTTTCTTTGCTACAGATCTTCTGCACGGTATTATAAGGCCATGGGGGAAAAAAAATGTTTATAATAAACATCCCGCCACCACCTTGCCCTCTGGAGAGGCCTCTGCACGGAACAAGCCCACATTCAGAATAAGCTGAAGAATACTATACAGGAGCATTTACACCTTTGATAAACAGACACATGGACCCAGTTGCATACCATCATGTGCGCAGGACCAAGACTTGTTCTTGAGGAGACAATAGACACGCTGGCACAGCCTCTCCTGCTTCTTGCCGAGGGGATCACGCTGCTAGGACATGCGGGGGGCAATGCCACATGGTGCTGCCAGAGCAGGGCTATCATCGAGGCTCTGGCACCCACAGCTGGGCAAGGACACATCTGTGCCCCATGGGGCAGCATTGCACACCACAACAGTGACGCCTCCCTGCCCCTCAGCCCTGCCTGAGACCCATGGAGCCATCCCTGGGGACAATGAGGGCTTGGGTTCACTCTCCATCCAGGGGAAACTGTAGAGTTGGCTCTTTCCTTACAGATAGGGCCTCAGGCAAGCACATTTGTGCCCCTGGAAAAGCCTGTTCCCCCCAGTCCTTGCAGGATGCGGTGAGAAGCACAGACCTCTCAAGCACCACAGGTCGGTCCCTTCTGTGCCCGTGCCCTAGAACCTGCTCACCTGGGCTCAGGGATGGCTCCCCACTCAGCCCAGCTCTTCCTCCACCGTCCTGGATCCCCAAAGCACAGTGACAGCTTGAAACCCTCTCCGAAAAACATGGTGACAGCTTGAGACCCTCTCCACAAAGCACAGTGACAGACTGAGACCCACTTCCCAAAGAACAGTGACAAATTGAGATCTTCTCCCCAAAACACAATGACAGATTGAGACCATCTCCCCAAAGCACTGTGACAGATTGAGACATTTTCCCCAAAGCACAGTGACAGATTGGGACCCACTCCGCAAAGCACAGTAACAGATTGAGACCCTCTCCCAAAAGCACATTGACAGACTAAGACCCACTCACCAAAGCATATTGACAGATTGAGACCCAGTCCCCAAAGCACAGTGACAGATTGGGACCCTCTCCGCAAAGCACAGTAACAGATTGAGACCCTCTCCCAAAAGCAAATTGACAGACTAAGACCCACTCCCCAAAGCATATTGACAGATTGAGACCCAGTCCCCAAAGCACAGTGACAGATTGAGACACTCTCCCAAAGCACAGTGCCAGATTTAGACACTCTCCCCAAAGCACAAGGACAGCTTGGGACCCTATCCCCAAAGCACAGAAACAGATTGAGACCCTCTCCCCAAAGCACCGTGACAGATTGAGACCTTCTAACCAAAGCACAGTGACAGATTGAGACCCTCTCCACAAAGCACAGTGACAGCTTGAGACCCTCTCCCCAAAGCACAGTGACAGATTGAGACTCTCTACAAAACGCACAGTGACAGAGACCCTGTCCCCAAAGCACAGTGACAGGTTGAGACCCTCTCCCCATAGCACAGTGACAGATTGAGACTCCGTCCCCAGAACACATTGACAGATTGACACCCCCTCTGCAAAGCACAGTGAAAGATTGGGACCCTCTCTGCAAAGCACAGTGACAGATTGAGATCTTCTCCCAAAAGCACAGTGACAGATTGAGACCCTCTCCCCAAAGCACAGTGACTGCTTCAGACCCTCTACACAAAGAACAGTGACAGATTGAGACCTTCTCCGCAAAGCACAGTAACAGATTGAGACCCTCTGCAAAAAGCACAGTGACAGACTCAGACCCTCTCCCTAAAGCACAGTGACAGATTGAGACACTCTCCCCAAAGCACAGTGACAGATTGAGACACTCTCCCCAAAGCACATTGACAGATTGAGACCCTCTCCCCAAAGCACATTGACAGATTGAGACCCTCTCCGCAAAGCACAGCGACAGATTGAGACCCTGTCCCCAAAGCACAGTGACAGATTGAGACCCTGTCCCCAAAGCACAGTGACAGATTGAGACCCTCTCCCACAAGTACAGTGACAGACAGGGACCCTCTCCATAAAACACAGTGACAGATTGAGACCCACTCCCCAAAGCACAATGACAGATTGGGACACTCTCCCGAAAGCACAGTGACAGATTGAGACCCTCTCCGCAAAGCACAATGACAGATTGAGACCCTCTCCCCAAAGCATAGTGACAGATTGAGACCCTCTCCCCAAATCACAGTGACAGATTGTGACCCTCTCACCAAAGGACAGTGATTGAGACAATCTCACCAAAGCACAGTGACACCTTGAGACCCACACCCCAAAGATAAGTGACAGAATGAGATCTTCTCCCCAAACCACAGTAACAGATTGAGACCCTCTCCCCAAATCACAGTGACAGATTGTGACCCTCTCACCAAAGGACAGTGACAGATTAAGACCCTCTCCCCAAAGCACAGTGACAGATTGAGACCCTCTCCCCAAAGCACAGTGACAGATTGAGACGCTCTCCCCAAATGCACAGTGACAGATTGAGACCTTCTCCCCAAAGCACAGCGACAGATTGAGACCCTCTCCCTAAAGCACAGTGACAGATTGAGACCCTCTCCCCAAAGCACAGTGACAGTTTGTAACCCTCTCCCCAATGTACAGTGACAGATTGAGACCCTGTCCCCAAAGCACAGTGACAGATTTAGACCCTCTCCCCAAAGCACAGTGACAAATTGAGACCCTCTCTCCAAAACACTGTGACAGATTGAGACCCTCTCCCTAAAGCACAGTGACAGTTTGAAACCCTCTCCCTAAAGCACAGTGACAGACTGAGACCCTCTCCCCAAAGCACAGTGACAGATTGAGACACTCTCCCCAAACCACAGTGACAGATTGAGACACTCTCCCCAAACCACAGTGACAGATTGAGACCCTTTCCCTTAAGCTCAATGACAGATTGAGACCCTCTCCCAAAAGCACAGTGACAGATTAAGACCCCCTCCCCAAAGCACAGTGACAGCTTGAGACCCTTTTCTCAAAGCACAGTGAGAGATCGGGACCCTCTCCCCAAAGCACAGTGACAGCTTGAGGCCCTCTCCCCAAAGAAGAGTGACAGATTGAGACCCTCTCCCCATATCATAGTGAGAGATTGAGACCCTCTCCCCATATCATAGTGAGAGATTCAGACCCTCTCTGCTAAGCACAGTGACAGATTAAGCTCCTCTCCGCAAAGCACAGTGACAGATTGAGACCTTCTCCCCAAAGCACAGTGACAGATTGAGAACCTCTCCCCAAAGCACTGTGACAGATTGAGACCCTCTCCCTAAAGCACAGTGACAGTTTGAAACCCTCTCCCCAAAGCACAGTGACAGACTGAGACCCTCTCTCCAAAGCACAGTGACAGATTGTGACCCTCTCCCCAAAGCACAGTGACAGATTGAGACACTCTCCCCAATGTACAGTGACAGATTGAGACCCTGTCCCCAAAGCACAGTGACAGATTTAGACCCTCTCCCCAAAGCACAGTGACAGATTGCGACCCTCTCCCTAAAGCACAGTGACAGTTTGAAACACTCTCCCCAAAGCACAGTGACGGATTGTGACCCTCTCCCCAAAGCACAGTGACAGACTGAGACCCTCTCCCCAAAGCACAGTGACAGACTGAGACACTCTCCCCAAACCACAGTGACAGATTGAGACCCTCTCCCTGAAGCTCAATGAGAGATTGAGACCCTCTCCCAAAGCACAGTGACAGATTAAGGCCCCCTCCCCAAAGCACAGTTACAGCTTGAAACCCTTTTCTCAAAGCACAGTGTGAGATCGGGACCCTCTCCCCAAAGCACAGTGACAGCTTGAGGCCCTCTCCCCAAAGAAGAGTGACAGATTGAGACCCTCTCCCCATATCATAGTGAGAGATTCAGACCCTCTCTGCTAAGCACAGTGACAGATTAAGCTCCTCTCCGCAAAGCACAGTGACAGATTGAGAACTTCTCCCCAAAGCACAGTGACGGAATGAGACCCTCTCCCCAAAGCACAGTGAAATCTTCAGATACTCACCCCAAAGACTGCTCAGAGCTGGTTCCCTTCCTCAGGTCATGTCGGGAGCTGGTTCCCTCCATCCAGGCCTGTTGGGAGCTGGTTCCCTCTCTCAAGGCCTGTTGGGAGCTGGTTCCTCCCTTAAGGCCCGTTGGGAGCTGGTTCCCTCCTTCATGGCTTGTTGGGAGCTGGTTCCCTCCCTCGAGGCCTGTTGGGAGCTGGTTCCCTCCCTCGAGGCCTGTTGGGAGCTGGTTCCCTCCCTCGAGGCCTGTTGGGAGCTGGTTCCCTCCCTCGAGGCCTGTTGGGAGCTGGTTCCCTCCCTCAGCGCCTGTTGGGAGCTGGTTCCCTCCCTCGAGGCCTGTTGGGAGCTGGTTCCCTCCCTCGAGGCCTGTTGGGAGCTGGTTCCCTCCCTCGAGGCCTGTTGGGAGCTTGTTCCCTCCCTCAAGGCCTGTTGGGATCTGTTTACCTCCCTTAAGGCCTGTTGGGAGCTGGTTCCCTCCCTCAAGGCCTGTTGGGAGCTGGTTCCCTCCCTCAAGGCATGTTGGGAGCTGGAGTCTCTTACCGCAGCCTGGATGGGTTTCTGGTCACACTGCCATTTTCTCTATGAGCTGCCACAACAAAGTTCCCCAGACTGACTCAGATCAGGGGAATGGGGTCATCTAATGGAAAACAGATGCTCGCAAGTCAGGATTGACCCCATTGGTCATCAAGTCAGGATCAGGAAGTTAAAGGATGTTTCCATTTGGAGAGCTGAGTCCTCTGGGAGCTCCTGTCTCCAGAATTCCAAACCCCACCATTTAAACATAGGTCAGCCCTGATGTTTCTTTCTGCTCCTGTCTAACAGAGTTGCTCTGGTCTCTTTCTATGGTTGGGATTTAATCTCTTGTAGGGACCAAGCTCTTTTCCATCAAACCCCTCACAAACCTGCCCCTTGCCCACCTTCTGCTGGGGCCAAGGCAGAGGGATGAAGCCTCGTGCTCCAAGCAAGCCTGAAGCAAAGTTGAAGTGCTGAGAAGCTCCCTGCTGAGCCCTGAGCCAGAGCACACTTATCGAAGCCGTGATGAGATGCAAGAGCCCTGAATGCTTTTCATTGAGAGAAGGTTTTAGAAGAAGGCACAGTGTATGTGGCAGCTGGGATTCAGGGCTGCCCTCAGCTTCGTGGCTGGATCGGTCCTGTCCTTGAACACGAGCCAAGCTCCAGCTGAGAGCAGACGTTGTTCTTACTGACTGTGGGTGCCAGGACTCTCTTGATCTGCATTCCACAGGAACCAGAGATACACAAGGGACTGATGGAGCCCGAGTTGCCAGGCAAGGAGGGAATCACAGAATCACAGAATCACAGACTGGATCGTCGAGTCCAACCATTCCCACCAATCCCTAAATCATGCTCCTAAGCACCTCGTACAGGGAGTACAGGTTAGTTCTGGTTCAGAGTGATCCAGCTTAAAGCCCTGTCTTACATATCTGAAGTGAGCTGGACTTCTGAGTATGCTTCCTCCCTACACAATTCTGTGTTGCTGTGCACTTTACGAGCCCTTGTCGTGGATCTGAGCCTGTGCTGCAGAGACGTCAAAGTACAAATCCACAACCCCCCCAAGTGTTCTTTCCCAAAACGCTTAAAAGAGCAAAGGAGCAGACGGCTGTGGGTGGGCAGGAATACACAGAAACAGGCCATGTCACTTGGAGTGAGGAACAGTGTTGTGGGTACAGCTGGAGCGGGGTGCTTTTCATGGCTTTGGGGAGCACAGCAGCAAGGCCGGCAGCCAGCAGTGTTTAAACAGCTCCTCTCGAGCACAGAGACGGGCTCCAGGAGCAGGGCTGCTGGTCAGCCACATCGTTCTAAAGAACAGCAGGGACCAAGGGTGACAAAACACTGTGTGATGGCTCTGCTAGGGATGCTGGAATGCCCTGAGTGGTACAGGGCTGATTTCTGATCTGCAGCAGCAAATCTAATCACTAGGGGAGACTGAGCCTCCCTAGGTGGTATCTTTTGCTGGGAATCCATCACCCTGTCACTGGCTTTTTGGGACCTAGGCTGCAGGGATCCATAGGACATGTGGTGAGAATTCCGTTCTCGATGTAATCAACTGGTCTTTATAGTTTGAAAGTGCACTACCTTCGTTTATAGATATTGAAATGCTGTAATGGGATGAGGCAGTGCTTTTTCCCTGGACACTCAACTCGTCTTCCTGCTGCAGTAAACAAACACAAGGACAGCCTGGCCTTGGGAAGAAGGACTGTGCTTCTGGGAAGCTCAGAGCTGTCAATGAAGGAGAAAGGATACCTCTGCAATTCTGTACTTTGCATTCTCACCTCAGTTAGCATGGGAAGGCTGTGGACTTTTGTGCCTCTGGCTCAGGGCTCTCCCGTGGGCAGCGGGTTTTTTGCGGATGACGCCCAGACAGCAAGAGATGAGGCTGTAGAGGGGGTGGAGTGACCTGGGCAGTTAGTGCACTGCCAGGTATAGGATCTGGGTATGTGAGCCCTGGCCAGTGATGCCCGCTCAGGGCTGTGTGCGAGCTCTCAGCCCGTCCCAGCTTGGTCTCCCAGGGTGGCCGCAGCTTCTTTCCATGGCCGGATCCAGGTCAAGGGCAGTGGTGCTGGTGCTAGGCAATGATAGTGATGTTGGTAGTGGGGCAGTGAGGGAGGTCCCCACCCTGCTGGCGTTCACGCAAATCAAGGTGGTATCACCCACAGGCACCCACCACCCGGAGTGATGCCCCAACTCCCCATCCTCTCGGTGGCCATCGCCAGCCCAGCTAAGCTACCGGTAGGGTGGGCAGAGGCTGCGGGAACACCCACTCCCTGCCACTATGCAAGTGACTTCAGACAGAGAGAGGAGCTTCCAAGCAAATACTCAACTCTTTTAATGAATTCAGGAAGAAATGGGGATTTGGGAGAGGGTTGGGCTGGAGTGGGAGGGTGCAGATCCTTGCGTCTGCCTGTTGTGCTACAGAAGGTTGTACTTGACCATTGGGTTATTCAATGCCCTGCATGCTGTCAGTCTCCGTGTCGGACTTGGACCATCCATACGTGTCATCGTCTGGTCATTCCATCCCAGTGATCAGGGCTGCCCGCTGCCGCTCCTGCTGTGCCAGATGCTTCATGAGCTCCTGCTCATTTTGGCCCGCAGTTTTTTGCTCAGCAGCCGGTCCTGGGGCCGCAGCTCACACGGATCCATGCTCTGTGCCTTCTGGATCAGTAGTGGGCGTGGTGGGCAGGTGGTTGCTGAATGCAGGGCATTCTCGAGTTGCACATGGGGCACACTGGTGTCCTCAGATGCCCTGTGCTTGCTGCCAATGGCTTGTTTCTTTCTGGTGCCTGAAGACTGCCCGCTGCCCCCCAGCACTGCCCCAGCCCTGTCTGCCTTCCCCTCCTGAAGGGCCTGGGAGGGCTTTGCTACCTGCCACGCTACCCTCTTCTTCTTGGACAGGAGGTTTTCCTGTGGAGAGGTCTCCTGCATCTCGAGGGTGAATGCTGGTGTGGGACTCTTGCCCTGTTTGCCACCTGCCTTGCCCTATCTGGGCTCCCTCTGTTTGGAGGGGACAGCCGGAGGCAGTGGCAAGCAGGTCAAAACCACCTGGGGCTGCCTTCCCAGGTCCTCCTCTCCTAGTTGGTCCCTGCATGGTGGAAGAGGCTGAGGGGCAGCCGGGGGGGCTGGCCAGGGGACTCAGCAGTGGGACGCACAGGGGTCTCAGCCGGGGCCACTGCAGGGGAGCCTCCAGGGTTTTTTTTCAGGGGTCTCTCTGCAGGAATCTCCTTTGGAGTCTCCATAGGACTCTCCTGAGAAGGCTCCACGGGACCCCTGGCAGCAGAGAGGGGAGAACCACTGCCACTCCACCCTGCTTCCAGTCCATGTCCAGCAAGTGGGACATAGGCCCCCAGCCCAGAAGGGGTCGGTGTCTCCCAGTGTCGCCGCTGACGCTCCTGCCACGGTGCAGCTGCTGTCTGCCCTGCACTCAGAGAAATGATGGATCTTGTTGAGGTGGTGGTCAAGCTGGAGACATAAGGGACAGCAGTGACAGTGTCCTCACTGTCCCGCTGTCCCACAACAACCTCTCTCTCTTTGGGGCAGCTGCCCTTCACCATGTACTCAGACAGGTTGGGGAGTTTGTTTGCAAAGTCCATCAAGCTGGGGCTGCCGAGAGCATCGAGGACAGAGTCTATGCTATCCACGGTGTTGAGACCAGAGAGCAGAGCGTTGGTGTTGGTGTCATTGTCCTGATACACAAAGGCGTTGGCCAGTGTGCCTGTCCCCTGCTGGAGCGTGGCTGTGGGGCAGAGTGCCTCTCCCTCGACCACGGCTGATGGCCCCAGCTCCATCAGCTGGTGGGGCACTGACATCCCCACCAACTCCTGCTGTCCCCACAAAGAGGCAGGGTGACAGGGAGCAGACTCGACAGGGAGCTGCACCCCACAGTGGACCTGGTCCATGGTCAAGAGATGCCCCAGCTGCCCCAGGTCCCCCACGGGCCCCGGCTTCCCCTGCTTGGTGCTGGCGGGGTCCAGCTGGTGGGTGCCAGGGTGGAGCTGGGCAGGCTCACAGGACACCGGCAGCAGCCAGGCAGTGACCGCTGGGGGCACAGCTGGAGCCGTGAAGCTCACGCTGGGCACTTCTGATGCCACCAGCATCTGGAGAGGGATCCTCTCTGTTGGGGGAAGCAAAGAGGTGTGATGGGGTGAAATGTCAGCGGGCAGAGCAGGCTGGGGTTTTACCCGGAGGACAGGAGCACCACCAGGAGCTGCTGTACCTGCCATGGCTGGTGGTCAGAGTGGGGGTGTCTGAGGCAACAAAGCCTCTGTCCCCATGGTGACGACTCTGCCAGTCCCTGCTTCCAGCAGCCTGGCGACGGTTGCATTGTTCGTGTCACAACTGGTACCTTAGATGATCAAGTCCAGCTGATCTTCCAGCTCCCGTGGGTGGAGCCCCCAGAGTCTTTCTTATTCCTTAAGCACCTTATTAGAATTGACCTGAAGGCTTTGATGATGCCGTCGTGCCAGTGGGACTCCCATAGTGCTCTGGGGGCTCGGGCACAGTCAGTCCATCTGCAATGCCGTCATTAACGAATGTGAGCAAAGGTGTCACAGGCCTTGGCCAGAGTCAGGGTGTGTGCAGCTCTCTGTCTATGTGGCTTGCAACGAACTTTTTCTCTTTCCAAAAACTAAGAATTGGGAATCAGAGCTTTCCCTCAGCTCAGTAGCCAAAGAAGTTGTTGTGAAAATACAGTGACTGCTACAGTAGCTATTTTCCAACTTCCCTACATTCCCTTATGAGCAAGTGAGAGCTGATCTGAACCAGGAATAAAGGTGTCTTGATCCTGCCGGCATCTTGATCCTGATGCTGTCTGAGTTTGGCATCAGGATAACGTAACCAGGACTTGATTTGACGATCAGTTGTGTTAACAGGGATCATCAGGGATTTCACAGCAGCAAACAATCAGGTTTGGCACTCAGTATTCTGTCTGAGAAAAACCAACAGGATGGAAGGTTTTTATTCTGAGTCCCTTTCCAGCCCGTTGAATACATCCTTTGGTATATTATATTGTGTTGGTGTGTGCAATATCTACTGCCTGCATCCTCAGAGTTTGGAAGAGAAATAGTAGCAGTTGTCATGCGTGTTATTTTGATTTAGGCTGGGGATTCTCCACCTGACAGGGACGTGTCCAGGTAGAGGAGCTCTGTCAGGCCCAGGACTTCATGGCTGACGTTGTCCAGGCCGTCGGCGAATGGGTTAAAAAAGCTTGCAGGACAAACAGGCACGTAAAATGGGGCAGAGAGTATTGCTTCTGCCTGTGAGGATGTGAAATACAGGAATCGATCCTTTCTCTTTTGTGACGGCCAATTTCAGTGTCTCTCATGTCTGGACAAGTTTACCAAGTTGAATCATGAGCTCAGTAGATTTACCAGAGAGTCAAGCCCCAAAATCGAAGGAGACAGTGAAAAGGAATTGCAAAGAGTACAAATACCAGGGTGTTCTCACTGTGTTGTTTGAACTGCAGGAGGAAAGTCTGCACGACAGAGCCCCTGTGGCCCTGCTCAGCCCAGAGCAGAGCGCTCATCTGACGGAGAGATCTGCTGACCTGCAGGTCCATCGTGTGGATGGTTACAGTCTTGGTAGCTCGGATCTCAGGCACATCCCACTGGAAAAACACGGCCTAGGGAAAGGTCTGTCTTCAACCAATGGGGCCGTGCCTGTCTTCCCAGTTTGGGGTAACCCAGGGAGCACAGCGAGTCAGAAAGAGCAGAGCAAGCAGAGGTGTAATTCCTCACAGAGCAGTCGGGGTGTAAGGTGTGTGCGATTGTGAAATACCCTGGGCCCTGGGAAGAGTGTGCAAGCTGTGCAGCTTTTCCAGGAGATTCCTTCCTGCTCTCTAAAGGCTCGCTTCCCTGTGGGGATGACCAACGGGAGCTGAATTTCCTCTGAGCTAAGCACTACTGCCGAGAGCACCGCTGCCTTTGGCCAAGGGCTCATTCTTCCCAGCAGTCAGTATCAGGAAAACCCTCCTCTGTACCAGGAGGGGCTCTGGGGGGAAGGTAGGAGGGACAGAACAGAACAAAATCACTGGTTATGTAAAAGTAAAAAAATACTTCGTGGAAGGGCCTCAGCTTTAATTTGATGATCCTCCACATCTCAAACACTCACTAGACTCTTTCAAACCCCATTCACTTGAAAGCACCAGAGATGAATCCAGGCCAACATTAAATAATTAATGGATTCTCCCCTCAAATGCTAGAACCAGATTTATACAACTGAAACAAGCCCCATGCTGCCTGCTCAATAACCACATTTTCCACCCACCAATCTCCATGTTACTTTTCCCTTCTAATCAGCTTGATTGTTGCACTGATTTTAAACTTCTATGGCAGGATATTTTGTACTGAATTAAGATCCCAGAGAACAGCAAGTGAAATTAAAAAATATATAGGTTTTTTTTTTCTTTTAGAAAGAGACAAAGATAAGAGATGTTCTTAACAACTGATCAAAGATGACTACTGCTTGGAGCAAGCAAGAGAAGACTGAACTCCTAGCTGCTAAATCAGAGGATGAGAACATATTCCTTGTCAAATCGAGCAGCATTATTGCTCCAGCAGAAAGAAACACAGCAACAGGTTTGGGTGCGAGGTCCAAGCCTGGCTCAGCAGGCCTGATCCCTGTGCCTCTTCCAACAATGGCAGGTTGGGTTTTGAAGGTTGATTCCTTCATACAGACAAAGCAAAGCCACCCAAACCAGACATTTTCTCCTCCGTGATTAATTCCCTGCTATGGAAGTGTATCAGGTCCAGTAAGTTAATCCTCAGGGAGTTCGGCTTCCCTATGTCTCTTTGCTCCTGCTCACCCGTATCAGCTCAAGGTTGGGTGCGTGGTGGCTGTGCCCGGAAAATGCTGCACTTGGAGCAGAGAAGTTGATGTGGAATCAACATGGTCAGTCAAGGGAAGTCCCAGGTCCTCTCTGCACCCCTCCCAGCATTAGTGCATCTGACTTCAAGAGCCAGGTATTCCCCAGGCTGGTCCCCACCTCTCCACAAACTTAGTATTTTCCCATTTCTCCTCTGCAGAGGGGAACTCTTTGTTGTCAAGGCAAGTTAAAGCGGCTGCATCTGACTCACCACTGAACAGCTACAAGCTCTCTGCTAAAGGGCGGCAGATGTATGTGAGGACACAGCACAGAGAGGGACACCCGGCGGAATCCCTTGAGAATTTGCCCAATACTTCCTTTCATTTTATATCAAAATTGAAACGTTTTATGGTAAATTTAACAAGGCTGCTCAAAGTGACAGTATTGCCAGTCCACCTGTCGGAAAAATCCAAGCTAAAAAAATAAACAGCAGCAAACTGAAGGGAGTTAGGTCATGGCCAGGGAGATTCCTTTTGGAGTCCAGCAGCAAGCAGAGCAGAAGCTACAGATGGAAATGCTGAGCTGAGCTGCTGGAAGTGTGAATGCGGCAGGAGGAACAGCAATAGGCAAGATTCTGATTTAGCCACAACCAAAATAGAGAAAATCTCCCTCTGCAACTGCTGGTAGTTGGTCAGAGATTGATAGGAAAGACAGAGTGGGGAACAGGGAATAAGAATTCTATTGTTAGAATTTTATTTTGATGTCATAAATATTAACAAAGGTAATATTTATTGTAGCCATACTTACCGTTTTTCTAGGCTTTCAGTAAAGTGGTATTGTTGAAATTTTCTCCACTCCTCAGAGTGAAATAGGATTTTTAAAGGTTCCTATAATGGCATAAAGATGGAATAAGCAGCTCAGGCAGAGTGGTGGTTTGCGTGGATTTCACATTTAACTCAGATGTCATTGCAGCCTGTCACTTGACTTTAAGGCGAATCAACCTACTCATCTAAGATCTAGGAAAGTGTTTCAGCTATACCACATCCTAAAAATACCTATCATGTACACCCGGAGCGTGAACTTGCTGTAAGGTGCTGTAAGCCCTAAGATACCTGCAAGTTATACAAAACTTCCATGCAGCCACAAAATTAAGGTTTCCAATGTAGATTACTTGGAAACTCCAGAACTTCTTGAAAAGAACAGTGGAAACTAATTGTTTTACCTCAACGTTACTATAAGTCACTTAGAGAGTATGCTACACTACACTCTGCCTTATGCCACAGCCTTCTGAAACTATTACTAATAATAAAAAAAAAATCAGTTTCTCCTAATCCCCCCTTGTATTGGCCTGAATCAAAATTCCAATAAACATAACACTGCAGAGGAATTAATGCTGAACAGCTGGACACAGATGCACTTCGTGCAGCTCTCCTGCTCGCTTGATTGTCTTACTTTTAAAAGGTTTTTCCAGTATCTAGATTCCTATCCACATTACAGTTTAATTTTACAGATGGCAGTATAGATCTGTCCCAGGAGCAAGCCCAAGGAAAGCAGTGACTGCAAGTCATGTGCCTCACAGACCCAGCTTTCTCTTTGTTTCTTTCCCTAATGGATCAAAAGCTTTAGGCATGAAATGCTTGTTAGGAATGTCCTGCTCACTAGCCAGTTCCCAGAGATTTCAGCATATGTCTAATCAAAAGAGCGCCCTTATAAATGAGACTTTCCTTTTTAAATGTAATGTCTCACTGGGCCTTTCTAATCAATGTTTGAAATTGATGATACAAGTTTCAAGAAATTATCACCGTGGGCCTTTGAATCACTTGAGAACGTCAACTGGGAGCCTGGCTGAGAGCTGGAACCTACTTGTGCTTTATGTTGGCATCTCTCCGTGTTGACGTTCAAGGCTTCACGGGCTGTAACTCTGCCTTATGGCTCCTGGCTGCCTGCCCCGAGGAGCCCACGCTGAACGGCAGCGATTACCATCTCTCTTGGAAGCAAAAGAGACAGAGGTGATGAATTGTCTCTGGTTTCCAAACATCCCTACGTAACGCTAATGACTTCTCTGTTAACTGGAACCCAACTAAGGATCTCCTGAAGGTTCCGATACAACCGTGGTCAGGACAGGGCATCTCAGTTGTGTTGGTCTTGGTCCAGGTAGGTTTTTGCCAGGCTGCACCTTGTTGTCTTGGACCAGGATGCAGAATGGCAAAAGACAACTCCTTCAAAGTCATAGGATACACAAAGTGTTCTCGGAAAGATGGTTGCTGCTTGTAGACTAGTCTGACAGTTTCATAGATCCTCATCTAAAACGTGCATCACCGAGACTGTGTGCAGGAGCCCAGGGAGCAGAACGACATAAAACGATCACTTCTAGGGTGAGGAGCTCCTGTAGACACCTTGTCCTGAAGCTGCGAGAACTGGAACTGGGAAGGTGCAACTGGAACTGGGAAGGTGCAACTTAAATTGAGGGAGAAGAGGGGAAATCGGACCCATCCTAGTTTTATTTCCTGCCTTAAGACAAAACTTCATTTTTTATTTTTTTTCTGTGCTATGGTTTTGTTTTCCAATAAAGTGCTTTAAAACACAAGATCTCAAGAGAAAGTCATCATATTTGCTTCATCTTCCTGTTAGAAGTGACGTGTGCAGAAACGGTCAGATTAATATCTTTTACATAAATCCTTGGTGATGTTAAATCTCCACAATTTTTTTCAAATCCCTTTAAATTATAATCTATTACACAACTCAGTCAAACTCTTATGCTTCTGGATTTTTGGACTCTTATTTATCTGGAATATTATCACAAAATAAGGAACGTTCCAGACTAAGTTGATAATTAATATAAAAATATTAGCCTCAAAGCAACACAATATTACTAAAAAATCTTATGTAAGAAAAAAACCCAGGGTATTCCCCATCACCTTCTGATCAATTCCAGGTGTCCACATCAAGGGTAAAGTACAAACCAAATTATCAAGGCACATCAGCCAAATTTTATGCTTCAGAGTTTCCAGAAACACCACATAGATTTTAATAATTTGGGAACAAGACAACCTGTTCACATTGGGGTTGGCAATTTTATTTCCTTAATATGAAAAAAGAGCTATTTCTCAGTTCATGTAAATATCCAGAGCCACTTTTTTCACTGTACACCGGATATCACTTAAAAAGTAACCGTGAGTTGTTTTTGGTTTTTTTCTATTTCACTGCCATTTTCATATAATAAGCTCAGTCCCTGCACATACAAGAAATAATTAGTGAAGGGGGGGAGGGCTCCCCTTTCTTCGTCACAATTCCATTCCTTTTCCCAGTTTTGGGACTATGTTTTCCTTTAGAGACACTAAGAAAGATTGAGCAAGCAAGCAGATACAACCCACTGTTTAGTGTTCCTATCTGACTTCCATAAATACAGATCACATATAAGCCAAAATGAAATCAATAACACAAAAAAAATCCACCTCAAAAGTAGCTTATCGTTTTACTATTGAACATATTTAATTAGTTAAACTCAGAACTCAGGGGAGGAGTAGAATGAGGCATATGGTTTCTGTTCCCAATAAGTACTGGCATTCGGGATACAGCATCTCTTTCATAAATTCAGGTTTCTCAGCACCTGTGAGGACAGAGTCAGAAAGCACTGATCAGCACACAAAGGCAGCGAGAAGCACGGCTTACTGCCCCTTCCTTTGGGGAGCACAGGTGCAAAGGGATTCTTTGCGACTCAGGGGAGAGAGCTGCTGCTGACATGGGCTGCGGGATGGCTCTGGCACCTTACACCGCTAGGTAATCCTCTCGCAGAGCCGTGAGCATTTGGAGATGCCCCGTGCCCCTGTGCCACACAGCAGCGCTCAATGGGCTGCCCTGGGAGAGCCGCAAAGGAATTCTTTCCAAATCCATCCCAGCACAACCCCTTCCCATGGAACTGAACTAACGTAGAGCAGCGTCTGAGCGGGGAAAGACGGGCAGCAGCGCCTGCTACGCACCTGGGCTTCTTCACCTTCTGAACCTTCCTGCCTTTTTTTGGTCTCCGTTTATTTTCTCTCTTCCTTCTTTTCTTTTCTTCATGGATTTCCCACGACTCTGCCCAGGCCGCTTTTCTCTTTCCTTTTATTTTATTCACATTTTCACAGGAGGACCCTGCAAGCCTTTCCATCCTACGGTGGGATTAGATATATAAAATTAGGATCAACCCAAATTAGTTCTTCACCGAACCAAAGCTAACTCATTTTACCTTCTTCCTTCCAAAAGGATCTTGGATCCTTCTGCTCCAAGCCGGGACTCTTCCGAGGTCTCTGCGGTGCTTGCAGGCAACGCGGCGGGTGCCTAAACAATGAATGTCAGCGTTAGCAGGTGGCAAGGGGCACCCTGGGGTGGTAAAGTGACAGACTGTCCCGTTGCTACTTCAACTCGCCAGAGCAGATCCCTTTGGCTGGTTGGCATTAGCCCTTCTACCAAGGGCCTGACTTTGGAAGACAATGTTCACAGGGGCGGGTGAGGCTGAGTTTGTTTGTGGGGGCATTCTGCAGGCTGCCTGAGGTCCCCGTCCAGGCAAGAAAAGGATTGCCAGCTGTGTTCTGCCAGAGTTTCTTCCACCCTCCCGAGACAGAGTCTGCAGATACCCCTCTGCTGCACCACTGCCTTCCGCGGCAGGAGGCTTTGCTTTGGAAATCTATACCTCTTCCTGAAGTGATGCCACCAGCGTGCCTGCTTCTGATGCTTTCTGGACGACGAGTGGAGAGGCTGGTGTGTCCAGGGAAGCTTTGGGCTGGTGCTGCACAGCTGCTTTGCCTGCAGGGCCACGTTGCTCTTGCAAAGGCAGCTCTGGAGGGCAAAAGCACATGCAGCCAAGTGACTTCTTAGAAGTGGCCAGCGGCTAGAGCACAACCCAGCCAAAGCCCTGCCCCAGCTGTCTGCTCAGAGGGTGGCAGCCACCAGCCCCTCCTACCTGTGGATCTGCCCAAGGATGCAGTTTGTTCCTCAGTGGTGGAGGGACTGCAAATACCCTCTGTCTCCTCCCCAAAGATTTCACACTGGTGTTCGATGAGGAACTCCACCAGTGCCTTCACCTGCACATGGAAAACCCCTGGTTTTGGCACGGTGCCTGAAAGTGCGTCAAGCAGCCTTTCCCACTCCTGACCCTTCTGTCTGCACAGAAGGCTGTCGCCGTGGGGCTGCTCTTCCCAGCAGCACTTGCTGGAGAAAGAGGGCAGCCAGAGACCTCTCAAGAGCCAAGCTCTTCTAGACTGGGAAGGCTGCAGCCGGCTTCTCAGCCCAGAGTACCTTCTTAGAAACCTCCAGCATGGCCTCCAGCGAGAGCAGCTCCTCGTTGGTCGGGCTCAGCAGGTTTGGTCCAACGCAGATGGCCAGGTTGCTGTAGCTCATCCTGCTGGTGGCTGCATTGCGGCCAATGCGCTGGAGGAGAGTCAGCAGCCGTTCCAGGAGGAGGAGATTGGCGGCAGGCAACTTGCTGGCTACTCTGAGGGAACAGCAACACAAGGTTCATAGAATCATAGAATAACCAGGTTGGAAGAGACCCACCGGATCATCGAGTCCAACCATTCCTATCAAACACTAAACCATGCCCCTTAGCACCTCGTCCACCCGTGCCTTAAACACCTCCAGGGAAGGTGACTCAACTCCCTCCCTGGGCAGCCTGATTTCTCCCAAGTCTATGCAGGGGAAGCTTCCCTGTCCATGCCCTTTGGCCCCAAACCCAAGCCCAGCCCAGAAACAGCTGCCAGCCAGAAAACACCCCTTTGGAAGGAGCCCGGCCCTTTGCAGGCTAGTCCCAGGCCTCCACAAAGTCACTGCTCAAAAGACAGGCTGCCGGCCACACTTACGCCTTGAGCCCTTCCACCTTCTCCCAATCGCTTGGCTTCTCCACGGCTCCCATCCAGTCGTCGTAGAGACTGCTGACGAGCAGCTTGCCAGGGATGCTTCGGAGGAAGTCCTGCAATGGCAACGGCTCCAGGTGAGCCCTTGAAGAGTCCAGGAGAGCCAGGAGCTCTTCCCTGCTGCAGGTCAGAAGTGCTCACCTTCAAGATGCCCGCCAGCAGGTGCACAGGCTGGCTTCCCAGGTCAGCAGCCACACCGCGGTCCAGGGCCTCCCGCAGCTCCTGAAGCGACGACACGCACTCCGCTCTCCGAAAGACGCCTTCTGTCCATGGTCCACGTTGGTGCAGGATATCCAGGAGCTCCTGCAGGGTGCACACAAGAAGATTTGCTTGGCTGAAGAGCTGCCTTCTGACAGCGGTGGCCAGGGCAGCAGCTCTGCACAACCCCCGGCTCCCTCCCATGGCAAATACGCTGAGACCAGAAGCACCAGGCTTGGCTGAAGAGCCCAGTGGCCAAGCTGGGAGCTCCTGGAGACACCCAGCACGTGTAAAGAGAAGGTGGAGGGAAGGCGAGGGACAGTCTGGCCACGCTGACTTACCTGGATGGGCTGGGGCAGCGTGCAGTCCTCCCCACAGAGGGCTGCCAGGGGCTGTGCAAAGAGCCCTCTGCTAGAGCCGGAGCCTGCCTGTCCTGGCTCCCAGGCAGCCGTTGGGTTCCGCCGCGGAGCAAAGGGCCAGGGCAGCCCCCTCCTCTTCCTCCTGCTCCCTCCTGCTGCAAAGGGAAACAGAGAGAGAGCCATCAATGGGGACCGCCAGGACAGCGCTCCCACGGGCAGCCCTGCTCTGCCCTGCCCTGACAGGGAGCAGGACGGGCTGGGAGCCGGGAGCTGAAAGCACGGCTTCTCCGCAATGCCTGCGCCTCAGGGGCTCCTGAGAGCCAGGGTGCTAGCGGGACAGCCTGAGCCAGCCCTCAGCCTGCCCTCCTCAAGGCAGTGGGCAGCAGCCCAGGCTCCGTGTCCTCAGAGAAGCACGTTCAGCAGCCACTCTCCAAATGTCGTCCTTCCTCGTCCAGCTGACATCTTCCCTTGGGGTGCCAAACCTGCACGACAACACTCAGGGGACAAGAGAGCAGAGCTAATGCCTTCTCAACCCATCCTCCTGCCTCCAAGGATGGAGCAGAGACAGGCACCACCTCGGGCACTCAGCAATGTCCCCTCTGCCCCTCCGTGCAAGGGACAGTCAACAAGGGAAGGAGGGGACTCCGGCGGATCAGCACTCGCCTGCTGCAGAGCGATGGGGACCACCTTGCTCAAGGTGAAGGACAGCTGCAGCAGCATCCCGGCTTCTGCAGAAGAGCTACTTGCCCGAGGAAAGAAGGTCCTCCCCACCTTTCTTTCCAACACTCACCTGCTGGCTGGGAACATCCCCCTCCATTGCCAGAAGGCACCGGTGGAGGCCCTCGCTTGCCGTCCTCCTGCAAGAACCAGGTTGTGCTTAGAGAGCAGCCCTAGAGGAGAAAGAGCAAGCGGCCACCCAGCACCAGCAGCCTGAGGGTGGAAGGTATCCTCCCCGGCACAACCCGCCAGGCTGTGCCGGCATTCCCGCTGGCTCCCCAACCCCTCAGCTCCCCACAGGGCACCGAGGGACCCTCTCACAGAAGTTCCCCCCTCTCCCCATGGATCCAGGGCACTCTAGCACAGCAGCAGGAGGGTGAAAGGCAGCCTTTCTCACCTTTGCCTGGGCCTCAAGTAGCTTCTCTAGGCTCCTGGCATGCACTGTCCTCCACTGGGCAAGAGAGAAGCAGTGGAAGAAAGGGAGAAGCAATGCTCTCCTGCTTGGTGGAGGAGCAATGCTCAGGGACAGAGCTGAGGGGAGAGATACTCACAGCACGGCGGCAGCTCAGCTCCTTCTCCAGGACTTCGATGGAAGTCAGTCGCGTCACGCGGGCTTTCTTCTCCTCTTTTGATCGCCTGGGCACAGGGAAGGGACAGAAAGAGTGAACCCCGAGCCACCTCCTCTCTCTCCAGAGGAAGCGGTTGCAAACCTCCCCCACGTAACGCCCCAGCGCCAAGCAGAGAGCAGAGCTGCCTGCATCGCTCCTGCCTGCCAGGCAACCAGCCCTGCTTCCCCGCCTGCCTCTCTCTGTTGCAAACAGCGCAAGAAGAGACTTTGCATCCCTGAACGATCCCCGTCTGCCTCAAAGCTGCCGGCATCTGCAGGGACACCTGTCCCCACCTGGGGAGCTGTGGCTTAGCTTGAGGCCATTCCCTCTCATCCTGGCCCCTGTCACTGGAGAGAAGAGCCCAGCTCCCTGCTCTCCACAACCTCCCCTCAGGTAGTTGTAGAGAGCAATGAGGTCTCTCCTCAGCCTCCTCTTCTCCAGGCTAAACAGGAATTATCCCAGTACACCCAGTATGGGCCCCATAGATCCCAGTACAGCACTAGTACCGACCAGCAAGGAACCAGCGTGGGACCAGGTTGGCACCAGTGCTCCCAAGATTAACAACAGAAATGCCAGTATGGCACCAGTACAGACCAGTAAGGCACCAGTATGGCACCAGTGGGAGACCAGGATGGGCACCAGGGATGCCAGTGCTTCCAGTATGGCACCAGTATGGACCAGTATGCAAATCCTCCCACCACATTGCAGTGACTCCAAGTGCATCCCACAGACACCCAGTGTTTCCCAGTGCCCTCCCAGTGCTCCCCAGTGACTCCCAGTACATCCCACTGACTCCTACTATTTCCCAGGGCCCTCCAAGTTCTACCCAGTTACTCCCAGTGTGACCCAGTGACTCCTAGTCCATCCTAGTGACTCCCAGTGTGACCCAGTGTCCTCCCAGAGCTTCCCCAGTGCTCATGAGCAAGGGGCCACACTAGGAGGGCACTGGGATGCACTGGCAGTCACTGGGAACCACCAGTGTGGCACCAGACTGGGATCAGTGCTCCCAGTATGGCACCAGTATGGACAAGTGTGGCACCAGTGCTCCCACTACGGACACCAGGGACACAAGGGCACCCAGTGTGGCATCATTATGGACCAGTAAGGAACCAGTGTGGGAACAGTACTGCCAGTATGGGAAGCAGGGACACCAGTATGGACCAGTAAGGCACCTCTGCACACCAGCATGGGACCACTGTGGAACCAGTGACCTCCCAGTGCTCTTCAAAGGCCTCCCAGTGCGACCAAATGCTCCCCAATGACTCCAAATGGACTCCCAGTGTGTAACAGGGCTCCCAGTGCCCTCCCAGTGTTACCCAGTGCATCCCAGTCCCTTCCCTGTGCTATCCCAATGTATAACAGTGACTCCTCTTCATCCTAGTGCCCTCCCAGTGCAACCCAGTGCCTACCAGTGACTTCCCAGTTTTTCCCAGTGCACTCCAAGTACATCCCAGTGCCTCCCAGTGCATCCCAGTACTCTCCCAGTGCATCCCAATGACTCCTAGTATTTCCCATTCACTCCCAGCACATCCCAGAGACTCACAGTATATTCCAATGCCCTCTCAGAGACTCCCAGTGTGTCCTCGTGATTCCCAGAGTGTCCCACTGCCTTCCCAGCATGTCCGAGTGGCTGCCAGTGGCTGCCAGTGCTCCCCAGTCCCTCCCAGTGCCCCACTTCCCCATCCCAGTCCCTTCCAGTGCCCCCCAGTGCCTCTCAATCCCCCTCCCAGTGTCCCTCAGTGCCTCTCACTTCCCTCATTCACCTCCCAGCACCTCCAACTGACCCCCAGTGTCTCCCAAATCCCCTCTCAGTGCCTCACAGTCCTTCCCAGTATCCCCAGTTTGCCTCCCAATGCCAGTCTCACTGGTTTGTTCCAGCACAAGGAGCTCATATCCCATTCCCCTCCCAGAGACTTACTGGGTCGCACTAGGAACCCGAGAACTGTAGAATCACCAGGCTGGAAAAGACCCACGTGTGTCACAGAAAAGTAATAGAAAAATGAGGTCATCGAAGATGAGTGTGATAGCAAACAGGTCATGGAAGGGTCATAGAGGTGTTTGGTCACACGAGGGTCAGGTCATAGAAGGGTGATAGAAATGTTGGGTCAGAGGAGAGCTGGGTCACAGCACTGTTAGGTCACAGAAGTGTCGGTAACAGAAGGGGCACAGAAGAGTCAGGTTGTCAAAAAACACTGCTCCCCGTGTCCTTGTGCTGGGTCAAGCCCCAGCTCTGGGGCTGTGGGGGAGGCTGAGACCCACCTCTCCCCCCCAGCAGCTGCCGTGCCCTCCAGAGGGGCTGGGGCTGTGGGGGGAGAGCCCAGAGCTCTGCTGCACCCTGCAGAGGGCACTGCATGGGGCCAGCCCAGACTGGGCTGCTCTGTGGGGCTGGAGAGAAAGCAGGGCTGTGGGGAGAGCTGGGAGGGGCTGGGCTGAGCTGGAAAGTGCCCGGGAGAGGACACCAGCAGTGCTGGCTGAGCTGTGTGACCATGCAGAGGGAGGACATGCTGCAGAGGGTGTGAGGGCAGAGCCCAGCCCTGCAGGAGCAGGAGAGAAGAGGCCAGTGGGTGCCCTTGGTGGCAGGGACAGACTGGGAAGGGGCCCAGGACACTGGTCTCTCCCATCGCCAGCTCCAGCACTGGACACTCAACCCAGCTGATGGGTGAGCTTTGCCCTCTGTCCATCTTCTCCCTCCTGCTGGACTCAGTTCCTGTGCCAGGTGAACAACAGCCCTGCCCGGCCTCTCTTCCTACCCAGAGCTTGTCAGAGCCCAGAGCAGGACTGTGTGCAGAGTTTTCATAGGACATTAGGAAATGGTTCTTCAGTGAGAGCATGGTCAGTCACTGGAAAAGGCTCCCCAGGGATGTTGTAAGGCACCAAGCCTGTCAGAGTTCACAGAGCATTTGGATCATGCTCTTTGTCCTCTTGGTCATAATGTTTGGATTTTGATAATCTTGCGAGGAAAAAGAAGTTGGACTTGATAATCCCTATAGATCCCTTCCCACTCAAGTTATTTGATGATTCTATCTTCAAGCCCAAGAATAGTCCAAGAAGAGTTTGTCTTAGCAGCTCAAAAAATATTTTGGAGGAAAGACATCAGGAAACAGAAGTCATAATATAATAAATTTTTATTTTGTTTAAACACACAGAGAGCACAGCTCCTCATGTAAACAGCCAGTAAGTAAGACGAGTGAAGAAGATGATGCTTAAAAAAAGGATGACAAGATTATCACAAGGGAAAACTGAGTATCACAGACAAGAAATACAGAAGCCAGTCTGGACCTGCCATGAATTGCATGATAACTGTTATGCAGAAGGTGATGAGCAGTTTAATGATTCAAAGAACCATCCAGTTATCAGTTTCCACATTGCATTCTTGATCTGCTGATTCCTCAAGCTGTAGATGAGGGGGTTCAGTGCTGGAGGCACCACTGAGTACAGAACTGACACCACCAGGTCCAGGGATGGAGAGGAGATGGAGGGTGGTTTCAAGTAGGCAAACCCTGCAGTGCTTATAAACAGGGAGACCACGGCCAGGTGAGGGAGGCACGTGGAAAAAGCTTTGTGCTGTCCCTGCTCCGAGGGGATCCTCAGCACTGACCTGAAGATCTGCACATAGGACACCACAATGAAAACAAAACACCCAAATGCCACTACAACACCTACTACAACAAGGCCAGCTTCACTGAGGTAGGAGTGTGAGCAGGAGAGCTTGAGGATGTGGGGAACTTCACAGAAGAACTGGTCAACAACATTGCCCTGGCACAGGGGCAGGGAAAATGTATTGGCTGTTTGCAGCAGAGCATTGAGAAACCCAGCGCCCCAGGCAGCTGCTGCCATGTGGACACAAGCTCTGCTGCCCAGGAGGGTCTCATAGTGCAGGGGTTTGCAGATGGCAACGTAGCGGTCGTAGGACATGACAGTCAGAAGAGAATATTCTGCACCCAGCAAGAATAACACAAAAAAGACCTGAGAAACACATCCAAAGTAGGAGATGGCCCTGGTGTCCCAGAGGGAATTGGCCATGGATTTAGGGACAGTGGTGGAGATGGATCCCAGGTCAAGAATAGAGAGATTGAGTAGGAAGAAGTACATGGGGGTGTGGAGGTGGTGATTGCAGATGATGGTGGTGATGATGAGGCCGTTGCCCAGGAGGGCAGCCAGGTAGATGCCCAGGAAGAGCCAAAAGTGCAAGAGCTGCAGCTTCCGTGTGTCTGCGAATGCCAGGAGGAGGAACTGGGTGACGGAGCTGCTGTTGGACATCAGTGTCCTTTTGGCACAGGGCACTGTCCAGGAGGGAAACAAAAGAGACATGTTAGGGGACATTTCTTTGACCAAAACAGAGATTCTTTCTCATTTAAGCATTCCCTAAACTGCCTCTTTCTAGGAGGACGTTTGGCAGATCCCTTTCACAGGCTCTGCTTGCTCCTCTCTAAGGTTGCCCCAGGGAGCAGGAGGCTGTGATGTGGGCTCTGCAGGAGTCAGTGCTGCCTACAGCAAGAAAGGAATGGAACACAGGGTGATCTCGGGATGAATCCACTCCTTATATCACCGAGTTTTCCAAAACTCTTCTTCCCTATTCACCCAGCTGCAGAGCAGAGTTGAGGGGATTTTGGTTTGGGTCTTCTGTTCTGGTTGCCACATCACAGCTCAGGATGATTTTGATGCAGAATCTCCTGGCTTTTACACTGCTCTCCAAGTGAAATCTCCTGGGTCCTGACAGGCAAACAGACTGTCCCTTCATACAGTGAGCACAGCTAGTCTGTCCATCAGCCCTGGTCTCAGCTGCCCTGTGCTGGAGGAGTTTTGCACTTGGTTGTTCCCCCTAAAAGAAACTTGCACTGCTGAGAGCAGAGGAATCCAGTTTCTCAGTGTCAATCATCAAATACCCTCACCCCATCCTACCTGAGGGGGATCTCAGCTCTACTCTCCCAGTCAGGAACACAGAGGGCTCATTGCTCCTTTCTTCACACAGATGATGAGCAGCACTTCCATGGCTTATGCGTGAGGTGTCTTCTCCATGGGACTGCTGGATAACACTGAGATACCATGAGAGAGCTTTCCCCTTCTGGAGGGCAGCCTGAAGCACAGCAGGACCCTGCAAGCAAAGAATCAAATGTCACAATTGTGGGGTGCCCTGAAAGGAGAATCTGCTCATTTGCATTTCCCTGAACCTACCGATTAGGCAGGGATTGGACTCTACTCCCTGCATGGCAGGACCACAGGACTGGTGTCTGAACTGCAGCTTAACCCAAACCCCATCCCTGAAGGTCCAGTGATAAGAACCTGAAGCAAAGGCAGGAGAGAGAAGAGGGAGAAATACATTGCACTGCTGCTGAAGGAGCCAGCAGAGACACAGACAGTTGAGGTGGGGTAGTAATTTCTCCTTTGAAGAGGTGAGGCTTCTGGTTAGGTGACTGACCAGCCATGGCCTGAAGGAAAGAAGTGGGAGAGGAGAGCATGGGTTTACTCCATGGTAGGTGTCTGCACTGCAGGGGATGGCAGGGGGGTGTCCAAATCCCCCTTCCCATGGTGTCAATGGGAGCAGATCCTTCTCCATCCCTGCTCATGTCTCTGCTTTCTGGATCTTGTCCCTGCTGGGAGCTGTTTCGCTGTCCCTGGATCTCCTCCCTGACTGTGCTGACAGAGCTCACCCCACCCACTTTGTGCTCAGTCCTGCCCTGCAGACCCCTCCTGGCAGTGGGACCTTGCCCAGGGGCATCTCTGGGAGTGCAGGGGCTGAGGAGCAGCTCACAAAAATCCTAATGGGAAATGGAGTCCCAGTGTCTCTGAAGAACAGAGAAATTCCCATCTCCCACTTCACCCCCACCCCAGCCAGGCGGGAGCAGAAAACTGGAAGCACAGACTAAATCCCTTCCAGGTGAATGCTGCCCTGATGCTTTGCCTCAAAAACACCCTCTTCAATGGCCATTGGGGTGACCTGGAGCTGTGAGCAGTCCTGACACACACAGCACCCTCTCGACAGCAGGAGAACCCTGTTCTGCCCTGCGCAGGGTCGCTCCTTCCGTCCACAGCTTCTCCCACAGCACCCAGAGCAGCTCCTGGGCAGGCTGAGCGCTGACCCTGGCAGGCGGCAGAGTCCCTGTTCCCAGCACCCAGAGCCTGGGGTGCAGGGACCCTGCTATCAACGACAGCCCGGGGCACCCCTGTCTGCACCCCTGGCTTCACAGCCCTTCCACACTGCCTCAAAAGAGCCCCCTCCTCACAGATACCAAGAGCAGGGGGCTCTAACAGCTTTAGGAGAGGCTGCAAGGAACCAAACATGCATTGCTCTGCACCCACACTTACTGTGTCCAGGACCACAAAGGTTTCTCCTCCAGTCAGCTCTCAGTCATCCTCCTCACCACCTTTAAGCTCTCTCTGCCTTGCTCATTGAACTGAGAAACCCTGGGAGTTCCCTTCTCCCTGCTGTCTTTGCAGAGGAGCTGCTCCTGGCCAGAGCTCCCTCTTTGTAGCTCTGCCCACTTGCCATGAGCTCCCTCAGGCCCAGGAGCCCAGCCCAGCTCAGCAGCAGAGGAGCAGCCCAGAGCATTTTAATGACCCCTCGGGTGGGTTTGATGCCGAGTCCATGAACATCAGCCCCTTAGAGGAAGTGGAAAAAACTTCTCAAGAAGTAAAACTCAAATTCAGACTCCAAAGTTTCTTGTAGTGTTAATGGGTCCCACTGAGGGCACTGCTGAGAAAGCATCTCCAGGGCCCAGTTAGAGCAGAAAACTGGAGGCAGTGATGAATGGTTGGGAATAGCAAGGTAAAGGTGGCTCTGATGCTGAGTCAACCCGTATGTGTTTTATGAATGCAAAGGGCCAAGCCCTGACCTCATTAACCACAGGGCCAGTCCTTACCCAGGAAGGGAGGTCTTGTCACCCATTCCTCAAGGTTCATCCTGGGTCAGTGGGATGTCGAGATGGGCAGTGCCAAGAGCAGGACTATGGTACGACACCTCTCAGGCTCCTAAGTTTGGACAAGGAGACAATGAGGCCCCAGGGCTGGCAGGATTTGTCATCTCCTCATAGGAATCAGTGTCAGAGACAACAACCATCACCAAAGCCACGAAAAAGCTGCTCTGTTTGGGAGCTTTCATCTTTTCCATCCCCCTCTGTCCTCTCCACCACCAACTGTCCCATGGTGTCATATCACCTGTGCCTCTTGCCCTGCAGGCTGCAGCCATCTCCCCAGCTGCCTCACCTTGCTGTCACCTTCCTTTGCTGTTATCTCTCTGTCCTCCCTGGCTCTTCCTTGAGACACGAAGCCCTGGGCTGATCCAGGCTCCTTCTGGGTGACATGTGGCAGCACAGCACTGCCCTTGGACTGATATTTCTTTCCCCTCGTGTCCAGCTTGGACCTCCCCAGCTACACTTTGTGGCACTATTTATTTCTCATACCTTTTTCCACTATGAAGAAAAATTCCATCATCTTTGGAACTGCCCTTCAAGCACTCTCAGGCAGCTCCTACAGTGTCTGCAGTCTCCACATCTCTAAGCCCAGCACCCACTGGTCATGTTCTTGAGGCCTCCAACCCCCATCTTGGCAGATCTCTGGGCACCCTCCAGCGTGTTTGCAGTTAACTCAAAGCAGTCATAGGCCAAGAAAGACAGAGTGAGACTTTTTACCAAGGCAGAACTGTCAGAACAAGGAACAATGGCTTTAAACTGGAAGAGGGGAGATTTAGATTGGATTAAAGGAAAAAATAGGCTGAGATGGGGATGGCAAGATGCTGGTACAGGTTTCCTGGAGAAGTTGTGGATGCACCAACTCAGGAATTCTGAGCAACCTGAAAGATGTCCCTATCCATAGCAGAGGTGTTGGATTCGTTTAGGTGCCTTCCAACCCAAACCATCCATGATTCCTTGAGTCTAATCTCCCCAACCTCTTCTCCACAGGGCTGCAAAGACCTGTAGAAATCACGTAGGTGTTTTAATCTGACCTGGTTCCCAACAGTCCCATAAAAAGAAAGCATTGCTATTTCTAGGACATGAATTGCTAAGTTTTCAGAGACAGGATTCAAAGCCCAGAAGCTAAAACATTAATTCAAAGCAAGTTCCAATCTCTCTGTGTGAGAGATTCACCAAGGGTGTCAGAGGGAGTGTCCCAGGATGATGTTGCCGACTGAGGACGGGGTTTCTGACTCTGGGTCTGGGACTCATGATTGGAAACCAGGAAGCGTGTTTGGGGACTGTGCAAGAGCTGCCAGGGGGTGTGCAGGAAAGGGCCAAAGGCAGGGAAAGGGTGGGATCAAGGTGGTTTGTGGAGGAACAAACACAGGAAAACAGAGAGAAAATGGGATAAAAGAGCTGATCATCAGTAAACAGGGGGCTGGTCAGGAGACCTGGAACCTGATTGGATGAATCCTGTGGGATAAGAGCCCTGCAGAGAAGAGGAGTGCAGAGAGCAGATTGAAGGTCAAAGACAGCCTCTTCCAGCTCCTCATGGTCGAGCTTTATTTGCAGCTGAATGCAGGCAGTTGTGGGTCCCAATTCCCTTCCTGCTCAGGGAAATGGGAAAGAGAGAAGAGGACTTGTGAGTTAGAAACTAAAACATCTTTATTGAAACAATAACAATAATAAGGAATATCTTTTTAATAAGGAGATGGTAAATATATACAAATATATAATTGGCCCACCTTGGTGACTCTGTCACCACTGATGCTTCAGAGCAGACATGGAGGGAAGGTCCCAGGCTGGACTCAGCAGCAGGAGAGAGATGGACTCAGGAACAGGGTTCAGGATTGCATGGATCTGGGATCACAGCATGTGGTGTAAGAGACCACATGGTCCAAGAGGAGGTGGTTAGAGACTTGCTTGCCCAGCTAGATGCCCACAAGTCTATGCGGCCAGATGGAGTCCACCCAAGAGTTTTGAGGGAACTGGCGGATATGCTGGCCAAACCTCTTTCCATCATCTTCCAGCAGTCCTGGATGACTGGGGAGGTTCCGCTGGACTGGAGGCTGATGTCGTGCCCATCTATAAGAAGGGGCGCAGGGAGGATCCGGGAAACTCCAGGCCTGTCAGCCTGACCTCGGTACCGGGGAAAGTCATGGAGCGGGTGATCTTGAGTGTGATCGTGAAGCACTTGCAAGAGAACCGGATGATCAGGCCCAGTCAACAGGGGTTCATGAAAGGCAGGTCTTGCCAGAGTAATCTCATCACCTTCTATGACCGAGTAACTACACTCTTGGATGAGGGAAAGGCTGTGGATGTATCTTCCTGGACTTCATTAAAGCCTTTGATACAGTTTCTCATAGCATTCTGCTTCGGAAACTGTCGGCCTCTGGCCTGGACGGGTGCACACTCTCCTGGGTGAAAAACTGGTTGAATGACCGGGCCCAGAGGGTGGTGGTAAATGGAGTTAAATCCAGCTGGAGGTCAGTGACAAGTGAGGTTCCCCAGGGCTCAGTCCTGGGTCCAGTCCTGTGTAATGTCTTTATCAACGACCTGGATGAAGGCATCGAGGGCTCCATTAGCAAATTTGCAGATGACACCAAGCTGGGTGCAAGTGTGGATCTGCTGGAGGGTCGGGAGGCTCTGCAAAGGGACCTGAACAGGCTGGACTGCTGGGCTGAGACCAACGGCATGAGGTTTAACAAGGCCAAATGAAGGGTCCTGCACTTGGGGCACAACAACCCTAAGCAGAGGTACAAACTAGGAGAGACCTGGCTTGAAAGCTGCCAGGAGGAGAAGGACCTGGGGGTGCTGGTTGACAACCGACTGAACATGAGCCAGCAGTGTGCCCAGGTGGCCAAGAAGGCCAATGGCACCTTGGCTTGTATCAGGAACGGTGTGACCAGCAGGTCCAGGGAGGTTATTCTCCCCCTCTACTCGGCACTGGTGAGACCGCACCTCGAGTCCTGTGTTCAGTTCTGGGCCCCTCACCACAAGAAGGATGTTGTGGCTCTGGAGCGAGTCCAGAGAAGGGCAACGAAGCTGGTGAAGGGGCTGGAGAACAAATCTTATGAGGAGCGGCTGAGAGGGCTGGGGTTGTTTAGCCTGGACAAAAGGAGGCTAAGGGGAGACCTTATTACTCTCTACAACTACCTGAAGGGAGGTTGTGGAGAGGAGGGAGCTGGGCTCTTCTCCCAAGTGACAGGACGAGACGGAATGGCCTCAAGCTCCACCAGGGGAGATTTAGGCTTGAGATTAGGAAGAAATTCTTCACAGAGAGGGTGTTTAGGCATTGGAACCATCAGCCCAGAGAGGTGGTTGTGTTACAGTCCCTGGAGGTGTTTAAGGTTAGGGTAGATGAGGTGCTTAGGAGCATGATTTAGGGATTGGTGGGAATGGTTGGACTCGACGATCCAGTGGGTCTCTTCCAGCCTGGTCATTCTGTGATTCTGTGATTCTGTGAGTTACATTAGAACTGCTATGCAGAAGCCCAACAATTTATTGCTTGATAGCACCATCCAGTTATCTGATTCCACATTGCATCCTTGAGATGCTGATTCCTCAGGTTGTAGATGAAAAGGTTCATTGCTGGAGGCACCACCACATACAGAATTGAGATCACCAGGTCCAGGGATGGAGAGGAGACTGAGAGGGGCTTCAGGTGGGCAGTCATGCCAGTGCTTATAAACAGGGAGATCACAACCAGATGGGGGAAGAAGGTGGAAAAGGCTTTGTGCCGTCCTTGCTCAGAGGGGATGCCCAGCACGACCCTGAAGATCTGTACGTAGGACAGCACAATGAAAACAAAACAGCTGAACACTAGCAAGAAGCTAAAAACAATAAGCCAAATTTCCCTCAGGTAAGCATCTGAGCACGAGAGCTTGAGGATCTGTGGGATTTCACAGAAGAACTGTTCCAGAGCATTGCCCTGGCAGAGAGGCAGGGAAAATGTATTGGCTGTGTGCAGCAGAGCATGGAGAAATGCAGCACCCTGGGCAGCTGCTGCCATGTGGACACAAGCTCTGCTGCCCAGTGTTGCCTTTGTTAAGGTGTGACGACCTGGTTCAGGAATAGCGCGATGGCCAACACTAGGCCGCTCGGGCCATCAGCTCACAGACACCAATGTGGTGGGTGGCAAATGGTGTTTATTGATAAACAACACGGTGTTATAAAGGTTAGGGTTTACAACGTCACTTCTGTCTGCTTACCTCATGAGCTAAACACTACTGGCTATCCAGAGGGGGGGTTCTATCTTTCCATAACTGCATGATATCTTCCGACCGCCAAGCCCTAGGTATCTACAGTGCCCTGAGGAGATAGACCTGGGTGGAGGCCATTTCAAAAGAGATTTTCCAAAGATGTATTGATTATGTCCTGGAAAATCCTCAGCTTGGAGAAGAGAAGGCTTTGAGGAGATAGTATAGTGGCTTTCCAGTACCTGAATTTGATGACAAGAAAGTCAGGGAGGGTCTCTGTCCAAGGATATGGAAGGATAGGACAAGGGGGAATAGATTTAAAATTGAAGGGGGAAGATTTAGATTAGACATTAGGAAGAAATTGTTCACAAAGAAGGTGGTCAGGCAGTGGCCCAGGTTTCCCAAGGAAGCGGTGGATGCCTCCTCCCTGGAGGTGTTCAAGGCCAGCTTGGATGGGGCCTTGAGCAGCCTGGACCAGTGGGAGGTGTCCCCGCCCATGGCAGAGGGGCTTGAACTGGATGGGCATTAAGTTCCCTTCCAACCCAAACCTGAAAAGTATGGAAATATAATCTTTAAACTAAGACATATTTTTCTTAGGTGCACTCTGAAATCTTCCTCTTTAACCACACTGGGAAATGACTCCAAGGAGCTGTGCAAGCCTTGAGACATGAAGATATCTCCAGGCAGAAAAAAAGCTTGTTAAGACTGTCTGTACTTTAATGAGACCCAGGGTGGATTTGTTTATGAGTTTTTGTACCTCAGCTACTGAGGCGAGATTGAGCAAAGCTCTCAAGAAGTGCAAAGTAGAACTCAGAGTAACTTGAAGTATTAATTGGTCTCAGTGAGGATGGTTTCTAAACAATTTTCCCCAGGGACTTGTTAGAGTCGAGAAGTGGAGGCAGGAGGACAAAGACACTGTGCAGGCAGCTGTGATGCTGACAAAAGCCTGGGTGTGCACGGTGAAGCAGAAAGGCCAAGCCCTGACCCCCGGGCTCTGGGCAGGCAGATCCGGCTTTGGCTACAATGACACCTGTGTCACGATCATTCTCACGTTGCTGAATCAAACTGGGAGCAGTTACTCTGTGTAATTCCAGGTATAGGCCTGTAGAGTTATGGGAGGTGCAAGGCTCTCGCACAGCTCCGTGCATTTGTAGGGGACTTGGGTCATGAAGGCACAGGGTCATATAAGTTTTGGGTCTTAGAAGAGTCACAGAAAACTTGGGTGTGAGAAGAGTCATGTGAATGAGGAGTTGGATCATGGAGGAGTAACAGAGGAGTGTAGTCACAGAAAGTTTATAGAAGTGTTGGTCATAGAATTCTCATCACAGAACTGGTTCATAGATGATTAAGGTCGTGAAAGGGTCATAGAATGTTCAGGCATGGAAGTCACATCATTGGAGTGTGAGTTTATTTGGGATTTAAGAGGTTTTGGTCATAGAAGGGTAACAAAGGAGTTTGTTCAGAAAAGGGTTGGGTCATAGAAAAGTCATAAAACTGTCAGGTCATGGAAGAATCTGGTGAGAGAATGTTCCCAGAAGAGTCAGATCATGGGAATTAGCATCATAGAACAGTCAGACAACAATCAGATCATAGAATGAAGTGTTGTGTCATAGAAGGCTTCGTCATATAAGAGATGGGTCACAGAAGAATTGCGTTGTAGGTGTGTCAGGAATAGAGGAATAATAGAAGAGGTCAGTCACAGAAGTTTCATAAAAGTGTTGGGTGATAAAAGTCAGAATTTTTGGGTAATAGAAGTGTTGAGTAATAGAGGCATGAGAGTTTAATTGGGTAACAGAAGGGTTTGGTCAGGGAAGGGACATTGAAGAGTCAGGTCATAGAAGCATCAGGTCGTAAAATGGTTGGGTCATAGATTATTGGGGTAATAGAGGACTCAGTTATAGAAAGTCATAGACGGATCATAGAAGAATAGGATCAAGAATAGTCAAGTCATAAAAGGTCATAGAAGGCTCAGGTCACAGAAGGGTCGGATCCTATAAAAGACAGGTCCAAGAAGAGTCAGGCTCTTGATGAGCCGGATCATAGAGGAGTAATTGCAGAATTCAGTCATAAAAGGTTCATAGTGTGGTCAGGTCATAGAAGTCTGAGGCCATAGAAGAGTTTGTAAATGTTTGGGTCATGGAAGAGTCAAGTCATAGAAGCATGAGAGTTTAGTTAGGAAAAGGAAGGATTGGGTCATAGAAACGTCATAGGGGAGTTAGAAGTGTTGAATCATAGAAGAGTTGGGTCATAAATTATTCACATTATATAGGAGATGAGTCAAAGAAGATTTGGGTCATAGAATAATAATAGAGAAAGCCATAGAAGAGTCAGAGAAGAGTTTCAGCATAGAATGCTTGAGTCTTAGAAGACACGTGTTATAGAATGCTGGTTTATAGAAGGCTCCTAGAGGAGTTGGGTCGCAGAAAGATAGGGTCACAGAAGAGTGAGGTCATAAAAGGGACACAGGAGAGTTGGGACATAGAAGACTCGAGGTATAGAAGAGTCATAGAAGGGTCATATAGGCATCAGATCATAAAAGAGTCATTAAAGGAGTGAGGTCATTAAAGGCTCAGGTCACAGAAAGGGTGGGTCATAGAAGACACGGTTTGTATAAGTGTCTGGTCGTAGATGAGGTCAGAGAAGTATCAGGTCATAGAGGTGTGGGGTCATACAAGGGCTGTGTCATAGAAGGATAGTGGGAAACAATCTTCACAAGGACAATGCAGATCCCTTCTCTTTCAGACATCTAGAAATGGAATCTGAGGGGAGATCTGGAGCTCAGCCTATAGCTCCTCTGTTATTCCTCTGACCATTTCTGAAAAGGATATAAAATGTCATTTCTTGTTTACACTCATTCTGAAGCAGCAAATACTCATCATGGGGCATTGAAATTCATTTGAAGTTCAGACTGATTCACAGTCTGAACCCTCAAGGGGTTTGGAAGATTCTGTCCTTGAGCCCATCTGTCTTGAGCTCCATGACAAGTCAAACCTCTGTCTCCCACAGGAACAGCTCCAGCTCCTCCTGCCTGTGTCCCTGGCTGAGGGCATTGCTGCCCACTGGGGCTGAAGCCCTGCAGCTGTGGCACCAGCCAAGCTCATCCCTGCCATCAGAAAACCAAGCATCCAAGACCCCATGTGTGCAAAGTCTTTGCTTAAAGTATAGATACAGCTGGGACAGAAGAGAGCTGAGTATCTTTCCACCCCGGGTCTAAAGACCAGGGAAGAAAAGCCTAAATTCTCACTATGGAAGGGCTTGGAAAAATGAGATCATTCCTTGTCCCCTTCCTGGGGTCCTGTTAAACGATGGGGCAAAAAAATTGATTCTCATGCCCAGCTGTTTTTCTAACAGGAGCAAAGAAAATGCAGGACAGTATCTCACACCGGCCGAGGGAGGGAACATCAGAGATTGCTTCAGCCTGTTTCTCAGCAGGTTCCCCTGGAGGCCCAGGGACACCTGGAGGGAGCCCATAGAGGGCAGAGAAAGTGCTGCCTTGGGCTGCTCCTCTGCTGCTGAGCTGGGCTGGGCTCCTGGCACAGGGTGAGTTCATAACAAGAGCGTAGTTCATGAAAGAACCAGGTCTGTCCAGGAGCAGCTCCTCTGCCAAGCCCAGCAGGGATGAGGGCACTGCCTGCAGTCAATGAGGGGAGAGGAGGGAGCAGAGAGAGGGGAAAGTCAGCATGGGATGGGAGGAGAGTGGAGGCTTCATTTGGAGAAAATCTTCACAGTCCTTCTCAAGGTGAGTCTTTTGGTGCAGGACAATGCAGAGAGAGATCCAGTTCCTGGAGAGATCTCCTAAAGCTGGCACAGCCAGAGCCTGAGGGATGTGTCAGGAGGGCTCTTGAAATTTCTCCAGCAGAAAAAAAAAACAGGGTCACTGCTGCTCCACATCACTCCCATGATATATCTAAGAGGACAATTCAAGGGGAAAATCAGGGCAGGGATTACGTTAAAGATAAAGAACTTCCCTGCGTCTGTGTTTTCTGTTTCTTGCACTTGAGGTATTTCAGGGGAGAAATGGGCAAAGGACTCTCATGGTAGAAAAAATTCACTGAGACTCCTGAGCTGTGTCTTTGAGGAATCAGTAGGTTTGATAGGAGCCTCCTTAATTGTCTCCAGCTGCTCCTCTCTCATGGACAGCACCAGCATCACCTCCCCTCAGGCTCAGTCTGTCCTGTCCTCTTCAGCTTATAAACAAGACCCTGTGCAGAGCTTCACACGGGAAACAGGCGGGTTTGTGTAGGGCCAGTGGTGTGAAGAGAGGGTGAGATGGGGTCTGTGAGCACTGACAGGGAGAAGATGTGGGACAGGGAAACACCTCCTATGAGGAAATCCCCAGCAGAAGGGATAGCATCAGGTGATGAGGAAACATAAAACTGAGGAATTGTGCAAGTGAAAATGCAGAAAGCTCTGTGTGGTCCCCTGCAGTGCAGCCCCTTCCTCTGAGCAAGCCCCCTTGTCTCCTCTCCCACTCTGTAAAGCCTCTGCCCTCAGGGCTCTGGGCTCCAAGGCTGAGCCTCATCCTCTGCAGCTACAGCTCCAGTGCCCTCTCCAGAGCCCAGGAACTGAGAGAAACTGAACGTCAAGGTTTGTGTCTGGGAGGGAGTGAGCACAGCTGGGGAAAGGGAACGCTGTCTGCATGCCCAGCTGCCTCTGCTCTGACCTCTCTCAGCCAGACCCTCACTCTCTTTCTCCCTGTTTCTCTACCTGTCTCTGTTCTTGCTGTTGTTTTCTTATTCTCACTGCCAGGCAAAGAGATGCTCCTGCCAGGGGGGTGTTGTGTTTGTGAAATGAGCTGTGTGTGTCCTGGTCTGAGAGTGGAATGCTGAGACCTTGAGAAAGGGTTAGATACTCAGTGCTTGGCAGAGGGTTTATCTGCTTTCTGCACATCCTGGTGGCTTTTAAGGTGAATATGAAAATGTGATTACTCTGTCTCTGAAAGGTTCAGGCTCAGGGCAGATGGGACAGAGCAGCTCCCCTCCCTCTGCACTGTGTCACAGGCAATGATCTCACGTCTCAGGAGTCCCTCTGTTCTCACTGAGTGCAGCAGGGATGTTGAAGATTTCTACCATCCAAGAACACTGCCAAAGGTTACAGAAGGAGCTCTAAGATACCCAAACCTTGAGAGACCTGCCTTCTTCCATCTCAGTTCCTCATCCCTGGCAGTGCAGATGCTGACAAGCCCTTTTGCACCAGGAGAAGTTCCACAGGACAAAGCTGAACCCCAGCAGTGTCCCCTGTCCCCGTGACCCCCTGATGCAGAGGAGGGCTGACTCCTCGCAGCCAGTGGGCAGAGGCCCTGCTCCTCCCAGATATTCAGCCCGCACCAAGCAGGGCTGCAGGCATGGAGCTGGATGAAGGGCTGCAACTGAAAATGGAAAAGCAGTGGCAAATGTACATTGTCAGAAATGGCTTTGATTTTACTTAAAGAAGTCTCCCGTAAATTCTCACACTATTTTTGTTTTGATCAGTGCTTCATATCCAGAGGCAGCAGATGTCCAACAACAGCTCCATCACCCAGTTCCTCCTCCTGGCATTCACAGACACACGGGAGCTGCAGCTCTTGCACTTCTGGCTCTTCCTGGGCATCTACCTGGCTGCTCTCCTGGGCAACGGCCTCATCATCACCACAATTGCCTGTGACCACCACCTCCACAGCCCCATGTACTTCTTCCTCCTCAACCTCGCCCTCCTCGATACTTGCTACATCTCCACCACTGTCCCTAAATCCATGGTCAATTTCCTCTGGAACACCAGGACCATCTCCTACTCAGGGTGTATTGCCCAGGTATTCTTTGTGTTGTTCTTGTTCAGTGCAGAATATTCTCTTCTCACAGTCATGTCCTACGACCGCTACGTTGCCATCTGCAAACCCCTGAACTACGGGACCCTCCTGGGCAGCAGAGCTTGTGTCCACATGGCAGCAGCTGCCTGGGGCGCTGGGATTCTCAATGCTCTGCTGCACACGGCCAATACATTTTCCCTGCCCCTCTGCCAGGGCAATGCTGTAGAACAGTTCTTCTGTGAAATCCCCCACATCCTCAAGCTCTCCTGCTCACATTCCTACCTCAGGGAATTTCAGCTGCTTGGTGTTAGTGCCTGTTTATCTTTTGGCTGTTTTATTTTCATTGTGGTGTCCTATGTGCAGATCTTCAGGGCTGTGCTGAGGATCCCCTCGGAGCAGGGACGGCACAAAGTCTTCACCATGTGTCTCCCTCACCTGGCCGTGGTCTCCTTATTTATCAGCACTGCAATGTTTTCCTACCTTAAGCCCCCCTCCAAATCCTCTCCACTCATGGATCTTGTGGTGTCAGTTCTGTACTCAGTGGTGCCTCCAGCACTGAACCCCCTCATCTACAGCTTGAGGAACCAACAGCTCAAGGATGCCGTGTGGAAACTCATAACTAGATGGTTCTTTGAAGCAATTAACTGCTCATCACCTTCTGCATAGCAATTATCATGCAATTCATGGAAGGCCCAGACTGGCTTCTCTATGTGTTTTTGTTGGGTTTTCATTTGCAATAATCGTGTCCTCCTGTTTTGAATTCACTGTCTTCTTTTCTTACTGTTTGACTGTGTAAATGAGGAGCTGTTCTCTCTGTGTTTTTCAATAAAATAAAGGGATATTCAATACCTTTAGTTTCTCGGTGTCTTTCCTCTAAGGCTTTTTTAGATTTGCAGGGACAGTTCCTGAAGGCATGGCTGGAGGTTAAAAGAATCCTGGCATGGAAGCACTGCCAGGCACCAGCCCTTGATCTCCCAGAGCTGTTCTCTCTACACTTCCACACTCCCCTTGCCCTTCTGTAAAGCCTGAGTTCTCTGAGCTTGGTCAAACTTCCTAGGGTTTGCATCATATTTGGGTATTCAAAAACGTGATTATTGCACTAATTGAAACCTATGGCTGTGATCTACCTGGACTTCTGTAAAGCCTTTGACACAGTCCCCTCCAACAACCTTCTCTCTTCCCCAACTTTCTTTCTTTTCTCCCTTTGGGGAGGTCTGGGGGGTCCTGGGTTCCTTTTGTTGGGGTTTAGAGGGGGTTCTTGGTCCATTTTAGGGGTGGCTCCCAGGTAATGGACTCTTGCCAGGTGTTCGCAGGGGAGTTCCCGGATCCCATTTCGGGGTTTAGGGAGGATTTGTGGTCCCATTTGCATGGTGTTGGGGGTGTCCTAACTCCAATGTAGGGATTTTGGGGGCTTCTGTGTCACTCTGAGACTCCTGGGTCTTTTTTAGGGGACTGGGATGTTTAGGGGGTCTTTGCTGCTCTTTGGGGATGTTCTAATTACAACTGGGGGGGCAGTAGTGGATCTCCTTCTGGGGGTTTGATGGGGGTCTTTGGTCCCTTTTTGGAGAGGGGGTTGTGGGGTTTGTGGGGTTGTGGGTCCCATTTGTGTATTTGGGGTACCCTGGATATCTTTGTGAGGGGGGGATTGAAGGGCTCCTGGGTCTCTTTTGGGGGATTTGGGGGAGATTTGGATCCATTTTGGGGGGTTTGGTGGAGTCCCGGGTCATGTTTGGAGGGGTCCAGGTTCCCTTTAGGGCAGACGGGGTGAGTCCTACATCCCTTTAGGAGGGGTTTGGAGAGGTCCTGCATCCCTTTTTGGCAACTGAGGGGGTTCTGCATCCCATTTTGGGGGTTCAGGGGTTCCTGGATCCCTTTTGGGGTATTGTAGTTCTCTTTTGGAGGGATTCCGGTGGTCCCAGATCTCTTTTGGGGCTTGTGGGTGGATGCCCACGGTCTCTTTTGGGAATATTGTGTGTGTCCTGTGTCACTTTTGGGGGTGGATTTGTGTTCTGGATCCCTTTTGGAGGGTTTGGGAGAGGGTCCTGGATCCCTTTTGGGGGGTTTTGGGGCTCCTGTGTCCCACTGGAAGGTGTGGTTAAGGAGGTTCTGGGTAAATTTTCAGGGGTTGGGGGAGTCCTGTGTCCTTTTGGGAAGCTCCTGGATCCCTTTTTGGGGGTTGCGGGGGACCTGTGTCTCCTTTGGAGTGGTTGGGGGGGTCTTAGGTCCCTTTTTCAGGTCTTTTGGGTGGGGTCCTTAGTTAGAGGGGCTCCTGGGTCCCTTTTGGGGCAGTTGGGGGGGTTCCTGGGTCCATTTTTCTGGACTTGGGGTGGGATCCCTTGTTTGAGGGGGTCCTGGGTCCCTTTTGGGAGTTTGTATGAGGCAGTCCTGGATGCCATCTGGGGGGATCTCGAGGGGTCCTGGGTCCCTTTTGAGGGGCTTTAGGGAAAGTCCTGGCTACATTTATGGGGAGGTTGGGGGGGTCCTGTTTCACATTTTAGAGGGAGTGGGGCAGAATTGTAGGGGTCCTGAATTCATTTTGAGGGGGCTTGAGGGCACCTGTGTCCCTTTTGGGAGGTGGATTTCAGGGATCCCAGGTCCCATTTGGTGGGCTGGGCCTTTTTGGATCCCTTTTGAGGGGTTTAGGGGTCCTGGGTCCCTATGAGGGGGGTGTTTGGGTCTCATCAAGGATGTTTAGGGGGGTTATAGGTTTCCTTTTGGGGGGAGTTGAGGGGGTCCTGGATTGCTTTCTGGTGGTTTGGAAGGGTCCTGGGTACCTTTTTGGGGGGTTGAGGGGGTCCTGGATCCCTTTCTAGGGGTTTGGCAGGGGTCCTGGGTACCTTTTGTGGGAAGGCTTGTGTGTCCTGGCTCCTTTTTGGAGGTTTGGGGAGGGTCCTGAGTCCCATCTGGGAGTGTTTTGGTGGGGTCCTGAGTCCTTTGTGGGGGGCTTTGGGTCAGTTTTGAGGGAGTTGGTAGTGGTGGTGGATCCCTTTTTGGGGTCCTTTGTCCCTTTTGGGTGTTTGAGGGGGCCCTGGGTTCCACTGAGAGAGGTTTGGTAGGGGACCCTGTGTCTCTTTTGGAGGTAGTTTCTGGGTCCTTGGTCTGTTTTGGGGGGAGGCAGGGGTGTCCTGGGGCCCATTTGAGGGTTTGAGGGGGCCTTGGATCACTTTTGGGGGTTTGGGGGAGTCCTGAATCCCTTTACAGAGGTGAGGTTTAAGGGGTCTTGTGTCCTTTTTTCGTGGTATGGGTGGGATCTGTGCCTCTTTTGTGGGATTTGGGGGAGTCTTGGATCTGTTTTTGGGGTTTAGGGGAGTCCTGGGTCCCATTTAAAGGGCGTTCCTGTGCGTATTTTTTGGGGGGATTCGGGGGAGACCCAGGTCAGGTTATAGAGGGTCCCGGGTCCCTTTAGGGCAGAATGGGGGAGTCTTGGATCACTTAGGGGGATTTGGGGTGTTCTGGGTCCCGTTTGGGGGGTTGAAGGGGCCCTGGATCCCTGTTGGAGAGTGATGGGCCTTGGCAAACTTCATGAGGTTCAACAAGGCCAAGTGCAAAGTCCCACACCTGGACCAGGGCAGCCTGCGGTTTCAATAGAGGATGGGGGATGAAGTGACTGAATCATAGAATCCGAGAATCATTAGTTTGAAAAGACCTCAGAGAACAATAGCTCCAATCATACCTGTCTACTACTAAATCATGTTCCCAAGCATCTCATCTACCTGCCTTTTAAACACCTCCAGGGATGATGAACTTCCAGGGGAACTTACACTGGACTGGGGGCTGATGTTGTGCCATCTACAAGAAGGGTCGCAGGGAGGATCCAGGGAACTCCAGGCCTGTCAGTCTGACCTCAGTGCCAGGGAAAGTCATGGAACAGGAGATCTTGAGTGTGATCATGAAGCACATGCACGAGACGCAGGTGATCAGGCCCAGAAAACACGGGTTCATAAAGACAGGTATTCCCAAACCAACCTGATTGCCTTCTATGACATAGAGACTCAGCTGCTGGATCAGGGAAAGGCTGTGGATGTATCTTCCTGGGCTTCAGTAAAGACTTTGATGGAGATTCTCACAGCATTCTGCTTAGGAATCTGTCAGCCTCTAGCCTGGAGAGGTGCACACTCTCCTGGGTGGAAAACTGGTTAGCTGGTTGGGCCCAGAGAGTGGTGGGAAATGGAGTTAACTCCAGCTGGAGGCTGGAGCAAGAACAGGAGCTGACAGAACCCTCAAGAACCGGTGGTCGTGCCACAGAGATTAAACTCTGAGCAATGACTGCACAGAAGCAGGCACGGACAGACCTCACCTACCCTGGCCGTGGGGCAGAGTTTCCTCTCCAGCAGAACCGGCACCGGGCACTGCGATGGCTGAACCACAGCTGCTTTGTTCCTCACACACGGAACAAGGCGCAGGCAGCTCCCAGCACAGAGACCACCTGCCTCCTCCAGATCCTCCTGCAGAGTGAGTGCAGAGGGTGCTTGCCCTGGGCAGCAGAGAGGTCTCCTAGGACACAGGGCAGCATCCCAGAGGGTGACATCACAGAGGCCACAGCCAGACCCATGGCTTAGGATGGAAGGGACCTCAAACATCCATCTAGTCCAACTCCCTGCCATTGGCCGAAACACCCTGGAGAAGGACTGAACGCAGATTTAGGACATCAGAATCGTGGATAATTCTAAAAATGAGGCTTTGTTCCTTGAAAGAGGCTTTGGAAGATAAAAATGTGCTTTTGGAACCTATAAGTAAGCCCTGACCTCAAGTTTTATTCCCATAAATGATGCTCTGATACCAAACACGAAGGCTTTGTGGCTGAAAATTAACCTGAGAGGTTAAAAATTAAGACTTTGACTTCCACAATTGATAACAACTCCAAAAATGAAGCTTTGTTCCCTGAAAAGGAGGCTTTGGAAGCTAGAAATGACCTAAATATAAGGCTTTGTCCTGTAACATTGAGGTTTTGAACATCCAGAATCAACTTTGCTCCTTAAGAATTAAGCTCTGGGATAATCAAATGTATCTTCAGACATTTAAAAAAAATGAGGGTTCATACTCAAAATGTAACTGTGGCCTCCCCAGAAAGCTGTGGGTGTTAAAGGACAGACTGGAACCCTAAAATCAAGGATTTTGCCCCTAAATATGAGACTTTGGGCACTAACGGAATGGGAGTGGTGCTACAAGTTCAGTCTTTTGTCCCTGCAAGGGAGAAAAACCTCTTCATTCCTCTGTTACCCCAAGAAACGAAGCTCTTGCCAAAAATGCAGGACTTTGGGTGCTCCAATGGAGGCTCCGAACTGTAAGGCGGGGGTGGGGGGGGGGGGTTGGATCCTTTATGTGAGAGTTTGTAGCTTCAAAAAGAAGCTTTGCATCCTACAAATGTTGCTTTGAAAAAGAAACTGCATCTTTGAGCCCCGATACCAGGTTTTGTGCCCTATAATGATGAAGTGGTAGTGAACAGGATGGCTTTGCACTCTAAAACTGGGACTTGAGAGGCTCTGGACCAGTGGGAAATGTTCCTGCCCAAGGCAAGGGCGTTGGAACTGGATGGGCTTTAAGGTCCCTTCCAAAACAAACCATTCTATGATTCTGAGAAGTATTGAAATATAAACTTTAAACTACGATGTATTTTTCTTAGATGCATTTCGCAATCTTCTTTAATGACACTGGGAAATGACTCTAAGGAGCTGTGCAAGACTTGAAGACGTGAAGAAAAAAACAGGAAGAGAAAGAGCTTGTTAGAGTTTTCTGTTTTTTAATGAGACCCAGGGTGTATTAGCTGATGAGTCCTTGAGCCTCAACTTCTTAAAGAAGATGAAGCGAAGCTCTCAAGAAGTCAAAAGCAGAACTCAGAGTACTTTGAAGTATTGATTGGTCTCAGTGAGGATTCTTCCTGAGAAAGGCTCCCCAGGGACTCATTAGTGCCAAGAACTGGAGGCCATGATTGCAGGAAGGTAAAGGCGCTGTGCAGGCAGCTGTGATGCTGAGAGAAGCCTGGGCTTGCTTGGTTAAGCAGAAAGGCCAGGCCCTAACCCCCAGGCCCTGGGCAGTCAGATCTGGCTTTGACTGCAATGACATCTGTGTCATGAACATTCTCACATGGCCAAATCAAACTGGGAGCAGTTTGTCATTTCAAACAGAGGTCTGGAGAGTTATGGGAGACGCCAAGGCTCTCACACAGCTACATGCAGTTGTATAAGAGTTGGGTCCTAGAAGGTTAGGCTCATAAAATGTTGGATCCTAAAAGAGTGACAGAAATCTTGGGTGTGAGAAGAGTCAGGTGATAGAAGGTTTGAGTCATAGAGGAGTAACAGAGAAGCACAGTCGTAGAAGTGTTGGGTTGTGGTATTCTCATAGCAGAACTGACTCGTAGATGATTAAGGTCATGAAAGGGTCACAGAATATTCAAGCCTTGGAAGAATCAAGTCATAGATGTGTGAGTTATTTGGGATTTAGGAGAGTTTGTTCATAGAACGGTCACCAAAGGGTTCGTTCAGAGAAGGGTTGAGTCATGGAAGAGTTTTAGATGAGTCAGTTCATGGAAGAGTCTGGTCACAGGAAGTTCATAGAAGAGTCAGGTCATGGAAAGTAGCATCACGGAACAATCAGACAACAGTCAGTTCATCGAATGGAGTTTTGTGTCATAGAAGGCTTGAATCATGGAAGGGTCTGGTCATATAAGAGTTGGGTGACAGAAGGGTTGAGTTAACTATGTCAGGTATAGAGGAATAGTAGAAGGTTTCAGTCATAGAAGATCCATAAAAGAGTCTCAGGTCATAGAAACATGAGAGTTTATTCAGGTAATAGAAGGGTTTGGTCATTGAAGAGACATTGAAGAGTCAGGTCATAGAAGGGTCAGGTCATAAAATTATTAGGTCATAGGTTATTCAGATCATAGAGGACTCAAGTCATAGGAAGTCATAGAAGGATCATAGATGAATTGGATCATAAAAGGCTTGACTCTTGGAAGGATCTACTCATAGATAGCTTGTGTTTTAGAAGAGTGGTGACATGGAAGAATGGAGTGGTAGAAGAGTTGATTCCTACAAGAGATGGGTCCTAGAAAGCTCATAGAAGAGTACGATTGCAGAAAGTGTGTGACATCGAATTGTCAGGGCATAGAAGCATTAGGTTTTAGAAGGGTCATAGAATTGTTGGGTCCTAGAAGTGTCAAGTCATACAAGAGGCACCTGGCAGCTCATATGCGAGTCATGTCATACAGGAATGACATCATAGAAGGGCCAGTTAATTGGTTCATAGAAGAGCTGGTTGATAGAAGAGTGACGCTTTGGAAGAGTCAGGTCATAGAAGAATCAGGACAAAGATAATTGGTGTTAACGAAGAGTCATAGAAGAATTGGGCCATAGAAAATCATGTCATAGATGAGTCAGAGAATACTGAAGTCATGGAAGGTCATAGAATGCCTGAGTCACAGTAGGGTCTGATAATTTGAGAGACAGGTCAAAGAAGAGTCACAGAAGACGTGTTATAGAAGCATTGGGTTATAGAAGGCTCTTAGAGGAGATGGGTTGCAAAAAGGTAGGGTCATAGAAGTGATGGGTCACACAAGTGTGAAGTCATAAAAGGGACACAGAAGAGTCAGGACATAGGGGACTCAAGTCCTAAGAGTCATAGAAGGGTAATACAGGCATCAACTCATAGAAGAGTCATTAGAGTGAGGTCAAATGGCTCAGGTCACAGAAAGTCTTGGTCATAGAGAACATGGCTCATATAAGCGTCTGGTCATAGATGAGAAAGGTCAGAGAAGTATCAGGTCATAGAAGTGTGGGGTCATAAAAGGGCTGTGTCGTGGAAGGTGGTGGGACACAATCTACCCAAGCAAATGCAGATCTCTTCTCCTTCAGACACCCAGAAATGGAATCTGAGGGGACATGGTCTGGGGCACAGCCTTTAGCTTCCCTGCTCATCCACTGATCATTTCTGAAAAGAACATAAAATGTTGTGGGTTTGGGGTTTTTTTTAACTGTTCCTGAAGCAACAAAACCTCATCATGGGGCACCTGAACAGACTTTGTGGTTGAGACTGAATCACAATCTTGACCTTCGCTGAGCTTGGAGGATGCCGTCTGAGAAGCCCATCTGTCTTGAGCTCCGTGACCATGTCCCAGCTCTGTCTCCCACAGGAACAGCTCCAACTCCTCTTACCTGTGCCCCTGGCTGAGGGCATTGCTGCCCACTGGGGCTGAAGCCCTGCAGCTGTGGCACCAGCCAAGCTCATCCTTGACATCAGGAAACCAAGCGTCCAAGACCCCATGTGCAGAAAGTGTTTACATAAAGCAGATACTGGGCTGGGACAGAAGAGAGCTGAGTGTCTTCCCAACCACAGGTCTAAAGGCCAGGGAAGAAAAGCCTAAATTCTCTTTATGGAAGGGCTTGGAGAAATGAGATCATTCCTTGTCCCCTTCCTGGGGTCCTGTTAAACGATGGGGCAAAAACAGTTATTCTCATGCCCAGCTGTTTTTCCAACAGGAGCAATGACAATGCAGGACAGTATCTCCCCCTGGCTGAGGGAGGGAACATCAAGGACCGATTCAGCCTGTTTCTCAGCAGGTTCCCCTGGAGGCCCAGGGACACCTGGAGGGAGCCCAGAGGGGGCAGAGAAATCGCTGCCTTGGGCTGCTCCTCTGCTTCTGAGCTGGGCTGGGCTCCTGGCACAGAATGAGCTCATAACAAGAGGGTAGTTCATAAAAGAGGCAGGTCTGTCCTGGAGCAACTCCTCTGCAAAGCCCAGCAGGGCTGAGGGCACTGCCTGCAGGCAGTGAGGGGAGAGGACGGAGCAGAGAGAGGGGAAAGGCAGGGTGGAGTGGGAGGAAAGAGGAGGCTTCATTTCGTGAAAATCTTCACAGTCCTTCTCCAGGTGAGTCTCTGGGTGCAGGACAATGCAGGTGCAGTTCCTGGAGGGATCTCCTAAAGCCAGCTCAGCCAAAGCCTGTGGGATCTGTCAGGAGGGCTCTTGCAGTTTCTCCAGCAAAAGAAAATCCAGGGTCACCGCTGCTCCACGTCACCCCATGATATTTCTAAGAGGACAATTCAAGGGGAAGTTCAGGGCAGGGATTACGTTAAAGAACTTCGCTGGGTCTGTGTTTTCTGTTTCTTGTGCTTGAGGTATTTCAGGGGAGAAATGGACAAGGGACTCTCATGCTGAAAAAAATCACTGCGACTCCTGAGCTGTCTCTTTGAGTAATCAGTAGGTTTGATAGGAGCCTCCTTAATTGTCTCCAGCTGCTCCTCTCTCATGGCCAGCACCAGCATCACCTCTGCTGCACTCATCAGGATCAGTCTGTCCTCTCCTTTTCTGCTTATAAACAAGACCCTGTGCAAAGCTTCACACGGGAAACAGGCCGGTTTGTGTAGGGCCAGTGGTGTGAAGAGAGGGTGAGATGGGGTCTGTGAGCACTGACAGGGAGAAGATGTGGGACAGGGAAACACCTCCTATGAGGAAATCCCCAGCAGAAGGGATAACTTCAGATGATGAGAGGAAACATAAAACTGAGGCATTGTGCAAGTGAAAATGCAGAAAGTTCTGTGTGATCCCCTGCAGTGCAGGCCCTTCCTCTCAGCAAGCTCCCTTGTCTCCTCTTCCACCCTGTAAAGCCTCTGCCCTCAAGGCTCTGGGCTCCAAGGCTGAGCCCCCTCCTCTGCAGCCACAGCTCCAGTGCCCTCTCCAGTGACCAGGGGCTGAGAGAAACTGCACGTCAAGGTTTGTGTCTGGGAGGGGATGAGCACAGCTGGGGAAGGGGAAAGCTGTCTGCCTGCCCAGCTGTCTCTGCCCTGGCCTCTTTCAGCCAGTCCCTCACTCTCTTTCTCCCTGTTTCTCTACCTGTCTCTGTTCTTGCTGTTGTTTTCTTGTTCTCGCTGCCAGGCTCTCTGGGGATGGGAGTTGCAGAGTCAGGCACTGATCCTCTGTGGGGCTGTGGGCAGTGCATTCCTGAGGAATTAACAGACTCTTCTGTACTGAGATATAATCATTAGGATACTTGGCTTTCCTTAAAGTGTCCTCCCAAGCACTGAGAAGCCCTCCAGGGTGCAAACCTGTCCTATTGCAGATTTGTGTTACCTGAATGTCTGTGGAAAAGCAAAGAGATGCTCCTGCCAGGGGAGTGTTGTGTTTGTGAAATGAGCTGTGTGTGTCCTGGTCTGCAAGTTGAATTCTGAGACCTTGAGAAAGGGTTAGATACTCAGTGCTGGCCAGAAGGTTTATCTGCTTTCTGCACATCCTGGTGGCTTTTAAGGTGAATATGAAAATGTGATTACTCTGTCTCTGAAAGGTTCAAGCTCAAGGAAGATAGGACAGAGCAGCTCCCCTCCCTCTGCACTGTGTCACAGGCAATGATCTCACCTCTCAGGACTCCCTCTATTGTCCCTGAGTGCAGCAGGCATGTTGAAGTTTTCTACCATCCAAGAACACTGCCAAAGGTTACAGAAGGAGCTCTAAGATACCCAAACCTTGAGAGACCTGCCTTCTTCCATCTCAGTTCCTCATCCCTGGCAGTGCAGATGCTGACAAGCCCTTTTGCACCAGGAGCAGTTCCAGAGGACAGAGCTGAACCCCAGCAGTGTCCCCTGTCCCCATGACCCCCTGATTCAGAGGAGGGCTGATTCCTCGCAGCCAGCGGGCAGAGGCCCTGCTCCTCCTAGCACTTTCAGCCATCACCAAGCAGGGCTCCAGGCACAGAGCTGGATGAAGGGCTGCAACTGAAAATGGAAAAGCAGTGGCAAGTGTACAGTGTCAGGCTTTGATTTTACTTAAGGAATTCTCCCGTAACTTCTCACTCTATTTTTGTTTTGATCAGTGCTTCACATCCAGAGGCAGCAGATGTCCAACAGCAGCTCCATCACCCAGTTCCTCCTCCTGGCATTCGCAGACACACGGGAGCTGCAGCTCTTGTATTTCTGGCTCTTCCTGGGCACCTACCTGGCTGCTCTCCTGGGCAACGGCCTCATCATCACCACCATCGTCTGTGATCACCACCTCCAAACCCCCATGTACTTCTTCCTCCTCAACCTCGCCCTCCTCGATATTGGCTCCATCTCCACCACTGTCCCTAAATCCATGGTCAATTCCCTCTGGAACACCAGGACCATCTCCTACTCAGGGTGTGTTGCCCAGGTATTCTTTGTGTTGTTCTTGATCAGTGCAGAATATTACCTTCTCACAGTCATGTCCTATGACCGCTACGTTGCCATCTGCAAACCCCTGAACTACGGGACCCTCCTGGGCAGCAGAGCTTGTGTCCACATGGCAGCAGCTGCCTGGGGCGCTGGGATTCTCCATGCTCTGCTGCACACGGCCAATACATTCTCCCTGCCCCTCTGCCAGGGCAATGCTGTAGAACAGTTCTTCTGTGAAATCCCCCACATCCTCAAGCTCTCCTGCTCACATTCCTACCTCAGGGAATTTCAGCTGCTTGGTGTTAGTGCCTGTTCATCTTTTGGCTGTTTTCTTTTCATTGTGGTGTCCTATGTGCAGATCTTCAGGGCTGTGCTGAGGATCCCCTTGGATCAAGGACAGCACAAAGCCTTTTCCATGTGTCTCCCTCACCTGGCTGTGGTCTCTCTCTTTGTCAGCACTGGAATGTTTACCTACCTGAAGCCCCCCTCCAAATCCTCTCCACTCGTGGATCTTGTGGTTTCAGTTCTGTACTCAGTGGTGCCTCCAGCAATGAACCCTCTCATCTACAGCTTGAGGAACCAACAGCTCAAGGATGCCGTCTGGAAACTCATAACTGGATGGTTCTCTGAAGCAATGAACTGCTCATCACCTTCTGCATAGCAATTATCATGCAACTCATGGCAGGCCCACACTGGCTTCTCTGTGTGGTGTTGTTGGTTTTTCATTTGCAATAATCTTGTCTTCCTGTTTTGAATTCACTGTCCTCTTTTCTTACTGTTTGACTGTGTAAATGAGGAGCTGCTCTCTCTCTGTGTTTCAATAAAATAAAGGGATATTCAATACCTTTAGTTTCCCCATAGCTTTCCTCCAAGGCCTTTTTGGATTTGCAGGGACAGTTCCTAAAGGCATGGCTGGAGGTTAAAAGAATCCTGGCATGGAAGCACTGCCTGGCACCAGCCCTTGATCTCCCAGAGCTGTTCTCTCTACACTTCCACACTCCCCTTGCCCTTCTCTAAAGCCTGAGTTCTCTGAGCTTGGTCAAACTTCCTAGGGTTTGCATCATATTTGAGTATTCACAAATGTGATTATTGCACTAATTGAAACCTATGGCTATGATCTACCTGGACTTCTGTAAAGCCTTTGACATGGTCCCCTCCAACACCCTTCTCTCTTCCCCAACTTTCTCTCTTTTCTCCATCTGGAGAGGTCTGGAGGGTCCTGGGTTCCTTTTGGTGGGGTTTAGAGGGGGTTGTTCATCCCTTTTTTGGGGTGAGTTGCAGGTAATGGACTCTTTTGGGGTGTTTGAGGGGGAGTTCCCGGATCCCTTTTCTGGGGTTTAGGGAGGTTTAGTGGTCCCATTTGCAGGGGGTTGGGGGTGTCCTAAATCCAATGTAGGGAGTTTGGGGGCTTCTGTGTCACTCTGGGGCTCCTGGGCCTCCTTTTTGGTGGGTGGGGAGGGGTGTTAGGGGTTCTTTGCTCCTTTTTGGGAATGTTCTGATAACAATGGTTGGGGGGGGAGTACTGGATTTCTTTTTTGGGGTTTGGTGGGTGTCCTTGGTCACTTTTTGGAGGGGGGTTGTGAGGTTGTGGGTCCCATTTGGGTATTTGGGGTACCCTGGATACCTTTGTGAGGGGGCGATTGAGAGGCTTCTGGTTCTGTTTTGGGGATTTGGGGAGGTGTGGGTCCTTTTTGGGGTTTGGTGAAGATTTGGATCCATTTTGAGGGGTTTGGTGGAGTCCTGGGTCGGGTTTGGAGGGGTCAGGTTTCCCTTTAGGTCAGATTGGGGGTAGTCCTGGATCCCTTTTTGGGGGTTGAGGGGGTTCTGCATCCCACTTTGGGGGTTTGCGGGTAGTGCCTAGGACCCATTTGGGAGCATGGCAGCGTCCTGTGTCACTTTTTGGGGTGGAGTTGTGTCTTGGATCCCTTTTGGAGGGTTTGGGGGACGGTCCTGGATCATTTTGAGGAGGGGGTTTGTAGCTCCTGTGTCCCATTTGGGGAGTGTGGTTCAGGAGGTTCTGGGAAAATTTTCAGCGGTTGGGGGAGTCCTGTGTCCTTCTGGGAAGTTCCTGGACCCATTTTTGGGGGTTGCGGTGGTCCTGGGTCCCCTTTGGGGAGGTTGAGGGGGTCTTAGGTCCCTTTATTTGGTCTTTTGGTTGGGGTCCCTGGTTAGAGGGGGTCCTGGGCCCCTTTTGGGGCTTTTCAGGGGGCAGTCCTGGATGCCATCTGGGGGAATGTCGGGGGGTCCTGGGTCCCTTTTGAGGGCCTTTGGGGAGAGTTCTGGCTACATTTATGGGGAGGCTGGTGGGGTCCTGGTTCACATTTTGGGGTGGGGCAGAATTGTAGGTGTCCTGAATTCATTATTGGGGGGTTTGGAGGCTCCTGGGTCCCTTTTGGGGGGTGGGTTTTGGAGGTCTTGAGTCCCATTTGGTGGGCAGGGCCTTTTTGGACCCCTTTTGGGTGGTTTAGGGGTCCTGGGTCTCTATTGGGTTGGGGGGCATTGGGTCTCATCTGGGATGTTTAGGGGGGTTCGTGGTTCCCTTTTGGGGGAGTTGAGGGCGTACTGGATCTCTTTCTGGGAGTTTGGAAGGGGTTCCTGGGTAGCTTTTTGGGGGGTTGAGGGGGTCCTGGATCCCTTTCTGGGGGTTTGGCAGGGGTCCTGGGTACGTTTTGGGGGAAGGGTTGTGAGTCCTGAGTCGCTTTTGGAGGTTTGAGGAGGGTCCTGGGTCCCATCTAGGATTTTTTGGTGAGGTCCTGGGCCTCTTGTGGGGGGCTTTGGGTCAATTTTGATGGGGTTGTGGGTGGTCGTGGATCTCTTTTGTGGGTCCTAGGTACAATCTGGGCGTTTGAGGGGGCCCTGGGAAGGATTTGGGGGGGGACCATGGGTCCCTTTTAAGGGTGTTTTAGTGGAACCTGAGCCCAATTTTTTGGGGGGAGGGGGGTGTCCTGTGTCTCATTTGGGGGTTTGAGGGGGCCCTGCATCACTTTTGGAGGTTTGGGGGAGTCCTGAACCCTTTTCAGGAATGGGGATTGAGGGTTCTTGGGTCCTTTTTGAGGGGTATGGATGGGACCTGGGTCTCTTTTGTGGGGTTTGGGAGAGTCTTGGATGTGGTTTTGGGGAGGGTCCTGTGTTTTTCTTTTGGGGATTCAGGGGAGTCCCAGGTCAGGTTTTGGAGGGTCCCAGGTCCCTTTAGGGCAGATTGGGGGAGTCCTGGATACCTTTAGGGTGATTTTGGGAGTCCTGGGTCCCGTTTGGGGGGTTGAAGGTGCCCTGGATCCTTGTTGGAGAGTAATGGGCCTCGGCAAACTTCATGAGGTTCAACAAGGCCAAGGACAAAGTCCTACACCTGGGCCAGGGCAGCCTGCAGTTTCTATAGAGGATGGGGGTTGATGTGACTGAATCCTAGAATCCTGGAATCATTAGGTTTGAAAAGACCTCAAAGAACAATAGCTCCAATCATACCTGTCTACTACTAAATCTTGTTCCCAAGCATCTCATCTACCTGCCTTTTAAACATCTCCAGGGATGATGAACTTCCAGGGGAACTTACACTGGACTGGGGGCTGATGTTGTGCCATCTACAAGAAGGGTCGCAGGGAGGATCCAGGGAACTCCAGGCCTGTCAGTCTGACCTCAGTGCCAGGGAAAGTCATGGAACAGGTGATCTTCAGTGCGATCATGAAGCACATGCAAGAGAACCGGGTGATCAGGCCCAGTCAACACGGGTTCATGAAAGGCAGGTCTTGACAAACTAACCTGATCACCTTAATGACAAAGTGACTCGGCTGCTGGATGAGGGAAAGGCTGTGGATGTATCTTCCTGGGCTTCAGTAAAGCCTTTGACAGAGATTCTCACAGCATTCTGCTTAGGAATCTGTCAGCCTCTAGCCTGGAGAGGTGCACACTCTCCTGGGTGGAAAACTGGTTGGCTGGCCGGGCCCAGAGAGTGGTGGGAAATGGAGTTAACTCCAGCTGGAGGCTGGAGCAAGAACAGGAGCTGACAGAACCCTCAAGAACTGGAGGTCATGCCACAGAGATTAAACTCTGAGCAATGACTGCACAGAAGAAGGCACGGACAGACCTGACCTACCCTGGCCGTGGGGCAGAGTTTCCTCTCCAGCAGAACCGGCACCGGGCACTGCGATGGCTGAACCACAGCTGCTTTGTTCCTCACACACAGAACAAGGCGCAGGCAGCTCCCAGCACAGAGACCACCTGCCTCCTCCAGATCCTCCTGGAGAGTGAGTGCAGAGGGTGCTTGCCCTGGGCAGCAGAGAGGTCTCCTAGGACACAGGGCAGCATCCCAGACGATGACATCACAGAGGCCACGGCCAGACCCATGGCTTAGGATGGAAGGGACCTCAAACATCCATCTAGTCCAACTCTCTGCCATGGGCCGAAACACCCTGGAGAAGGACTGAACGCAGATTTAGGACATCAGAATCGTGGATAATTCTAAAAATGAGGCTTTGTTCCTTGAAAGAGGCTTTGGAAGATAAAAATGTGCTTTTGGAACCTATAAGTAAGCCCTGACCTCAAGTTTTATTCCCATAAATGATGCTCTGATACCAAACACGAAGGCTTTGTGGCTGAAAATTAACCTGAGAGGTTAAAAATTAAGACTTTGACTTCCACAATTGATAACAACTCCAAAAATGAAGCTTTGTTCCCTGAAAATGAGGCTTTGGAAGGTAGAAATGACCTAAATATAAGGCTTTGTCCTGTAACATTGAGGTTTTGAACATCCAGAATCAACTTTGCTCCTTAAAAATTAAGCTCTGGGATAATCAAATGTATCTTTAGACATATAAAAAAAATGAGGGTTCATACTCAAAATGTAACTGTGGCCTCCCCAGAAAGCTGTGGGTGTTAAAGGACAGACTGGAACCCTAAAATCAAGGATTTTGCCCCTAAATATGAGACTTTGGGCACTAACGGAATGGGAGTGGTGCTACAAGTTCAGTCTTTTGTCCCTGCAAGGGAGGGAAACCTCTTCATTCCTCTGTTACCCCAAGAAACGAAGCTCTTGCCAAAAATGCAGGACTTTGGGTGCTCCAATGGAGGCTTCAAACTGTAAGGCGGGGGTGGGGGGGGGTTGGATCCTTTATGTGAGAGTTTGTAGCTTCAAAAAGAAACTTTGCATCCTACAAATGTTGCTTTGAAAAAGAAACTGCATCTTTGAGCCCCGATACCAGGTTTTGTGCCCTATAATGATGAAGTGGTAGTGAACAGGATGGCTTTGCACTCTAAAACTGGGACTTGAGAGGCTCTGGACCAGTGGGAAATGTTCCTGCCCAAGGCAAGGGCGTTGGAACTGGATGGGCTTTAAGGTCCCTTCCAAAACAAACCATTCTATGATTCTGAGAAGTATTGAAATATAAACTTTAAACTACGATGTATTTTTCTCAGATGCATTTCGCAATCTTCTTTAATGACACTGGGAAATGACTCTAAGGAGCTGTGCAAGACTTGAAGACCTGAAGAAAAAAACAGGAAGAGAAAGAGCTTGTTAGAGTTTTCTGTTTTTTAATGAGACCCAGGGTGTATTAGCTGATGAGTCCTTGAACCTCAACTTCTTAAAGAAGATGAAGTGAAGCTCTCAAGAAGTCAAAAGCAGAACTCAGAGTACTTTGAAGTATTGATTGGTCTCAGTGAGGATTCTTTCTGAGAAAGGCTCCCCAGGGACTCATTAGTGCCAAGAACTGGAGGCCATGATTGCAGGAGGGTAAAGGCGCTGTGCAGGCAGCTGTGATGCTGAGAGAAGCCTGGGCTTGCTTGGTTAAGCAGAAAGGCCAGGCCCTGACCCCCAGGCCCTGGGCAGGCAGATCTGGCTTTGACTGCAATGACATCTGTGCCATGAACATTCTCACATGGCCAAATCAAACTGGGAGCAGTTTGTCATTCCAAACAGAGGTCTGGAGAGTTATGGGAGACGCCAAGGCTCTCACACAGCTACATGCAGTTGTATAAGAGTTGGGTCCTAGAAGGTTAGGCTCATAAAATGTTGGATCCTAAAAGAGTGACAGAAATCTTGGGTGTGAGAAGAGTCAGGTGATAGAAGGTTTGAGTCATAGAGGAGTAACAGAGAAGCACAGTCATAGAAGAGTTGGGTTGTGGTATTCTCATAGCTGAACTGACTCGTAAGTGATTAAGGTCATGAAAGGGTCACAGAATATTCAAGCCTTGGAAGAATCAAGTCATAGATGTGTGAGTTATTTGGGATTTAGGAGAGTTTGTTCATAGAACGGTCACCAAAGGGTTCGTTCAGAGAAGGGTTGAGTCATGGAAGAGTTTTAGATGAGTCAGTTCATGGAAGAGTCTGGTCACAGAAAGTTCATAGAAGAGTCAGGTCATGGAAAGTAGCATCACGGAACAATCAGACAACAGTCAGTTCATCGAATGGAGTTTTGTGTCATAGAAGGCTTGAATCATGGAAGGGTCTGGTCATATAAGAGTTGGGTGACAGAAAGGTTGAGTTAACTATGTCAGGTATAGAGGAATAGTAGAAGGTTTCAGTCATAGAAGATCCATAAAAGAGTCTCAGGTCATAGAAACATGAGAGTTTATTTGGGTAATAGAAGGGTTTGGTCATTGAAGAGACATTGAAGAGTCAGGTCATAGAAGGGTCAGGTCATAAAATTATTAGGTCATAGGTTATTCAGATCATAGAGGACTCGAGTCATAGGAAGTCATAGAAGGATTATAGATGAATTGGATCATAAAAGGCTTGACTCTTGGAAGGATCGACTCATAGAAGGCTTGTGTTTTAGAAGAGTGGTGACATGGAAGAATGGAGTGGTAGAAGAGTTGATTCCTACAAGAGATGGGTCCTAGAAAGCTCATAGAAGAGTACGATTGCAGAAAGTGTGTGACATCGAATTGTCAGGGCATAGAAGCATTAGGTTTTAGAAGGGTCATAGAATTGTTGGGTCCTAGAAGTGTCAAGTCATACAAGAGGCACCTGGCAGCTCATATGCGAGTCATGTCATACAGGAATGACATCATAGAAGGGCCAGTTAATTGGTTCATAGAAGAGCTGGTTGATAGAAGAGTGACGCTTTGGAAGAGTCAGGTCATAGAAGAATCAGGACAAAGATAATTGGTGTTAACGAAGAGTCATAGAAGAATTGGGCCATAGAAAATCATGTCATAGAAGAGTCAGAGAATACTGAAGTCATGGAAGGTCATAGAATGCCTGAGTCACAGTAGGGTCTGATAATTTGAGAGACAGGTCAAAGAAGAGTCACAGAAGACGTGTTATAGAAGCATTGGGTTATAGAAGGCTCTTAGAGGAGATGGGTTGCAAAAAGGTAGGGTCATAGAAGTGATGGGTCACACAAGTGTGAAGTCATAAAAGGGACACAGAAGAGTCAGGACATAGGGGACTCAAGTCCTAAGAGTCATAGAAGGGTAATACAGGCATCAACTCATAGAAGAGTCATTAGAGTGAGGTCAAATGGCTCAGGTCACAGAAAGTCTTGGTCATAGAGAACATGGCTCATATAAGCCTCTGGTCATAGATGAGAAAGGTCAGAGAAGTATCAGGTCATAGAAGTGTGGGGTCATAAAAGGGCTGTGTCGTGGAAGGGTGACGGGACACAATCTACCCAAGCAAATGCAGATCTCTTCTCCTTCAGACACCCAGAAATGGAATCTGAGGGGACATGGTCTGGGGCACGGCCTTTAGCTTCCCTGCTCATCCACTGATCATTTCTGAAAAGAACATAAAATGTTGTGGGTTTGGGGTTTTTTTTAACTGTTCCTGAAGCAACAAAAACTCATCATGGGGCACCTGAACAGACTTTGTGGTTGAGACTGAATCACAATCTTGACCTTCGCTGAGCTTGGAGGATGCCGTCTGAGAAGCCCATCTGTCTTGAGCTCCGTGACCATGTCCCAGCTCTGTCTCCCACAGGAACAGCTCCAACTCCTCTTACCTGTGCCCCTGGCTGAGGGCATTGCTGCCCACTGGGGCTGAAGCCCTGCAGCTGTGGCACCAGCCAAGCTCATCCTTGACATCAGGAAACCAAGCGTCCAAGACCCCATGTGCAGAAAGTGTTTACATAAAGCAGATACTGGGCTGGGACAGAAGAGAGCTGAGTGTCTTTCCAACCACAGGTCTAAAGGCCAGGGAAGAAAAGCCTAAATTCTCTTTATGGAAGGGCTTGGAGAAATGAGATCATTCCTTGTCCCCTTCCTGGGGTCCTGTTAAACGATGGGGCAAAAACAGTTATTCTCATGCCCAGCTGTTTTTCCAACAGGAGCAATGACAATGCAGGACAGTATCTCCCCCTGGCTGAGGGAGGGAACATCAAGGACCGATTCAGCCTGTTTCTCAGCAGGTTCCCCTGGAGGCCCAGGGACACCTCGAGGGAGCCCAGAGGGGGCAGAGAAATCGCTGCCTTGGGCTGCTCCTCTGCTTCTGAACTGGGCTGGGCTCCTGGCACAGAATGAGCTCATAACAAGAGGGTAGTTCATAAAAGAGGCAGGTCTGTCCTGGAGCAACTCCTCTGCAAAGCCCAGCAGGGCTGAGGGCACTGCCTGCAGGCAGCAAGGGGAGAGGACGGAGCAGAGAGAGGGGAAAGGCAGGGTCGAGTGGGAGGAAAGAGGAGGCTTCATTTCGTGAAAATCTTCACAGTCCTTCTCCAGGTGAGTCTCTGGGTGCAGGACAATGCAGGTGCAGTTCCTGGAGGGATCTCCTAAAGCCAGCTCAGCCAAAGCCTGTGGGATCTGTCAGGAGGGCTCTTGCAGTTTCTCCAGCAAAAGAAAATCCAGGGTCACCGCTGCTCCACGTCACCCCATGATATTTCTAAGAGGACAATTCAAGGGGAAGTTCAGGGCAGGGATTACGTTAAAGAACTTTGCTGTGTCTGTGTTTTCTGTTTCTTGTGCTTGAGGTATTTCAGGGGAGAAATGGACAAGGGACTCTCATGCTGGAAAAAAATCACTGCGACTCCTGAGCTGTCTCTTTGAGTAATCAGTAGGTTTGATAGGAGCCTCCTTAATTGTCTCCAGCTGCTCCTCTCTCATGGACAGCACCAGCATCACCTCTGCTGCACTCATCAGGATCAGTCTGTCCTCTCCTTTTCTGCTTATAAACAAGACCCTGTGCAGAGCTTCACACGGGAAACAGGCGGGTTTGTGTAGGGTCAGTGGCGTGAAGAGAGGGCGAGATGGGGTCTGTGAGCACTGACAGGGAGAAGATGTGGACAGGGAAACACCTCCTATGAGGAAATCCCCAGCAGAAGGGATAGCATCAGATGATGAGAGGAAACATAAAACTGAGGCGTTGTGCAAGTGAAAATGCAGAAAGCTCTGTGTGATCCCCTGCAGTGCAGCCCCTTCCTCTCAGCAAGCTCCCTTGTCTCCTCTTCCACCCTGTAAAGCCTGTGCCCTCAGGGCTCTGTGCTCCAAGGCTGAGCCCCCTCCTCTGCAGCCACAGCTCCAGTGCCCTCTCCAGTGACCAGGGGCTGAGAGAAACTGCACGTCAAGGTTGGTGTCTGGGAGGGGATGAGCACAGCTCAGGAAGGGGAAAGCTGTCTGCCTGCCCAGCTGTCTCTGCCCTGGCCTCTTTCAGCCAGTCCCTCACTCTCTTTCTCCCTGTTTCTCTACCTGTCTCTGTTCTTGCTGTTGTTTTCTTGTTCTCGCTGCCAGGCTCTCTGGGGATGGGAGTTGCAGAGTCAGGCACTGATCCTCTGTGGGGCTGTGGGCAGTGCATTCCTGAGGAATTAACAGACTCTTCTGTACTGAGATATCATCATTAGGATACTTGGCTTTCCTTAAAGTGTCCTCCCAAGCACTGAGAAGCCCTCCAGGGTGCAAACCTGTCCTATTGCAGATTTGTGTTACCTGAATGTCTGTGGAAAAGCAAAGAGATGCTCCTGCCAGGGGAGTGTTGTGTTTGTGAAATGAGCTGTGTGGGTCCTGGTCTGCAAGTTGAATTCTGAGACCTTGAGAAAGGGTTAGATACTCAGTGCTGGCCAGAAGGTTTATCTGCTTTCTGCACATCCTGGTGGCTTTTAAGGTGAATATGAAAATGTGATTACTCTGTCTCTGAAAGGTTCAAGCTCAAGGAAGATAGGACAGAGCAGCTCCCCTCCCTCTGCACTGTGTCACAGGCAATGATCTCACCTCTCAGGACTCCCTCTATTCTCCCTGAGTGCAGCAGGCATGTTGAAGTTTTCTACCATCCAAGAACACTGCCAAAGGTTACAGAAGGAGTTCTAAGATACCCAAACCTTGAGAGACCTGCCTTCTTCCATCTCACTTCCTCATCCCTGGCAGTCCAGATGCTGACAAGCCCTTTTGCACCAGGAGCAGTTACAGAGGACAGAGCTGAACCCCAGCAGTGTCCCCTGTCCCCATGACCCCCTGATTCAGAGGAGGGCTGACTCCTCGCAGCCAGCGGGCAGAGGCCCTGCTCCTCCTAGCACTTTCAGCCATCACCAAGCAGGGCTCCAGGCACAGAGCTGGATGAAGGGCTGCAACTGAAAATGGAAAAGCAGTGGAAAGCGTACAGTGTCAGAAATGGTTTTGATTTTACTTAACGAAGTCTTTCATAACTTCTTACACTATTTTTGTTTTAATCAGTGCTTCACATCCAATGGCAGCAGATGTCCAACAGCAGCTCCATCACCCAGTTCCTCCTCCTGGCATTCGCAGACACACGGGAGCTGCAGCTCCTTCACTTCTGGCTCTTCCTGGGCATCTACCTGGCTGCCCTCCTGGGCAACGGCCTCATCATCACCACCATCACCTGTGACCACCACCTCCACAATCCCATGTACTTCTTCCTCCTCCACCTCGCCCTCCTAGATATTGGCTCCATCTCCACCACTGTCCCTAAATCCATGGTCAATTCCCTCTGGGACACCAGGACCATCTCCTACTCAGGGTGTGTTGCCCAGATATTCTTTTTTATGTTCTTGTTAGGTGCAGAATATTATCTTCTCACAGTTATGTCCTATGACCGCTACGTTGCCATCTGCAAACCCCTGAACTACGGGACCCTCCTGGGCACCAGAGCTTGTGTCCACATGGCAGCAGCTGCCTGGGGGGCTGGGTTTCTCACTGCTCTGCTGCACACGGCCAGTACATTTTCCCTACCCCTCTGCCAGGGCAATGCTGTGGAACAGTTCTTCTGTGAAATCCCCCCCATCCTCAAGCTCTCCTGCTCACATTCCCACCTCAGGGAATTTCACCTGCTTGGTGTTAGTGCCTGTTTATCTTTTGGGTGTTTTCTTTTCATTGTGGTGTCCTATATGGAGATCTTCAAGGCTGTGCTGAGGATCCCCTCCGAGCAGGGACGGCACAAAGCCTTCACCATGTGTCTCCCTCACCTGGCCGTGGTCTCCCTATTTATCAGCACTGGGATGTTTTCCTACCTGAAGCCCCCCTCCAAATCCTCTCCACTCACGGACCTTGTGGTGTCAGTTCTGTACTCAGTGGTGCCTCCAGCACTGAACCCCCTCATCTACAGCTTGAGGAACCAACAGCTCAAGGATGCCGTGTGGAAACTCATAACTGGATGGTTCTCTGAGGCAATGAACTGCTCATCACCTTCTGCATAACAGTTATCATGCAAGTCATGGCAGACTCAGACTCGCTTCTCTATGTGTTGTTGTTGGTTTTTCATTTGCAATAATCTTGTCCTCTTGTTTTGAATTCACTCTCCTCTTTTCTTACTGTTTGACTGTGCAAATGAGGAGCTGCTCTCTCTCTGTGTTTCAATAAAATAAAGGGATATTCAATACCTTTAGTTTCCCGGTATCTTTCCTCTAAGGCCTTTTTGGATTTGCAGGGACATTTCCTGAAGGCATAGCTGGAGCTTAAAAGAATCCTGGCATGGAAGCACTGCAAGGCACAAGCCCTTGATCTCCCAGAGCTGTTCTCTCTACACTTCCACACACCCCTTGCCCTTCTCTAAAGCCTGAGTTCTCTGAGCTTGGTTAAACTTCCTAGGGTTTGCATCATATTTAGGTATTCAAAAAAGTGATTATTGCACTAATTAAACCTATGGCTGTGATCTACCTGGACTTCGGTAAAGCCTTTGACACAGTCCCCCCCAACATCCTTCTCTCTTCTCCAACTTTCTCTCTTTTCTCCCTTTAGGGAGGACAGGGGGGTCCTGGGTTCCTTTTGTTTGGGTTTAGAGGGGGTTCTTGGTCCCTTTTAAGGGTAGGTCCCAGGTAATGGACTCTTGCTGGGTGTTGACAGGTGAGTTCCCGGATCCCTTTTGTGGGTTTAAGGAGGTTTTGTGCTCCCATTTGCAGGGGGTTGGGGGTGTCCTAAATCCAATTTAGGGATTTGGGGGGCTTCTGTGTCACTCTGGAACTCCTGGGTCTCTTCTTGGCGGGTGCTTGAGGTTCTTTTTAGGGATGTTCTGATAACAATGGTTGGGGGGGAGTACTAGATCTCTTTCTGGGGGTTTGGTGGGAATCCTTGGTCCCTTTTTGGAGGGGGGTTTATGGGGTTGTGGGTCCCATGTGGGTATTTGGGGTATCCTGGATACCTTTGTGAGTGGGGGATTGGGGGTCTCCTGGGTCTCTTTTGGGGGTTTGGGGAGAGGTGTGTCGCTTTTTTAGGATCTGGGGGAGATTTGGATGCATTTTGGGGGGTTTGGTGGAGTCCTGGGTCGGGTTTGGAGGGGTCCAGATTCCCTTTAGGTCAGACTGGGAGAGTCCTGGATCTCTTTAGGAGGGGTTTGGGGAGGTCCTGCAACCCTTTTTGGGGGCTGAGGGTGTTCTGCATCAGATTTTTAGAGTTGAGGGGGTCCTGGATCCCTTTTGGGGTGTTGTAGGTTTCTTTTGGAGGGATTCAAGCAGTTCATGGTCCCTTTTGGGGGTTTGTGGGTGGGTGCCCACGATCTCTTTTGGGAGCATGGGTTATGTCCTGTGTCACTTTTGGGGGTGGAGTTATGTCCTGGATCCCTTTTTGAGGGTTTGGGAGAGGGTCCTGGATGGTTTCTTGGGGGACGGGGTTGGGACTCTACTGTCCCACTGGAGGGTGTGTTTTAGGAGGTTCTGGGTAAGTTTTCAGAAGTTAGGGGAGTCCTGTGTCCTTTTGGGAAGCTTCAGGATCCCTTCTGGGGTGTTGTGGGGGTCCTGGGTCCCCTTTGGATTGGCTGAGGGGATCTTAGGTCCGTTTTTCAGGACTTTTGGGCAATGTCTTTGGTTAAAGGGGGTCCTGGTTCCCTTTTGGGGCAGTTGGGGGGTTTCCCGGGTCCTTTCTTCAGTTCTTTGGGGTGGGGTCCTTGGTCAGAGGGTGTCCTGGGTCCCTTTTGGGAGTTTGTAGGGAGCAGTTCTAGAATCCATGTGAGGGGATCTGAGGAGCCCTGGGTCCCTTTTGAGGGGCTTTGGGGAGAGTCCTGGCTACATTTATGGGGAGGTTGGGGGCGGTCCTTGTTCACATTTTGGGGGAGGGGGGCAGAATTGTGGGGGTCTTGAATTCATTTTGAGGGGGTTGGGGGCACCTGTGTCCCTTTTGGGAAGTTGATTACGGGGTTCCTGGGTCCCATTTGGTGGCTTGGGCTGTTTTGTATCCCTTTTGGGGGTTTTAGAGTTCCTGGTCCCTATGGTGGGGGGAGTATTGGGTCTCATCAAGGATGTTTAGGGGTGTTCCTGGGTCCCCTTCTCTGGGAGTTGAGGGGGTCTTGGGTACCTTTTTGGGGGGTTGAGGGGTTCCTGGATCCCTTTCTTAGGGTTTGGCAGGGGTCCTGGGTACCTTTTGGGGGAGGGCTTGTGTGTCCTGGGTCCCTTTCGGAGGTTTGAGGAGGGCTTGTGTGTCCTGGGTCCCTTTCGGAGGTTTGGGGAGGGTCCTGGGTCCCACCTGGGAGTGTTTTGGTGGGGTCCTGGGTCCCTTGTGGGGGGCTTTGGGTCAGTTTTGAGGGGGTTGGGGGTGATCATGGATCCCTTTTTTGGGTCCTGGGTTCCTTTTAGGCATTTGAGGGGGCCCTGGGAGGGGTTTGGTGGGGGATCCTGGGTCTCTCTTAAAGCTGTTTTAGTGGGTTCTAGGTCCGTTTTGGGGGGAGTGTCCTGGATACTGGGTCCCATTTGGGGGTTTGAGGGGGTCCTGGATCACTTTTGGAGGTTTGTGGGAGTCCTGAATCCCTTTTCAGGGGTGAGGATTGAGGGGTCTTGGGTCCTATTTGAAGGGTATGGACGGGACCTCTGTCTCTTTTGTGGGGTTTGGGGGAGTCTTGGATCTGATTTTGGGGTTTAGGGGAGTCCTGTGTCCCATTAGGAGGGAATCCAGTGTTCTTTCTTTGGAGGGGATTCGGGGAAGTCCCAGGTCAGGTTTTGGAGGGTTCCGTGTCCCTTTAGTGAAGATTGGGAGAGTCCTGGATAACCTTAGGGGGAATTGGGGGGCCCTGGGTCCCTTTTGGGAGATTGAAGGGGCCCTGGATCCCTGTTGGAGAGAGATGGGCCTCGGCAAACTTCATGAGGTTCAACAAGACCAAGTGCAAAATTCCTACACCTGGGCCGGGGCAGCCTGTGGTTTCTATAGAGGATGGGGGATGATGTGACTGAATCCTAGAATCATTAGGTCTGAAAAGACCTCAGAGAACAATAGCTCCAATCATACCTGTCTGCTACTAAATCTTGTTCCCAAGCATCTCATCTACCTGCCTTTTAAACATCTCCAGGGGATGATGAACTTCAGGGGAACTTCCACTGGACTGGGGGCTGATGTTGTGTCCATCTACAAGAAGGGTCACAGGGAAGATCCAGGGAACTCCAGGCCTGTCAGTCTGACCTCAGTGCCAGGGAAAGTCATGGAACAGGTGATCTTGAGTGGGATCATGAAGCACGTGAAAGAGAACCGGGTGATCAGGCCCAGTCAACACGGGTTCACAAAAGGCAAGTCTTACCAAACTAACCTGATCAGAATGTATGAAAAATTGACTCGGCTGCTGGATGAGGGAAAGGCTGTGGATGAATCTTCCAGGGCTTCAGTAAAGCCTTTGACAGAGATTCTCACAGCATTCTGCTATGGAAACTGTCACCTCTGGCCTGGACAGACACACACTCTCCTGGGTGGAAAACTGGTTGGCTGGCCGGGCCCAGAGAGTGGTGGGAAATGGAGTTAACTCCAGCTGGAGGCTGGAGCAAGAACAGGAGCTGACAGAAACCTCAAGAACTGGAGGTCGTGCCACAGAGATTAAACTCTGAGCAACGACTGCACAGAAGCAGGCACGGACAGACCTGACCTACCCTGGCCGTGGGGCAGAGTTTCCTCTCCAGCAGAACCGGCACCGGGCACTGCGATGGCTGAACCACAGCTGCTTTGTTCCTCACACACAGAACAAGGCGCAGGCAGCTCCCAGCACAGAGACCACCTGCCTCCTCCAGATCCTCCTGGAGAGTGAGTGCAGAGGGTGCTTGCCCTGGACAGCAGAGAGGTCTCCTAGGACACAGGGCAGCATCCCAGATGATGACATCACAGAGGCCATGGCCAGACCATTGACTTTGGTTGGAAGGGACCTCAAACATCCATCTAGTCCAACTCCCTGCCATGGGAAGAAACACCCTGAGAAGCACTGAAAATCAAATATTTGGGACATCAAAATTGTGGATAATTCTAAAAATGAGGGTATCTTCCTTGAAAATGTCTTTGGAAGATAAAAATGTTCTTTTGGAACATATAAGTAAGGCCTGACCTCAGCTTTTATTCCCAGAAATGATGCTGAGATACCAAACACGAAGGCTTTGTGGCTGAAAATTAACTTGAGAGGTTAAAAATTAAGATTTTGACTTCCACAATTGCAAACAACTGCAAAAATGAATCTTTGTTCCCTGAAAAGGAGGCTTTGGAAGCTAGAAATGAGCTTTATATCCATGTTTGAGGCTTTTATCTCTAAAACACAGGCTGTGGACATTGAAAACCATACTTTGTGCTTTAAAAATTTTGCTCTGGGCCTTAAAATGAGCCTTAAAGATAAAAAAGAAAGGTTGGAATTACCTAGGAGTGTCTATACCCTAAATCGAATTTTTGTGACCCAATAGGCTGTTTCCCCCTCCCCCAGCCCCAATCTTGGTTTCAGGGCTCTGGACAGAAAGGGGGGATCTGGCCCCACACTAGGTCTGGGGGTGCTGGCAGAAATCGCTTGGGTCGTACAGAGCTCTGGCCCTTCAATCACACAAACACAGAAACATTAAGGCTGAAAAGCCTCTGGGCTCCCCCAGCCCAGTCTCCTGCACAGAACGTCCTGAGGCATGAAATCTGCTTGGTTTGAACCCCTGTGGGTGGAGAATCCCCTGCCGCCCTTGAGCCTCGTCTGGGGCTGCACCGCACTCACACAAAGGCACTTTCCCTCCTTTCCATCCCAGAATGATCCCGCTCCTCTGGACATGAAGGTGGATGTTTCCAGGTGTCACAGGAGTCGTGGCCGACCAATAGCTGTGTCCAATGGTGCTGGTCAAATGCCAAAATCCTTTCTTTTAATCATGGGCTCGGTGATTTGTTGATGTCTAAACTCTCTCTGTGGATGCTGACATGGAGTGAGAAGCCTGATCTGACCTCAGAGCAGGGCCTGCATGGAGCTGGCATTGGACTAGAGATCACCTGAGCTCTCTTCTTCCATAAATTTTACTGTGAGCATAAGATGTAGAGACCCACTTAGCAGACTGGCCTGATCCTCCTCCAGTAGAACAAAGTGTGCCCTCACCCCTCATGCTGGGGGCTCCTAACTCCATCCTGCCAGACCTCCTCCAGGTCCTCTCCAGTTTCTCCACTTTCCTTTTGAAATGTGGGACTCACTGGCTCCTGTGTCATCATCCTGGTGCCAGAAGAGTGAGGGCAGCGATTGTCTCCTTTTCCCAGTGTCAGGAGTTGCTCCCTCTGCTCCTCCCAGTGAGTGGCTGGAGGTGGGCAAGAAGTTGTCAGAGGGAAACATCCAGGAGAGCTGACCCCGGCTGAGCAGAGGGAGATCCCATAACAAAAATGCCATAATAAGTGATAAAAGCTGTGGCAGAAGAAGAAATAAGTAGAGAGTTTTATCATTAGAGGTGATGGGTGGTGGTAGACTGGTGGGGTTTCAGTCTAATCATGGAGGTGGCGAGTGCTTTGGTTTCCATTTACGTTAGTTTTATCTATTCTCTTTCACCTATTATACTATTTTCAGCTCAGCTGACAAGTCAAAAAATATTACCATGGAGCAGCGTGGGCAGGAACCTTGCCGCCTGAGGAGTGCCCTGAGGAGATGGACCTGGGTGGAGGCCATTTCAAAAGAGATTTTCCAATGAAATATTGATTGTCTCTTGGAAAATCCTCAGCTTGGAGAAGATTTGGCTTCAAGGAGACGTTAGATTGGCTTTCCAGTACCTGAATTTGATGACAAGAAAGTAAGGGAGGGACTCTATCCAATGACATGGAATGATAAGATAAGGGGGAATAGCTTTAAAATGGAAGGGGGAAGATTTAGATTAGACATCAGGAAGAAATCATTCATAAAGAAGTTGGCGAGTTAATGGTGCAGGTGGCCCAGGGAAGCTCTGGATGTCCTCTCCCTGGAGGTGCTCAAGACCAGGTTGAATGGGGCCTTGAGAAGCCAGGGTAGTGGGAGGTGTCCCTGCCCATGGCAGAGGGGGTAGGAACTGGATGGCATTTAAAGTCCCTTCCAACCCAAATCTTTCCATGATTTTGAAAAGTATAGGAATACAATGTTTAAACTAAAATATATTTTTCTTAGGTGCACTTTGAAATCTTCCTCTTTAACCACACTGGGAAATGACTCCAAGGAGCTGTGCATTGCTTGAAGACCTGAAGGAATCTCCAGGCAGACAAAGAGCTCGTTAAGGCTTTCTGGGCTTTAATGAGATGCAGGGTGGACTTGCTGATGAGTCCTTGAACCTCAACTTCTTGGAGAAGATTGAGTGAAGCTCTCAAGAAGTCAACAGCAGAACTCAGAGTACCTTGAAGTATTAATTGGTCTCAGTGAGGATCGTTAGTAGCAAAGCCTCCCCAGGGACTCGTTAGAGCTGAGAATTGGAAGCCATGATTGCAGGTAGGCAAAGGTGCTGTGCAACAGCTGTGATGCTGAGAAAAAGGTTTGGTTTGCTTGATGAAGCAGGAAGACCAAGGCCTGACCCCCAGCCCTGGTCAGGCAGATCTGGCTTTGGCTACAACGACACTGGTGTCATGAACATTCTCACATGGCCAAATCAACCTGAGAGCAGTTATTCCATCTAATTCCAAATAGAGGCCCGTGTAGTTATGGGAGATTCCAAGGCTCTCCCACAGTTCCATGGAGTTGTAGAAGAGTTTGGTCATAGATGGGCAGGGTCATAAAAGTGTTGGGTCATAGAAGAGTGAGAGAAAACTTGTGTGTGAGAAGTGTCAGGTGATGGAAGAGTTGAGTAATAGTAGAGTAACAGAAAAGTGCAGGTTTATAGAAGTGTTAGGTCATAGAATTCTCATGGCAGAACTCCAGTTTTATGCCTCCAGTCATGAAAGGGTGATAGATAATTCAGGCCATGGAATAGTCGAGTCATAGAAGTTTTGAGTTTATTTAGACTTTAGAAAGGTTTGGTCATAGAAAGGTCACAATAGGATTGGTTCAGAGAAGGGTTGGTTCATGGAAGAATCTTAGAAATGTCAGGTCATGGAAGAGTCTGGTCACAGAAGGTTCATGGAAGAGTCAGGTTATTGAATAAAGCATCATAGCACAGTCAGACAACAGTCAGGACATAGAACGAAGTATTGTGTCATGGAATGCTCGAGTTATTGAAGGGTCTGGTTATGGAATAGATGATTTGTGTCACAGAAGAGTCAAAGAAGAATTGAGCCATAAAATGTCACATCGTTGAAGAGACAAGCCATAGAAGGTCATAGAATACTCGAGTCACAGAAGGGTCTGATCATTTAAGAGGCAGGTCAAAGAAAATCTTTGTTAGAGATGAGTGAGATAACAGAGGAGTAGCAAAAGAATTTAATCATACAATGTTGAAAGAGGTGTCAGGTCATAGAAGCCTCAGGCCATAAAAGATTTGGGTAATAGATGGGTGATAAAATATTTGGGTCATGGAAGAGACGACTCATAGAAGCATGAGAGTTTAGTCAGGAAATGGGAAGGACTGGGTCATAAGAAGGTCTCAGAAGACTCAGATGATGGAAATGTTGGATCATTGAAGAGTTGGGTCAGAAATAGAAAGTCATAGAAGGGTCAGTGAAGAGGTTGGTCATAAAAGGCTTGGTCATAAAAGTTACAGAAATATTTAGTTATTGAAGTCTCCTAGAGGAGTTGGGTCACAGCAATATCAGGTCATAGAAGTGTTAGTCACAGTACTTTAAGGTCAGAAAAGGGACATAGAAATATTGGGATGTAGAAGACTAGAGTCATAAAAGAGTCGTAGAAGGGTCATATAAGCATCAGATCATAGAAGAGTCATTAGAGTAGGGACATCATAGATGGCTCAGGTCATAGAAGACTTGGTTCATAGGAGGATGGTGAGACACAATCTACCCAAGGAAATCAAGTCCCCTTCTCCTTCAGACATTCAGAAATGGAATCTGAGCAGACAATGTCGGGCCACAGCCTTTATTTACCCTGCTCATCCATTGCCCATTTCTAAAAATGACATGGAAAGTGGTAGCGGTGTCAGTGGTCTGGAAATATCCTCCATCTCCATGACATTTAGAAGATGATGGAGAGCAGCCTGACTGTGACATTGTCCTGCTCATTCAGTTCCCTGGGATGTTGCCCTTCCTGTCCCATAGAATGGGAAGGATTGTGTTTGCTCAAGTGATCCCTGAGCTGATCATGACCCACCACTAGTTGATCTCCTGAAGAGTCCTGCCCTGAATCATAGAAGCCAGGAGACCTTGATGGGGAAGACAGAGGCAAAGAGGACACAGGGAATCTCAGACGTGTCTATTCCTGCTCTTCCTAAATTCAGCAGTGCCTACACAGGCTCTGTGTTTGTTTGTATGTTTGTTTGTTTGTTTTTCTTTTTCTGTTCCAGAAGCAGCAAACTCTGATGATGGGGCCCTTGAATGGTCTTTCAAATGGAGACTGATTCATAGTCTGGACCCTTGCTGAGCTTGGAGGATGCTGTCCTTGAAGCCCATATGTCCCGAGCTCTGTGACCACATCACAGCTCTGTCTCCCAAATAAACAGCTCAGACTCCTGCTGCCTGTGTCCCTGGCTGAGGACATTGCTGCCCACTGGGGCTGAGGCCCTGCAGCTGTGGCACCAGCCAAGCTCTTCCCTGACATCAGGAAACCAAGAGTCCAAGACCCCGTGCGTGCAAAGTCTTTGCTTAAAGGAGAGACACTGCTGGGACAAAAGAAAGCTGAGTGTCTTTCCAGCCCCAGATCTAAGGACCACGGATGAAAAGCCTAAATTCTCTCAGTTGATCATCTTAAGGGAAATTACATCATTCCTTGTAATCTTCTTGCCGTCCTTTTGATGATGGGGCATTAAAAAATGATTCCCATGTCCACTGATGTTTCTAACAGGATCAATGACAGTGCAGGACAGACGTGTCTCTGCCCAGGTGAGGGAGGGAACATCAGGGATGGCTTCAGCCGGTTTCTCAGCAGGTTCCCCTGGAGACCCAGGGACACCTCAAGGGAGCCCAGAGAGGGTAGAGAAAGTGCTGCCTTGGGCTGCTCCTCTGCTGCTGAGCTGGGCTGGGCTCCTTGGACAGAGTGAGCTCATAACAAGAGGGTAGTTCTGAAAAGAGCCAGGTCTATCCAGGAGCAGCTCCTCTGAAAAGCCCAGCAGGGCTGAGGGCACTGCCTGCAGGCAGTGAGGGGAGAGGAGGGAGCAGAGAGAGGGGAAAGTCAGGGAGTGGTGGGAAGAGAGAGGAGGATTCAGCTGGACGAAAATCTTTACAGCCTTTCTCGAGGTGAGTCTCTGGGTGCAGGACAATGCAGGTGCAGTTCCTGGAGGGATCTCCTAAAGCCGGCACAGCCCCAGCCTGTGGGATCTGTCAGGAGGGCTCTTGCCGTTTCTGCAGCAGAAAGTAAAACAGGGTCAGTGCTCAGCCTGCTCAGGGAGCTCCATGGGGTGGGAGAGGGATCTGCTGGGGTGGGGGGAAGAAGCAGCTCTTGGACTTAGTGGGATGTGTTTAAGGTTAGGGTAGACGAGGTGCTTAGGAGCATGATTTAGGGATTGGTGGGAATGGTTGGACTCAATCACTAAACCATGTCCCTCAGAAAATCGTCCACCCGTGCCTTACACACCTCCAGGGAAAGTGACTCAATCCCCTCCCTGGGAAGCCTCTGCCAGTGCCCAGTGACCCTTTCTATGAAGAAGAATTTTTTCTATTGTTCAGCCTAAACCTCCCCTTGCGGAGCTTGAGGCCATTCCCTCTCGTCCTGTCCCCTGTCACTTGGGAGAAGAGCCCAGCTCCCTCCTCTCCACAACCTCCTTTCAGGTAGCTGGAGAGAGCTATGAGGTCTCCCCTCAGCCTCCTCTTCTCCAGGCTAAATGACCCCACCTCTCTCAGCCATTCCTCATAAGGCCTTCATGGTTGTTATAATCTTATCAACCTGGATTTAATTTAATGTCCTCTTCTGTCTTCTCATTGATTGGCTATGAAAATGAGGAGGTGCACTCTCTGTGGGTTTCAACAAAATAAAGGGATAATCAATGACGTCTATTTCCTGATATCTTTCCTCCAAAGCCTTTTTGGAGCTGCAGGGACGGTTCCTGTGGCATGGGTGGAGGGCAAAAGAGTCCTGGCATGGGAGCACTGCTTGGCACCAGTGCTTGGTCTCCCAGAACTGTTCTCTCTCCACTTCCACACTCTCCTCCTCACCCCTTGCCTTGCTGTAAGCGGCTCTGAGCTTGGTCCCAGCCGTGCTGAGTGGCAGTGCTGTGCCCGCAGGCAGGGACAGGCATTGGGCACTTGTGGGGCACAACTGCCTTTCCATGAAGAGAGGGGATCTCCTCAGGGCACAGCCTGAAGGCTTTCATCTTCTTTCAAAGTTTCCCTAAAGGGCCAGAGAACATGACCCACAGATGAAAATAGCTGCGTAAAAATTAACAGTGGTTATGTGAATGGTTTGGGAAGGATGCAGTTTCACAGTGCAGCCTCCTGTGAGAGAACTTGAGGACCAGCAGAGCAGGGTGTGGTCTGTGCCCATGTGCACTGGACCCATTCCAGGATCTGTCCCATGGTAACAATCCTGGAGTAGCCCCTCAAAACCACCATTCCCAGCACTGCCCTCTCACCCCAGCTTGCAGAGGTTCTTTGTCCCTCCCTGGAAAGACACAGAATGAGGAGGCCAGTGTCCATATTCTCACTGTGCAGAGGAGATGGGAGCACGTACATCACGTACATGAGGTGAGAGGAACCCAAATAAACACAAACAGCCCATCCCTGAGTCTCCATGAAGATCTGGGAGACAGAAAGTTTCTCAAGGTCACTTTGAGTTGAGAGCGACATCTCAAGGGTAAGTGCCTGAATGCAGCTCTGGGATGTGCTTCCTTCAGCCAGGGTCCCTGTGTCCATTCCTCATGCTGTGGGCATCCCAGAGGAGTGAAGAGCAGGGCAACACACTGCAGGGCTGAGGCACCTCCCAACATCTACAAGAGGCAACAGGAACTCAGAGAGAGACTATGACCTTTATCTCCCAGTGTACAAGGGCCTGACTCTGCCTCTGAACATCCCGGGGTGCATAAGGAGTTTATGAGGCCAGCTCAGATGTGGACTCCAGACAGAACCCTGACATTTCTGTTTGTGACTCCAGGAACAAACCACACTGGCCCAGGGAGATTCGTCTCAGCTCCCTTGGACAGGCTCATTGCGAGTGTTCCTCTCTGCTGCATCACCCTTATATGATGTAATTGCTAGAACAGAGAGGTTCTGGGGTCCTTGGAAAAGGAACTCATTGAACATACCTTAAAGAACAGGAAGAAAGGGAATTGGGAGAATTGCATGTGGAAACCCCTGGAAGGTGAAGAAGATGAAATGCACAGTGTAGCAGACAGAGAGCTGGCAATGCAAGCACAGGGCAGGGGCAAGGCTGCTTCTCTCACAAATCACACACAGTCTGAAAATTCATACTTTGGCAGCACAGAAATTCCAGGGACATTTTATTAGAAGTTTGAAATCATTTCAGCTGATGGGGCAGAGCAGTTTGAGATATCTCTTTAGGCATTGAGAGCCGTTCTTATGTTTTCAGACTGAGCTCCATGCTCTGACCATCAGCACCCAATGCAAACCTCTAGATGTCCTGAAGTGTCTGAGGGGTTTGCCTGGGACTGCAGCTGTCAGAGAAGACTGAACGATTCGTGTCATTTCCATCATTTCCATCCAGTCCTGAACATTCCTACACTTCATTAGGGGAGTTCCAAGAGTGTTGGTAAAGGGGGCGGTACAGGAAGAGCACTTTGAAGAAGTGACAATAGAATACTCCAAGTGATGTTGATGCAGGGTGTCTCGTAAGGAGGTGTGGACGTGTGGGGAAAGCAATGGCCTTGAGGTCCAACACTACACAGACAACCTTGCTCCTCACCTCCCCACCCCACCATGTGTCTCTCTCTGTCAGGTTGTTTATATCAGTGAAAAATGCATCTCTGTATGACACACAAAGTGCTTGGACCCCTCCCAGAGCAGGTCTTAGATTTACAGTCTATCCAGAAGTTCACCTTGGATCCCCTCATATACCCAATTTCTCTATAAATAATAAAAATTACAGAGGCAAGCTCCATGCTTGGACTATTCTTGACCTTGCAGACAGAATCATAGACTATCTTGAGTGAGAAGGGGTCTATAAGGATCATCAAGTCCTACTACTTGCTCTTCATTAGACTACCTAAAACCAAACCAAGAGCACAATCCAGATGATCCTTGAACTGAGAAAGGCTTGGTGCCATGACCACTTCCCTGGGGAGACTTTTCCAGTGACCAGCCACCCTCTCAGTGAAGAACTATTTCCTAATGTCCAATGTCAACTTCCACTGATGCAATCTCAGCCCATTTCCATTTCCTATCGCTGGTCACCAGGCAGCAAAGCTCACCCGTCAGTTGTGCAGAGAGGCCAGTGCTGGAGCTGGCAATGGGAGAGACCAGTGCCCTGGGGCACATTCCCAGTCAGTCCATTCAGGGTTGTGGGTAGTCGTGGATCTCTTTTGTGGGTCCTAGGTACAATCTGGGCGTTTGAGGGGGCCCTGGGAAGGATTTGGGGGGGGGACCATGGGTCCCTTTTAAGGGTGTTTTAGTGGAACCTGAGCCAATTTTTTTGGGGGGAGGGGGGTGTCCTGTGTCTCATTTGGGGGTTTGAGGGGGCCCTGCATCACTTTTGGAGGTTTGGGGGAGTCCTGAACCCTTTTCAGGGATGGGGATTGAGGGTTCTTGGGTCCTTTTTGAGGGGTATGGATGGGACCTGGGTCTCTTTTGTGGGGTTTGGGGGAGTCTTGGATGTGGTTTTGGGGAGGGTCCTGTGTTTTTCTTTTGGGGATTCAGGGGAGTCCCAGGTCAGGTTTTGGAGGGTCCCAGGTCCCTTTAGGGCAGATTGGGGGAGTCCTGGATACCTTTAGGGTGATTTGGGGTGTCCTGGGTCCCGTTTGGGGGGTTGAAGGTGCCCTGGATCCCTGTTGGAGAGTGATGGGCCTCGGCAAACTTCATGAGGTTCAACAAGGCCAAGGACAAAGTCCTACACCTGGGCCAGGGCAGCCTGCGGTTTCTATAGAGGATGGGGGATGATGTGACTGAATCCTGGAATCCTAGAATCATTAGGTTTGAAAAGACCTCAGAGAACAATAGCTCCAATCATACCTGCCTACTACTAAATCATGTTCCCAAGCATCTCATCTACCTGCCTTTTAAACACCTCCAGGGATGATGAACTTCCAGGGGAACTTACACTGGACTGGGGGCTGATGTTGTGCCATCTACAAGAAGGGTCGCAGGGAGGATCCAGGGAACTCCAGGCCTGTCAGTCTGACCTCAGTGCCAGGGAAAGTCATGGAACAGGTGATCTTGAGAGCGATCATGAAGCACATGCAAGAGACCCGGGTGATCAGGCCCAGTCAACACGGGTTCATGAAAGGCAGGTCTTGCCAAACTAATCTGATCACCTTAATGACAAAGTGACTCGGCTGCTGGATGAGGGAAAGGCTGTGGATGTATCTTCCTGGGCTTCAGTAAAGCCTTTGACAGAGATTCTCACAGCATTCTGCTTAGGAATCTGTCACCTCTAGCCTGGAGAGGTGCACACTCTCCTGGGTGGAAAACTGGTTGGCTGGCCGGGCCCAGAGAGTGGTGGGAAATGGAGTTAACTCCAGCTGGAGGCTGGAGCAAGAACAGGAGCTGACAGAACCCTCAAGAACCGGTGGTCATGCCACGGAGATTAAACTCTGAGCAATGACTGCACAGAAGCAGGCACGGACAGACCTGACCTACCCTGGCCGTGGGGCAGAGTTTCCTCTCCAGCAGAACCGGCACCGGGCACTGCGATGGCTGAACCACAGCTGCTTTGTTCCTCACACACAGAACAAGGCGCAGGCAGCTCCCAGCACAGAGACCACCTGCCTCCTCCAGATCCTCCTGGAGAGTGAGTGCAGAGGGTGCTTGCCCTGGGCAGCAGAGAGGTCTCCTAGGACACAGGGCAGCATCCCAGACGATGACATCACAGAGGCCACAGCCAGACCCATGGCTTGGGTTGGAAGGTACCTCAAACATCCATCTAGTCCAATCCCCTGCATTGGGCAGAAACACCCTGAGAGACACTGAATGAGGATTTGGGACACCAGAATTGTTGATAATTCTAAAAATGAGGGTTTTTTACTTGAAAGAGGCTTTGGAAGATAATGTTCTATTCCCAGAAATGATGCTCTGATGCCAAACACGAAGGCTTTGTGGCTGAAAATTAAATTGAGAGGTTAAAAATCAAGATTTTGACTTCCACAATTGCAAACAACTCCAAAAATGAGGCTTTGTTCCCTGAAAAGGAGGCTTTGGAAGCTAGAAATGAGATAAATATAAGGCTTTGTTTTGTAAACTGAGGCTTTGAACATCCAGAATGAATTTTTGTCCTTTAAAAATTACACTCTCGGACAATGAAATGTATATTTAGATTTAATAAAAATGTGGGCTCAGGCTCAAAATATAACTGTGCCTCCCCAGAAAGTTATGGCTGTTAAAGGACAGACTGGAACCCTAAAGCCAAGGATTTCTGCCCCAAATATGAGACTTTGCGCACTAAAGGAATGGGTGTGATGCTACAAGTTAAGTCTTTTGTCCCTGAAGAGGAAGCTTTGGGAGCTAAAAATGAGATTTTTATCCATGTTTGAGGCTTTTGTCTCGAAAACGGATGCTGTGGATATTGAAAATGAGACTTTGTGTTTTAAAAATTGTTCTCTGGGCCTTAAAATGAGTCTTTAAAGATAAAAAAGAAGGTTTGGACTTTATCTAGGAGGGTCAATACCCTAAAACAAAGTTTTGTGACCCAAAAGGCTGTTTCCTCCTCACCTAGCATCACGCTTGGTACCAGGGTTCTGCAAAAAAAGGAGGGTTCTGGCCCCACACTGGGCATGGGGGCACTGGCAGAAGGTGCTTGGGCCATACAGGGCTGTGGCCCTTCAATCACACAAACACAGAACCATTAAGGCTGAAAAGCCTCTGGGCTCCCCCAGCCCAGCCTCCTGCACAGAACGTCCTGAGGCATCAAATCTGCTTGGTTTGAACCCCCATGTGTGGAGAATCCCCCGATGCCCTGGGGCCTCCGCCGGGGGTGCACTGCACTCACACAAAGGCATTTTCCCTCCTGTCCATCCCTGAACGATCCCACTCCTCTGGACAAGAAGGTGGATGTTCCCAGGTGTCACAGGAGCTGTGGCCGCCCGATAGCTGTGTCCATGGTGCTGGTCAAATCACAAAATCCTTTCTTTTAATCATGGCCTCGGTGTCTTGTTGACGTCTAAAGTCTATCTGTGGATGCTGACATGGACTGAGCAGCCTGGTCTGACCTCAGAGCAGGGCCTGCATGGAGCTGGCATTGCACTAGAGATCACCTGAGCTCTCTTCTTCCCTAAATTTTATTATGAGCATAAGATGTAGAGACCCACTTAGCAGGTTGGCCCGATCCTCCCCCAGTAGAACAAAGTGTGCCCTCATCCCTCATGCTTGTGGCTCCTAACTCCATCCTGGCAGACCTCCTCCAGGTCCTCTCCAGTTTCTCCACTTTCCTTTTGAAACGTGAGACTCACTGGATCATGTGGCATCATCCTGGTGCCAGAAGAGTGAGGGCAGTGATTGTCTCCTTTTCCCAGTGTCAGGAGTTGCTCCCTCTGCTCCTCCCAGTGAGGGGCTGGAGGTGGGGACGAAGTTGTCAGGGGGACACGGGCAGGAGAGCTGACCCCGGCTGAGCAGAGGGAGATCCCATAACATAGATGCCACAATAAGTGATAAAAGCTGTGGCAGAAGAAGAAATAAGTAGAGAGTTTTATCATTAGAGGTGATGAGTGATGGTAGACTGGGGGGGTTTCAGTCTTACAAGGGAGGTGGCAAGTGATTTGTTTTCCATTTACATTAGTTTTTATCTATTCTCTTTCTCCTTTTTTACTATTGTCAGTTCAGCTGAAAAGTCAAAAAATATTTCCATGAAGCAGAGTGGGCAGGAACCTTGCCGGCTGAGGAGTGTCCTGAAGAGATGGACCTGGGTGGAGGCCATTTCAAAAGAGATTTTCTAATGAAATATTGCTTGTCCCTTGGAAAATCCTCAGCTTGGGGAAGAGAAGGCTTCGAGGAGACATTAGAGTGGCTTTCCAGTACCTGAATTTGATGACAAGAAAGTAAGGGAGGGTCTCTATCCAAGAACATGGAATGATAAGATAAGGGGGAATAGCTTTAAAATGGAAGGGGGTAGATCTAGATTAGACATCAGGAAGAAATCATTCACAAAGAAGTTGGTGACTTAATGGCCCAGGTGGCCCAGGGAAGCTGTGGATGTCCCCTCCCTGGAGGTGCTCAAGACCAGGTTGAATGGGGCCTTGAGAAGCCGGGTTAGTGGGAGGTGTCCCTGCCCATGGCAGAGGGAGTAGGAACTGGGTGGCCTTTAAAGTCCCTTCCAACCCAAATCTTTCCATGATTTTGAAAAGTATAGAAGTACCAAAAATAAACTAAAATATATTTTTCTTAGGTGCACTTTGAAATCTTCCTCTTTAACCACACTGGGAAATGACTCCAAGGAGCTGTGCATTGCTTGAAGACCTGAAGAAGTCTCCAGGCAGAGAAAGAGCTCGTTAAGGCTTTCTGGGCTTTAATGAGATGCAAGGTAGACTTGCTGATGAGTCCTTGAACCTCAACTTCTTGGAGAAGATTGAGTGAAGCTCTCAAGAAGTCAACAGCAGAACTCAGAGTACCTTGAAGTATTAATTGGTCTCAGTGAGGATCGTTAGTAACAAAGCCTCCCCAGGGACTCCTTAGAGCTGAGAATTGGAAGCCATGATTGCAGGTAGGCAAAGGCGCTGTGCAACAGCTGTGATGCTGAGAAATAGGTTTGGTTTGCTTGATGAAGCAGGAAGACCAAGCCCTGACCCCCAGCCCTGGTCAGGCAGATCTGGCTTTGGCTACAACGACACTGGTGTCATGAACATTCTCACATGGCCAAATCAAACTGGGAGCAGTTATTCCATCTAATTCCAAACAGAGGCCCATGTAGTTATGGGAGATTCCAAGGCTCTCCCACAGTTCCATGGAGTTGTAGAAGAGTTTGGTCATAGATGGGCAGGGTCATAAAAGTGTTGGGTCATAGAAGAGTGAGAGAAATCTTGTGTGTGAGAAGTGTCAGGTGATGGAAGAGTTTAGTAATAGAGGAGTAACAGCAAAGCTCAGTCATAGACGGTTTATAGAAGTGTTGGGTCATAGAATTCTCATGGCAGAACTGGGTCATAGATGCTTCCATTCATGAAAGGGTCACAGATAATTCAGGCCATGGAATAGTCGAGTCATGGACGTTTGAGTTTATTTAGATTTTAGAAAAATTTGATCACAGAAGGGTCACAATAGGATTGGTTCAGAGAAGGGTTGGTTCATAGAAGAATCTTAGAACTGTCAGGTCATGAAAGAATCTGGTCACAGAAGGTTCATGGAAGAGTCAGGTTATTGAATAAAGCATCATAGCACAGTCAGACAACAGTCAGGACATAGAATGAAGTGCTGTGTCATGGAATGTTCGAGTTATTGAAGGGTCTAGTTATAGAAGAGATGGGTAAGAGAATATTTGAATTATAGATGAATCAGTTTATAGAGGAATAATAGATGAGTTCAGTTCTAGAAGGTTCATAGAAGTCTTAGGTCACAGGATATTCAGGTAATAGAAGTGTCATGTCACAGAAATATGAGAGTTTATTTGGTTAATAGAAGAATTTGTTAAGCGAAGAGTCATCCAAGAGTGAGTTCATAGAAGTGTCGGGTAATAACCTGGTTGGGTCAGAGATTATTAAGGTCATAGAAGAGTCAGGTCAAAGAAAGTCACAGAAGTATCATAAAAGAATTGGGTCATAGGAGCCTCTCGGGTTTTAGATGAGTCAGGTCATAGAGGAGTCACAGACCAGATCCAACCCACTCTTTTACAGATGAACCCTCCAATGGAGCACCCAAAGACCTGCTTTTGGGACCAGAGGTTCATGTCATAGGGCCACAGAGGTGGCCTTTCCTTGCACTTTCAAAAGACTCCTATGTAGCACCTCACGCACACTTTTAGTTGCCGAAGTCTCATTTTTTGGAATTAAATCCTCAATTCTAGGATTCCAACCTGTGTTTTAGGACACACAGTTTTTTAGTACCCACAGTTACTTTTTAAGAATCTAAACTCTCTCTTTTATTTTTAATTGTCTAAAAAATCATTTTAAGAGCCTCATTTTATGACCCTCATTTTTAAGACCCAAAGTCTGATTTTGAATTTCTAGCATCTCAGTTTTAGAGGCCAAACCCTTATTTATAGGTTCCAAAAGCTCATTTTTATCTCCCAAAGCCTCTTTCAGGGAACAAAGCCTCATATTTAGAATTATTGACAATTTTTCAGTGTCTCTCAGGGTGCTGCTGCCCCTGGCAGTGGGAGTGTGACATGCTGCAGAAGGTGTGAGGGGCAGAGCCCAGCCCTGCAGGTGCAGGAGAGGAGGCCAGTGGATGCCCTTGGGGGCAGGGACAGACTGGGAATGTGCCCCAGGGCACTGGTCTCTCCCATTGCCAGCTCCAGCACTGGCCTCTCTGCACAACTGACGGGTGAGCTTTGCTCCCTGGTGACCAGCGATAGGAAATGGAAATGGGCTGAGATTGCATCAGGGGAAGTTCACATTGGACATTAGGAAATGGTTCTTCACTGAGAGGGTGGCTGGTCACTGGAAAAGTCTCCCCAGGGAAGTGGTCATGGCACCAAGCTTTTCAGAGTTCAAGGAACATCTGGATTGTGCTCTTGGTTTGGTTTTAGGTAGTCTAATGAAGAGCAAGGAATGGGATTCGATGATCCTTATAGACCCCTTCTCACTCAAGATAGTCTATGATTCTGTCTGCAGGGTCAAGAATAGTCAAAGCATGGAGCTTGCCTCTGTAGTTTTTCTTATTTATTAAGAAATTTGGTATATGAGGGGATCCAAGGTCAACTTCTGGATAGACTGCAAATCTAAAACCTGTTCTGCGAGGGGTCCAAGCACTTTGTGTGTCATATGGAGATGTATTTTCACTGACATAGACAACCTGACAGAGAGAGACACATGACTGGGCTGGGGAGGTGAGGAGCAAGGTTGTCCATGTAGTGGTGGACCTCAAGGCCATTGCTTTCCCCACATGTCCAGGCCTCCTTACGAGACACCCTGCATCAACATCACTTGGAGAATTCTATTGTCACTTCTTCAAAGTGCTCTTCCTGTACCGCCCCCTTTACCAACACTCTTGGAACTCCCCTAATAAAGTGTAGGAATGTTCAGGACTGGATGGAAATGATGGAAATGACACTAATCGTTGAGTCTTCTCTGACAGCTACAGTCCCAGGCAAACCCCTCAAACACACCGGGACCTCTAGAGGTTTGCACTGGGTGCTGATGGTCAGAGCATGGAGCTCAGTCTGAAAACATAAGAACGGCTCTCAATGCCTAAAGAGATATCTCAAACTGCTCTGCCTCATCAGCTGAAATGATTCCAAACTTCCAACAAAATGTCCATGGAATTTCTATGCTGTCAAAGTATGAATGCTGAGAACGTGTGTAATTTGTGGGAGAAGAAGCCCTTGCCCTGTGCTTGCATTGCCAGCTCTCTGTCTGGTACACTGTGCATTTCATCTCCTTCACCTTCCAGGGGTTTCCACATGCAATTCTCCCAATTCTTGTTCTTCCTCTTCTTTAAGGCATGCTTGAAAATTTCCTTTTCCAAGGACCCCAGAACCTCTCTGATTGCTCTGACGCTTAGATCACTTAAGGGTGATGCAGCAGACAGGAACGCTTGCACTGAGCCTGTCCAGGGGAGCTGAGATGGATCTCCCTGGGCCAGTGGAGTTTGTTCCTGGGGACACAAAAATGTCTATAAAGAGTCCACCTCTAGCCCAGTGGACTCCTCATGCACCCAAGTATGTTCAGAGGCAGAGTCAGGCCCTTGTACACAGGGAAATAAAGGTCATAGTCTCTCTCTGAGTTCCTGTTGCCATGTCCAGAGGTTGGGAGGTGTCTCAGCCATGTGGTGTGTTGCCCTGCCCTGCACTCATCTGGGATGCCCACAGCGTGAGGAATGGACACAGGGACCCTGGCTGAAGGAAGCACATCCCAGAGCTGCATTCAGGCACTTACTCTTGGGTTGTTGCTCTCAACTCAAAGTGACCTTGAGACACTTTCTGTCTCCCAGGTCTTCATGGAGACTCAAGGAAGGGCTGTTTGTGTTTTCTTGGTTTCACCTCACATCATGCACATGATGTACATGCACCCATCTCATCTGTACAATAAGAAAATAGACACTGACCTAGTCATTCTGTGTCCTTCCAGGGAGGGACAAAGAACTTCTCCAAGCTGAGGTGAGAGGGCAGTGCTGGGAATGGTGGCTTTGAGGGGCTACTCCAGGTTGGTTGCCCTGGCGCAGAATACCCTGGGGATCTAGTGCACATGGGCACAGAGCAGATCCTGCTCTGCTGGTCCTCAAGTTCTCACAGGAGGCTGCACTGTGAAAGGAACCTGCAGCCTTCCTGAACCCACCACCCTGCCTCACTGTTAATTTTTACACTGTTTTTTAAATCTGTGGCTCGTTTTCTTTGGGATGTCCTTGAGGGAAACCTTGACAGGGGACAGGATGAGAGGGAATGGCCTCAAGCTCTGCCAGGGGAGATTTAGGCTTGAGATTAGGAAGAAATTCTTCACAGAGAGAATGGTTAGGCATTGGAACGGTCTGCCCAGGGAGGTGGTTGAGTCACCGTCCCTGGAGGTGTTTAAGGTTAGGGTAGATGAGGTGCTTAGGAGCCTGATTTAGGGAATGGTGGGAATGGTTGGACTCGACGATCCAGTGGGTCTCTTCCAACCTGGTCATTCTGTGATTCTGTGATTCTGTGAAAGAAGCCTTAAACCTTCAGGCATTGCCCTGAGGAGATCCCCTTGATTTATGGAAAGGCTGTTGTGTCCCACAAGTGCCCAGTGCCTGTCCCTGCCTGTGGGCACAGCTCTGCCACGCAGCACGGCTGTGACCAAGCTCAGAGCCCTCAGGCTTTACAGTAAGGCAAGGGGTGAGGTGGAGAGTTTGGAAGTGGAGAGAGAACAGCTCTAGGTATTCAAGTGCTGATTCCTGGCTGTGATGCCATGATGGGACTGATTTCCCATCCAGCCAAGCCAACAGGAACTCTTCCTGCAGCTCCAAAAATATTTTGGAGGAAAGACATCAGAAAACAAAAGACATTGAATATCCCTTTATTTGGTTTAAACACCCAGAGAGCACAGCTCCTCATGTACACCGCCAGTCAGTAAGAAAAGTGAAGAAGAAGATGACTTAAAAAAAGAATTACAAGATTATCACACAGGAAAATTAAGTATCACAAACAAGAAATAGAGAAGCCAGTCTGGAGTTGCCATGAGTTGCATGATAACTGTTATGCAGAAGGTGATGAGCAGTTCAATGCTTCAGAGAACCATCCAGTTAGGAGTTTCCACACGGCATCCTTGATCTGCTGGTTCCTCAAGCTGTAGATGAGAGGGTTCAGTGCTGAAGGCACCACTGAATACAGAACTGACACCACAAGATCCATGAGTGGAGAGGATTTGGAGGGGGGCTTCAGGTAGGAAAATATTCCAGTGCTGGTCAATAGGGAGACCACAGCCAGGTGAGGGAGACACGTGGAAAAGGCTTTGTGCCGTCCCTGTTCACAGGGGATCCTCAGCACAGCCCTGAAGATCTGCACATAGGACAACACAATGAAAACAAAACAGCCAAAAAATAAACAAGCACCAAACAGAAGAAGCCGAGCTTCCCTGAGGTAGGAGTGTGAACAGGAGAGCTTGAGGATGTGGGGGATTTCACAGAAGAACTGTTCCACAGCATTGCCCTGGCAGAGGGGCTGGGAGAATATATTGGCCGTGTGCAGCAGAGCATTGAGAATCCCAGTGCCCCAGGCAGCTGCTGCCATGTGGACACAAGCTCTGCTGCCCAGGAGGGTCCCATAGTGCAGGGGTTTGCAGATGGCAATGTAGCGGTCGTAGGACATAATGGTGAGGAGAAAATACTCTGCTGAAATAAAAAACAGAAATATAAATACCTGAGCTACACATCCTGAGTAGGAAATGGAAGTGGTGTCCCAAAGGGAATTTGCCATGGATTTGGGGAGAATAGTGGAAACGGAACCCAGGTCAAAAATAGAGAGGTTGAGGAGGAAGAAGTACATAGGGGTGTGGAGGTGGTGGTCACAGGCGATGGTGATGATGATGAGGCCGTTGCCCAGGAGGGCAGCCAGGTAGATGCCCAGGAAGAGTAGGAAATGCAGGAGCTGCAGCTCCCGTGTGTCTGCGAATGCCAGGAGGAGGAACTGGGTGATGGAGCTGCTGTTGGACATCTGCTGCATCTGGGCATGGGGCATTGTCAGAAGGGAAAGGATAGAAAGAAATTAAGGGAGAATTCTCTGCTCAAAATCAAATCCCCTCCCCTGCTGCAAACAGTGCAGATCAATGCAGAGGAAGGGGAGCTGCTCTTTCCTTGCTCTTGTTCCCAGCCACTCTAGGCTTGAACCTTTCAGAGACAGATTAATCACACTTTCATATTCACCCTAAAAGCCACCAGGATCTGCTGAAAGCAGACAAATCAACTGCCAAGCAGAGTGTCCAACCCTTTCTCAAGGTCTCCACATTCCACTTTCAGCCCAGGACACCACAGCTTATTTCATAAATCCAATAGCCTTTTCTTTGCCTTGGACATCTCTGTACTTTTCCACAGACATGCAGGTAACGCAAAGATGCAATAGGACAAGTTTGCACCCTGGAGAACTGCTCAGTGCCTGGGGGAAAACATCTAGGAAAGCCAAGTGTCCTAATGATATAGTCTCCTAATATCTCAGTACAGAAGATTCTGTTAATTCCTCAGGAACGCACAGCCTGCAGCTCCACAGAGGATCAGTGCCTGACTCTGCAACTCCCATCCCCAGAGAGCCTGGCAGCGAGAAGAAGAGAGAAATATCAAGGAGAGAGAAAAGGGAAGGAACAGGAAGAAATAGAGTGAGGGTCTGGCTAAGAGAGGCCAATGAAGAGGCATTCCTCTTCCCCAGCTGTGCTCGCCCCCTCCCAGACACCAACCTTGCTGGGCAGTTTCTCTCAGCCCCTGGGCTCTGGAGAGGGCACTGGAGCTGTGGCTGCAGAGGAGGGGGCTCAGCCTTGGAGCCCAGAGCCCTGAGGGCAGAGGCTTCTCTGGCTGGGAGAGGAGGCAAAGGGGCTTGCTCAGAGGAAAGGGCTGCACTGCAGGGCATCACACAGAACTCCCTGAACTCTCCCTCACACAACATCTCTGTTTTGAATTTCCTCTTATTCTCTGATCCTATCTGTTCTGCCTGGAGAATTTCCTTCTTGGAGGTTTTTCCCTGTCCCCTCTCTCTTTCTTGCTCCCAGACCCCATCCCAGAATCTGGGCACTCCCCTCCCCTACACAATCCTGCCCATTTACAGTGCACTGCCAGCACGCAGGATCCTGTTCAGAGGTTCCAAAAGGCAGAGGAACCTGATGGTTCCAGCAGAGGTGATGCTGGTGCATAGGCAGAGGAGTGGCTGAAGGCAATTTAGGAGGCTGTTAGCACAGCTACTGACCACTCAAGGACAGAGCTCAGGAGTCTCAAAGACTTGTGCAAATTTGAAAAGCACTTTTGTCTTTCTCTTACCCTCCCGCTCCTCCTGGACCTGCCCTCAGATGAGGAAAATGAAAGCTCAGGATCAGGAAATCTCTATTTCTTCCCGAGGAAACGTCCCTTGGGGAGTTTCCTTGTGCTGACCTGAAGCTGGGAGCATCACTGGGGCACAGAGAACCCTCTTGACAAAGAAGGATCCTGCCCGTCCCTGTCAGGGGTCACTCATTCCCCCCACAGCTTCTCCCCACAGTTCCACAGGGAGCTCCATGGGTGGGATGAACAGTGAGCCTGGCAGGTGGCAGAGTCCCTTCCCCACACTCACAGCCTGGGGTGCAGGAACTCTGCTCTCAAGGACAGCCCAGAGCACCCCTGGCTGCACCCCTGGCTTCACAGCCCTTCCAAACTGCCTCAAGAGAACCCCCTCCTCACAGATCCCACCAGCTGGGGTTCTGACAGCTTCGGAGAGGCTGCGAGGAACCACACCTGCACTGCCCTGCACCCAGACTAACCACGTCCAGGACTGCAAAAATTTCTCCTCCAGTCAGCTCTCAGTCATCCTCCTCACCACCTTTAAGCTCTCTCTGCCTTCCTCATTTTGCTGAGAATCCCTTAGTGTTCCCTTCTCCCTGCTGTCTTCACAGAGGAGCTGCTCCTTTCCAGAGCTGCCTCTTTGTAGCTCTGCCCACTTGCCATGAGCTCCCTCAGTCCCAGGAGCCCAGCCCAGCTCAGCAGCAGAGGAGCAGCCCAAGGGCATTTTGGTGGGTTGGATGCTGAGTCCATGAACCTCAGACCCTTAGAGGAAGCTGAACAATCTTCTCAAGAATTAAAACTTAAAGTAACGCTCCAAAGTTTCTTGTAGTGTTAATGAGTCCCACTGAGGGCACTGCTGAGAAATCATCTCCAGGGCCCAGAAATCATCTCCAGAGCAGAAAACTGGAGGCAATGATGAAAGGTTGGGAAAAGCAAGGTAAATGTGGCTCTGATGCCAAGTCAACCTTGGTATGTTTCATGAATCCAAAGGGACAAGAGAGAAATGTAGAGAGAAATGAGGTCTATCCTCATCCTCCTCTTCTCCAGGCTGAACAACCCCAGCTCTCTCAGCCGCTCCTCATAAGGCCTGTTCTCTAGCCCCGTCACCAGCTTTGTTGCTCTTCTCTGGACTCACTCCAGAGACTCAACATCCTTGTGGTGAGGGGCCCAGAACTAAAAACAGGATTCAGGGAGCGGTCTCACCAGTTCCGAGTACAGAGGGAGAATAACCTCCCTGGACCTGCTGGTCACACCGTTTCTGATACAAGCCAAGATGCCATTGGCCTTCTCGGCCACCTGGGCCCACTACGATGGAAGAATCGAGTCATAGAAGCATGAGACTTTAGTCAGGAAGTAGGAAAACCGGACTATAAAAAGTTCTCATAAGGCTTAGATGGTGGAAGTGTTTGTTCATAGAAGAGTTGGGTCATATATTATTCAGGTGTCAGAGGAGCTGGGTCGTAGAATAGTGGGGTCATAGAAAAGTCATGGAGGAGACTGGTCATAGAAAGACTTAGAAGGTTCAGAGAAGAGCTTGGTAATAAAAGGCTTGGGTAATATAATACGTGTTATAGAAATATTTGGTAATTGAAGTCTCCTAGAGGAGTTGGGTCACAGCAATATTGGCTCATAGAAGTGCTGGTCACAGAAGTGTATTTTGTTTCCCCCGTATAGGACACCGATGTATCCTTACCTGCCGCCTATCCAAGGGGTGCTGTAATGTAAATATTTAAATAATGACGATGGGCATGCCTTGCACCCACACAACTCCCTTGGCAAAGTTTAATCACCACTGAAACTGAGGGGCTTGCATCACAATTCAACAGAAGTCAAAGAACAAAAAAACAAAAATGCCAAAAACTATAAGATTAAACAGACTGACATGTCCCAGGCACAACTAAGTTATTCCTCATGCTCTTACGTAAAAACATTAGGAAGATCCATACATTTTTAAAACAATCTTCTCCCTTGACAAGGTCAGCTCTGGCATCAGCACAGGTATTCCCTCTCCATGTGATACATTCAGCACTGTGTGAGGAACACACTAAAGAGTCAGCTGCGTTCCCCTTCTGCATGGCAGGTCCCAGCAACAATTTCACACGATACATACAACACGTTTATCATCTAGACTAAAATGAAGCCATGCTGTTACTATTCCTTTTGAACTACTCTTCTCTCAGTTGTTTAGCACTAAGTGATTTGATGAGCACAAAGGAAATATCTTCATGGGTCATCACACTCGATGCATCACTCAGACTACGGCCTGAGACAGGTAGAAGACCCAAACATACACACCATTGGAAAACATGTAAAAGCGCAACAGACATTTCTTCCAGGTGGTAGCTGTCAAGTTCTGCCAACTGGGAGTTGACAATGACCATTACTTCAGGGTGGTCTTAGTGCTGGTTTTAGCTGGTCTCCTGAGCTGGCCACAATATCAGAGTCTGATAGCATCCCCGGCTATTCTAGAAAGTAAACCAGAAAGATTCATCATTTAAGCAAAAAAATAAACCCAAACTTTTTAATTTCCTTTCATTTTTTTTTCAGCAACATCTTTAAAATAGTGCACTACAGCTTAGATATTCAGAACTCAGGTCACAAGACTGATGCAGGGATCATTGAGAGTCGTGATCTCTTTCCAATCATCTGTTGGAGGTGCTTTTCATTCTTTTAACAAAACCTTTTCCCATCCAATGCTTAATAATAAATGCACTGAGTCAATCCAACAATGCAGGCTTTAAAGCTTCGTGCACCACCAGCTATTCAAATTGTCTGTGCTTCATTTTAGATAAGATTAAAATATATAAAAAATATTCATTCTTTCTCTAATCTCATCCAACACTGTCAATTTTCGTTATTCATTAAAAACAGAGAAACAAAACCATTTTGGTCCCAAAGTTATTGAAATAACACCTGGCACTGCAAGTAACTTTAGTAGCTTTATTTTAATGATAGATGTGCTAAGATAAAACAGAAAATACTGCTGCCAAGAGTGGCACTGCCTTGTTCCATCCTATCATATTTGTGTGACAAAGCCAGTAAAAAGGTAAAAAACTCATGACCTGATTCAATGCTGAAGCTCACTAGTCTTAACCACTCTTAACCAATCTAAACCTTTCTAAACTGGCTTATAACAGCCTTAGCCACCCTATACCAGACTTAACCACTCTAAACCAGTCTAACCGCCATATTCCAGCCTTAACTACCTTCTACTACTTAGCCAGTCTTCACCCGCTAATACCAGCCTTTACCTACTTATAGCTGACTTAACCATTCTTAACCAGTCTAAACCAGTCTAAACTGGCTTATATCAGCCTTAACTGCCCTATACCAGCCTTAAGCAGTCTAAACCACACTAAACCACCATATTCCAGCCTTAACAGTCTTATACCAGACCTAGCCAGGCTAAACTGGCTTATACCAGCCTTAACCGCAATATACCAAACTTAGGCAGTCTAAACCAATCTAAACCGCTATATTCCAGCCTTAACCACCTTATAACAGACTTAACCATCTAAATCTATCTACACTAGTCTAATCCGGCTTATACCAGGCTTTACCACCCTATACCAGTCTTAACCAGTCTAAACCGCCATATTCCAGCCTTAACCGTTTTATACTAGACTTAGCCAGTCTTAACAAGCTAATACCAGCCTTTACCTCTTTATAGCAGACTTAACCATTCTTAACCAGTCTAAACCAGTCTATATTGGCTTATACCAACCTTAATGGCCCTATACCAGCCTTAAGAAGTCTAAACCACTTTAAACTGCCATATTCCAGCTTTAACCGCATTATACAAGCCTTAGGCAGTCTTAACTAGCTTATACCAGCCTTTACTGCCTTATACCGGACTTAAAAAGACTAAACCAGTCTAAACCACCATATTCCAGCCTTAACCGCCTTATACCAGACTTAGATAGTCTAAACCGGCTTATACCTGCCTGAACTGTCTTATACCAGACTTAACCAGTCTTAACCAGTCTAAACCAGTCTAAACAAGCTTATGCCAGCCTTAACCATCCTATAGCAGACTTAACCATTCTAAACCTGTCTAAACCACCATATTCAAGCCTTAAATGCCTTATACTAGACTTAGCCTGTCTTAAAAGCTTTATACCAGTCTTTACAGCTTCATAGCATATTTATCCTATCTTAACCACTCTAAACCACTCTAAACTGCCATATTCCAGCATTAACCACCTTATACTAGACTTAACAAGTCTAAACCAGTCTAAACCATCATATTCCAGCCTTAACCGCCTTATACCAGCCTTAGCCAGACTTAACCAGCTTATACCAGCCTTTACCTCTTTATAGCAGACTTAACCAATCTTAACCATTCTAAACCAGTCTAAACCGGCTTCTACAAGCTTTAGCAGCCCTGTACCAGACTTAGCAGTCTAAACCATTCTAAACCACCATATTCCAGCCTTAACCACCTTATACCAGACTTAGCCAGTCTAAACCAGATATACCAGCCTTAATTGCCTTATACCAGACTTAACCAGTACATTCCAGTCTAAACCACCTAATATAAGGCTTAACCAGTCTAAACTGGTCTAAACCACGATATTCCAACCTTAACCAGACTTAAGTGAATGAACCAGACTTAAGCAGACTTTACCGTCTTGTGCGTTTTACCCAAATCGTGAGAAGTGACTGACTAAGCAGACTTCAGCCACTTCCCGGCTTCTGGGTGCCAGGTCTACCTGCCGTGATGTGTAGCCGTCAGGTCTACCCGATTCCGAGTGCCAGGTCTACCCGTGTTGGACTCGGCACAGCAGCGCCGGCACTGGGTTGACCTGGTGTCCGTCCCAGGAGCCGGGGACACTTGAGGGCTGCCACTAGGGGCAAGAGCATTCATGGGGCAGGGGGAACGAACAGGGCCCTCTAACACCCTGCCCCATCGCTCCTGTGGAAGGAGGAGCCACTTGTGGGGCAGGAGGAGTCACGTGTGGGGCTGGGGACCCTGTTGGTTGCATCTCTCAGCCAGCTGGGCTTCATGGATTCAGGCCCGTGCCCCAGTCTGGCTGAAGAGAGCCGGCGTCCCTTGACAGAAGGTGGGCTGAGTGGGATCCTTGAGGGTGTTGTTGACGGCTTGTTTGTGACTCCCTCTTTCTGAGGGGAATTGATTAGAGCTGGGGAAAAAGGAGTTGTCAGTTGTGGGATTGTGGCTTGGAAATGCTTTTGGGTGCCAGAATGAATGAACTGCGGAGCTGAGCAGTGAGCCTGGTGAAGAAAAACCTGAGGGCAGGTCTGGCTCCCTCCCAGCATGACGCATATCAGGCCAGGCCTTATACCAGACGTAGCCAGTCTTAACCAGTCTAAACTGGCTTATACCAGCCTTCACCACCTTATAGCAAAATTTACCAGTTAAACACAGTCTAAACTGACTTTTGCCATACTTAACAAATATCTCCCAGACTTCAGCAGTCTAAACCATTTCAAAAATCCATAACCAGACATAACTGCCTTATAGCAGACTGAATCAGTCTAAACCAGTCTAAAGTGCCATATTCCAGCCCTAACCACCTTATACCAGGCTTAGCCAGTCTAAACCGGCTTATACCACCTTTAACCGCCTTATACCGGGCTTAACCAGTCTAAACCAGTCTAAATCAATCTAAACCAGCTTATTCCAGCCTTAACCACTCTATAACAGACTTAAGCAGTCTAAAACAGTCTAAACTGCCATATTCCAGCCTTAACTGACTTATACCAGACTTAGACTGTCTAAAACGGCTTTTAAAAGCCTTAACCCACTTATATTGGACTTAACCAGTCTAAACTAGTCTCAACAGCCATATTCCAGCCTTTACCACATTATAGCAGACTTAGCCAGTCTTAACCAGTCTAAACCAGTCTAAACCAGCTTATACCAGCCTTAACCACCTTATGGCAGACTTAACCAGTCTTAACCAGTCTAAACCAGTCTAAACCAGCTTATACCAGCCTTAACCATCCTATACCAGACTTAAGCAGTCTTAATCGGTGGCCAGAACCATGGATTGGGTTGGAAGGGACCTCAAACATCCATCTAGTCCAACCCCCTGCCATGGGCAGAAACACCCGGAGAGGCACTGAACGAGGATTTGGGACATCAAAATTGTGGATAATACTAAAAATGAAAGTTTGTTCCATTAAAGAGGCTTTGGAAGGTAAAAATGTGCTTTTGGAACCTATAAGTAAGCCCTGACCTCAGGTTTTATTCCCAGAAATGATGCTGTGATTCCAAACACCAAGGCTTTGTGGCTGAAAATTAACTTGAGAGGTTAAAAACTAAGATTTTGACTTCCACAATTCCAAACAACTCCAAAAATGAAGCTTTGTTCCCTGAAAAGGAGGCTTTGGAAGCTAGAAATGAGATAAATATAAGGCTTTGTCCTGTAACATTGAGGTTTTGAACATCCAGAATCAACTTTGCTCCTTAAAAATTAAGCTCTGGGATAATCAAATGTATCTTTAGACATAAAAAAAAATGTGGGTTCTGACTCAAAATGTAACTGTGGTCTCCCCAGAAGGCTATGGCTGTTAAAACTTTCTGTGAGAGTTTGGAGCTTCAAAAAGAAGATTTGCATCCTACAAATGGTGCTTTGAAAATGAAATTGCATCTTTGAGCCCTGATATCAGGTTTTGTTCCCCATAATCATGAAGTGGTAGTGAAAAGGATGGCTTTGCACCCTAAAACTGGGACTTGAGAGGCTCAAAATGAGGATTTGAGCCCTCACAATTGAGGACTTGATTATAACATGAGGCTTTGTTCCCTGAAAAGGAAGCTTTGGGAGCTAAAAGTGAGCTTTTTATCCATGTTTGAGGGTTTTGTCTCTAAAACAGAGGCTGTGGACATTGAAAACCAGACTTTGTGTTTTAAAAGTTGTGCTCTGGCCCTTAAAATGAGTCATTAAAGATAAAAAAGAAGGGTTGGAACTCACCAAGGAGAGTCTGTACCCTAAAATGAAGTTTTGTGACCCAAAGGGCAGGTTCCGCCTCCCCCAGCCCCATGCTTGGAACCAGGGTTCTGGAAAAAAAGGAAAGATCTGGGCCCACACTGGGCATGGTGGCACTGGCAGAAAGCGCTTTGACCGTACAGGGCTGTGGCACTTCAATCACACAAACACAGAAACATTGAGGCTGAAAAGCCTCTGGGCTCCCCCAGTCCAGCCTCCTGCACAGAACGTCCTGAGGCATCAAATCTGCTTGGTTTGAACCCCCATGGGTGGAGAATCACCCGATGCCCTGGAGCCTCGTCTGGGGCTGCACTGCACTCACACAAAGGCATTTCCCATCCTGCCCATCCCAGAAGGATCCCACTCCTCTGGACAAGAAGGTGGATGTTCCCAGGTGTCACAGGAGCTGTGGCCGACCGTTAGCTGTGTCCATGGTGCTGGTCAAATCACAAAATCCTTTCTTTTAATCATGGCCTCGGTGCCTTGTTGATGTCTAAAGTCTCTCTGTGGATGCTGACATGGACTGAGCAGCCTGGTCTGACCTCAGAGCAGGGCCTGCATGGAGCTGGCATTGCACTAGAGATCACCTGAGCTCTCTTCTTCCCTCAATTTTACTATGAGCATAAGATGTAGAGACCCACTTAGCAAGTTGGCCCAATCCTCCTCCAAAAGAACAAAGTGTGCCCTCACCCCTCATGCTTGTGGCTCCTAACTCCATCCTGCCAGACCTCCTCCAGATCCTCTCCAGTTTCTCCACTTTCCTTTTGAAATGCGAGACTCACTGGGTCCTGTGGCATCATCCTGGTGCCAGAAGAGTGAGGGCAGTGATTGTCTCATTTTCCCAGGGTCATGGGTTGCTCCCTCTGCTCCTTCCAGTGAGCTGAGGTGGGGAAGAAGTTGTCAGGGGGACACAGTGAGGACAGCTGACCCCGGCTGAGCAGAGGGAGATCCCATAACATAGATGCAACAATAAGTGATAAAAGCTGTGGCAGAAGAAGAAATATGTAGAGAGTTTTATCATTAGAGGTGATGGGTGGTGGTAGACTGGTGGGGTTTCAGTCTTCTGAGAGAGGTGGCAAGTGCTTTGTTTTCCATTTACATTACTTTTTATCTATTCTCTTTTACCTATTATACTATTTTGCAGCTCAGCTGACAAGTCAAAATTTTTTTACATGGATCAGCATGGGCAGGAACCTTGCCGGCTGAGGAGTGCCCTGAGGAGATGGACCTGGGTGGAGGCCATTTCTAAAGAGATTTTCCAATGAAATATTGCTTGTCTCTTGGAAAATCCTCAGCTTGGAGAAGAGAAGGCTTCCAGGAGACATTAGAGTCGCTTTCCAGTACCTGAATTTGATGACAAGTATGTAAAGAGGGTCTCTGTCCAAGGACATGGAATGATAAGATAAGGGGGAATAGCTTTAAAATGGAAGGGGGAAGATTTAGATTAGACATCAGGAAGAAATCATTCACAAAGAAGTTGGTGAGTTAATGGCCCAGGTGGCCCAGGGAAGCTGTGGATGTCCCCTCCCTGGAGGTGCTCAAGACCAGGTTGAATGGGGCCTTGAGAAGCCTGGTTAGTGGGAGGTGTCACTGCCCATGGCAGAGGGGGTAGGAACTGGATGGGCTTTAAAGTCCCTTTAAATTAAATCTTTCTATGATTTTGAAAAGTATAGAAATACAAAGTTTAAACTAAAATATATTTTTCTTAGGTGCACTTTGAAATCTTCCTCTTTAACCACACTGGGAAATGACTCCAAGGAGCTGTGCATTGCTTGAAGACCTGAAGAAATCTCCAGGCAGAGAAAGAGCTCGTTAAGGCTTTCTGGGCTTTAATGAGATGCAACGTGGACTTGTTGATGAGTCCTTGAACCTCAGTTTCTTGGAGAATAATGAGTGAAGCTCTCAAGAAGTCAAAAGCATAACTCAGAGTACCTTGAAGTATTAATTGGTCTCAGTGAGGATCCTTAGTAGCAAAGCCTCCCCAGGGACTCATTAGAGCTGAGAATTGGAAGACATTATTGCAGAGAGAGAAGGGATAGGAGGGAGCAGAGAGAGGGGAAAGGCAGGGTGGGGTGGGAGGAAAGAGGAGGCTTCATTTCGAGAAAGTCTTCACAGTCCTTCTCAAGGTGAGTCTCTGGGTGCAGGTCAATGCAGGTGCAGTTCCTGGAGGGATCTCCTAACGCTGGCACAGCCAGAGCCTGAGGATCTGTCAGGAGGGCTCTTGCAGTTTCTCCAGCAAGAAGGAAATACAGGGTCACCGCTGCTCCACATCACCCCATGATATTCCTAAGAGGACAATTCAAGGGGAAGATCAGGGCAGGGAGTACGTTAAAGATAAAGAACTTTGCTATGTCTGTGTTTTCTGTTTCTTGCACTTGAGGTATTTCAGGGGAGAAATGGACAATGGACTCTCATGGTGGAAAAAAAATCACTGAGACTCCTGAGCTGTGTCTTTGAGTAATCAGTAGGTTTGATAGGAGCTTTCTTAATTGTCTCCAGCTGCTCCTCTCTCATGGACAGCACCAGCATCACCTCTGCTGCACTCATCAGGCTCAGTCTGTCCTGTCCTCTTCTGGTTATAAACAAGACCCTGTGCAGAGCTTCACACGGGAAACAGGCCGGTTTGTGTAGGGCCAGTGGCGTGAAGAGAGGGTGAGATGGGGTCTGTGAGCACTGACAGGGAGAAGATGTGGGACAGGGAAACACCTCCTATGAGGAAATCCCCAGCAGAAGGGATAGCATCAGATGATGAAAGGAAACATAAAACTGAGATATTCTGCAAGTGAAAATGCAGAAAACTCTGTGTGATCCCCTGCAGTGCAGCCCCTTCCTCTCAGCAAGCCCCCTGCCTCCTCTCCCAACCTGTAAAGCCTCTGCCCTCAGGGCTCTGGGCTCCAAGGCTGAGCCCCCTCCTCTGCAGCCACAGCTCCAGTGCCCTCTCCAGAGACCAGGGGCTGAGAGAAACTGCATGTCAAGTTTGGTGTGTGGGAGGGGGTGAGCACAGCTGGGGAAGGGGAACGCTGTCTGTTTGCCCAGCTGCCTCTGCCCTGGCCTCTCTCAGACAGACCCTCACTCTGTTTCTCCCTGTTTCTCTACCTGTCTCTGTTCTTGCTGTTGTTTTCTTCTTCTCACTGCCAGGCTCTCTGGGGATGGGAGTTGCAGAGTCAGGCACTGATCCTCTGTGGGGCTGTGGCCAGTGCATTCCTGAGGAATTAACAGACTCTTCTGTACTGAGATATCATCATTAGGACACTTGGCTTTCCTTGAAATGTCCTCCCAAGCACTGAGAAGCCCTCTAGGGTGCAAACCTGTCCTATTGCAGCTTTGAGTTACCTGAATGCCTGTGGAAATGTAAAGAGATGTTCCTGACCGGGAAGGGGCGTGGGGCGGGGGGGGGAGTGTGTGGGATTTTGTATTTGTGAATCGAGCTGTGTGTGTCCTGGGCTGAAAGTGGAATGCTGAGACCTTGAGAAAGGGTTAGATACTCAGTGATTGGCAGAAGGTTTATCTGCTTTCTGCACATCCTGGTGGCTTTTAAGGTGAATACGAAATTGTGATTACTCTGTCTCAGACAGGTGCAAGCTCAAGGCAGATGGGACAGAGCAGCTCCCCTCCCTCTGCACTGTGTCACAGGCAATGATCTCACCTCTCAGGACTCACTCTGTTCTCCCTGAGTGCAGCAGGGATGTTGAAGTTTTCTACCATCCACCACACTGCCAAAGGTTACAGAAGGAGTTCTAAGATACCCAAACCTTGAGAGACCTGCCTTCTTCCATCTCACTTCCTCATCCCTGGCAGTGCAGATGCTGACAAGCCCTTTTGCGCAGGAGCAGTTCCAGAGGACAGAGCTGAACCCCAGCAGTGTCCCCTGTCCCCATGACCCCCTGATTCAGAGGAGGGCTGACTCCTCGCAGCCACCGGGCAGAGGCCCTGCTCCTCCCAGCACATTCAGCCATCACCAAGCAGGGCTCCAGGCACAGAGCTGGATGAGGAGCTGCAACTGAAAATGGAAAAGCAGTGGCAAGTGTACAGTCTCAAGCTTTGATTTTACTTAAAGAATTCTCCCATAACATCTTACTCTATTTTTGTTTTGATCAGTGTTTCACATCCAGAGGCAGCAGATGTCCAACAGCAGCTCCATTACTCTGTTCCTCCTCCTGGCATTCGCAGACACACGGGAGCTGCAGCTCTTGCACTTCTGGCTCTTCCTGGGCACCTACCTGGCTGCTCTCCTGGGCAACGGCCTCATCATCACCACCATCGCCTGTGACCACCACCTCCACACCCCCATGTACTTCTTCCTCCTCAACCTCGCCCTCCTAGATATTGGCTCCATCTCAGCCACTCTACCTAAATCCATGGTCAATTCCCTCTGGAACACCAGGACCATCTCCTACTTAGGGTGTGTTGCCCAGGTATTCTTTGTGGTGTTCTTGATCAGTGCAGAATACTCTCTCCTCACTGTCATGTCCTATGACCGCTTCATTGCCATCTGCAAACCCCTGCACTACGGGACCCTCCTGGGCAGCAGAGTTTGTGTCCACATGGCAGCAGCTGCCTGGAGCACTGGGATTCTCACTGCTCTGCTGCACACAGCCAATACATTTTCCCTGCCCCTCTGCCAGGGCAATGCTGTGGAACAGTTCTTCTGTGAAATCCCCCACATCCTCAAGCTCTCCTGCTCACACTCCTACCTCAGGGAATTTCAGCTGCTTGGTGTTAGTGCCTGTTTATCTTTTGGGTGTTTTGTTTTCATTGTGTTGTCCTATGTGCAGATCTTCAGGGCTGTGCTGAGGATCCCCTCAGAGCAGGGACGGCACAAAGCCTTTTCCATGTGTCTCCCTCACCTGTCTGTGGTCTCCCTATTTACCAGCACTGGGATGTTTTCCTACCTGAAGCCCCCCTCCAAATCCTCTCCACTCATGGATCTTGTGGTGTCAGTTCTGTACTCAGTGGTGCCTCCAGCAATGAACCCCCTCATTTACAGCTTGAGGAACCAACAGCTCAAGGATGCTGTGTGGAAACTCCTAACTGGATGGTTCTCTGAAGCAATGAACTGCTCATCACCTTCTGCATAGCAGTTATCATGTAACTCATGGCAGGCCCAGACTGGCTTCTCTCTGTGTTATTGTTGGTTTTTCATTTGCAATAATCTTGTCTTCCTGTTTTGAATTCACTGTCCTCTGTTCTTACTGGTTGACTGTGTAAATGAGGAGCTGCTCTCTCTGTGTGTTTCAATAAAATAAAGGGATATTCAATACCTTTAGTTTCCTGGTATCTTTCCTCTAAGGCCTTTTTGGATTTGCAGGGACAGTTCCTGAAGGCATGGCTGGATGTTAAAAGAAGCCTGGCCTGGAAGCACTGCCAGGCACCAGCCCTTGATCTCCCAGAGCTGTTCTCTCTACACTTCCACACACCCCTTGCCCTTCTCTAAAGCCTGAGTTCTCTGAGCTTGGTCAAACTTCCTAGGGTTTGAATCATATTTGGGTATTCAAAAAAGTGATTATTGAACTAATTAAACCTATGGCTGTGATCTACGTGGACTTCAGTAAAGCTTTTGGCACAGTCTCCCCCAACACCCTTCTCTCTTCCCCAACTTTCTCTCTTTTCTCCCTCTGGGGAGGACTGAGGGGCCCTGGGTTCCTTTTGGTGGGGTTTAGAGGGGGTTGTTGGTCCCTTTTTGGGGTGCATCCCAGGTAATGGACTCTTTTGGGGTGTTTGTGAGGGAGTTCCCAGAACCCTTTTGGTGGTTTAGGGATTGTTTGTGGTCCCAGTTGCAGGGGGTTGGGGGTTTCCTCAGTCCGATGTAGGGCGTTTGGGGCTTCTGTGTCTCTCTGGGGATCCTGGGTCTCATATTTTGTTGTGGGGGGGTGTTACAGGGTCTTTGCTCCTTTATGGGGATGTTCTGATTACAATTTGGCAGGGGAGTACTGGATTTCTTTTTTGGGGTTTGGTGGGGGTCCTTGGTCCCTTTTTTGAGGGGGTTTTTGAGGTTGTGGGTCCCATTTGTGTATTTGGGGTACCCTGGATATCTTTGTGAGGGGGTGATTGAGAGGCTCCTGGGTCTGTTGTGGGGGTTTGGGGAGGGGTGGGTCTCTTTTTGGGGATTTGGGGCAGATTTGGATCCATTTTGGGGGTTTTGGTGGAGTCCTGGGTCGGTTTTGGTGAGGTCTAGGTTCCCTTCAGAGTAGATTGGGGAAGTCCTGGATCCCTTTAGGAGGGTTTTGGGGAGGTCCTGCATTCCTTTTGGGGGGTTGAGGGGGTTCTGCTTCTCATTTTGTGGGTTTGCGGGTGGGTGCCCACGGTCCCTTTTATGAGCACAGGGAGCGTTCTCTGTCACTTTTGGGTGTGGAGTTGTGTCTTGGATCCCTTTTGGAGGGTTTGGGGGAGGGTCCTGGATCCCTTTTGAGGGGTGGGTTGGGGCTCCTGTGTCCCACTGGAGGGTGTGGTTGAGAAGGTTCTGGGTAAATTTTCAGGGGTTGGGGGAGTCCTGTGTCCTTTTGGGAAGCTCCTGGATCCCTTTTTGGGAGTTGCAGGGGTCCTGGGTCCCATTCCGAGTGGTTGGGGGTGGTCTTAGGTCCCATTTTCAGGTCTTTTGGGTGGGTTCCTTCGTTAGAGTGGGTCCTGGTTCCCTTTTGGGGCAGCTGGGGGGGTTCCTGGGTCCTTTTCTAGGGTCTTGGGGTGGGGTCCACGGTTAGAGGGGAGTCTTGGGTCCCTTTTGGGTGTTTGTAGGGGGCAGTCCTGGATGCCATCTGGGACTATCTTGGGAGGTCCTGGACCCCTTTTGAGGGCCTTTGGGGAGAGTCCTGGCTACATTTATGTGGAAGTTGGGGGGGTCGTGGTTCACATTTTGGGGGGGGCAGACTTGTGGAGGTCCTGAATTCATTTTGAGGGGGATTTGGGGCACCTGTGTCCCTTTTGGGAGGTGGATTTAAGGGGTCCTGCTTCCCATTTGGTGGCCTGGGCCTTTTAGGATCACTTTTGAGGGGTTTAGGGGTCCTGGGTCCCAATGTGGGGGGGTGTTGGGTCTCATCAAGGATGTTTAGGTGGGTTCCAGGTTCCGTTCTTGGGGGAGTTGAGGTCCTGGATCACTTTCTGGGGGTTTGGAAGGGTCCTGGGTAACTTTTTGGGAGGTTGAGGGGGTCCTGGGTCCCATTCTGGGCGTTTGGCAGGGGTCCTGGGTACCTTTTGCAGAAGGGCTTGTGGGTCTTGGCTCCCTATTGGAGGTTTGAGGAGGGTCCAGGGTCCCATCTGGGAGTATTTTGGTGGGGTACTGGGTCCTTTGTGGGGGGCTTTGGGTCAATTTTGAGGGGGTTGGGAGTGGTTGTAGATCCTTTTGTGGGTCCTGGATCCCACTGGGGCATTTTAGGTAGCCCTGGGTCCCATTGGGAGAGGTTGTGGTGAGGGACCCTGGGTCCATTTCAAAGGTGTTTCAGTGGGTCCTGTGTCCTTTTTTTTTTGGGGGGGGGGTTGTCCTTGGGTCCTTTCTGAGGGGTCTGGACAGGACCTGGGTCAGTTGGTGGGGTTTGGGGGAGTCTTGGATCTGTTTTTGGGGTTTAGGGGAGTCCTGGGTCCCATTTAGGGGGGGTCCTGTGTTCTATTTTGAGGGGTGTGTGGGAGTTCAAGGTCAGGTTTTTGAGGGTCCCGGGTCCCTTTAGGGCAGACTGGGGGAGTCCTGGATCCCTGTAGGGGGATTTGGGGTGTCCTGGGTCCTGTTTGGGGGGTTGAAGGGGCCCTGGATCCCTGTTGGAGAGTGATGGGCCTCAGCAAACTTCATGAGGTTCAACAAGGCCAAGTGCAAAGTCCTACACCTGGGCCAGGGCAGCCTGCGGTTTCAATAGAGGATGGGGGATGAAGTGATTGAATCATAGAATCCGAGAATCATTAGTTTGAAAAGACCTCAGAGAACAATAGCTCCAATCATACCTGTCTACTACTAAATCATGTTCCCAAGCATCTCATCTACCTGCCTTTTAAACATCTCCAGGGAATGATGAACTTCCAGGGGAACTTACACTGGACTGGAGGCTGATGTTGTGCCATCTACAAGAAGGGTCGCAGGGAGGATCCAGGGAACTCCAGGCCTGTCAGTCTGACCTCAGTGCCAGGGAAAGTCATGGAACAGGAGATCTTGAGTGTGATCATGAAGCACATGCACGAGACGCAGGTGATCAGGCCCAGAAAACACGGGTTCATAAAGACAGGTATTCCCAAACCAACCTGATTGCCTTCTATGACAAAGTGACTCGGCTGCTGGATGAGGGAAAGGCTGTGGATGTATCTTCCTGGGCTTCAGTAAAGCCTTTGACAGAGATTCTCACAGCATTCTGCTTAGGAATCTGTCAACCTCTAGCCTGGAGAGGCGCACACTCTCCTGGGTTGAGAACTGGTTGGCTGGCCGGGCCCAGAGAGTGGTGGGAAATGGAGTTAACTCCAGCTGGAGGCTGGAGCAAGAACAGGAGCTGACAGAACCCTCAAGAACTGGAGGTCGTGCCACAGAGATTAAACTCTGAGCAATGACTGCACAGAAGAAGGCACGGACAGACCTGACCTACCCTGGCCGTGGGGCAGAGTTTCCTCTCCAGCAGAACCGGCACCGGGCACTGCGATGGCTGAACCACAGCTGCTTTGTTTCTCACACACAGAACAAGGCGCAGGCAGCTCCCAGCACAGAGACCACCTGCCTCCTCCAGATCCTCCTGGAGAGTGAGTGCAGAGGGTGCTTGCCCTGGACAGCAGAGAGGTCTCCTAGGACACAGGGCAGCATCCCAGAGGGTGACATCACAGAGGCCACAGCCAGACCCATGGTTTGGGTTGGAAGGGACCTCAAACATCCATCTAGTCCAACCCCCTGCCATGGGCAGAAACACCCTGAGAGACACTGAACGAGGATTTGGAACATCCAAATTTGGATAATTCTAAAATTGAGGGTTTGTTTTTGAAAGAGTCTTTGGAAGATAAAATGTGCTTTTGGAACCTATAAGTAAGACCTGACCTAAAGTTTTATTCCCAGAAATGATGCTCTGATACCAAACATGAAGGCTTTGTGGCTGAAAATTAACCTGAGAGGTTAAAAATTAAGACTTTGACTTCCACAATTGCAAACAACTCCAAAAATGAAACTTTGTTCCCTGGAAAGGAAGCTTTGTAAGGTAGAAATGAGCTAAATACAAGGCTTTGTCCTGTAACATTGAGGTTTTGAACATCCAGAATCTACTTTGCTCCTTAAAAATTACACTCTGGGACAATGAAATGTATCTTTAGACATAATAAAAATGAGAGTTCAGACTCAATATGTAACTGTGGCCTCCCAGGAAAGCTATGGCTATTAAAAGACAGACTGGAACCCTAAAATCAAGGATTTCTGCTCTAAATATGAGACTTTGGGCACTCAAGGAATGGGAGTGGTGCTACAAGTTAAGTCTTTTGTCCCTGCAGGGAAGAAAAAACTCTTCAATCTTCTGTTACCCCGAGAAATGAAGCTCTTGCCAAAAATGCAGGACTTTGGGTGCTCCAATGGAGGCTCCGAACTGTAAGGGGGGGGGGGGGTTGGATCCTTCATGTGAGAGTTTGGAGCTTCTAAAAGAGGCTTTGCATCCTACAAATGGTGCTTTGAAAATGAAATTGCATCTTTGAGCCGCGATATCGGGTTTTGTGCCATATAATGATGAAGTGGTAGTGAACAGGATGGCTTTGGACCCTAAAACTGGGACTTGAGAGGCTCAAAATGAGGATTTGAGCCCTCACAATTGAGGACTTGATTCTAACGTGAGGCTTTGTTCCCTGAAAAGGAAGCTTTGAGGGCTAAAAATGAGCTTTTTATTCGTATTAGAGGCTTTTGTCTCTAAAACGGAGGCTGTGGAAATTTAAAACCAGATTTTGCACTTTAAAAATTGTTGTTTAAAAATGAGTCTTTAAAGATTAAAAAGAAGGGTTAGAACTTACCAAGGAGGGTCTATACCCTAAAATGAAGTTTTGTGACCCAAAAGGCTGTTTCCCCCTCCCCCAGCATTGCGCTTGGAACCAGGGTTCTGGACAAAAAGGGAGGATCTGTCCCCACAATGGATCTGGGGGCACTGTCAAAAGGTGCTTGGGCCGTACAGGGCTGAGGCCCTTCAATCACACAAACACAGAACCATTAAGGCTGAAAAGCCTCTGGGCTCCCCCAGCCCAGCCTCCTGCACAGAACGTCCTGAGGCATCAAATCTTCTTGATTTGAACCCCCGTGGGTGGAGAATCCCCCGATGCCCTGGGGCCTCGTCTAGGGCTGCACCGCACTCACACAAAGGCATTTTCCTTCCTATCCATCCCAGAAGGATCCCACTCCTCTGGACAAGAAGGTGGATGTTCCCAGGTGTCACAGGAGTCGTGGCAGACCGATCCCTGTGTCCATGTTACTGGTCAAATGCCAAAATCCTTTCTTTTAATCATGGCCTCGGTGCCTTGTTGATGTCTAAAGTCTCTCTGTGGATGCTGACATGGACTGAGCAGCCTGGTCTGACCTCAGAGCAGGGCCTGCATGGAGCTGGCATTGGACTAGAGATCACCTGAGCTCTCTTCTTCCCTAAATTTTACTATGAACATAAGATGTAGAGAACCACTTAGCAGGTTGGCCTGATCCTCCTCCAGTAGAACAAAGTGTGCCCTCACCCCTCATGCTGGGGGCTCCTAACTCCATCCTGACAGACCTCCTCCAGTTCCTCTCCACTTTCTCCACTTTCCTTTTCAAATGTGAGACTCACTGTGTCCTGTGGCATCGTCCTGGTGCCAGAAGAGTGAGGGCAGTGATTGTCTCCTTTTCCCAGTGTCAGGAGTTGCTCCCTCTGCTCCTCCCAGTGAGGGGCTGGATGTGGGCAAGAATTTGTCAGGGGGACACAGGCAGAAGAGCTGACCCCGGCTGAGCAGAGGGAGATCCCATAACATAGATGCCACAATAAGTGATAAAAGCTGTGGCAGAAGAAGAAATAAGTAGAGAGTTTTATTATTAGAGGTGATGAGTGATGGTAGACTGGTGGGGTTTCAGTCTAATGAAGTAGGTGGCAAGTGCTTTGGTTTCCATTTACATTAGGTTTTATCTATTCTCTTTCACCTATTATACGATTTTCAGCTCAGCTGACAAGTCAAAAAATATTTCCATGGATCAGCACGGGCAGGAACCTTGCCGGCTGAGGAGATGGACCTGGGTGGAGGTCATTTCAAAAGATTTTTTCCAATGAAATATTGCTTGTCCCTTGGAAAATCCTCAGCTTGGAGAAGAGAAGGCTCGAGGGGACATTAGAGTGGCTTTCCAGTACCTGAATTTGATGACAAGAAAGTAAGGGAGGGTCTCTATCCAAGAACATGGAATGATAAGGGGGAATAGCTTTAAAATGGAAGGGAGAATATTTAGATCAGACATCAGGAAGAAATCATTCACAAAGAAGGTGGTGAGTTCATGGCTCAGGTGGCCCAGGGAAGCTGTGGATGTCCCCTCCCTGGAGATGCTCAAGACCAGGTTGAATGGGGCCTTGAGAAACCTGGTTTGTGGGAGGTGTCCCTGCCCATGGCAGAGGGGGTAGGAACTGGATGGCCTTTAAGGTCCCTTCCAACCCAAATCTTTCTATGATTTTGAAAAGTATAGAAATACAAAGTTTAAACTAAAATATATTTTTCTTAGGTGCACTTTGAAATCTTCCTCTTTAACCACACTGGGAAATGACTCCAAGGAGCTGTGCAAGGCTTGAAGACCTGAAGAAGTCTCCAGGCAGAGAAAGAGCTCGTTAAGGCTTTATGGGCTTTAATGAGATGCAGGGTAGACTTGCTGATGAGTCCTTGAACCTCAACTTCTTGCAGAAGATTGAGTGAAGCTCTCAAGAAGTCAAAAGCAGAACTCACAGTACCTTGAAGTATTAATTGGTCTCAGTGAGGATCTTTAGTAGCAAAGCCTCCCCAGGGACTCGTTAGAGCTGAGAATTGGAAGCCATGATTGCAGGTAGGCAAAGGCGCTGTGCAACAGCTGTGATGCTGAGAAATAGGTTTGGTTTGCTTGATGAAGCAGGAAGACCAAGGCCTGACCCCCAGCCCTGGGCAGGCAGATCTGGCTTTGGCTACAACGACACTGGTGTCATGAACATTCTCACATGGCCAAATCAACCTCAGAGCAGTTATTCCATCTGATTCCAAATACAGGCCCATGTAGTTCTGGGAGATTCCAAGGCTCTCCCACAGTTCCATGGAGTTGTAGAAGAGTTTGGTCATAGATGGGCAGGGTCATAAAAGTGTTGGGTCATAGAAGAGTGAGAGAAAACTTGTGTGTTAAGATTCAGGTGATGGAAGAGTTGAGTAATAAAGGAGTAACAGTGAAGCGCAGTCATAGGCAGTTTATAAAAGTGTTGGGTCATAGAATTCTCAGGACAGAACTGGGTCATAGATGCCCCTGTCATAAAAGGGTCATAGATAATTCAGGCCATGGAATAGTCAAGTTATAGAAGTTTTGAGTTTATATAGATTTTAGAAAGCTTTGGTCATAGAAGGGTCACAATAGGATTGGTTCAGAGAAGGGTTGGTTCATAGAAGAATCTCAGAACTGTCAGGTCATGGAAGAATCTGGTCACAGAAGATTCATGAAAGAGTCAGGTTATTGAATAAAGCATCATAGCACAGTCAGACAACAGTCAGAACATAGAATGAAGTGCTGTGTTTTGGAATGCTCGAGTTATTGAAGGGTCTAGTTATAAAAGAGATGGATAAGAGAATATTTAGGCATTAGAACAATCTGCTCAGGGAGCTGGTTGAGTTGCTTTCCCTGGAGGTGCTTAAGGTGAAGGTGGATGAGGTGCTTATGGGCATGGTTTAGAGATAGGTGGAAATGGTTGGACTCGATGATCCAGTACGTCTCTTCCAGTCTGGTTAATCTATGATTCTATGATTCTATGATTTGTGTTATAGATGAATCAGGTTATAGAGGAATAATAGATGAGTTCAGTTCTAGAAGGTTCATAGAAATCTTAGGTCACAGGATATTCGGGTAATACAAGTGTCAAGTCACAGAAATATGAGAGTTTATTGGTTAATGGAAGAGTTTGTTGAGTGGAGGGTCATCCAAGAGTGAGTTCATAGAAGTGTCAGATCATAAACTGGTTGGGTCAGAGGTTATTAAGGTCATACAAGAGTCAGTTCAAAGAAAGACATAGAAGTATCATAAAAGAATTGGGTCATAGGAGCCACTCGGGTTTTCGAAGAGTCGTGTCATAGAGGAGTCACAGACAAGTGGGGTGGTAGAAGAGTTGGTTCATAGAAGAAGTAATGCATCATAGAATATTCATAGAAGAGCAGTGTCATAGCAAGGGTGTGTCATTGAAGTCTCAGGTCATAGAAGTACCAGGTCATCGAAGGGTCATAGAATTGTTGGGTCATAGAAGTCTTAAGTCATAAAAGAGGCACCTGGCAGCTCATATGCATTTCAGATCATAACAGGAATTTTATCATAGAAGGGCCAATTAATAGACGACTTGGTTCATACAAGAGTTGGGTCACAGAAGGGTCAAGCTTTGTAAGAGTTGGGTCATAGAAGCATTAGGACATAGATGATTTCTGTCACATGAGAGTCAAAGAATTGAGCCATAGAATGTCACGTCATAGAAGAGTCAGAGAATATTCAAGACATAGAAGGTCATAGAGTACTCGAGTCACTGAAGGGTCTGATCATTTAAGATGCAGGTCAAAGAAAATGTGGGTCAGAGATGACTCAGATAACAGAGGAGTAGCAAAAGAATTTAATCATACAAAGCTGAAAGAGGTGTCAGGTCATAGAAGCCTCAGGCCATAAAAGATTTGAGTAATAGAAGGGTCATAAAGTATTTTAGTCATGGAAGAGACGAGTCATAGAAGCATGACAGTTTAGTCAGGAAATAGGAAGGACTGGGTCATAAGAAGGTCTCAGAAGACTCAGATCATGGAAGTGTTGGATCATAGAAGAGTTGGGTCATAAACAGAAAGTCATAGAAGGGTCAGTGAAGAGTTTGGTCATAAAAGGCTTGGGTCATTTAAGAGAAGTTACAGAATTATTTAGTTATTGAAGTCTCCTAGAGGAGTTGGGTCACAGCAATATCAGGTCATAGAAGTGTTGGTCACAGTACTGTCAGGTCAGAAATGGGACATAGAAATATTGGGATGTAGAAGACTAGAGTCATAAAAGAAGTCGTAGAAGGGTCATATAAGCCTCAGTTCATAGAAGAGTGATAATGTAGGGACATCATAGATGGCTCAGCTCATAGAAGACTTGCTTCATAGAAGGATGGTAAGACACAATCTGCCCAAGGGAAATCAAGTCCCCTTCTCCTTCCGACATCCAGAAATGTAATATGAGCAGACAATGTTGGGCCAAAGCCTTTATTACCCTGCTCATCCATTGCCCATTACTAAAAATGACATGGAATGTCAGTGGTCTGGAAATTTTCTCTATCTCCATGACAATTAGAAGATGATGAAGAGCAGCCTCACTGTGACATTGTCCTGCTCATTCAGCTCCCTGGGAGGTTTCCCTTCCCATCCCATAGAATGGGAAGGATTGCGTTTGCTCAAGTGATCCTTGACCTGATCACAACCCACAACTCGTTGATCTCCTGAAAAGTCCTGCCCTGAGTCACAGAAGGCTGGAGACAGGGTTGGGGAAGACAGAGGCAAAGAGGACACAGGGAATCTCAGATGTGTCTACTCCTGCTCTTCTTAAATTCAGCAGTGCCTACAAAGACTCTGTGTTTGTTTGTTTTTCGTTTACTCTTCCTGAAGCAGCAAACACTCATCATGGGGCCCTTGAATGGTCTTTCAAATGGAGACTGATTCATAGTCTGGACCCTTGCTGAGCTTGGAGGATGCTGTCCCTTAAGCCCATCTGTCCTGAGCTCTGTGACTACATCACAGCTCTGTCTCCCAAATAAACAGCTCAGACTCCTGCTGCCTGTGCCCCTGGCTGAGGGCACTGCTGCCCACTGGGGCTGAAGCCCTGCAGCTGTGGCACCAGCCAAGCTCATCCCTGACATCAGGAAACCAAGAGTCCAAGACCCCGTGTGTGCAAAGTCTTTGCTTAAAGGAGAGACACTGCTGGGATGAAAGAGAGCTGAGAGTCTTTCCAGCCCCAAATCTAAAGACCAGGGATGAAAAGCCTAAATTCTCTCAGTTGATCAACTTGAAGAAAGTACATAATTCCCTGTAATCTTCTTAGGGTCCTATTTGATGATGAGGCGTAAAAAATGATTCCCATATCCACCAATATTTCTAATAGGATCAATGACAGTGCAGGACAGACATTTCTCATCCCAGCTGAGGGAGGGAACATCAGGGATGGCTTCAGCCTGTTTCTCAGCAGGTTCTCCTAGAGTCCCAGGGACACCTTGAGGGAGTCCAGAGAGGGCAGAGAAAGCCCTGCATTGGGCTGCTCCTCTGCTGCTGAGCTGGACTGGGCTCCAGTTGTGTGTGTCCTGGGCTGAAAGTGGGGGTTGAGACCTTAGGAAAGGGTGAGAAATTGAGTGCTTAGTGGTGTTTTTTCTGCTTTCAACACTGGCTTTTCAGGGTAACATGGACGTACAATATCCCTCCGTCTAAGAAAGTTACAAGCCTGGGGAAGCTGGGAACAAGAGCAAGGGACAGAGCAGCTCCACTCCCTCTGCACCGAGCCACATGCAATGCTCTCGCCTTTCAGGACTCCCTCTGCTCTCCCTGAGTGCAGCAGTGATTCTAGAGGGATTCTGACTCCCAGGAAGACCTCCAGCTGAGATGGGAAAAGGCTGTCTTAGAACTGGGAGCGCAGATGCTGCTAAGGAGAACCAGGAGTATTTTTAACTGGAAAATTAGAACAACAGCATTATCCACAGCATCCCCATGACACCCTGATGCAGAGCAGGGCTGACTCCTTGTAGTCATCAGGTAAAATCCCTGCTCCTCCTGCATATTCAGCCATCACCAAACAGAGCTCCAAGCATGGAGCTGAAGGAGGGGCTGGGAGAAAAGATACTTTATGTGAGCAGCAGGGGAGGGGAATGAGAAATGACACTGATTTGGCTCAGAGACGTCTCCGCTAACTTCTTACTGTAATTTTGTTTTGTTCAGTGCTTCATATCAAGGGGCAGCAGATGTCCAACAGCAGCTCCATTACCCAGTTCCTCCTCCTGGCATTTGCAGACACACGGGAGCTGCAGCTCTTGCACTTCTGCCTCTTCCTGGGCATCTACCTGGCTGCCCTCCTGGGCAACGGCCTCATCATCACCACTATCGCCTGTGACCACCACCTCCACACCCCCATGTACTCCTTCCTCTTCAGCCTCTCTGTTCTTGACCTGGGCTCAATCTCTATCACTGTCCCCAAATCAATGGCAATTTCCCTCTGGGACACCAGAGCCATCTCCTTCTCAGGATGTGTTTCTTATTTTTTTCTGTTTGCCTTTTTAATTTCAGCAGAATATTTTCTTCTCACAGTCATGTCCTACGACTGCTACGTTGCCATCTGCAAACCCCTGCACTACGGGACCCTCCTGGGCAGCAGAGCTTCTGTCCACATGGCAGCAGCTGCCTGGGGCGCTGGGTTTCTCAATGCTGTGCTGCACACGGCCAATACATTTTCCTTGCCCCTCTGCCAGGGCAATGCTGTGGAACAGTTCTTCTGTGAAATCCCCCACATCCTCAGGCTCTCCTGCTCAGATTCCTACCTCAAGGACATTGGCCTTCTTGTGGTCAGTGTCTTAGTAGCATTTGGTTGTTTTGTTTTCGTTGTGGTGTCCTATGTGCAGATCTTCAGGGCTGTGCTGCAGATCCCCTCGCAGCAGGGACGGCACAAAGCCTTTTCCACATGCCTCCCTCACCTGGCTGTGGTCTCATTCTTTGTCAGCACCGCAATGTTTTCCGACTTGAAGCCTCCCTCCATCTCCTCTCCATCCCTGTACCTGGTGCTGTCATTTCTGTACTCAGTGGTGCCTCTAGCATTGAACCCCCTCTTCTACAGCTTGGGGAACCTGCGTGCAGTGTTGAAACTGATATCTGGATGGTTCTCTGATGCATTGAACTGCTCATCATCTTCTGCATAGTAGTTATGATGCAACTCGTTGCAGTCCCCGATTGGCTTCTTTATTTGTTGTTGATGTTGCTGGTTTTTCAGTTGTGACAATCTTGTCATCCTGTTTTTAATTCACTGCCTTTTTTTTTTTTTTTTTGTTGATTGGCTTTGTAAATGAGGAGCTGTGCTCTCTGTGTGTTTAAACAAATTAAAGGGATATTCAATGACTTCTGTTTCCTTATGTCTTTCCCTCAAGGCCTTGATGGACCTGCAGAGACGGTTCTGTGGGCATGGGTGGAAGGGAGAAGAGTCCTGGCACAGCAGCACTGACAGGCATCAGAGCATGAACTCCCAGAGCTGTTCTATCTCCACTTCCACACTCTCCTCCTCACCCCTTGCCTTCCCTGAGGGCTCTGAGCTTGATCAGACAGTCTGTAGTTTCCATCATGTTTGGATGTTTAAAATGCAATTATTGTACTAATTTAAAGCATAGAAATTGATCTACCTGGACTTCTGTAAAGCTGGGTTTCAGCAAAGCCAGGATCAAGACAGTGAGGCCTTTTCCCACCAGGATCCTCACATATGAAATGCTACAAAGAGGCAACAGCGTGAGTTGGAGCAACCATGGGCAGATCACGGAACGGTGGGACGATTCCTCTGTGAGACACGTAGGGCCATCAGAGTGTGGAGACATCAAAGAGCTACTGCACAAAGTATTGGCCATCTGTCACCTGGGTGTCTGTTACAATCTATAGATTCAATAAGAACTGAAAAGTGGTTCATGTGACCACGAAGTGTGACTTGGGTGGCACCTAGTGGTGCCTCCAGAACATGAAGAATCAGTGGGCAGCTCCTTATGCTCCCAGATCTTGAACTAGTTTAACAAGGTGATAGAAGGATGCTCACCAGTTCCAGTTGTCCTGCATCTAGAACCACATTTGGCTTTTCCAGCACACTGCCAGGGTGAACCAGCACCTGGTTTTTCTAGAGCTGCTCTCTTCACATCTCTGAGATCTGCTTCCCAGCCCTTGTGCTCATGGAAGGTCTGAGTGCTGTGAGCTTGGTCCCACTCCTGTATTGTGTCCATCCTGCAGTCACAGGCAGGGACAGGCAATGGACCCTTGTGTGACAGGGATGATGGCCATGACGTGGCTGTGAAGGCCTGTGGGACAGAGAGAGCCTCACAGTCACTTCACTTTGAGAACAACATCCCCTAGAAGCTGCCAGAGTGCAGCACTGGGATGTGCTTTTAGTACTAGTGGTAGTTGTAGAATCATAGAATCACAACATAGAATCGTGGATTGGTTTGAGTTGGAAGGGACCCTAGAGATCACACAGTTCCCACCCCCTTTCCATGAGAAGGGTCACTTTCACTCACCAGAGTGCTTAGAGCCTTATCCAATGTGGACTTGAACACCTAAGCACTAGTAATAAAACTAATACTAGTTTTATACAATGATATCAAGGCATTTGGCCCAATTATAGATTGTACATCACCAGCAATTGTCCCCTCGGCACCCTGGGGAAGCAGCCCCACCAAAATCATCCCAGATGAGTCCCACACAAAGACTATTTCCCTATCTGGCTGTACCTCTCAACCCTCTGCAGGGACTTTTACTGTATGGCTATCTCTGTCGTTCTTTGCTCAGTAGACAACCAACTCCACCACAATTATTTATAAGAAGGGAAGACTTTTCCAGCTGCTCTGGGTCCTTGCTCAGTGTTATGCCCTGAAATGTTTCTCAGAACCCTGCTCTCCCACCCTCTCCTTATCTGTGATGTGCTCCAGGCCCAACCATCCTTCTGACCTTGACAGGACTCGCTCCAGGTTAGGCACAGTCTCCTTTGTGCTGGGAGCCCCGTACTGGACACGGCAGCCCTGATGTGTCCTGTGGTGGGTTAACCTTGGCCAGCAGCCAGATCCCACCCCGCTGCTCCCTCCCTGCCCAGAACCAACGGGACAGAGGTAGAGAATGAACCAGAAAAGCTCAGGGGTCAAGAGAAAGCAAAGGAGGTTCAGTGACCAGTGACTGTCACTGGCAAAGAACTGTGGACCAGTTGAAGGTCAATTTAATTTATTGCCAGTTAAGAAAGTTTTGTATTGGGAGAAACAAAGACAAAATATTAAAGCTCATTCCCAGCCCACATTCTCTCAGACTGAAATGGCTCCATGTCTCCCAATTCCTATGCCCACACCAATCCCAGGAGAAGCATCCAAGGTGGACAACAAGAGGGAGTTAAAAGTCATTGAAGAACATCTCTGCAGCTCCTTCCTACCCACACTTCTCCCCTGCCTCAGTGTGGCTCTTCTCCATGGGATCCCATTGTATTTGAGGTCAGGGTTACGTGTGGTTCATCTCTTTCTCGCTCCTCATGTGGCAGTGTCAGGGCCCTGAGAGCATCCATGAACCTTCATGGCCATGACCAGCATCTCCTGAGCCTCCACCAGACCCTCTGTCCATGGGCCAGAAGACAGTGAACACAGGACTGAATTTTAACACCAGGTTACTCTGAGCTGTAGGTGAGCAGACATAGACACAGCCTGGCCTCTCCATGCACCTTGTTGAGTCAGACTTGCAGAGTCACTGCCCAGCTTGGCTCTTTCTGAGGTGAACAATGGAACGACATCATAGACATCAGAGTTCCAGACTCCAGGAGATTCACAGAGGCCTAGGACCATTCTTCTGTCTTTCTTTCCATCAGGTGATCAGGTTTTAGAGGTGAGGCAGAAATGCAGGTGTGGTTTCAGGGTACAGATGATGGAAAGGGGAGAGCAGAGCCATCATATGACACGATCTAAAGTCGATGCTTTTTTATAATTGTTCCTTTCCTTTCGTGGAGAACTTAACCTGGATGTTCTACCGCTTTGAGCAACTAAGGTGACCGCATGTCCTTGTGTTTAAATTCTGCTTCCAGCCTAAAGCACCTTATAGGCTGGAGATGGTCCAGGAGACTGGAAGAGAGATCCTTCTCCTCTGGAAAAGAAGGTGGATGTTCCCAGGTGTCACAGCATCCATGGCCGATCTATAGCTGTGCTCATGGAGCCGATAAAACACCAAAACACTTTCTTCTAATTCTGGCCTCTGTGCATTGTTCGCATCTAAATTCTCTCTGTGGATGCTGACATGGACTGAGCAGCCTGGTCTGACCTCAGAGTTGGCTCTGCTTGGAGCTGGCATTGCACTAGAGGTCGTCTGAGCTGTCTTGTTCCTTAAGTTTTTCCATGAGCATGAGATTTGGAGACCCACTTAGTACGTTCCCTGAGCATCCCCAACAAGCTAAACTGTGCCCTCACCCCTCATGCTGTGGCCCCTAACTCCATCCTGCCAGACCTCCTCCAGGTCCTCTCCACATTCTTCACTTTCCTTTTGAAATTTGAGACTCTCTGGGTCATGTGGCATCATCTTGGTGCCAGAAGAGTGAGGGCAGCAATTGTCTCCTTTGTCCAGCATCAAGAGTTGCTCCCTCTGTTCCTTCCAGTGAGTGGCTGGGGGGGGACAAGAAGTTGTCAGGGGAACACAGGCAGGAGAGCTGACACCACCTTTGCAGAGGGAGATCCCACAACATAGATGTCACGTTTAGCAATTAAAACCTATCAGGAGAAGAGAGAAATGGATAGTTTTATTGATCCAGATGACGGGCCGTGGTAGACAGGTAGGGTGTCATTCTGACTGAGAGAGGTGCTAAGTGCACACATTTGCATTGGTTTTGGGTTTGGATTATGTTGATTTTATCTTTTTTCTTTCACCTATTAAACTATTTTTAGCTCAGCCAACATGGATCACCAAGGAGCAGCATGCACAAAACCCTGGCCAGCTGAGGAGTGCCCTGAGGATATGAACCTGGTCACCAGGACCCTTGCTTGTCCTCATTCACAAGAGACCTCCATCAATCCCCTGCCCTTTCAAAAGGGAATTTCCAAAGAAATATTGAAGTTTTCCTGCAACCTCTTCAGCCTGCTTTGGAGAGACCTTATTGAGGCCTTGCAGTACTTGAAGGTGGTCACCAAGAAAATGGAAAGGGAATCTGTGGATGCTCCTCCTTGGAGGTGTTCAAGGCCAGCTTGGATGGGGCCTTGAGCAGCCTGGACCCGTGGGAGGTGTCCCTGCCCAAGGCAAGGGGGTTGGAACTGGATGGGATTTAAGGTCCCTTCCAACCCAAACCATTCCATGATTCTGAGAAGTATTGAAATATAAACTTTAAACTACGATGTATTTTTCTTAGATGAATTTCGCAATCTTCTTTAATGACACTGGGAAATGACTCTAAGGAGCTGTGCAAGACTTGAAGACGTGAAGAAAACAAGAGGAAGAGAAAGAGCTTGTTAGGGCTTTCTGTTTTTTAATGAGACCCAGGGTGTATTAGCTGATGAGTCCTTGAACCTCAACTTCTTAAAGAAGATGAAGTGAAGCTCTCAAGAAGTCAAAAGCAGAACTCAGAGTATCTTGAAGTATTAATTGGTCTCAGTGAGGATTCTTCCTGAGAAAGGCTCCCCAGTGACTCATTAGTGCCAAGAATTGGAGGCCATGATTGCAGGAGGGTAAAGGCGCTGTGCAGGCAGCTGTGATGCTGAGAGAAGCCTGGGTTTGCTTGGTTAAGCAGAAAGGCCAAGCCCTGATCCCCTGGCCCTGGGCAGGCAGATCTGGCTTTGACTGCAATGACATCTGTGTCATGAACATTCTCACATGGCCAAATCAAACTAGGAGCAGTTTGTCATTCCAAACAGAGGTCTGGAGAGTTATGGGAGATGCCAAGGCTCTCACACAGCTACATGCAGTTGTATAAGAGTTGGGTCCTAGAAGGTTAGGCTCATAAAATGTTGGATCCTAAAAGAGTGACAGAAATCTTGGGTGTGAGAAGAGTCAGGTGATCGAAGGTTTGAGTCATAGAGGAGTAACAGAGAAGCACAGTCGTAGAAGAGTTGGGTTGTGGTATTCTCATAACAGAACTGGGTCATAGATGATTAAGGTCATGAAAGGGTCACAGAATATTCAGGCCATGGAAAATCAGGTCATAGATGTGTGAATTTAATTGGGATTTAGGAGAGTTTGGTCATAGAATGGTCACCAAAGGGTTCATTCAGAGAAGGGTTGAGTCATGGAAAAGTTTTAGAACAGCCAGGTCAAGGAAGAATCTGGTCATAGAAAGTTCATAGAAGAGTCAGGTCATGGAAAGTAGCATCACGGAACAATCAGACAACAGTCAGTTCATAGAATGGAGTTTTGTGTCATAGAAGGCTTGAATCAGGGAGAGGTCTGGTCATATAAGAGATAGGTCAGAGAAGAGATGAGTTAACTATTTCAGGTATAGTGGAATAGTGTAAGATTTCTATCACAGAATTTTTGGGTAATAGAAGTGTTGAGTAATAGAAACATGAGAGTTGATTTGGGTAATAGAAGGGTTTGGTCACTGAAGAGACATTGAAGAGTCAGGTCATAGAAGGGTCAGGTCATAAAATGGTTAGGTCATAGGTTATTCAGATCATAGAGGACTCAGGTCATAGGAAATCATAGAAGGATCATAGGGGAATTGGATCATAGAAGGCTTGACTCGTGGAAGGATCAACTCATAGAAGGTTTGTGTTTTAGAAGAGTGGGGACATGGAAGAATGGAGTGGTAGAAGAGTAGGTTCATACAAGAGATGGGTCCTAGAAGGCTCATAGAAGAGTACGATTACAGAAAGTGTGTGACATCAAAGTGTCAGGGCATAGAAAGATTAGGTTTTAGAAGGGTCATAGAATTGTTGGGTCCTAGAAGTGTCAAGTCATACAAGAGGCACCTGGCAGCTCACATGGGAGTCAGGTCATACAGGAATGACATCATAGAAGGGCCAGTTACTTGGTTGATAGAAGAGTGAAGGTTTAGAAAAGTCAAGTCATAGAAGAATCAGGACATAGATGATTGGTATTAACGAAGAGTCATAGAAGAATTGGGCCATAGAAATTCATGTCATAGAAGAGTCAGAGAATACTGAAGTCATGGAAGGTCATAGAATGCCTGAGCCACAGTAGGGTCTGATCTTTTAAGAGACAGGTCAAAGAAGAGTCAAGTCATACGTGAGCTAGAAGCAAGACCCCATGTGTTCAAAGACTTTATGTAAAGCAGAGACAGGGCTGGGACAGAAGAGAGCTGAGTGTCTTTCCAGCTACAGGTCTAAAGAAGGGAAGAAAAGTCTGAATTCTATCTATGAAAGGGCTTGGAAAAATGAGATCATTCCTTGTCCCCTTCCTGGGGTCCTGTTAATTGATGGGGCAAAAACATGATTCTCATGCCCAGCTGTTTTTCTAACAGGAGCAATGACAGTGCAGGACAGTATCTCCCCCAGCTGAGGGAGGGAACATCAGGGATGGCTTCAGCCTGTTTCTCAGCAGGTTCCCCTGGAGGCCCAGGGACACCTCGAGGGAGCCCAGAGGGGGCAGGGAAAGGGCTGCCTTGGGCTGTTACTCTCCTGCTGAGCTGGGCTGGGCTCCTGGGACAGAGTGGGCTTATAATGAGACAAGAGTTCATAAAAGACCCAGGTCTGTCCAGCAGCAGCTCCCCTGCAAAGCCCAGCAGGGCTGAGGGCACTGCCTGCAGGCAGCAAGGGGAGAGGAGGGCGCAGAGAGTGGGGAAAGTCAGGGTGGGGTGGGAGTAAAGAGGAGGCTTCATTTGGAGAAATTGTTCACAGCCCTTCTCCAGTTGAGTCTCTGGGTGCAGGACAGTGCAGGTGCAGTTCCTGGAGGGATCTCCTACAGCCAGCTCAGCCACAGCCTGTGGGATCTGTCAGGAGGGTTGTTGCAGTTTCTCCAGCGGAAAGAAAAACCAGGGTTACCACTGCTCCATATCATCGCATGATATTTCTAAGAGGGCAATTCAAGGGAAGTTCAGGACAGGGATTGCGTTAAAGATATAAAACTTTCCTCGGTCTGTGTTTTCTGTTTCTTGCACTTGAGGTATTTCAGGGGAGAAATGGGCAAGGGACTCTCATGCCGGAAAAAAACCCACAGAGACTCCTGACTTGTCTCTTTGAATAATCAGTAGGTTTGATAGGAGCCTCCTTAATTGTCTCCAGCTGCTCCTCTCTCATGGACAGCACCAGCATCACCTCTGCTGCACTCATCAGGCTCAGTCTCTCCTCTCCTTTTCTGCTTATAAACAAGAACCTGTGCAGAGCTTCACACGGGAAACAGGCCGGTTTTTGTAGGGCCAGTGGTATGAAGAGAGGGTGAGATGGGGTCTGTGAGCACTGACAGGGAGAAGATGTGGGACAGGGAAACACCTCCTATGAGGAAACCCCCAGCAGAAGGGATAGCATCAGACGGTTAGATGAAACATAAAACCGAGACGTTGTGCAAGTGAAAATGCAGAAAACTCTGTGTGATCCCCTGCAGTGCAGCCCCTTCCTCTCAGCAAGCCCCCTGCCTCCTCTCCCAACCTGTAAAGCCTCTGCCCTCAGGGCTGTGTGCTCCAAGGCTGAGCCCCCTCCTCTGCAGCCAGTGCTCCAGTGCCCTCTCCAGAGCCCAGGGACTGAGAGAAACTGCCCAGCAAGGTTGGTGTCTAGGAGGGGATGAGCACAGCTGGGGAAGGGGAATGTTGTCTGCGTGCCCAGCTGCCTCTGCCCTGGCCTCTCACAGCAAGACCCTCACACTCTTTCTCCCTGTTTCTCTGCCTGTCTCTGTTCTTGCTGTTGTTTTCTTGTTCTCGCTGCCAGGCTCTCTGGGGATGGGAGTTGCAGAGTCAGGCACTGATCCTCTGTGGGGCTGTGGGCAGTGCATTCCTGAGGAATTAACAGACACTTCTGTACTGAGATATCATCATTAGGATACTTGGCTTTCCTTGAAGTGTCCTCCCAAGCACTGAGAAGCCCTCCAGGGTGCAAACCTGTCCTATTGCAGATTTGTGTTACCTGAATATTTGTGGAAATGTAAAGAGATGTTCCTGACCAGGAGGGAAGGGGTGGAGTGGGGGGGGGGCGGGATTTTGTGTTTCTAAATAGAGCTGTGTGTGTCCTGGGCTGAAAGTGGAATGCTGAGACCTTGAGAAAGGGTTAGATACTCAGTGCTTGCCAGAAGCTTTATCTGCTTTCTGCACATCCTGGTGTCTTTTAAGGTGAATATGAAAATGTGATTACTCTGTCTCAGAAAGGTGCAAGCTCAAGGCAGATGGGACAGAGCAGCTCCCCTCCCTCTGCACTGTGTCACAGGCAATGATCTCGCCTCTCAGGACTCCCTCTGTTCTCTCTGAGTGCAGCAGGGATATTGAAGTTTTCTACCATCCAAGAACACTGCCAAAGGTTACAGAAGGAGTCTTAAGATACCCAAACCTTGAGAGACCTGCCTTCTTCCATCTCAGTTCCTCATCCCTGGCAGTGCAGATGCTGACAAGCCCTTTTGCACCAGGAGCAGTTCCACAGGACACAGCTGAACCCCAGCAATGTCCCCTGTCCCCATGACCCCCTGATGCAGAGGAGGGCTGACTACTCGCAGCCAGCAGGCAGAGGCCCTGCTCCTCCCAGCACAATCGGCTGGCACCAAGCAGGGCTTCAGGCACAGAGCTGGATGAAGGGCTGCAACTGAAAATGGAAAAGCAGCGGCAAGTGTACAGTGTCAGAAATGGCTTTGATTTTATGTAAGGAATTCTCCCGTAACATCTCACTCTATTTTTGTTCTGATCAGTGCTTCACATCCAGAGGCAGCAGATGTCCAACAGCAGCTCCATTACTCTGTTCCTCCTCCTGGCATTCGCAGACACACGGGAGCTGCAGCTCTTGCACTTCTGGCTCTTCCTGGGCATCTACCTGGCTGCCCTCCTGGGCAACGGCTTCATCATCATCACTATCACCTGTGACCACCACCTCCACACTCCCATGTACTTCTTCCTCCTCAACCTCACCCTCCTAGACCTCAGCTGCATCTCTACCACTGTCCCCAAATCCATGGTCAATTCCCTCTGGAACACCAGGACCATCTCCTACTCAGGGTGTGTTGCCCAGGTATTCTTTGTGGTGTTCTTGTTCAGTGCAGAATATTATCTTCTCACAGTCATGTCCTACGACCGCTACGTTGCCATCTGCAAACCCCTGAACTACGGGACCCTCCTGGGCACCAGAGCTTGTGTCCACATGGCAGCAGCTGCCTGGGGCGCTGGGTTTCTCAATGCTCTGCTGCACACGGCCAATACATTCTCCCTGCCCCTTTGCCAGGGCAATGCTGTGGAACAGTTCTTCTGTGAAATCCCCCACATCCTCAAGCTCTCCTGCTCACACTCCTACATCAGGGAATTTCAGCTGCTTGGTGTTAGTGCCTGTTTATATTTTGGCTGTTTTGTTTTCATTGTGTTGTCCTATGTGCAGATCTTCAGGGCTGTGCTGAGGATCCCCTCAGAGCAGGGACGGCACAAAGCCTTCACCACGTGTCTCCCTCACCTGGCCGTGGTCTCCCTATTTATCAGCACTGCAATGTTTTCCTACCTGAAGCCCCCCTCCAAATCCTCTCCACTCATGGATCTTGTGGTATCAGTTCTGTACTCAGTGGTGCCTCCAGCACTGAACCCCCTCATCTACAGCTTGAGGAACCAACAGCTCAAGGATGCCGTGTGGAAACTCTTAACTGGATGGTTCTCTGAAGCAATGAACTGCTCATCACCTTCTGCATAGCAGTTATCATGCAACTCATGGCAGGCACACACTGGCTTCTCTCTGTGTTGTTGTTGTTTTTTCATTTGCAATAATCTTGTCCTCCTGTTTTGAATTAACTGTCCTCTTTTCTTACTGTTTGACTGTGTAAATGAGGAGCTGCTCTCTCTGTGTGTTTCAATAAAATAAAGGGATATTCAATACCTTTAGTTTCCCGATAGCTTATCTCCAAGGCCTTTTTGGATTTGCAGGGACAGTTCCTGAAGGCATGGCTGAAGGTTAAAAGAATCCTGACATGGAAGCACTGCCAGGCACCAGCCCTTGATCTCCCAGAGCTGTTCTCTCGACACTTCCACACACCCCTTGCCCTTCTCTAAAGCCTGAGTTCTCTGAGCTTGGTCAAACTTCCTAGGGTTTGCATCATATCTGGGTATTCAAAAATGTGATTATTGCACTAATTAAATCTATGGCTGTGATATACCTGGAATTCCGTCCCTCCCAACATCCGTCTCTCTTTCCCAACTTACTTTCTTTTCTCCCTCTGGGGGTACTGGGTTCCTTTTGTTGGGGTTTAGAGGGGGTTCTTGGTCTGTTTTAGGGGTGGGTCCCGGGTAATGGGCTCTTGCCGGGTGTTCACAGGGGAGTTCCAGGATCTCATTTCGGGGTTTAGGGAGGATTTGTGGTCCTATTTGCAGGGGGTTGGGGGTGTCCTAAATCCAATGTAAGGATTTTGTTGGCTTCTGTGTCACTCTGAGACTCCTGGGTCTTTTTTTAGGGGAGTGGGATGTTTAGGGGGTCTTTGCTCCTTTTTGGGGATGTTCTGATTACAACGGGGTGGGAGTACTGGATCTCCTTCTGGGGGTTTGATTCTGGTATTTCGTCCCTTTTTGGATGGGGGGTTGTGGGGTTGTGGGTCCCATTTGTGTATTTGGGGTACCCTGCATACCTTTGTGAGGTGGGGCTTGAAGGGCTCCTGGGTCTCTTTTGGGGGAGATTTGGATTCATTTTGGGGGAGTCCTGGGTTGCATTTGAAGGGGTCCAGGTTCCCTTTAGGGCAGACTGGGGGAGTCCTACATGCCTTTAGGAGAGGTTTGGGGAGGTCCTGCATCTATTTTTGAGAATTGAGGGGGTTCTGCATCCCATTTTGGGGGTTGAGGGGGTCCTGGATCTTTTTTGGGGTGTTGTAGTTCTCCTTTGGAGGGATTCAGGGGATCCCAGATCCCTTTTGGGGCTTGTGGGTGGGTGCCCACGGTCTCTTTTGGGAGCATGGCGTGAATCCTGTGTCACTTTTGGGGGTGGATTTGTGTCCTGGATCCCTTTTGGAGGGTTTGGGAGAGGGTCCTGGATCCCTTTTGGGGGGATTTGGGGCTCCTGTGTACACTGAAGTGTGTGGTTGAGGAGGTTCTGGGTAAATTTTCAGGGGCTGGGGGAGTCCTGTGTCCTTTTGGGAAGCTCCTGGATCGCTTTTTGGGGGTTGCGGGGGACATGTGTCTCCTTTGGAGTGGTTGGGGGGGTCTTAGGTCCCTTTTTCAGGTCTTTTGGGTGGGGTCCTTAGTTAGAGGGGCTCCTGGGTCCCTTTTGGGGCAGTTGGGGGGGTTCCTGGGTCCCTTTTTCGGGATTTGGGGTGAGATCCCTGGTTAGAGGGGGTCCTGGGTCTATTTTGGGGGTTTGTATGAGGCAGTCCTGGATGCCATCTAGGGGGATCTCGGGGGGTCCTGGGTCCCTTTTGAGGGGCTTTGGGGAGAGCATTGGCTACATTTATGGGGAGGTTGGGGGGTCCTGTTTCACATTTTAGGGGGAGTGGCGCAGAATTGTAGGAGTCCTGAATTCATTTTGAGGGGGCTTGAGGGCACCTGTGTCCCTTTTGGGAGGTGGATTTCAGTGATCCTGGGTCCCATTTGGTGGCCTGGGCCTTTTTTGATCCCTTTTGGGGGGTTTAGGGGTTCTGGGTCCCTATGTGGGGGGGTGTTTGGGTCTCATCAAGGTTATTTAGGGGGGGTTCCAGGTTTCCTTTTGGGGGGAGTTGAGGGGGTCCTGGATTGCTATCTGGGCATTTGGCAGGGGTCCTGGGTACCTTTTGCAGGAAGGCTTGTGTGTCCTGGCTCCCTTTCGGAGGTTTGGGGAGGGTCCTGAGTCCCATCTGGGAGTGTTTTGGAGGGGTCCTGGGTTCCTTGTGGGGGGCTTTGGGTTTTTTTTGAGGGGGTTGGGGGTGATCATCGATCCCTTTGTGGGTCCTGAGTTCGTTTTGGACATTTGAGGGGGCCCTGGGAGGGGTTTGGTGGGGGATCCTGGGTCCCTTTTAAAGTTGTTTTAGTGGGTCCTGGGTCCATTTTGGGAGGAGTGTCCTGGATACTGGGTGCCATTTGGGGGTTTGAGGTAGTCCTGGATCACTTTTGGAGGTTTGGGTGAGTCCTGAATCCCTTTTCAGGGGTGAGGTTTGAGGGGTCTTGAGTCCATTTTGAAGGGTATGGAATGGACCAGGGTCTCTTCTGTGGGGTTTGGAGGAGCCTTGGATCTGGTTTTGCTGTTTAGGGGAGTCCTGGGACCCATTTGGGGGAGGTCCCGTGGTTATTTTGGGGGGGGGGGGGTGGTGGTTGGGGGAGACCCAGGTCAGGTTTTGGAGGGTCCTGGGTCCCTTTAGGGCAGAATGGAGGAGTCCTGGATACCTTTAGGGGGATTTGGGGGGTCCTGGGTCCAGTTTGGGGGGTTGAAGGTGCCCTGGATCCCTGTTGGAGAGTGATGGGCCTCGGAAAACTTCATGAGGTTCAACAAGGCCAAGGGCAAAGTCCTACACCTGGGCCAGGGCAGCCTGCGGTTTCAATAGAGGATGGGGGATGATGTGATTGAATCATAGAATCCTAGAATCATTAGGTTTGAAAAGACCTCAGAGAACAATAGCTCCAATCATACCTGTCTACTACTAAATCTTGTTCCCCAGCATCTCATCTACCTGCCTGAGGTCAGAACACGCTGCTCAGTCCATGTCAGCATGCACAGAGAGACTTTAGGCATCAACAAGACACCGAGGCCATGATTAAAAGAAAGGATTTTGTGATTTGACCAGCACCATGGACACAGCTATTGGTCGGCCACGACTCCTGTGACATCTGGGAACATCCACCTTCTTGTCCAGAGGAGTGGGATCCTTCTGGGATGGACAGGAGGGAAAATGCCTTTGTGTGAGTGTGGTGCAGCCCCAGCGGAGGCCCCAGGGCAGCGGGGAATTCTCCACACATGGGGGTTCAAACCAAGCAGATTTGATGCCTCAGGATGTTCTGTGCAGGAGGCTGGGCTGGGGGAGCCCAGAGGCTTTTCAGCCTTAATGGTTCTGTGTTTGTGTGATTGAAGGGCCACAGCCCTGTATGGCCCAAGCACCTTCTGCCAGCGCCCCCAGACCCAGTTTGGGGCCAGAACCCTCCTTTTTTTGCAGAACCATGGTACCAAGCTTGATGCTAGGTGAGGGGGAAACAGTCTTTTGGGTCACAAAACTTTGTTTTAGGGTATTGACCCTCCTAGATAAAGTCCAACCCTTCTTTTTTATCTTTAAAGACTCATTTTAAGGCCCAGAGCACAATTTTTAAAGCACAAAGTCTGGTTTTCAATATCCACAGCATCCATTTTTGAGACAAAAGCCTCAAACATGGATAAAAAGCTCATTTTTAGCTCCCAAAGCTTCCTTTTCAGGGAACAAAGCCTCATGTTATAATCAAGTCCTCAATTGTGAGGGCTGAAATTCTCATTTTGAGCCTCTTGAGTCCCAGTTTTAGGGTGCAAAGCCATCCTGTTCATTACCACTTCATTATTATAGGGCACAAAATCTGGTATCAGGGATCAAAGATGCAATTTTCAAAGCACCATTTGTAGAACCCAAAGCCTCTTTTTGAAGCTCCAAACTGTCGCATAAAGGATCCAACCTCCCCCTTTACAGCTCGAAGCCTCCATTGGAGCACCCAAAGTCCTGCATTTTTGACAAAAGCTTCATTTCTCGGGGTAACAGAGGAATGAAGAGGTTTTTCTCACTTGCAGGGACGAAAGACTTAACTTGTAGCACCACACCCATTCCTTTAATGCGCAAAGTCTCATATTTGGGGCAGAAATCCTTGATTTTAGGGTTCCAGTCTCTCCTTTAACAGCCATAACTTTCTGGGGAGGCCACAGTTATATTTTGAGTCTGAACCCACATTTTTATTAAATCTAAATATACATTTCATTGTACCAGAGTGTAATTTTTAAAGGACCAAAATTCATTCTGGATGTTCAAAACCTCAGTGCTACAGGACAAAGCCTTATATTTAGCTCATTTCTAGCTTCCAAAGCCTCCTATTCAGGGAACAAAGCTTCATTTTTGGAGTTGTTTGCAATTGTGGAAGTCAAAATCTTGATTTATAACCTCTTAAGTTAATTTTCAGCCACAAAGCCTTCGTTTTTGGTATCAGAGCATCATTTCTGGGAACAGAACATTATCTTCCAAAGCTTCTTTCAAGTAACAAACCCTCATTTTTAGAATTATCCACAATTCTGGTGTCCCAAATCCTCATTCAGTGTCCCTCAGGGTGTTTCTGCCCATGGCAGGGGGTTGGACTAGATGGATGTTTGAGGTCCCTTCCATCCCAACCCATGGGTCTGGCCGTGGCCTCTGTGATGTCATCCTCTGTGATGCTGCCTTGTGTCCTAGGAGACCTCTCTGCTGTCCAGGGCAAGCACCCTCTGCACTCACTCTCCAGGAGGATCTGGAGGAGGCAGGTGGTCTCTGTGCTTGGAGCTGCCTGCGCCTTGTTCTGTGTGTGAGGAACAAAGCAGCTGTGGTTCAGCCATCGCAGTGCCCGGTGCCGGTTCTGCTGGAGAGGAAACTGCCCCACGGCCAGGGTAGGTCAGGTCTGTCCGTGCCTACTTCTGTGCAGTCATTGCTCAGAGTTTAATCTCCATGGCACGACCTCCATTTCTTGAGGGTTCTGTCAGCTCCTGTTCTTGCTCCAGCCTCCAGCTGGAGTTAACTCCATTTCCCACCACTCTCTGGGCCCGGCCAGCCAACAAGTTCTCAACCCAGGAGAGTGTGCACCTCTCCAGGCCAGAGGCTGACAGATTCCTAAGCAGAATGCTGTGAGAATCTCTGTCAAAGGCTTTACTGAAGCCCAGGAAGATACATCCACAGCCTTTCCCTCATCCAGCAGCTGAGTCACTTTGTCATTAAGGTGATCAGATTAGTTTGGCAAGACCTGCCTTTTGTGAACCCGTGTTGACTGGGCCTGATCACCCGGTTCTCTTGCACGTGCTTCATGATCACACTCAAGATGACCTGTTCCATGACTTTCCCTGGCACTGAGGTCAGACTGACAGGCCTGGAGTTCCCTGGATCCTCCCTGCGACCCTTCTTGTAGATGGCACAACATCAGCCCCCAGTCCAGTGGAAGTTCCCCTGGAAGTTCATCATCCCCGGAGGTGTTTAAAAGGCAGGTAGATGAGATGCTTGGGAACATGATTTAGTAGTAGACAGGTATGATTGGAGCTATTGTTCTCTGAGGTCTTTTCAAACCTAATGATTCTAGGATTCTATGATTCAATCACTTCATCCCCCATCCTCTATAGAAACCGCAGGCTGCCCTGGCCCAGGTGTAGGACTTTGCACTTGGCCTTGTTGAACCTCATGAAGTTTTCCGAGGCCCATCACTCTCCAACAGGGATCCAGAGCCCCTTCAACCACCCAAATGGGATCCAGGACCCCCCAAATCCCACTAAAAGTATCCAGGACTCCCCCAGTCTGCCCTAAAGGGACCCGGGACCCTCCAAAACCTGAACTGGGACTCCCTCGAACCCCCCAAAAAAAACACAGGACCCTCCCCAAAACCAGATCCAAGACTCCCCCAAACCCCACAAAAGAGACCCAGGTCCCATCCATACCCCTCAAAAAGGACCCAAGAACCCTCAATCCCCATCCCTGAAAAGGGTTCAGGACTCCCCCAAACCTCCAAAACTGATTTAGGACCCCCTCAAACCTCAAATGGACCCAGGACATCCCCCCCCCCCACACACAAATAAAGGGCCCAGGACCCACTAAAACACCCTTAAAAGGGACCCATGTTCCACCCCCAAACCCCTCCCAGGGCCCCCTCAAACGCCCAAAATGTACCTAAGACCCACAAAAGAGATCCACGACCACCCTCAACCCTTTCAAAATTGACCCAAAACCCCCCACAAGGGGCCCAGGACCTCACCAAAACACTCCCAGATGGGACCCAGGACCCTCCTCAAACCTCTAAGAGGGACCCAGGACTCACAAGCCCTCCCCCAAAATGTATCCAGGACCCCTGCCAAACTCCCAGAAAGGGATCCAGGACCCCCTCAACCCCCCTAAAAGCTACCCACGACCCCTTCCAAACTCCCAGAAAGAGATCCAGTACGCCCTCAACTCCCCCAAAATGGAACCAGGAACCCCCCTAAACATCCCAGATGAGACCCAACGCCCCCCCCCAGTAGAGACCCAGGAACCCTAAACCACCCAAAAGGGATCCAAAAAGCCCCTGCCCACAAAATGGGACCCAAGAACCCCAAAACCCACATCCCAAAAGAGACCAAGGAGCCCCCAAACCCCCCCAAAATGAATTAAGGACACCCACAATTCTGCCCCACCCCAAAATGTGAACCAGGACCCTCCCAACCTCCCCATAAATGTTGCCAGAACTCTCCCCAAAACCCCTCAAAAAGGACCCAGGACCCCCTGAGATCCCCCCAGATGGCATCCAGGACTGCCCCCTGAAAAGCCCCAAAAGGGACCCAGGACCCCCTCTAACCAGGGACCCTGCCCCAACGACCTGATAAAGCGACCAAGGAGTCCCCCAACCGTCCCAAAAGGGACCTGGGACCCCCTCTAATCAAGGACTCCATCCAAAAGACCCAATAAAGGGACCTAAGACCCCCTCAACCATCCCAAAGGGGACCCAGGACCACCGCAACCCCCAAAAATGGGTCCAGGAGCTTCCCAAAAGAACACAGGACTCCCTCAACCCCCAAAAATTTACCAACAACCTCCTCAACCACACCCCACAAATGGGACACAGGAGCCCCAACCCCCCCAGTCAAAAGGGATCCAGGACCCTCCCGCAAACCCTCCAAAAGGGATCCAAGACACAACTCCACCCCAAAAAGTGACACAGGACGCTGCCATGCTCCCAAAACAGTAAGTGGGCACCACCTGCATACCCCCAAAATGGGATGCAGAACCCCCTCAACCCCCCAAAAGGGATCCAGGACTCCCCCAATCTGACCTAGAGGGCACCTCGACCCCTCTAAACCAGACCCAGGACTCCACCAAACCCCTCAAAATGGATCCAAATCTCCCCCAAATCCCCAAAAAGTACCCACCCCTCCCCAAATCCCCAAAAGAGATCCAGGAGCCTCTCAAGCGCCCCCTCACAAAGGTATCCAGGGTACCCCAAATACCCAAATGGGACCCACAACCTCACAACCCCCCCTGCAGAAAGGGACCAAGGACCCCCAACAAACCCCCAAAAAGAAATCCAGTACTCCCCCCCACCATTGTAATCAGAACATTCCCAAAAAGGAGCAAAGACACCCTAACACCCCACCCCCCAAAAAAAGAGACCCAGGATCCCCAGAGTGACACAGAAGCCCCCAAACTCCCTACATTGGATTTAGGACACCCCCAACACCATGCAAATGGGACCACAAACCCTCCCTAAACCCCCAAAAGGGATCCGGGAACTCCCCCTCAAACAGCCCAAAAGAGTCCATTACCCGGAACCCACCACAAAAAGGGACCAAGAACCACCTCTAAACCCCAACAAAAGGAACCCAGGACCCCCCTGTCCTCCCTAAAGGGAGAAAAGAGAGAAAGCTGGAGAAGAGAGAAGGATGTTGGAGGGGACCATGTCAAAGGCTTTACAGAAGTCCAGGTAGATCACAGCCATAGGTTTCAATTAGTGCAATAATCACGGTTTTGAATACCCAAATATGATGCAAACCCTAGGAAGTTTGACCAAGTTCAGAGAACTCAGGCTTTAGAGAAGGGCAAGGGGAGTGTGGAAGTGTAGAGAGAACAGCTCTGGGAGATCAAGGGCTGGTGCCTGGCAGTGCTTCTATTCCAGGATTCTTTAACCTCCAGCCATGCCTTCAGGAACTGTCACGGCAAATCCAAAATGGCCTTAGAGGAAAGATATCGGGAAACTAAAGGTATTGAATACCCCTTTATTTTATTGAAACACAGAGAGAGAAAGCAGCTCCTGATTTACACAGTCAAACAGTAAGAAAAGAAGACAGTGAATTAAAAAAAGGAGGACAAGGTGATTGCAAATGAAAACCCAACAACACCACATATAGAAGCCAGTGTGTGCCTGCCATGATTTGCATGATAACTGCTATGCAGAAGGTGATGAGCAGTTCATTGCTTCAGAGAACCATCCAGTTATGAGTTTCCACACGGCATCCTTGAGCTGTTGGTTCCTCAAGCTGTAGATGAGGGGGTTCAGTGCTGGAGGCACCACTGAGTACAGAACTGATATCATAAGATCCATGAGTGGAGAGGATTTGGTGGGGGGCTTCAGGTAGGAAAACATTCCAGTGCTGATAAATAGGGAGACCACGGCCAGGTGAGGGAGACACATGGTGAAGGCTTTGTGCCGTCCCTGCTCTGAGGGTATCCTCAGCACAGCCCTGAAGATCTGCACATAGGACACCACAATGAAAACAAAACACCCAAAAGATAAACAGGCACTAACACCAAGCAGGTGAAATTCCCTGAGGTAGGAGTGTGAGCAGGAGAGCTTGAGGATGTGGGGGATTTCACAGAAGAACTGTTCGACAACATTGCCCTGGCAGAGGGGCAGGGAAAATGTATTGGCCATGTGCAGCAGAGCATGGAGAATCCCAGCGCCCCAGGCAGCTGCTGCCATGTGGACACAAGCTCTGGTGCCCAGGAGGGTCCCGTAGTGCAGGGGTTTGCAGATGGCAACGTAGCGGTCATAGGACATGATGGTGAGAAGATAATATTCTGCATTGATCAAGAACAACAAAAAGAAGAGCTGGGCAACACACCCTGAGTAGGAGATGGTCCTTGTGTTCCAGAGGGAATTGACCATGGATTTAGGGACAGTGGTGGAGATGGAACCAATATCGAGCAGGGCGAGGTGGAGGAGGAAGAAGTACATAGGGGTGTGGAGGTGGTGGTCACAGGCGATGGTGGTGATGATGAGGCCGTTGCTCAGGAGGGCAGCCAGGTAGGTGCCCAGGAAGAGCCAGAAGTGCAAGAGCTGCAGCTCGCGTGTGTCTGCGAATGCCAGGAGGAAGAACTGGGTGATGGAGCTGCTGTTGGACATCTGCTGCCTCTGGATGTGAAGCACTGATCAAAACAAAAATAGTGTGAGAAATTACGGGAGACTTCTTTAAGTAAAATCAAAGCCATTACTGACACTGTACACTTGCCACTGCTTTTCCATTTTCAGTTGCAGCCCTTCATCCAGGTCCATGCCTGGAGCCCTGTTTGGTGCCAGCTGAATGTGCTGGGAGGAGCAGGGCCTCTCCCACTGGCTGAGAGGAGTCAGCCCTCCTCTGCATCAGGGGGTCATGGGGTGATGAAGACAGGGGACACTGCTGGGGTTCAGCTTTATCTTGTGGAACTGCTCCTGGTGCAAAAGGGCTTGTCAGCATCTGCACTGCCAGGGATGAGGAAGTGAGATGGAAGAAGGCAGGTCTCTCAGGATTTGGGTATCTTAGAGCTCCTTCTGTAACCTCTGGCAGTATTCTTGGATGGTAGAAAACTTAAACATCCCTGCTGCATTCAGGGAGAATAGATGGAGTCCTGAGAGGTGAGGTCATTGCCTGTGACACAGTGCAGAGGGAGGGGAGCTGCTCTGTCCCATCTGCCCTGAGAGTGATCCTTTCAGAGGCAGAGTAATCACATTTTCATATTCACCTTAAAAGCCACCAGGATGTGCAGAAAGCAGATAAACCTTCTGCCAAGCACTGAGTATCTAACCCTTTCTCAAGGTCTCAGTATTCCACTTTCAGCCCAGGACTCACACAGCTCATTTCACAAACACAACACTCCCCTGGCAGGAGCATCTCTTTACTTTTCCACAGACATTCAGGTAACTCAAAGCTGCAATAGGACAGGTTTGCACCCTGGAGGGCTTCTCAGTGCTTGGGAGGACACTTCAAGGAAAGCCAAGTGTCCTAAAAATGATATCTCAGTACAGAAGAGTCTGTTAATTCCTCAGGAATGCACTGCCCACTGCCCCACAGAGGATCAGTGCCTGACTCTGCAACTCCCATCCCCAGAGAGCCTGGCAGCGAGAACAAGAAAACAACAGCAAGAACAGAGACAGGTAGAGAAACAGGGAGAAAGAGAGTGAGGGTCTGGCTGAGAGAGGCCAGGGCAGAGGCAGCTGGGCACACAGACAGCATTCCCCTTCCCCAGCTGTGCTCATCCCCTCCCACACACCAACCTTGCTGGGCAGTTGCTCTCAGCGCCTGGGTTCTGGAGAGGGCACTAGAGCTGTGGCTGCAGAGGAGGGGGCTCAGCCTTGGAGCCCAGAGCCCTGAGGGCAGAGGCTTTACAGGTTGGGAGAGGAGGCAGGGGGCTTGCTGAGAGGAAGGGGCTGCACTGCAGGGGATCACACAGAGCTTTCTGCATTTTCACTTGCAGAATATCTCAGTTTTATGTTTCCTCTCATCATCTGATGCAATCCCTTCTGCTGGGGATTTCCTCATAGGAGGTGTTTCCCTGTCCCACATCTTCTCCCTGTCAGTGCTCACAGACCCCATCTCGCCCTCTCTTCACACCACTGGCCCTACACAAACCGGCCTGTTTCCCATGTGAAGCTCTGCACAGGGTCTTGTTTATAAGCAGAAGAGGACAGGAGAGACTGAGCCTGATGGGTGCAGCAGAGGTGATGCTGGTGCTGTCCATGAGAGAGGAGCAGCTGGAGATAATTAAGGAGGCTCCTATCAAACCTACTGATTACTCAAAGAGACAGCTCAGGAGTCTCAGTGAATTTTTTCCAGAATGAGAATCCATTGTCCATTTCTCCCCTGAAATACCTCAAGCGCAAGAAACAGAAAACACAGACCCAGCCAAGTTGTTTAACGTACGTAATCCCTGCCATGATCTTCCCCTTGAATTGTCCTCTTAGAAATATCATGGGGAGATGTGGAGCAACGGTGACCATGGCTTTTTTTTTCTGCTGGAAAAACTGCTAGAGCCCTCTTGACAGATCCCACAGGCTATGGCTGTGCTGGCTTTAGGAGATCCCTCCAGGAACTGCCCCTGCATTGTCCTGCACCCAGAGACTCACCTTGAGAAGGACTGTGAAGATTTTCTCCAAATGAATCCTCCTCTTTCCTCCCACCCCACGCTGCCTTTCCCCTCTCTCTGCTCCCTCCTCTCCCCTCGCTGCCTGCAGGCAGTGCCCTCAGCCCTGCTGGGCTTGGCAGAGGAGCTGCTCCTGGACAGACCTGGCTCTTTTATGAACTCCTGTCTCATTATGAGCTCCCTCCCTGCTAGGAGCCCAGCCCAGCTCAGCAGCAGAGGAGCAGCCCAAGGCAGCACTTTCTCTGCCCCTTCTGGGGTCCCTCGAGGTATCCCTGGGGCTCCAGGGGAACCTGCTGAGAAACAGGCTGTAGCCATCCCTGATGTTCCCTCCCTCAGCCGGGGGGAGATACTGTCCTGCATTGTCATTGCTCCTGTTGGAAAAACAGCTGGGCATGAGAATATCTGTTTTTGCCCCATCGTTTAACAGGACCCCAGGAAGGGGACAAGGAATGATCTCATTTTTCCAAGCCCTTCCATAGAGAGAATTTAGGTTTTTCTTCCCTGGCCTTTAGACCTGTGGTTGGAAAGACACTCAGCTCTCTTCTCTCCCAGCCCTGTATCTACTTTATGTAAAATAAACCCTTTGCACACATGGGGTCTTGGACGCTTGGTTTCCTGATGGCAGGGATGAGCTTGGCTGGTGCCACAGCTGCAGGGCTTCAGCCCCAGTGGGCAGCAATGCCCTCAGCCAGGGGCACTGGCAGGAGGAGCTGGAGATGTTCCTATGTGAGACAGAGCTGGGACATGGTCACGGAGCTCAAGACAGATGGACTTCACAGACAGCATCCTCCAAGCTCAGCAAAGGTCAATATCGTGATTCAGTCTCAACTGCAAAGGCTGTTCAGGTGTCCCATGATGAGTTTTTGTTGCTTCAGGAACAGTTAAAAAAAACCAAACCTACATTTTATGTTCTTTTCAGCAATGATCAGTGGATGAGCAGGGAAGCTAAAGGCTGTGCCCCAGACCATGTCCCTTCAGATTCCATTTCTAGGTGTCTGAAAGAGAAGAGATCTGCATTTGCTTGGATAGATTGTATTCCACCACCCTTCCATGACACAGCCCTTTTATGACCCCACACTTCTATGACCTGATACTTCAATGACCTTTCTCATCTATGACTAGACTCTTATATGAGCCATGTTTTCTATGACAAAGACTTTCTGTGACCTGAGCCATTTATGACCTCACTCTAATGACTCTTCAATGAGTTGATGCCTGTAATTCCCTTATGTGACTCTTAGGACTTGAGTCCTCTATGTCCTGACTCTTCTGTGTCCCTTTTATGACTTCACACTTGTGTGACCCATCACTTCTATGACCCTACCTTTTTGCAACCCATCTCCTCTAAGAGCCTTCTATAACCCAATGCTTCTATAACACGTCTTCTGTGACTCAAGTCTTCTATGACCAAACTCTCCTCTGACCCTTCTATGGCTTTCTATAACCTGACTCCTCTATGACTTCTCTGTGACCTGACTCTTCTTTGATTCAACTCCTCTATAATACAAGTATTTTACGACCCAACACTTCTATGACCTGACTCCTCTATGATCTTTCTATGACCCGATCTTTCCTTTTCCTAGCTAAATTCTCATACTTCTATGACTTGACTCTTCCATGACCCAAATATATCATGAGCCTTCTATGACTGACACAAAACTTTCATGGCCTTAGAGTCCTATGACCTAACAGCTCTATGAATGTTTTATGACTGAATTCTTCTATTATTCCTCTATGATCCAGCTCATCTACAACTTGACTCTTCTTTGACCTGTCTCTCAAATGATCAGACCCTACTGTGACTCAGGCATTCTATGACCTTCCATGACTTCAGTATTCTCTGACTCTTCTATGACATGATTTTCTATGGCCCAATTCTTCTATGACTCTTCGTTAACACCAATCATCTATGTCCTGATTCTTCTATGACCTGACTCTTCCAAAGTGTCACTCTTCTATAACCAGCTCTTCTATGAACCAATTAACTGGCCCTTCTATGATGTCATTCCTGTATGACATGACTCGCATATGAGCTGCCCGGTACCTCTTGTATGACTTGACCCTTCTAGGACCCAACAATTCTATGACCCTTCTAAAACCTAATGCTTCTATGCCCTGACAATTCGATGTCACACACTTTCTGCAATCGTACTCTTCTATGAGCTTTCTAGGACCCATCTCTTGTAGGAATCAACTCTTCTACCACTCCATTCTTCCATGTCCCCACTCTTCTAAAACACAAGCCTTCTATGAGTCGATCCTTCCACGAGTCAAGCCTTCTATGATCCAATTCATCTATGATCCTTCTATGAATTTGTATGACTTTAGTCCTCTATGATCTGAATAATCTATGACCTAACCATTTTATGACCTGACCCTTCTATGACCTGACCCTTCAATGTCTCTTCAGTGACAAAACCCTTCTATTACCCAAATAAACTCTCATGTTTCTATGACTTGAGACCATTTTATGGATCTTCTATGACTGAAATCTTCTACTATTCCTCTATACCTGACATAGTTAACTCAACTCTTCTGTCACCCATCTCTTATATGACCAGACCTCTCCCTGATTCAAGCCTTCTATGACACAAAACTCCATTCGATGAACTGACTCTTTTCTGACTGTTCTGTGATGCTACTTTCCATGACCTGACTCTTCTATGAACTTTCTATGACCAGATTCTTCCTTGACCTGCCTGTTCTAAAACTCTTTTATTACTCAACCCATCCCTGAACGAACCCTTTGGTGACCGTTTTATGACCAAACTCTCCTAAATCCCAACTAATCTCACACATCTAGAACTCGATTCTTCCATGGCCTGAATATTCTGTGACCCTTTCATGACCTTAATCATCTAAGACCCAGTTCTGTTATGAGAATACCACAACCCAACATTTCTATGACTGTGCTTCTCTGTTACTCCTCTATGACTCAAACCTTCTATCACCTGACTCTTCTCACACCCAAGTTTTCTGTTGCTCTTCTAGGATCCAAAATTTTATGAGCCTAACCTTCTAGGACCCAACTCTTATACAACTGCATGTAGCTGTGTGAGAGCCTTGGCATCTCCCATAACTCTCCAGACCTCTGTTTGAAATGACAAACTGCTCCAAGTTTGATTTGGCCATGTGAGAATGTTCATGACACAGATGTCATAGCAGTCAAAGCCAGACCTGCCTGCCCAGGGTCTGGGGGTCAGGACTTGGCCTTTCTGCTTAACCAAGCAAGCCCAGGCTTCTCTCAGCATCACAGCTGCCTGCACAGCACCTTTACCCTCCTGCAATCATGGCCTCCAGTTCTTGGCACTAATGAGTCTCTGAGGAGCCTTTCTCAGGAAGAATCCTCACTGAGACCAATCAATACTTCAAGGTACTCTGAGTTCTGGTTTTGATTTCTTGAGAGCTTCACTTCATCTTCTTTAAGAAGCTGAGGTTCAAGGACTCATCAGCTAATACACTATGGGTCTCATTAAAAACCAGAAAGTCCTAACAAGCTCTTTCTCTTCCTCTTGTTTTCTTCAGGTCTTCAAGTCTTGCACAGCTCCTTAGAGTCATTTCCCAGTGTCATTAAAGAAGATTACGAAATGCATCTAAGAATAATACATCTGAGTTTAAAGTTTATATTTCAATACTTCTCAGAATCATGGAATGGTTTGGGTTGGAAGGGACCTTAAAGCCCATCCAGTTCCAACCCCCTTGCTTTGGGCAGGGACACCTCCCACTGGTCCAGGCTGCTCAAGGCCCCATCCAAGCTGGCCTTGAACACCTCCAGGGAGGGGCCAGCCACAGCTTCCCTGGGCAACCTGGGACACTGCCTCACCACTTTCTTAGTAAACAATTTCTTCCTAATGTCTAATCTAAATCCTCCCTGAATCTGAAAGCCACCCCGTCTAATCCTATCACTCCATGCCCTTGGAAAATTTCCCTCTTCATTTTCTTGGTGACCACATTCAAATACTGCAAGGCCCCAATAATGTCTCTCCAAAGCAGTCTGAGGAAGTTGCAGGAGAAGTTCAGTATTTCTTTGGAAAATCCCTTTTGAAAGGGCATGGGCTTGATTGAGGTCTCTTGTGAGTGAGGACAAGCAAGGGTCCTAGTGTCCAGGTTCATATCCTCAGGGCACTCCTCAGCTGGCCAGGGTTTTGTGCATGCTGCTCCTTGGTGATCCATGTGGGCTGAGCTAAAAATAGTTTAATAGGTGAAAGGAAAAAGATAAAAAACAACATAATCCAAACCCAAATCCATTGCAAATGACTTCACTCAGCTCTTCCTTCATTCAGAATGACACCCCACCAGTCTACCACCACCCGTCATCTGGAACAATAAAAATCTCTACTTCTTTCTTCTTCTGACACAGGTTTTATCACTAAGCGTGTCATCTATGTTATGGGATCTCCCTCTGCTCAGGTGGCATCAGCTCTCCTGCCTGTGTCCCTCTGACAACTTCTTGTCCCCCCCCCAGCCACTCTTTGGAAGGAGCAGAGGGAGCAAAGGAGACAATCACTGCCCTCACTCTCCGGGCACCAGGACGATGCCACAGGACCCAGAGAGTCTCACATTTCAAAAGGAAAGTGGAGAATGTGGAGAGGACCTGGAGGAGGTCTGGCAGGATGGAGTTAGGGGCCACAGCATGACGGGTGAGGGCACATTTTAGTCCTGCTGGGGAGGCCCGGGGAACGTGCTAAGTGGGTCTCTACATCATATGCTTATGGAAAAACTTAAGGAACAAGAGAGCTCAGATGACCTCTAGTGCAATGCCAGCTCCAAGCAGGGTCAACTCTGAGGTCAGATCAGGCTGCTCAGTTCATATCAACATCCACAGAGGGAGTTTAAATGTGAACAAGGCACCAAGGTCATAATTATAAGGAAGGATTTTTGTATTTTATCGGCTCCATGAACGCAGCTATTGATTGGCCACGGATCCTGTGACTCCTGGGAACATCCACCTCCTTGTCCAGAGGAGTAGGATCCCTCTTCCAGTCTCCTGGACCATCTCAAGCCCATGGGGTGCTTTAGGCTGGAAACAGAATTTAAACACAAGGACATGGCTGCTGTCACCTTAGTTGCTCAAAGAGGTAGAACATCCAGGTTAAGAGCTCCATGAAAGGAAGAGAACAATTTTAATAAAGCATCAACTTTATATTATGTCATATGATGGCTCTGCTCTCCCCTTTACATCATCTGCACCCTGAAACTTCACCTGCATTTCTGCCTCACCTCTAAAACCTGATCACCTTATGGAAAGAAAGACAGAAGAATGGTCCTAGGCCTCTGTGAATCTCCTGGAGTCTGGAACTCTGATGTCTATGATGTCGTTCCATTGTTCACCTCAGAAAGAGCCAAGCTGGGCAGTGACTCTGCAAGTCTGACTCAACAAGGTGCATGGAGAGGCCAGGCTGTGTCTATGTCTGCTCACCTACAGCTCAGAGTAACCTGGTGTTAAAATTCAGTCCTGTGTTCACTGTCTTCTGGCCCATGGATAGAGGGGTTGGTGGAGGCTCAGGAGATGCTGGTCATGGCCATGAAGGCCCATGGATGATCTCAGGGCCATGACACTGCCCCATGAGGAGAGAGAAAGAGATGAACCACACGTACCCCTGACCGCAAATACAATGGGATCCCATGGAGAAGAGCCACACTGAGGCAGGGGAGATGTGTGGGGAGGAGGGAGCTGCAGAGATGTTCTTCACTGACTTTTAACTCCCTCTTGTCCACCCTCCATGCTCCTTCTGGAATTGGGGTGGACAGAGGAATTGGGAGACATGGAGCCATTTCAGTCTGAGAGAATGTGGAATGGGAATGAGCTTTAATATTTTGTCTTTGTTTCTCCCAATACAAACCTTTCTTAACTGGCAATAAATGAAATTGACCTTCAACTGGTCCACAGTTCTTTTATAGTGACAATCATTGATCCGTGATCCTCCTTTGCTTTCTCTTCACCCCTGAGCTTTTCTGATTCATTCTCACCCTCTGTCCAGTTGGTTCTGGGCAGGGAGGGAGCAGCTGGGTGGGATCTGGCTCCTGGCCAAGATTAACCCACCACAGGACACATCAGAGCTGCCGTGTCCAGTATGGGGCTCCCAGCACAAGAAAGACCCTGCCCAGCCTGGAGCGAGTCCTGCCAAGGTCAGAAGGATGTCTGGAGCTGGAACACATCATGGACAAGGAGAGGCTGGGAGAGCAGGGTTCTGAGAAAACTCTTGGGATGAAACACTGAGGAAGGACCCATAGCAGCTGAGCTATCGCAAACCATGGATGTTGTCAGTGTTTGATGAGACAAGGCCATGAGCCCCTGATTTGTTTGTAGCTGTGTGAGTAAGGGCTTGTCTGAAAGATCAGCAGTGGCAACATCTGTGGGACTGGTGTGCAGGAAATATCAGTAGGAAAAGGATTCTTTTTTGATTAATAATAATGATGGCAGAGTAGGGTATCACTGAGCAGAGGAGGAGGATACCGTGTAGCCAGAGTTTCTCCTTAGGGTTGGGAGGTGCGGCCAGACATGGAAATGGCCGGTGTGTTGGACTCATCTGAGAAGATGTCCCTGCAGCATCTTCCCCTAGCGTGTCCATAGGACAATTACTGATGGTGTGCAATCTATAATTGGGACAAATGCTCTGGCTTCACCAAGGGCAAGTCCGTATGACCAACTTGTGGGTTTCTATGATGGGGTAAACACTGCAGTGGACATGGGAAATCCAATGGATGTGATCTATCTCAACTTCTGGAAAGCCTTTGACACGGTCGCCCACATCTTTCTCTCTAATTTGGAGAGATATGGATTTCATGAGTGGACTCTTTGGTGGATGAGACATATGTTGGATTGTTGTATTCATAGACTAGTGTTGAATGGCTCGAAGTCCAGATGGAGATCCGTGATGAGTGGTGTCCCTCAGGGATTCATGCTGGGACCAGTGCTGTTTAATATCTTCATTAATGCTATTGACAGTGAGATCGAGTGCACCCTCAGCAAGTTTGCAGATGCCACCAAGCTGAGTGGTGCAGTTGCCACATCAGAAGGACAGGATATTATCCAGAGGGACCTGGACAGGCTGGAGAGGCCTTGGGGTGCTGGTCGATGGGAACCTCAATGTGAGCCAGCAATGTGCACCTGCAGCCCAGAAGGCCAACTGCGTCCTGGGCTGTGTCCAAAGAAGCATGGTCAGCAGGTCAAGGGAGGGGTTTCTGCCCCTCTATTCCTCTCTTGTGAGACCTCATCTGGAGTGCTGTGTCCAGTTCTGGAATCCTCAACATAAGAAGGATCTGGAGCTGTTGGAATAGGCCCAGAGAAGGCTACAAGGATTATCCAGGGGCTGGAGCACCTCCCATATGAGGACAGGCTGAGAAGGTTGGGCTTTTCAAGCCTGGAAAAGAGAAGACTCCAAGGAGACCTTACAGAGACTTTCCAGAGCTGGAAGGGACTCCAGAAATGCTGTGGAGGGGCTCTTGATCAGAGAGCTCAGGGGCAAGAAGAGGCAGGAATGGTTTTAGTCTGAAAAAGGGGAGATTGAGATGAGATCTCAGGAAGAAAAGTTTTCCTGTGAGAGTCGTGAGGCCCTGTCCCAGGTTGCCCAGAGAAATGGTGGCTTCCCATTCCCTGTAGGTGTTCCAAGAAAGGCTGGATGGGGTTTGGAATGACCTGATCCAGTGGGAGGTCTCGCTGCCCATGGAAGGGGGTTGGAATAGAATGGCTTTTGAGGTCCCTTCCAAATCAAACCATTTTGTGACTCCATGACAAGGTACACCAGGGTCACCAAGACCTTGTCATGTCAAAAGCACTTTAGAGCAGGAACGTGCCTCTGGCATGGTAGAGAGAAAGACATGAACTACGCAGACTCCTGACCACAAATATGATGGGATCCCATGGAGAGGAGCCATGCTAAATCAGGGGAAAATTGTGAGGAGGAAGGAGCTGCAGAGATGCTTTTTTCTTACTGTAAACCCCCTCATCACCATCCTTTTTCTCCTCCTGGGATTCAGATGGACCAAGGAATTGGGAGCCATGGAGCCATTTCAGTCTGGGAGAAAGTGGGAGGGGAATGAGCTTTAATATTTTGTCCTTGTTTCTCGCAGTCCAAACCTTTCTTAACTGAAAATAAATTAAAGCGACCTTCAGCAAGTCTCACACACCTTTGCCAGAGAAAGTCACTGGTCACTGAACTGCCTTTGCTTTCTCTTGACCCATGAGCTTTCTGGTTCATTCTCTCCCTCTTTCCCATTAGTTCCAGGCAGAGAGGGAACTTCTGGGGTTGGGGGTCTGGTTGCAGGTCAAGGTTAACCCACTACAGGACACATCAGCACTGTCGTGTCCAGTCGGGGCTCCCAGCAAAAGGAAAACCCTGACCAGCCTGGAGCGAGTCCTGCCATGGCCAGAAGGATGGTTGGGCCTGGAGCGCATCATGGACAAGGTGAGGGTGGGAGAGCAGGGGTCTGAGAAACATTTCAGGGCATAACACTGAGCAAGGACCCAGAGCAGCCGGGGGATCCCAATCCATGGACTTTCTCAGTGTTTGATGAGTCAAGGCCATGAGCTCGTGATGTGTTTGGAGCTGTGTGAGAAAGGGCTTGTCTGAAAGACCAGCAATGGCAAGAGCTGTGGGACTGGTGTGGAAGAAATGTCATTAGGAAAAGTCTTCCCTTCTTATAAATAATTTTGGTGGAGTTGGTTGTCTACTGAGCCAAGAACGACAGAGATAGACATACAGTAAAAGTCCCTGCAAAGGGTTTAGAGATACAGCCAGACAGGGAAATAGTCTTTGTGTGGGACTCATCTGGGATGATTTTGGTGGGGCAGCTTCCCCAGGGTGCCGAGAGGACAATTGCTGGTGATGTACAATCTTTAATTGGGCCAAATGCCTTGATATCATTGTATAAAACTAGTATTAGCTTTATTACTAGTGCTTAGGTGTTCAAGTCCAAGTTGGATGAGGCTCTAAGTGCTCTGGTCCAGTGAAAGTGTCCCTGCTCATGGAAAGGGGGTTGGAACTGTGTGATCTCTAGGGTCCTTTCCAACCGAAAACAATCCACGATTCTATGTTGTGATTCTATGATTCTACAACTGCCACTAGTACTAAAACAAGCCCTGGCACCAGCATGGGCATTAATGTAAGTTTTAATGACAGGAATAGTGTCAGGTTTTAATGTATATTTAAATCCAACTTTCAGTTTCATCTATCAAGACTTCTTTTCCTTTCCTGATTAAAGTTGGAGAAGGAACCACTTCCCATTGTTTGCACCCAGATGGAGGGGCTGAATTGGGACACCTTGTGGCCCCATCTCACACACAGGGGGCTCACAGACAGACCCTCCCCGTGCTCGCGCAGCGGCTGCACAGCAGCAGTCACCATGTCTCTGTTCTCCTGCTGCCACTCCCAGAGCTGGGGTTGGTCACCCTGCTCTGCAGGCATCTGAGATGCTCCACAGCATGAGGAATGGACACGGAGACCTTGGTCCAAGGAAGCACATCCCAGTGCTGAACTCTGGCAGCTTCCAGGGGATGTTGTTCTCAAAGTGAAGTGACTTTGAGGCTCTTTCTGTCCCATGGGCCTTCACAGCCACCCCATGGCCATCATCCCTGTCACACAAGGGCCCATTGCCTGTCCCTGCCTGTGATTGCAGGATGGACACAATACAGGAGTGGGACCAAGCTCACAGCACTCAGACCTTCCACGAGCACAAGGGCCGGGAAGCAGATCTCAGAGATGTGAAGAGAGCAGCTCTAGAAAGACCAGGTGCTGGTTCTCCCTGGCAGTGCACTGAAAAAGCCAAATGTGGTTCTAGATGCAGGACAACTGGAACTGGTGAGCATCCTTCTATCACCTTGTTAAACTAGTTCAAGATCTGGGAGCATAAGGAGCTGCCCACTGATTCCTCATGTTCTGGGGGCACCACTCGGTGCCACCCAAGTCCCTCTTCTAGGTAACATGAACCACTTTTCAGTTCTCATTGAAACTCTAGATTGTGACAGACACCCAGGTGACAGATGGCAAATACTTTGTGCAGTAGCTCTTTGATGTCTCTACACTCTGATGGCCCTACGTGTCTCACAGAGGAATCGCCCCACCGTTCCGTGATCTGCCCATGGTTGCTCCAACTCACGCTGTTGCCTCTTTGTAGCATTTCATATGTGAGGATCCTGGTGGGAAAAGGCCTCACTGTCTTGATCCTGGCTTTGTTGGACACCCTGGAGGGTGCGACCATAGGTTGCTGGGACCCAGCTTTACAGAAGTCCAGGTAGATTAATTTCTATGCTTAAAATTAGTGCAATAATTGCATTTTAAACACCCAAACATGATGTAAACCACAGACCGTCTGATCAAGCTCAGAGCCGTCAGGCCTTACAACAAGGCAAGGGGTGAGGAGGAGAGTGTGGAAGTGGAGAGAGAACACCTCTGGGAGTTCAAGAGCTGGTGCCTGGCAGTGCTTCCATGTCAGGACTCTTCTCCCTTCCACCCATGCCCACAGAACTGTCCCTGCAGCTCCAGAAAGTCCTTTGGGGAAAGACATAAGGAAACAGAAGTCATTGAATATCCCTTTATTTTGTTTAAACACACAGAGAGCACAGCTCCTCATTTACAAAGCCAAACAACAAGAAAAAAAAATAAAAAAGAAAAGAATGTAGTGAATTAAAAACAGGATGACAAGATTATCACAACTGAAAAACCAGCAACATCAACAACAAATAGAGAAGCCAATCTGGGCCTGCCACGATTTGCTTCAAAATTACTATATAGAAGACGATGAACAGTTCATTGCTTCAGAGAACCTTCCAAGTATCAGTTTCCACACTGCATCCTTGAGATGTTGGTTCCTCAAGCTGTAGATGAGGAGGTTCAATGCTGGAGGCACCACTGAGTACAGAAATGACAGCACCATGTCCAGGGATGGAGAGAAGCTGGAGGGAGGCTTCAAGTCGGAAAACATTCCAGTGCTGACAAAGAGGGAGACCAGAGCCAGGTGAGGGAGGAATGTGGAAAAGGCTTTGTGCTGTCCCTGCTCCAAAGGGATCCTCAGCACAGCCCTGAAGATCTGCACATAGGACACCACAATGAAAACAAAACACCCAAATGCTACTAAGACACTGACCACAAGAAGGCCAATCTCCCTGAGGTAGAAATCTGAGCAGAAGAGTTGAGGATCTGAGGGATTTCACAGAAGAACTGTTCCACAGCATTGCCCTGGCAGAGGGGCAGGGAAAATGTATTGGCCGTGTGCAGCAGAGCATTGAAAAACCCAGCGCCCCAGGCAGCTGCTGCCATGTGGACACAAGCTCTGCTGCCCAGGAGGGTCCCGTAGTGCAGGGGTTGCAGATGGCAACGTAGCGGTCATAGGACATGACTGTGAGAAGAAGTGTTCTGCTGAAATGAAAAAGGCAAACAGAAAGACTTGAGAAAAACATCCTGAGAAGGAGATGGCTCTGGTGTCCCTGAGGGAAATTGCCATTGATTTGGGGACAGTGGTAGAGATGGAGCAGAGGTCAAGGAGTGAGAGGTTGAGGAGGAAGTACATGGGGGTGTGGAGGTGGTGGTCACAGGCGATGGTGATGATGATGAGGCCGTTGCCTAGGAGGGCAGCCAGGTAGATGCCCAGGAAGAGCCAGAAGTGCAAGAGCTGCAGCTCCCGTGTGTCTGCGAATGCCAGGAGAAAGAACTGCGTGATGGAGCTGCTGTTGGACATCTGCTGCCTCTGGGCACAGGGCACTGTCACAGGAGGAAAGGGCAGTGACAGATTAGGGGTCAATTTATTTTGCCAAATCAAAGTTATTTCTCATTCCCTTCACTGCTGCACACAACCTGTCCCTTTTCTTTTGTTTCAGCCCTTCCTTCAGCTCTATGCCTAGAGCCCTGCTTGGTGCCGGCTGAGTGTGCCAGGAGCAGGACCTCTGCTCGCTGGTTGTGAGGAGACAGCCCTGCTCTACAGCAGAGGGTCATGGGGACAGTGGGGACAGGGGACACTGCTGGGGTTCAGCTTTGTCCTCTGGAATTGCTCCTGCTGCAGAAAAGCCTGTCAGCATCTGCATTGCCAGGGGTGAGGAACTGAGAGGGGAGAAGGCAGGATGAGAGGTTTGTATTTCTTACATCTCCTTCTCCTACCCGTGGCAGTGTTCCTGGATGTTAGAAACCCTCTGCATCTCTGTGGCATGCAGGGAGAACAGAGGGTGTCCTATGAAGTGAAAGCATCACCTTTGTCTCAGTGCAGAGGGAGGGGCACTGCTCTTCCTCACTATGTTCCCAGGTACCCTGGGCTTGAACCTGTCTGAGACAGAGTAATCACACATAATCACAGAATTATCAGGTTGGAAGAGACCCACCAGATCGTCGAGTCCAACCATTCCCACCAATCCCTAAATCATGCTCCTAAGTTCCTCATCCACCCTCACCTTAAACACCTCCAGGTCTGGTGACTCAACCACCTCACTTGGCAGACCATTCCAATGCCTAACCACCCTCTCCGTGAAGAATTTTTTCCTTATCTCAAGCCTAAATCTCCCCTGGCGGAGCCTGAGGCCATTTACTCTCGTCCTGTCCCCTGTCACTTGGGAGAAGAGGCCAGCTCCCTCCTATCCACAACCTCCCTTCAGGTAGTTGTAGAAAGTAATAAGGTCTCCCCTCAGCCTCCTCTTCTCCAGGCTGAACACCCCCAGCTCTCCCAGTTGCTCCTCATAAGATATGTTCTCCAGTCCCTTCACCAGCTTTGTTGCCCTTCTCTGGACTCGCTCCAGAGCCACAACATCCCTCTTGTGGTGAGGGGCCCAGAACTGAACACAGGACTCGAGTTGCGGTCTCACCAGTGCCGAGTACAGGGGGAGAATAACCTCCCTGGACCTGCTGGTCACGCTGTTCCTGATACAAGCCAAGATGCCATTGGCCTGTTTGGCCACCTGGGCACACTGCTGGCTCATGTTCAGTCAGTTGTCAACCAGCACCCCCAGGTCCTTCTCCTCCTGGCAGCTTTCCAGCCAGGTCTCTCCTAGTTTGTAACTCTGCTTAGAGTTGTTGTGCCCTAAGTGCAGGACCCGGCATTTGGCCTTGTTAAACCTCATGCCGTTGGTCTCTGCCCAGCAGTCCAGCCTGTTCAGGTCCCTTTGCAGAGCCTCCCGACCCTCCAGCAGATCGACACTTCCTCCCAGCTTGGTGTCATCTGCAAACTTGCTAAGGGAGGACTCAATGCCTTCATCCAGGTCGTTGATAAAGACATTAAACAGGACTGGACCCAGGACTGAGCCCTGGGGAACCCCACTTGTCACTGGCCTCCAGCTGGATTTAACTCCATTTACCACCACCCCCTGGGCCAGGTCATTCAAACAGTTTTTCACCCAGGAGAGTGTGCACCCATCCAGGCCAGAGGCCGACAGTTTCCGAAGCCGAATGCTGTGAGAAACTGTATCAAAGGCTTTACTGAAGTCCAGGAAGACCATATCCACAGCCTTTCCCTCATCCAAGAGTTTAGTCACTTTGTCAGAGAAGGTGATCAGATTACTCTGGCAAGACCTGCCTTTCATGAACCCGTGTTGACTGGGCCTGATCACCCAGTTCTCTTGCAAGTGCTTCATGATCGCACTCAAGACCACTCGCTCCATGACTTTCCCCGGTACCGAGGTCAGGCTGACAGGCCTGTAGTTCCCTGGATCCTCCCTGAGCCCTTTCTTATAGATGGGCACGACATCAGCCAGCCTCCAGTCCAGCGGAACCTCCCCAGTCATCCAGGACTGCTGGAAGATGATGGAAAGGGGTTTGGCCAGCACATCCGCCAGTTCCCTCAAAACTCTTGGGTGGACTCCATCTGGCCCCATAGACTTGTGGGCATCTAGCTGGGCAAGCAAGTCTCTAACCACCTCCTCTTGGACCTTGGGAATCTCATACTTCTCATCCAACCCCTGGGGTTGTGCACAGAGGGAACAATTTTCCTTACTGTTAAAGACTGAGGCAAAGTAGGCATTGAGCACTTCGGCCTTGTCTTCGTCCCCTTTTACTGTTGTTCCCTCTGCATCTGCTAGGGACTGGAAATTCTCCCTAGCCCTCCTTTTGCTGTTGATGTATTTGTAGAAAGACTTTTTTTTGTCTTTCACAGTCTTGGCCAATCGCATTTCTAGTTGGGCCTTAGCCCTCCTGACTTTTTCCTGCACATTCTCATTTCCTCTCTATAGTCCACCCAGGATGCCTGCCCCTTCCTCCAGAGGTCGTAGACCCTCCTCTTCCTATTGATGTCTCTTAGGACCTCCCTACTCACCCACGCTGGTTTCTTACCCCGCCGGCTACTTTTCCAGAACTCGGGGAAGGCTTTCTCCTGAGCTGCTAGGAGTTCCTTCTTGAAGAGCGCCCAGCCCTCATGGACACCTTTGCCTTCAAGGAGCTCCTCCCACGGGACTTTTCCGACCTGCCTTCTGAACATCCCAAAGTCTGCTCTATGAAAGTTGAGGGCGACTGTTCTGCTAACCTCCTTCTTCATTTTACCCCTCACTGAGAACTCTATCATGTCATGATCGCTTTGCCCCAAGCATCCTCCAACCTTCACATCCCCCACCAGTCCTTCTCTCTTCACCAACAGCAGGTCCAGGAGGGCACCATCCCTTGTCGGTTCGCTCACCAGCTGTGTGAGGAAGTTGTCTTCCACACACTCCAGGAACCTCCGGGACTGCTTCCTTTCTGCTCTATTATACTCCCAGCCTATATCTGGGAAATTGAAGTCTCCCACAAGGACTAGAGGTAGCGATTTTGAGACTACACTCAGTTGTTTGTAGAAGAGCTCATCAGCTGCTTCTTCTTGGCTGGGTGGTCTATAGCAGACTTCCATCACAATCCCTTCCTGCCCATGGATTCCTCTGATTTTCACCCACAGGCACTCAGTCCCATCCTGATCGTAGTCCAGTTCGAGGGTATCAAAGCCCTCTCTAACATAGAGGGCTACCCCGCCTCCTCTTCTGCCCTTGCTGTCCTTCCTAAAGAGTTTATACCCCACCATGGGTACGCTCCAGTTGTACGAGTCATCCCACCACGTCTCCGCAATGGCAACGACATCGTAGTCTCCTTGCCCTACCACAGCTTCCAGCTCCTCCTTCTTATTTCCCATGCTGCGTGCATTGGTGTAAATGCACTTCAGCTGGGCAGGCGTAGCTTCAGCCTTCGTAATAGGGCTCCTCCCAACTGAGCAGTCCTTGACTTAACTAAGGCCACAGTGCCAGTTTGCTGCCTACCATCCCCAGCTGCACTCACCCCCTCTTGCTCAGTGGTGATACACCGGCAGGCATCGCCAGCACACCACCCCATTGCCTCTGAAGTGTCACCTCCAGGCTCACTCCCATCCTGCCTGGCCTCCATCCCCTCCCCCCTCACATCTAGTTTAAAGCTCGATTTATGAGCTTAACTAGGTTTTTGGTGAGGGCTTTTGTCCCCCTAGCAGACAGGCGTATCCCATCCCTAGCAAGAAAGCCTGGGGTTGCGTGGGCCTCCCCATGATTAAAGAACCCAAAGCCCCTCTTCTCACACCAGTCCCTAAGCCATTCATTACCCGTTTCTTATTCGTCATTTCCTGCTCCTGGTTCCTTAGTATTGGGATGGAGTTGAATATTACCTGTGCCCCAGAGCCCTCGATCATTCTCCCAAGTGCCTTGAAGTCCTTTTTGATGGCTTTAGGCCTTCTATGTTCTATTTCCTCATTACCAGTTTGAAAAACTAAGAGTGGGTAGTAGTCGGTGTCTTTGACCAGGGAAGGGAGCTTTCTAGTAACATCCCTCACTGATGCTCCCGGCAAGCAGCAGACCTCTCTATGGAGCGGGTCCAGCCTACAGATGGGACCCTCCATTCCTTTGAGAAGGGAATCCCCCAAGACAATCACCCTAGTCTTCTTTTTAACCGAGGATTTTTTAAGGCTGTGGGATATGTCGGCTCTGGGATTGTGGCTTGGATGTGGGCTTGAGAGGGATCCTTGAGGGTGTTGTCGATGGCTTGTTTGTGACTCCCTCTTTCTGAGGGGAATTGGCTCAGAGTGGGGAAAAAGGAATTGTCAGCTGTGGGATTGTGTCTTGGAAATGCTTTTGGGTGCCGGAATGGATGAATTGCGGAGCTGAGCAGTGAGCCCAGGGAAGAAAAACCTGAGGGCAGGGCTGGCGCTCTCCAAGCACGACGCATATCAGGCCAGGCCTTATACCAGACGTAGCCAGTCTTAACCAGTCTAAACCGGCTTATACCAGCCTTCAACGTCTTAGAGCAGACTTAACCAGTCAAACCCAGTCTAAAACGACTTTTGCTATGCTTGACAAATATCTATTGGATTTCAGCATTCTAAACCACTCCAAAAATCCTTAACCAGACATAACTGCCTTATAGCGAGCTCAACAAAACTAAACTAGTCTCAACCGCCATATTCCAGCCTTAACCGCCTTAGACCGGCCTTAGCCAGTCTGAACTGGCTTATACCAGCTTTAACCACCTTATACCTGGCTTAACCAGTCTAAACAAGCTATACCAGGCTAAACAGGATTATTCCATCCTTAAACCCTCTATAGTTGACTTAAGCAGTCTAAACCAGTAAAAACTATCATATTCAATCCTTAACCGACTTATAATAGCCTTAGCCAGTCTAAGCTGGCTTATACCAGCCTTAACCACCTTATACTGGTCTTAACCACTCTAAACCAGTCTAAACTGCCATATTCCAGCCCTAACCGCCTCATACCAGCCTTAGGCAGTCTAAACTGGCTTAGACAAGCTTTAACCCCTTTTACAGGGCTTAACCAGTCTTAACCAATTTAAACCAGTCTAAACCATCTTATACCAGCCTTAACCGTCATATACTAGACTTAACCAGTCTAAACCACTCTAAACGGCCATATTCCAGCCTTAACTGCCTTATACTGCCTTAGACTGTCTATACCGGCTTATACCAGCCTTATCCCAATTCTACTGGAATTAACCGATCTAAACAAGCCTCAGCTGCCATATGCCAGCTTTAACTGCGTTATACCAGACTTAGCCAATCTTAACCAGCTTTTACCAGCCTTAACGGGCCTCTACCTGACGTAAAAATTCTAAACTAGTCTAAACCGCCATGTACCATCCTTAACCGCCTTATACCAGACTTTGGCAGTCTAAACCACCTTATACCAGTCTTAACCGCCCTATACCGGACTTAACCAGTCTAAACCTCCCTAATACGCAATATTCCAGCCTTTAACCGCCTTATACCAGACACAGAAAGTCGAAACCTCCATGTTCCAGCCTTAACCGCCCTATACCGGACTTAACCAATCTAAACCGCCATGTACTAGCCTTAACCGCCCTATACCAGACTTAACCAGTCTAAACCGCCCTATACTAGACTTAACCAATCTAAACCAGTGTAAACCGCCATATTCCAGCCTTAACCGCCTTAGACCGGACTTAAACAGTCTAAACCGGCTTATACCAGTCTTAACCACCTCATACCAGCCTTAGCCAGTCAAAACTTGTTTATACAAGCCTTAACCCCCTTTATACTGGGTTTAACCAGTCTTAACCAGTCTAAACCAGTCTAAATCGGCTTATACCAGCCTTAACCGCCCTATACCAGACTTAACCAGTCTAAAACACTCTAAACCGACATGTTCCAGCCTTAACCGCCTTATACCAGACATAGCCAGTCTAAACCGCCATGTTCCAGCCTTAACTACCCTATACCAAACTTAACCAGTCTAAACCGGTCTAAACTGGCTTATACCAGCCTTAACCAACCTATACCAGACTTAACCAGTCTAAACCAGTCTAAACCGCCATATTCCAAACTTAACCGCCTTGTACCGGACTTAACCAATCTAAATCGGATTATACCAGTCTTAACCCTCTTATACAAGACTTAAGCAGTTCATTACAATCTAGTCTGACTTACATAATCTTTCACCAGTCTAAACCAGTCTAAACTGCCATATTCCAGACCTAACCGCCTCATACCAGCCCTAGCCAGTCTAAACTGGCTTATACAAGCCTTAACCCCCTTTAGACCGGGCTTAACTAGTCTTAACCAGTCTAAACCAGTCTAAACCGGCTTATACCAGCCTTAAACGCCCTATACTAGACTTAACCAGTCTAAACCACTCTAAACGGCCATATTCCAGTCTTAACCGCCTTATACTAGCCTTAGCCTGTCTATACTGGCTTATACCAGCCTTAACCCACTTCGACTGGAATTAACCAATCTAAACAAGTCTCAGCTGCCATATGCCAGACTTAACTGCATTATACTAGACTTAGCTAGTCTTAACTGGCTTTTACCAGCCTTAATGGGCCTCTACCTCACGTAACCAGTCTAAACTAGTCTAAATCGCCATGTTCCAGCCTTAACCGGCTTATACCAGACTTAGCCAGTCTAAACCGCCTTATACTAGTCTTAACCGGCATATACCAGACTTAACCAGTCTAAACCGGTCTAAACCGGCTTATACCAGCCTTAACCTCCCTATACCAGACTTAACCTGTCTAAACCAATCTAAACCGCCATGTTCCAGCCTTAACCGCCCTATACCGTATTTAACCAGTCTAAACCAGTCTAAACCGGCTTATACCAGTCTTAACCACCCTACACCAGACTTAACCAGTCTAAACCAGTCTAAACCACCATATTCCAGCTATAACCGCCTTAGACCGGACTTAACCAGTCTAAACCGGCTTATACCAGTCTTAACTGCCTTATACAAGACTTAACCAGTTCATTCCAGTCTAGTCTGCCTTACATAAGCTTTAACCAGTCTAAACCAGTCTAAAGCGCCATATTGCAGCCTTAACCACACTTAAGTGAATGAACCAGACTTAAGCAGGGAGGGGGCGGTCCCGGAAGCTCCCACGGTGGATTAACTAGACTGGAATAAACTGGTCAAGTCTTGTATAAGGCAGTTAAGACTGGTATAAGCTGGTTTAGACTGGTTAAGTCCGGTCTAAGGTGGTTAAAGCTGGAATATGGCAGTTTAGAGTGGTTTAGACAGGTTAAGTCTGGTATATAGCGATTAAGGCTGGTATAAGTCGATTTAGACCGGTTTAGACTGGTTAAGTCCGGTATAGGGCGGTTAAGACTGGTATAAGGCGGTTTAGACTGGCTAAGTCTGGTATAAGGCGGTTAAGGCTGAAACATGGCTGTTTAGACTAGTTTAGACTGGTTACGTCAGGTAGAGGCCCGTTAAGGCTGGTAAAAGCCGGTTAAGACTGGCTAAGTCTGGTATAACGCAGTTAAGGCTGGAATATGGCGGCTGAGACTTGTTTAGATTGGTCAATTCCAATCGAATTGGGTTAAGGCTGGTATAAGCCGGTATAGGCAGGCTAAGGCTAGTATAAGGCGGTTAAGTCTGGAATATGGCGATTTAGACTGGTTTGGACTGGATAAGTCTAGTATAGGGCAGTTAAGGCAGGTATAAGCCGGTTTAGACTGGTTAAGACTGGTTAAGCCTGGTATAAAGGGGGTTAAGGCTTGTCTAAGCCAGTTTAGACTGCCTAAGGCTGGTATGAGGCGGTTAGGGCTGAAATATGGCAGTTTAGACTGGTTTAGAGTGGTTAAGACTGGTATAAGGCAGTTAAGGCTGGTATAAGCCAGCTTAGACTGGCTAAGGCTATTATAAGTCGGTTAAGGATTGACTATGACAGTTTGTACTGGTTTAGACTGCTTAGTCAGGTATAGAGTGTTTAAGGCTGGAATAACCCCGTTTAGCCTGGTTTAGCCTGGTTTAGAATGGTTAAGCCAGGTATAAGGTGGTTAAAGCTTGTATAAGCCTGTTCAGACTGGCTAAGGCCGGTCTAAGGCAGTTAAGGCTGGAATAAGGCGGTTTAGACTGGTTTAGTTTTGTTGAGTCCGCTGTAAAACAGTTATGTCTGGTTAAGGAGTTATGGAGTTGTTTAGACTGCTGAAATCCGTTAGATATTTTTTAAGCATAGCAAAAGTCGTTTTAGACTGGATTTGTCTGGTTAAGTCTGCTCTAAGGCGGTGAAGGCTGGTATAGGCCGGTTTAGACTGGTTAAGACTGGCTACGTCTGGTATAAGGCCTGGCCTTATATACATCGTGCTTGGAGAGCGCCAGCCCTGCCCTCAGGTTTTTCTTCCCCGGGCTCACTGCTCAGCTCCGCAATTCATCCATTCCTGCACCCAAAAGCATTTCCAAGCCACAATCCCACAGCTGACAACTCCTTTTTCCCCACTCTCAGCCAATTCCCCTCAGAAAGAGGGAGTCACAAACAAGTCTTCGACAAAACCCTCAAGGATCCGACTCAGCCCACCTTCTGTCAAGGGACGCGGGCTCTCTTCAGCCAGACTGGGGCACGGGCGTCAAACCATGAAGCCCAGCTGGCTGAGAGATGCAGTCAACAGGGTCCCCAGCCCCACAAGTGACTCCTCCTGCCCCACAAGTGGCTCCTCCTTCCACAGGAGCCATGGGGCAGGGTGTTAGGGGGCCCTGATCTTTCCCATCCACCCAAGGATGCTCTTTCCTCTAGTGGCAGCCCTCAAGTGTCCCCGGCTCCTGGGACGGACACCAGGTCAACCCAGAGCCGGCGCTGCTGTGCCGAGTCCAACACGGGTAGACCTGGCACCCGGAATCGGGTAGACCTGACGGCTACTCACCACGGCAGGTAGACCTGGCACCCAGAAGCCGGGAAGTGGCTGAAGTCTGCTTAGTCACTTACTTCCCTCGAGTTGCTTAAAACACTTGAGCCCGTAAAGTCTGCTTAAGTCTGGTTCATTCACTTAAGTCTGGTTAAGGCTGGAATAAGCCCGTTTAGCCTGGTTTAGACTGATTTAGACTTGTTAAGCCAGGTATAAGGTGGTTAAAGATGGTATAAGCCAGTTCAGACTGGCTAAGGCCGGTCTAAGGCGGTTAAGGCTGGAATATGGCGGTTCAGACTGTTTTAGTTTTGTTGAGTCCGCTATAAGGCAGTTATGTCTGGTTAAGGAGTTTTGGAGTGGTTTAGACTGCTGAAATCCGCTAGATATTTTTTTAGCATAGTAAAAGTCGTTTTAGACTGAGTTTGACTGGTTAAGTCTGCTCTAAGGCGGTGAAGGCTGGTATAAGCCAGTTTAGACTGGTTTAGTTTGGTTAAGACTGGTAAGCCCGGTATAATGGGGGTTAAGGCTTGTTTAAGCCAGTTTAGACTGGCTAAGTCTGGGATTTATGGTCCCATTTGCAGGGGGTTGGGGGTGTCCTAAATCCAGTTTAGGGATTTGAAGGACTTCTGTGTCACTCTGGAACTGCTGGGTCTCTTCTTGTGTAGTGTTGGGGGTTATTTTAGGGATGTTCTGATAACAATGGTTGGGGGGGAGTACTAGATCTCTTTCTGGGGGTTTGGTGGGGGTCCTTGGTCCCTTTTTGGAGGGGGGTTTATGGGGTTGTGGGTCCCATCTGGGTATTTGGGGTATCCTGGATACCTTTGTGAGTGGGGGATTGAGGGTCTCCTGGGTCTCTTTTGGGGGTTTAGGGGGAGGTGGGTCTCTTTCTTAGGATCTGGGGGAGATTTGGATGCATTTTGGGGGGTTTGGTGGAGTCCTGGGTCGGGTTTGGAGGGGTCCAGATTCCCTTTAGGTCAGACTGGGTGAGTCCTGGATCACTTTAGGAGTGGTTTTGGGAGGTCCTGCAACCCTTTTTGGGGGTTGGGCGGGTTCTGCATCAGATTTTTAGGGTTGAGGGGGTCCTGGATCCCTTTTGGGGTGTTGTAGGTTTCTTTTGGAGGGATTCAGGCGGTTCACGGTCCCTTTTGTGGGTTTGCTGGTGGGTGCCCATGGTCCCTTTTGGGAGCATGGGTTGCGTCCTGTGTCACTTTTGGGGGTGGAGTTATGTCCTGGATTCCTTTTTGAGGGTTTGGGAGAGGGTCCTGGATGGGTTCTTGGGGGACGGGGTTGGGACTCTACTGTCCCACTGGAGGGTGTGTTTTAGGAGGTTCTGGGTAAGTTTTCAGAGGTTAGGGGAGTCCTGTGTCCTTTTGGGAAGCTCCAGGATCCCTTCTGGGGGGTTGTGGGGGTCCTGGGTCCCCTTTGGATTGGCTGGGGATGTCTTAGGTCCATTTTTCAGGACTTTTGGGCAGGGTCCTTGGTTAAAGGGGGTCCTGGTTCCCTTTTGGGGCAGCTGGGGGGTTTCACGAGTCCTTTTTTCAGTTCTTTGGGGTGGGGTCCTTGGTTCGAGGATGTCCTGCGTCCCTTTTGGGGATCTGTAGGGGGCAGTCCTGGATGCCATGTGAGGGGATCTCGGGGAGTCCTGGGTCCCTTTTGAGGGGCTTTGGGGAGAGTCCTGGCTACATTTATGGGGAGATTGTGGGCAGTCCTGGTTCACATTTTGGGGGAGTGGGGCAGAATTTTGGGGGTCTTGAATTCATTTTGAGGGGGTTGGGGGCACCTGTGTCCCTTTTGGGAAGTTGATTACGGGGTTCCTGGGTCCCATTTGGTGGCTTGGGCTGTTTTGTATCCCTTTTGGGGGTTTTAGAGTTCCTGGTCCCTATGGTGGGGGGAGTATTGGGTCTCATCAAGGATGTTTAGGGGGGTTCCTGAGTTCCTTTCTCTAGGAGTTGAGGGGGTCCTGGGTACCTGTTTTGGGGGTTGAGGGGGTCCTGAATCCCTTTCTTAGGGTTTGGCAGGGGTCCTGGGTACCTTTTGCAAGAGGGCTTGTGTGTCCTGGGTCCCTTTCGGAGGTTTGGGGAGGGTCCTGGGTCCCATTTGGGAGTGTTTTGGTGAGGTCCTGGGTCCCGTGTGGGGGGGTTTGGGTCAATTTTGAGGGGGTTGGGGGTGATCATGGATCCCTTTTGTGGGTCATGGATTCCTTTTGGGCATTTGAGGGGGCCCTGGGAGGGGTTTGATGGGGGATCCTGGGTCCCTCTTAAAGTTGTTTTAGTGGGTTCTAGGTCCGTTTTGGGGGGAGTGTCCTGGGTACTGGGTCCCATTTGGGGGTTTGAGGGGGTCCTGGATCACTTTTGGAAGTTTGGGGGAGTCCTGAATCCCTTTTCAGGGGTGAAGATTGAGGGGTCTTGGGTCCCTTTTGAAGGGTATGGACGGGACCTGGGTCTCTTTTGTGGGGTTTGAGGGAGTCTTGGATCTGATTTTGGGGTTTAGGGGAGTCCTGTGTCCCATTAGGAGGGAATCCAGTGTTCTTTCTTTGGAGGGGATTCGGGGAAGTCCCAGGTCAGGTTTTGGAGGGTTCCGTGTCCCTTTAGTGAAGATTGGGAGAGTCCTGGATAACCTTAGGGGGACTTGGGGGGCCCTGGGTCCCTTTTGGGAGATTGAAGGGGCCCTGGATCCCTGTTGGAGAGAGATGGGCCTCGGCAAACTTCATGAGGTTCAACAAGACCAAGTGCAAAATTCCTACACCTGGGCCAGGGCAGCCTGTGGTTTCTATAGAGGATGGGGGATGATGTGACTGAATCCTAGAATCATTAGGTCTGAAAAGACCTCAGAGAACAATAGCTCCAATCATACCTGTCTACTACTAAATCTTGTTCCCAAGCATCTCATCTACCTGCCTTTTAAACATCTCCAGGGAATGATGAACTTCAGGGGAACTTCCACTGGACTGGGGGCTGATGTTGTGTCCATCTACAAGAAGGGTCACAGGGAAGATCCAGGGAACTCCAGGCCTGTCAGTCTGACCTCAGTGCCAGGGAAAGTCATGGAACAGGTGATCTTGAGTGCGATCATGAAGCACGTGAAAGAGAACCGGGTGATAAGGCCCAGTCAACACGGGTTCACAAAAGGCAAGTCTTACCAAACTAACCTGATCAGAATATATGAAAAATTGACTCAGCTGCTGGATGAGGGAAAGGCTGTGGATGAATCTTCCAGGGCTTCAGTAAAGCCTTTGACAGAGATTCTCACAGCATTCTGCTATGGAAACTGTCACCTCTGGCCTGGACAGACACACACTCTCCTGGGTGGAAAACTGGTTGGCTGGCCGGGCCCAGAGAGTGGTGGGAAATGGAGTTAACTCCAGCTGGAGGCTGGAGCAAGAACAGAAGCTGACAGAAACCTCAAGAACTGGAGGTCGTGCCACAGAGATTAAACTCTGAGCAACGATTGCACAGAAGCAGGCAAGGACAGACCTGACCTACCCTGGCTGTGGGGCAGAGTTTCGTCTCCAGCAGACCCGGCACCGGGCACTGCGATGGCTGAACCACAGCTGCTTTGTTCCTCACACACAGAACAAGGCGCAGGCAGCTCCCAGCACAGAGACCACCTGCCTCCTCCAGAGCCTCCTGGAGAGTGAGTGCAGAGGGTGCTTGCCCTGGACAGCAGAGAGGTCTCCTAGGACACAGGGCAGCATCCCAGATGATGACATCACAGAGGCCATGGCCAGACCATTGGCTTTGGTTGGAAGGGACCTCAAACATCCATCTAGTCCAACTCCCTGCCATGGGAAGAAACACCCTGAGAAGCACTGAAAATGAAATATTTGGGACATCAAAATTGTGGATAATTCTAAAAATGAGGGTATCTTCCTTGAAAATGTCTTTGGAAGATAAAAATGTTCTTTTGGAACATATAAGTAAGGCCTGACCTCAGCTTTTATTCCCAGAAATGATGCTGAGATACCAAACACGAAGGCTTTGTGGCTGAAAATTAACTTGAGAGGTTAAAAATTAAGATTTTGACTTCCACAATTGCAAACAACTGCAAAAATGAATCTTTGTTCCCTGAAAAGGAGGCTTTGGAAGCTAGAAATGAGCTTTATATCCATGTTTGAGGCTTTTATCTCTAAAACACAGGCTGTGGACATTGAAAACCATACTTTGTGCTTTAAAAATTTTGCTCTGGGCCTTAAAATGAGTCTTTAAAGATAAAAAAGAAAGGTTGGAATTACCTAGGAGTGTCTATACCCTAAATCGAATTTTTGTGACCCAATAGGCTGTTTCCCCCTCCCCCAGCTCCAATCTTGGTTTCAGGGCTCTGGACAGAAAGGGGGGATCTGGCCCCACACTGGGTCTGGGGGTGCTGGCAGAAAGCGCTTGGGTCGTACAGAGCTCTGGCCCTTCAATCAAACAAACACAGAAACATTAAGGCTGAAAAGCCTCTGGGCTCCCCCAGCCCAGTCTCCTGCACAGAACGTCCTGAGGCATCAAATCTGCTTGGTTTGAACCCCTGTGGGTGGAGAATCCCCTGCCGCCCTTGAGCCTCGTCTGGGGCTGCACCGCACTCACACAAAGGCACTTTCCCTCCTTTTCATCCCAGAATGATCCCGCTCCTCTGGACATGAAGGTGGATGTTTCCAGGTGTCACAGGAGTCGTGGCCGACCAATAGCTGTGTCCAATGGTGCTGGTCAAATGCCAAAATCCTTTCTTTTAATCATGGGCTCGGTGATTTGTTGATGTCTAAACTCTCTCTGTGGATGCTGACATGGAGTGAGAAGCCTGATCTGACCTCAGAGCAGGGCCTGCATGGAGCTGGCATTGGACTAGAGATCACCTGAGCTCTCTTCTTCCATAAATTTTACTGTGAGCATAAGATGTAGAGACCCACTTAGCAGACTGGCCTGATCCTCCTCCAGTAGAACAAAGTGTGCCCTCACCCCTCATGCTGGGGGCTCCTAACTCCATCCTGCCAGACCTCCTCCAGGTCCTCTCCAGTTTCTCCACTTTCCTTTTGAAATGTGGGACTCACTGGCTCCTGTGTCATCATCCTGGTGCCAGAAGAGTGAGGGCAGTGATTGTCTCCTTTGCCCAGTGTCAGGAGTTGCTCCCTCTGCTCCCACCCAGTGAGTGGCTGGAGGTGGGCAAGAAGTTGTCAGAGGGAAACATCCAGGAGAGCTGACCCCGGCTGAGCAGAGGGAGATCCCATAACAAAAATGCCATAATAAGTGATAAAAGCTGTGGCAGAAGAAGAAATAAGTAGAGAGTTTTATCATTAGAGGTGATGGGTGGTGGTAGACTGGTGGGGTTTCAGTCTAATCATGGAGGTGGCGAGTGCTTTGGTTTCCATTTACGTTAGTTTTATCTATTCTCTTTCACCTATTATACTATTTTCAGCTCAGCTGACAAGTCAAAAAATATTACCATGGAGCAGCGTGGGCAGGAACCTTGCCGCCTGAGGAGTGCCCTGAGGAGATGGACCTGGGTGGAGGCCATTTCAAAAGAGATTTTCCAATGAAATATTGCTTGTCTCTTGGAAAATCCTCAGCTTGGAGAAGATTTGGCTTTGAGGAGACGTTAGAGTGGCTTTCCAGTACCTGAATTTGATGACAAGAAAGTAAGGGTGGGACTCTATCCAATGACATGGAATGATAAGATAAGGGGGAATAGGTTTAAAATGGAATGGGGAAGATTTAGATTAGACATCAGGAAGAAATCATTCACTAAGAAGTTGGAGAGTTAATGGCCCAGGTGGCCCAGGGAAGCTGTGGATGTCCCCTCCCTGGAGGTGCTCAAGACCAGGTTGAATGGGGCCTTGACAAGCCTGGTTAGTGGGAGGTGTCCCTGCCCATGGCAGAGGGGGTAGGAACTGGATGGCCTTTAAAATCCCTTCCAACCCAAATCTTTCTATGATTTTGAAAAGTATAGGAATACAAAGTTTAAATTAAAATATATTTTTCTTAGGTGCACTTTGAAATCTTCCTCTTTAACCAAAATGGGAAATGACTCCAAGGAGCTGTGCATTGCTTGAAGACCTGAAGAAGTCTCCAGGCAGAGAAAGAGCTCGTTAAGGCTTTCTGGGCTTTAATGAGATGCAGGGTGGACTTGCTGATGAGACCTTGAACCTCAACTTCTTGGAGAAGATTGAGTGAAGCTCTCAAGAAGTCAACAGCAGAACTCAGAGTACCTTGAAGTATTAATTGGTCTCAGTGAGGATCGTTAGTAGCAAAGCCTCCCTAGGGACTCATTAGAGCTGAGAATTGGAAGCCATGATTGCAGGTAGGCAAAGGCGCTGTGCAACAGCTGTGATGCTGAGAAAAAGGTTTGGTTTGCTTGATGAAGCAGGAAGACCAAGGCCTGACCCCCAGCCCTGGGCAGGCAGATCTGGCTTTGGCTACAACGACACTGGTGTCATGAACATTCTCACAGTGCTGAATCAAACTGGGAGCAGTTATTCCATCTAATTCCAAATAGAGGCCCATGTAGTTATGGGAGATTCCAAGGCTCTCCCACAGTTCCATGGAGTTGTAGAAGAGTTTGGTCATATATGGGCAGGGTCATAAAAGTGTTGGGTCATAGAAGAGGGAGAGAAAACTTGTGTGTGAGAAGTGTCAGGTGATGGAAGAGTTGAGTAATAGTGGAGTCACAGAGAAGCGCAGTGTTAGGTCATAGAATTCTCATGGCAGAACTCCAGTTTTATGCCTCCAGTCATAAAAGGGTGATAGATAATTCAGGCCATGGAATAGTCGAGTCATAGATGTTTTGAGTTTATTTAGACTTTAGAAAGGTTTGGTCATAGAAGGGTCACAATAGGATTGGTTCAGAGAAGGGTTGGTTCATAGAAGAATCTTAGAAATGTCAGGTCATGGAAGAGTCTGGTCACAGAAGGTTCATGGAAGAGTCAGGTTATTGAATAAAGCATCATAGCACAGTCAGACAACAGTCAGGACATAGAACGAAGTGTTGTGTCATGGAATGCTCGAGTTATTGAAGGGTCTGGTTATGGAAGAGATGGGTAAGAGAATATTTGAGTTATAGATGAATCAGGTTATAGAGGAATAATAGAAGAGTTCAGATCTAGAAGGTTCATAGAAGTCTTAGGTCAGAGGATATTCAGGTAATAGAAGTGTCAAGCCACAGAAATATGAGAGTTTATTTGGTTAATAGAAGAATTTGTTAAGCAAATGGTCATCCAAGAAAGAGTTGATATAAGCATCAGGTCATGACCTGGTTTGGTCAGAGATTATTAAGGTCATAGAAGAGTCAGGTCAAAGAAAGCCATAGAAGAATCATTAAAGAATTGGTTCATAGGAGCTTCTCGGGTTTTAGAAGAGTTGGATCATAGAGGAGTCACAGACAAGTGGGGTGGTAGAAGAGTTGGTTCATAGAAGAAGAGATGCATGATAGAATGTTCATAGAAGAGCAGAGTCTTAGCAAGGGTGTGTCATTGAAGTGTCAGGTCATAGAAGCACTAGGTCATCGAAGGGTCATAGAATTGTTGGGTCATAGAAGTCTTAAGTCATAAAAGAGGCACCTGGCAGCTCATGTGTGAGTCAGATCATAACAGGAATTTCATCATAGAAGGGCCAATTAATAGACTACTTGGTTCATACAAGAGCTGGGCCACAGAAGGGTCACACTTTAGAAGAGTTGGGTGATAGAAGCATCAGGATATAGATGATTTGTGTCACAGAAGAGTCAAAGAAGAATTGAGCCATAAAATGTCACATCGTTGAAGAGACAGAGAATATTCAAGCCATAGAAGGTCATAGAATACTCGAGTCACAGAAGGGTCTGATCATTTAAGAGGCAGGTCAAAGAAAATCTGGGTTAGAGATGAGTGAGATAACAGAGGAGTAGCAAAAGAATTTAATCATACAATGTTGAAAGAGGTGTCAGGTCATAGAAGCCTCAGGCCATAAAAGATTAGGGTAATAGATGGGTGATAAAATATTTGGGTCATGGAAGAGACGACTCATAGAAGCATGAGACTTTAGTCAGGAAATAGGAAGGACTGGGTCATAAGAAGGTCTCAGAAGACTCAGATCATGGAAATGTTGGATCATTGAAGAGTTGGGTCATAAATAGAAAGTCATAGAAGGGTCAGTGAAGAGGTTGGTCATAAAAGGCTTGGTCATAAAAGTTACAGAAATATTTAGTTATTGAAGTCTCCTAGAGGAGTTGGGTCACAGCAATATCAGGTCATAGAAGTGTTAGTCACAGTTCTTTAAGGTCAGAAAAGGGACATAGAAATATTGTGATGTAGAAGACTAGAGTCATAAAAGAGTCGTAGAAGGGTCATATAAGCATCAGATCATAGAAGAGTCATTAGAGTAGGGACATCATAGATGGCTCAGCTCATAGAAGACTTGGTTCATAGGAGGATGGTGAGACACAATCTACCCAAGGAAATCAAGTCCCCTTCTCCTTCAGACATCCAGAAATGGTATCTGAGAAGACAATATTGGGCCACAGCCTTTATTTACCCTGCTCATCCATTGCCCATTTCTAAAAATGACATGGAACGTGGTAGTGGTGTCAGTGGTCTGGAAATTTCCTCTATCTCCATGACAATTAGAAGATGATGGAGAGCGGCCTCACTGTGACATTGTCCTGCTCATTCAGCTCCCTGGGATGTTTCCCTTCCCATCCCATAGAATGGGAAGGATTGTGTTTGCTCAAGTGATCCTTGACCTGATCACAACCCACAACTCGTTGATCTCCTGAAGAGTCCTGCCCTGAGTCACAGAAGCCTGGAGACAGGGTTGGGGAAGACAGAGGCAAAGAGGACACAGGGAATCTCAGATGTGTCTACTCCTGCTCTTCTTAAATTCAGCAGTGCCTACAAAGACTCTGTGTTTGTTTGTTTTTCGTTTACTCTTCCTGAAGCAGCAAACACTCATCATGGGGCCCTTGAATGGTCTTTCAAATGGAGACTGATTCACAGTCTGGACCCTTGCTGAGCTTGGAGGATGCTGTCCCTTAAGCCCATCTGTCCTGAGCTCTGTGACCACATCACAGCTCTGTCTCCCAAATAAACAGCTCAGACTCCTGCTGCCTGTGACCCTGGCTGAGGGCATTGCTGCCCACTGGGGCTGAAGCCCTGCAGCTGTGGCACCAGCCAAGCTCATCCCTGACATCAGGAAAGCAAGAGTCCAAGACCCCTTGTGTGCAAAGTCTTTGCTTAAAGGAGAGACACTGCTGGGATGAAAGAGAGCTGAGTGTCTTTCCAGCCCCAAATCTAAAGACCAGGGATGAAAAGCCTAAATTCTCTCAGTTGATCAACTTGAAGAAAGTACATAATTCCCTGTAATCTTCTTAGGGTCCTATTTGATGATGAGGCGTTAAAAATGATTCCCATGTCCACCAATATTTCTAATAGGATCAATGACAGTGCAGGACAGACATTTCTCTTCCCAGCTGAGGGAGGGAACATCAGGGATGGCTTCAGCCTGTTTCTCAGCAGGTTCTCCTAGAGTCCCAGGGACACCTCGAGGGAGTCCAGAGAGGGCAGAGAAAGCCCTGCATTGGGCTGCTCCTCTGCTGCTGAGCTGGACTGGGCTCCAGTTGTGTGTGTCCTGGGCTGAAAGTGGGGGTTGAGACCTTAGGAAAGGGTGAGAAATTGAGTGCTTAGTGGTGTTTTTTCTGCTTTCAACACTGGCTTTTCAGGGTAACATGGACGTACAATACCCCTCCGTCTAAGAAAGGTACAAGCCTGGGGAAGCTGGGAACAAGAGCAAGGGACAGAGCAGCTCCACTCCTTCTGCACCGAGCCACATGCAATGCTCTCGCCTTTCAGGACTCCCTCTGCTCTCCCTGAGTGCAGCAGTGATTCTAGAGGGATTCTGACTCCCAGGAAGACCTCCAGCTGAGATGGGAAAAGGCTGTCTTAGAACTGGGAGCGCAGATGCTGCTAAGGAGAACAAGGAGTACTTTTAACTGGAAAAGTAGAACAACAGCATTATCCACAGCATCCCCATGACACCCTGATGCAGAGCAGGGCTGACTCCTTGTAGTCATCAGGCAAAATCCCTGCTCCTCCTGCATATTCAGCCATCACCAAAGAGAGCTCCAGGCATGGAGCTGAAGGAGGGGCTGGGAGAAAAGATACTTTATGTGAGCAGCAGGGGAGGGGAATGAGAAATGACATTGATTTGGCTCAGAGACGTCTCCACTAACTTCTTACTGTAATTTTGTTTTGTTCAGTGCTTCATATCAAGGGGCAGCAGATGTCCAACAGCAGCTCCATTACCCAGTTCCTCCTCCTGGCATTTGCAGACACACGGGAGCTGCAGCTCTTGCACTTCTGCCTCTTCCTGGGCACCTACCTGGCTGCCCTCCTGGGCAACGGCCTCATCATCACCACTATCGCCTGTGACCACCACCTCCACACCCCCATGTACTCCTTCCTCTTCAGCCTCTCTGTTCTTGACCTGGGCTCAATCTCTATCACTGTCCCCAAATCAATGGCAATTTCCCTCTGGGACACCAGAGCCATCTCCTTCTCAGGATGTGTTTCTTCAGTTTTTCTGTTTGCCTTTTTAATTTCAGCAGAATATTTTCTTCTCACAGTCATGTCCTACGACCGCTACGTTGCCATCTGCAAACCCCTGCACTACGGGACCCTCCTGGGCAGCAGAGCTTCTGTCCACATGGCAGCAGCTGCCTGAGGCGCTGGGTTTCTCACTGCTCTGCTGCACACGGCCAATACATTTTCCTTGCCCCTCTGCCAGGGCAATGCTGTGGAACAGTTCTTCTGTGAGATCCCCCACATCCTCAGGCTCTCCTGCTCAGATTCCTACCTCAAGGAGATTGGCCTTCTTGTGGTCAGTGTCTTAGTAGCATTTGGTTGTTTTGTTTTCATTGTGGTGTCCTATGTGCAGATCTTCAGGGCTGTGCTGCAGATCCCCTCGCAGCAGGGATGGCACAAAGCCTTTTCCACATGCCTCCCTCACCTGGCTGTGGTCTCATTCTTTGCCAGCACCGCAGTGTTTTCCGACTTGAAGCCTCCCTCCATCTCCTCTCCATCCCTGTACCTGGTGCTGTCATTTCTGTACTCAGTTGTGCCTCTAGCATTGAACCCCCTCTTCTACAGCTTGAGGAACCTGCATGCAGTGTAGAAACTGATATCTGGATGGTTCTCTGATGCATTGAACTGCTCATCATCTTCTACATAGTAGTTATGATGCAACTCGTTGCAGTCCCAGATTGGCTTCTCTATTTGTTGTTGATGTTGCTGGTTTTTCAGTTGTGACAATCTTGTCATCCTGTTTTTAATTCACTACTTTTTTTTTTTTTTTTTTTTTGTTGATTGGCTTTGTAAATGAGGAGCTGTGCTCTCTGTGTGTTTAAACAAAATAAAGGGATACTCAATGACTTCTGTTTCCTTATGTCTTTCCCTCAAGGCCTTGATGGACCTGCAGAGACGGTTCTGTGGGCATGGGTGGAAGGGAGAAGAGTCCTGGCACAGCAGCACTGCCAGGCATCAGAGCGTGAACTCCCAGAGCTGTTCTATCTCCACTTCCACACTCTCCTCCTCACCCCTTCCCTTGCCTGAGGGCTCTGAGCTTGATCAGACAGTCTGTAGTTTCCATCATGTTTGGATGTTTAAAATGCAATTATTGTACTAATTTAAAGCATAGAAATTGATCTACCTGGACTTCTGTAAAGCTGGGTTTCAGCAAAGCCAGGATCAAGACAGTGAGGCCTTTTCCCACTAGGATCCTCACATATGAAATGCTACAAAGAGGCAACAGCGTGAGTTGGAGCAACCATGGGCAGATCACGGAACGGTGGGACGATTCCTCTGTGAGACACGTAGGGCCATCAGAGTGTGGAGACATCAAAGAGCTACTGCACAAAGTATTGGTCATCTGTCACCTGGGTGTCTGTTACAATCTATAGATTCAATAAGAACTGAAAAGTGGTTCATGTGACCACGAAGTGTGACTTGGGTGGCACCTAGTGGTGCCTCCAGAACATGAAGAATCAGTGGGCAGCTCCTTATGCTCCCAGATCTTGAACTAGTTTAACAAGGTGATAGAAGGATGCTCACCAGTTCCAGTTGTCCTGCCTCTAGAACCACATTTGGCTTTTCCAGCACACTGCCAGGGTGAACCAGCACCTGGTCTTTCTAGAGCTGCTCTCTTCACATCTCTGAGATCTGCTTCCCAGCCCTTGTGCTCATGGAAGGTCTGAGTGCTGTGAGCTTGGTCCCACTCCTGTATTGTGTCCATCCTGCAGTCACAGGCAGGGACAGGCAATGGACCCTTGTGTGACAGGGATGATGGCCATGGGGTGGCTGTGAAGGCCTGTGGGACAGAGAGAGCCTCACAGTCACTTCACTTTGAGAACAACATCCCCTAGAAGCTGCCAGAGTGCAGCACTGGGATGTGCTTTTAGTACTAGTGGCAGTTGTAGAATCATAGAATCACAACATAGAATCGTGGATTGGTTTGGGTTGGAAGGGACCCTAGAGATCACACAGTTCCAACCCCCTTTCCATAAACAGGGACACTTTCACTCACCAGAGTGCTTAGAGCCTTCTCCAACGTGGACTTGAACATCTAAGCACTAGTAATAAAACTAATACTAGTTTTATACAATGATATCAAGGCATTTGGCCCAATTATAGATTGTACATCACCAGCAATTGTCCCCTCGGCACCCTGGGGAAGCAGCCCCACCAAAATCATCCCAGATGAGTCCCACACAAAGACTATTTCCCTATCTGGCTGTACCTCTCAACCCTCTGCAGGGACTTTTACTGTATGGCTATCTCTGTCGTTCTTTGCTCAGTAGACAATCAACTCCACCACAATTATTTATAAGAAGGGAAGACTTTTCCAGCTGCTCTGGGTCCTTGCTCAGTGTTATGCCCTGAAATGTTTCTTAGACCCCAGATCTCCCAGCCTCTCCTTGTCCATGATGTGCTCCAGCCCGAACCATCCTTCTGACCTGAGCAGGACTCACTCCAGGTTGGGCAGGGTCTTCCTTGTGCAGGGAGCCCCGTACTGGACACTACAGCCCTGATGTGTCCTGTGGTGGGTTAACCTTGGCCAGCAGCCAGATCCCACCCAGATGCTCCCTCCCTGCCCAGAACCAACGGGGCAGAGGTAGAGAATGAACAAGAAAAGCTCAGGGGTCAAGAGAAAGCAAAGGAGGTTCAGTGACCAGTGACTGTCACTGGCAAAGAACTGTGGACCAGTTGAAGGTCAATTTAATTTATTGCCAGTTAAGAAAGTTTTGTATTGGGAGAAACAAAGACAAAATATTAAAGCTCATTCCCAGCCCACATTCTCTCAGACTGAAATGGCTCCATGTCTCCCAATTCCTATGCCCACACCAGTCCCAGGAGGAGCATCCAAGGTGGACAACAAGAGTTAGTTAAAAGACATTGAAGAACATCTCTGCAGCTCCTTCCTACCCACACTTCTCCCCTGCCTCAGTGTGGCTCTTCTCCATGGGATCCCATTGTATTTGCGGTCAGGGTTACGTGTGGTTCATCTCTTTCTCTCTCCTCATGGGGCAGTGTCATGGCCCTGAGATCATCCATGAACCTTCATGGCCCTGACCAGCATCTCCTGAGCCTCCACCAGACCCTCTATCCATGGGCCAGAAGACAGTGAACACAGGACTGAATTTTAACACCAGGTTACTCTGAGCTGTAGGTGAGCAGACATAGACACAGCCTGGCCTCTCCATGCACCTTGTTGAGTCAGACTTGCAGAGTCACTGCCCAGCTTGGCTCTTTCTGAGGTGAACAATGGAACGACATCATAGCCATCAGAGTTCCAGACTCCAGGAGATTGACAGAGGCCTAGGACCATTCTTCTGTCTTTCTTTCCATCAGGTGATCAGGTTTTAGAGGTGAGGCAGAAATGCAGGTGTGGTTTCAGGGTACAGATGATGGAAAGGGGAGAGCAGAGCCATCATATGACACGATCTAAAGTCGATGCTTATTTATAATTGTTCCTTTCCTTTCGTGGAGAACTTAACCTGGATGTTCTACCGCTTTGAGCAACTAAGGTGACCGCAGCCATGTCCTTGTGTTTAAATTCTGCTTCCAGCCTAAAGCACCTTATAGGCTGGAGATGGGCCAGGAGACTGGAAGAGAGATCCTACTCCTCTGGAAAAGAATGTGGATGTTCCCAGGTGTCACAGCATCCATGGCCGATCTATAGCTGTGCTCATGGAGCCGATAAAATGCCAAAACACTTTCTTCTAATTCTGGCCTCGGTGCATTGTTCACATCTAAATTCTCTCTGTGGATGCTGACATGGACTGAGTAGCCTGGTCTGACCTCAGAGTTGGCTCTGCTTGGAGCTGGCATTGCACTAGAGGTCGTCTGAGCTGTCTTGTTCCTTAAGTTTTTCCATGAGCATGAGATTTGGAGACCCACTTAGTACGTTCCCTGAGCATCCCCAACAAGCTAAACTGTGCCCTCACCCCTCATGCTGTGGCCCCTAACTCCATCCTGCCAGACCTCCTCCAGGTCCTCTCCACATTCTTCACTTTCCTTTTGAAATTTGAGACTCTCTGGGTCATGTGGCATCATCTTGGTGCCAGAAGAGTGAGGGCAGCAATTGTCTCCTTTGTCCAGCGTCAAGAGTTGCTCCCTCTGTTCCTTCCAGTGAGTGGCTGGGGGGGGACAAGAAGTTGTCAGGGGGACACAGGCAGGAGAGCTGACACTACCTTTGCAGAGGGAGATCCCACAACATAGATGTCAAGTTTAGCAATTAAAAACTATCAGGAGAAGAGAGAAATGGATAGTTTTATTGATCCAGATGACAGGCGGTGGTAGACTGGTAGGGTGTCATTCTGACTGCGAGAGGTGCTAAGTGCACACATTTGCATTGGTTTTGGGTTTCGATTATGTTGATTTTATCTTTTTTCTTTCACCTATTAAACTATATTTAGCTCAGCCCACATGGATCACCAAGGAGCAGTATGCACAAAACCCTGGGCAGCTGAGGAGTGCCCTGAGGATATGAACCTGGACACCAGGACCCTTGCTTGTCCTCATTCACAAGAGACCTCCATCAATCCCCTGCCCTTTCAAAAGGGATTTTCCAAAGAAATATTGAACTTCTCCTGCAACCTCTTCAGCCTGCTTTGGAGAGACCTTATTGAGGCCTTGCAGTACTTGAAGGTGGTCACCAAGAAAATGGAAAGGGAATCTGTGGATGCCCCTCCTTGGAGGTGTTCAAGGCCAGCTTGGATGGGGCCTTGAGCAGCCTGGACCAGTGGGAGGTGTCCCTGCCCAAGGCAAGGGGGTTGGAACTGGATGGGCTTTAAGGTCCCTTCCAACCCAAACCATTCCATGATTCTGAGAAGTATTGAAATATAAACTTTAAACTAAGATGTATTTTTCTTAGATGCATTTCGCAATCTTCTTTAATGACACTGGGAAATGACTCTAAGGAGCTGTGCAAGACTTGAAGACCTGAAGAAAACAAGAGGAAGAGAAAGAGCTTGTTAGGGCTTTCTGTTTTTAATGAGACCCAGGGTGTATTAGCTGATGAGTCCTTGAACCTCAACTTCTTAAAGAAGATGAAGTGAAGCTCTCAAGAAGTCAAAAGCAGAACTCAGAGTACCTTGAAGTATTAATTGGTCTCAGTGAGGATTCTTCCTGAGAAAGGCTCCCCAGGGACTCATTAGTGCCAAGAATTGGAGGCCATGATTGCAGGAGGGTAAAGGCGCTGTGCAGGCAGCTGTGATGCTGAGAGAAGCCTGGGTTTGCTTGGTTAAGCAGAAAGGCCAAGTCCTGACCCCCAGGCCCTGGGCAGGCAGATCTGGCTTTGACTGCAATGACATCTGTGCCATGAACATTCTCACATGGCCAAATCAAACTGGGAGCAGTTTGTCATTCCAAACAGAGGTCTGGAGAGTTATGGGAGATGCCAAGGCTCTCACAGAGCTACATGCAGTTGTATAAGAGTTGGGTCCTAGAAGGTTAGGCTCATAAAATGTTGGATCCTAAAAGAGTGACAGAAAACTTGGCTGTGAGAAGAGTCAGGTGATAGAAGGTTTGAGTCATAGAGGAGTAACAGAGAAGCACAGTCGTAGAAGAGTTGGGTTGTGGTATTCTCATAGCAGAACTGGGTCTTAGATGATTAAGGTCATGAAAGGGTCACAGAATATTCAGGCGATGGAAAATCAGGTCATTGATGTGTGAATTTAATTGGGATTTAGGAGAGTTTGGTCATAGAATGGTCACCAAAGGGTTCGTTCAGAGAAGGGTTGAGTCATGGAAATATTTAGAAGAGTCAGGTCATGGAAGAATCTGGTCATAGAAAGTTCATAGAAGAGTCAGGTCATGGAAAGTAGCATCACGGAACAGTCAGACAACAGTCAGTTCATAGAATGGAGTTTTGTGTCATAGAAGGCTTGAATCATGGAAGGGTCTGGTCATATAAGAGATAGGTCAGAGAAGAGATGAGTTAAGTATTTTACGTATAGAGGAATAGTGTAAGATTTCTATCACAGAATTTTTGGGTAATAGAAGTGCTGAGTAATAGAAACATGAGAGTTGATTTGGGTAATAGAAGGGTTTGGTCACTGAAGAGACATTGAAGAGTCAGGTCATAGAAGGGTCAGGTCATAAAATGGTTAGGTCATAGGTTATTCAGATCATAGAGGACTCAGGTCATAGGAAGTCATAGAAGGATCACAGATGAATAGGATCATAGAAGGCTTGACTCATGGAAGGATCACTCCACCCCCTCTACAGCCTTATCTGTTGCTGTCTGGGCATCATCCGCAAAAACCCTCTGCCCTGTGGGACAGAAAGAGTCTCACAGTCACTTCACTTTGAGAACAACGTCCCCTGGAAGCTGCCAGAGTGCAGCACTGGGATGTGCTTCCTTGGACCAAGGTCTCTGTGTCCATTCCTCATGCTGTGGAGCATCTCAGATGCGTGCAGAGGAAGGTGACTCACCCCAGCTCTGGAAGTGGCAGCAGGAGAACAGAGACACGGTGGCTGCTGCTGTGCAGCTACTGTGTGAGCATGGGGAGGGTCTGTCTGTGAGCCCCCTGTGTGTGAGATGGGGGCACAAGGTGTCCCAGTTCAGCCCCTCCATCTGGGTGCTAACTAGATGTGAGGGGGAAGGGGATGGAGGCCTGGTAGGATGGGAGTGAGCCTGGAGGTGAGACTTCAGAGGCAATGGGGTGGTGTGCTGGCAATGCCTGCCGGTGTATCACCACTAAGCAAGAGGGGGTGAGTGCAGCTGAGGATGGTAGGCAGCAAACTGACACTGTGGCCTTAGTTAAGTCAAGGACTGCTCAGTTGGGAGGAGCCCAATTACGAAGGCTGAAGCTACGCCTGCCCAGCTGAAGTGCATTTACACCAATGCACGCAGCATGGGAAATAAGAAGGAGGAGCTGGAAGCTGTGGTAGGGCAAGGAGACTATGATGTTGTTGCCATTGTGGAGTCGTGGTGGGATGACTCGTACAACTGGAGCGTACCCATGGTGGGGTATAAACTCTTTAGGAAGGACAGGAAGGGCAGAAGAGGACGTGGGGTAGCCCTCTATGGTAGAGAGGGCTTTGATACCCTCGAACTGGACTACGATCAGGATGGGACTGAGTGCCTGTGGGTGAAAATCAGAGGAGTCCATGGGCAGGAAGGGGTTGTGATGGGAGTCTCCTATAGAACACCCAGCCAGGAAGAATCAGCTGATGAGCTCTTCTACAAACAACTGAGTGTAGTCTCAAAATCGCTACCTCTAGTCCTTGTGGGAGACTTCAATTTCCCAGATATAGGCTGGGAGTATAATACAGCAGAAAGGAAGCAGTCCCGGAGGTTCCTGGAGTGTGTGGAAGACAACTTCCTCACACAGCTGGTGAGCGAACCGGCAAGGGACGGTGCCCTCCTGGACCTGTTGTTGGTGAACAGAGAAGGACTGGTGGGAGATGTGAAGGTTGGAGGACGCTTGGGGCAAAGCGATCATGAGATGATAGAGTTCTCAGTGCAGAGTAAGATGAAGAAGGAGGTTAGCAGAACAGTCGCCCTCAACTTTCAGAGAGCAGACTTTGGGCTGTTCAGAAGGCTGGTCGGAAAAGTCCCATGGGAGGTGCTCCTTGAAGGCAAAGGTGTCCATGAGGGCTGGGCGCTCTTCAAGAAGGAACTCCTAGCAGCTCAGGGGGAAAAAATCCCCAAGTTCCGGAAAAGTAGCCGGAGGGGTAAGAAATCAGCGTGGTTGAGTAGGGAGGTCCTAAGAGACATCAATAGGAAGAGGAGGTTCTACGACCTCTGGAGGAAGGGGCAGGCATCCTGGGTGGACTAAAGGGAGGCAGTGAGAACGTGCAGGGAAAAAATCAGGAGGGCTAAGGCCCAACTAGAAATGCGATTGGCCAATACTGTGAAAGACAACAAAAAGTCTTTCTACAAATACGTCAACAGCAAAAGAGGGCATGGGAGAATTTCCAGTCCCTAGTAGATGCAGAGGGAGCAAGAGTAACAGGGGACGAAGACAAGGCTGAAGTGCTCAATGCCTACTTTGCCTCAGTCTTTAACAGTAAGGAAAATTGTTCCCTCTGTGCACAACCCCAAGGGTTGGATGAGAAGTATGAGATTCCCAAGGTCCAAGAGGAGGTGGTTAGAGACTTGCTTGCCCAGCTAGATGCCCACAAGTCTATGGGGCCGGATGGAGTCCACCCAAGAGTTTTGAGGGAACTGGCGGATGTGCTGGCCAAACCCCTTTCCATCATCTTCCAGCAGTCCTGGATGACTGGGGAGGTTCCGCTGGACTGGAGGCTGGCTGATGTTGTGCCCATCTATAAGAAGGGGCGCAGGGAGGATCCGGGGAACTACAGGCCTGTCAGCCTGACCTCGGTACCGGGGAAAGTCATGGAGCGAGTGATCTTGAGTGCAATCATGAAGCACTTGCAAGAGAACCGGGTGATCAGGCCCAGTCAACACGGGTTCATGAAAGGCAGGTCTTGCCAGAGTAATCTGATCACCTTCTATGACCGAGTGACTAAAATCTTGGACAAGGGAAAGGCTGTGGATGTGGTCTTCCTGGACTTCAGTAAAGCCTTTGATACAGTTTCTCATAGCATTCTGCTTTGGAAACTGTCGGCCTCTGGCCTGGAAGGGTGCACACTCTCCTGGGTGAAAAACTGGTTGAATAACCAGGCCCAGAGGGTGGTGGTAAATGGAGTTAAATCCAGCTAGAGGCCAGTGACAAGTGGGGTTCCCCAGGGCTCAGTCCTGTTTAATGTCTTTATCAACGCCCTGGATGAAGGCATTGAGTGCTCCCTTAGCAAGTTTGCAGATGACACCAAGCTGGGAGGAAGTGTTGATCTGCTGGAGGGTCGGGAGGCTCTGCAAAGGGACCTGAACAGGCTGGACTGCTGGGCAGAGACCAACGGCATGAGGTTTAACAAGGCCAAATGCCGGGTCCTGCACTTGGGGCACAACAACCCTAAGCAGAGTTACAGACTAGGAGAAACCTGGCAGGAAAGCTGCCAAGACGAGAAGGACGTGGGGGTGCTGGTTGACAACCGACTGAACATAAGCCAGCAGTGTGCCCAGGTGGCCAAAAAGGCCAATGGCATCTTGGCTTGCATCAGGAATGGCATGACCAGAAAGTCCAGGGAGGTTATTCTCCCCCTCTACTCGGCACTGGTGAGATCGCACCTCGAGTACTGTGTTCAGTTCTGGGCCCCTCACCACAAGAGGGATGTTGTGGCTCTGGAGCGAGTCCAGAGAAGGGCAACAAAGCTGGTGAAGGGGCTGAAGAACAAATCTTATGAGGAGCGGCTGAGAGAACTGGGGTTGTTTAGCCTGGAGAAGAGGAGGCTGAGGGGAGACCTTATTACTCTCTACAACTACCTGAAGGGAGGTTGTGGAGAGGAGGGAGCTGGCCTCTTCTCCCAAGTGAGAGGGGACAGGACGAGAGGGAATGGCCTCAAGCTCTGCCAGGGGAGATTTAGGTTTAAAATTAGGAAAAAGTTCTTCATGGAGAGGGTGGTTAGGCATTGGAACTGTCTGCCTAGGAAGGTGGTTGAGTCACCATCCCTGGAGGTGCTTAAGGTTAGGGTAGTAGAGGTGCTTAGGAGCATGATTTAGGGATTGGTGGGAATGGTTGGACTCGACGGTCCAGTGGGTCTCTTCCAACCTGGTTATTCTGTGATATTGTGACAACGGACTTAGTCAGTCTGAACTGGCTTATACCAGCTTTAACCACCTTATACCTGGCTTAACCAGGCTAAACCAGGCTAAATCAGGCTAAACTGGCTTATTCCAGCCTTAAACACTCTATACTTGACTTAAGCAGACTAAACCAGTAAAAATTGTCATAGTCAATCCTCAACTGACTTATAATAGCCTTAGCCAGTCTAAGCTGGCTTATACCAGCCCTAACCACCTTATACCGGTCTTAACCACTCTGAACCAGTCTAAACTGCCATATTCCAGCCCTAACCGCCTCATATCAGCCTTAGCCAGTTTAAATTGGCTTATACAAGCCTTAACCTCCTTTTTACCGGGCTTAACCAGTCTTAGCCAGTTTAAACTGGTTTATACATACCTTAATTTCTTTTTACCAAGCTTAACCAGTCTTAACCAGTCTAAACCACTCTAAATCGCCTTATACCATCCTTAAACTCCCTATACAAGACTTAACCAGTCTAAACAAGTCTAAACCGCCATATTCCAGACTTAACCGGCTTATATCAGCCTTAACACACTTCGACTGGAATTAACCATTCTAAACAAGCCTCAGCCGCCATATTCCAGCCTTAACTGCGTTATAGCAGACTTAGCCAGTCTTAACCGGCTTTTACCAGCCTTAACGGGCCTCTACCTGACGTAAACAGTCTAAACTAGTCTAAACCGCCATGTACCAGCCTTAACCGCTTATACCAGACTTTGGCAGGCTAAACCGCCTTATACCAGACTTAACCGCCCTATACCGGACTTACCCAGTCTAAAGCGGTCTAAACCGGCTTTTACCAGCTTTAACCGCCCTATACCAGACTTAACCAGTCTAAACCAGTCTAAATCGGCTTATACCAGCCTTAACCGCCCTATACCAGACATAACGAGTCTAAACCAGTCTAAACCGCCATATTCCAGCCTTAACCGCCTTAGACCGGACTTAACCAGTCTAAACCGGCTTATACCAGTCTTAACTGCCTTATACAAGACTTAACCAGTTCATTCCAGTCTACTCTGCCTTATATAAGCTTTAACCAGTCTAAACCAGTCTAAAGCGCCATATTGCAGCCTTAACCAGACTTAAGTGAATGAACCAGACTTAGCAGACTTTACGGGCTCAAGTGTTTTAAGCAACTCGAGGGAAGTAAGTGACTAAGCAGACTTCAGCCACTTCCCCGATTCCGGGTGCCAGGTCTACCTGCCGTGGTGAGTAGCCGTCAGGTCTAGCCGATTCCGGGTGGCAGGACTACCCGTGTTGGACTCGGCACAGCAGCGCCGGCTCTGGGTTTACCTGGTGTCCTTCCAAGGAGCCGGGGACACTTGAGGGCTGCCACTAGAGGAAAGAGCATCCTTGGTGGGGTGGGAACGATCAGGGCCCCCTAACTCCCCTTGGAGTTGTTTAGACTGCTGAAATCTGCTAGATATTTCTTAAGCATAGCAAAAGTCGTTTTGGACTGGGTTTGACTGGTTAAGTCTGCTCTAAGGCGGTGAAGGCTGGTATAAGCCGGTTTAGACTGGTTTAGTTTGGTTAAGACTGGTTAAGCCCGGTATAATGGGGGTTAAGGCTCGTTTAAGCCAGTTTAGACTGGCTAAGTCTGGTATCAGACTTAGGCAGTCTAAACTGGCTTATACAAGTCTTAACCCCCTTTAGACCGGGCTTAACCAGTCTTAACCTGTCTAAACCAGTCTAAACCGGCTTATACTAGCCTTAAATGACCTATACTAGACTTAACCAGTCTAAACCAGTCTAAACCGCCATATGCCATCCTTAACCGCCTTATATTAGCCTAAGACATTCTATACCGGCTTATACCACCCTTAACCCATTTTGACTGGAATTAACCATTCTAAACAAGCCTCAGCTGCCATATGCCAGCTTTAACTGCATTATAATAGACTTAGCCAATCTTAACCGGCTTTTACCAGCCTTAACGGGCCTCTACCTGACGTAACAAATCTAAACTAGTCTAAACCGTCATGTTCCAGCATTAACCGCCCTATAGCAGACTTAACCTGTCTAAACCACTCTAAACCGCCATATTCCATCCTTAACTGCCTTAGACTGGACTTAAGCAGTCTAAACCGGCTTAGACCAGTCTTCTTAGAGGATGTTTTCAATGGCTTGTTTGTGACTCCCTCTTTCTGAGGGGAATTGGCTCAGAGTAGGGAAAAAAGAGTTGTCAGCTGTGGGATTGTGGCTTGGAAATGCTTTTGGGTGCCAGAATGGATGAATTGCGGAGCTGAGCAGTGAGCCTGCGGAAGAAAAACCTGAGGGCAGGGCTGGCGCTCTCCAAGCACGACGCATATCAGGCCAGGCCTTTTACCAGACGTAGCCAGTCTTAACCAGTCTAAACCGGCTTATACCAGCCTTCAACGTCTTAGAGCAGACTTAACCAGTCAAACCCAGTCTAAAACGACTTTTGCTATGCTTGACAAATATCTATTGGATTTCAGCATTCTAAACCACACCAAAAATCCTTAAGCAGACATAACTGCCTTATAGCGGACTCAACAAAACTAAACTAGTCTCAACCGCCATATTCCAGCCTTAACCGCCTTAGACCGGCCTTAGCCAGTCTGAACTGGCTTATACCAGCTTTAACCACCTTATACTTGGCTTAACCAGTCTGAACAAGCTATACCAGGCTAAACGGGCTTATTCCATCCTTAAACCCTCTATAGTTGACTTAAGCAGTCTAAACCAGTAAAAACTATCATATTCAATCCTTAACCGACTTATAATAGCCTTAGCCAGTCTAAGCTGGCTTATACCAGCCTTAACCACCTTATACTGGTCTTAACCACCCTAAACCAGTCTAAACTGCCATATTCCAGCCCTAACCGCCTCATACCAGCCTTAGGCAGTCTAAACTGGCTTAGACAAGCTGTAACCACTTTTACAGGGCTTAACCAGTCTTAACAAATTTAAACCAGTCTAAACCATCTTATACCAGCCTTAACCGTCATATACTAGACTTAACCAGTCTAAACCACTCTAAACGGCCATATTCCAGCCTTAACCGCCTTATACTGCCTTAGACTGTCTATACCGGCTTATACCAGCCTTATCCCAATTCTACTGGAATTAACCGATCTAAACAAGCCTCAGCTGCCATATGCCAGCTTTAACTGCGTTATACCAGACTTAGCCAATCTTAACCGGCTTTTACCAGCCTTAACGGGCCTCTACCTGACGTAAAAATTCTAAACTAGTCTAAACCGCCATGTACTAGCCTTAACCGCCTTATACCAGACTTTGGCAGTCTAAACCACCTTATACCAGTCTTAACCGCCCTATACCGGACTTAACCAGTCTAAAACTCCCTAATACGCAATATTCCAGCCTTTCACCGCCTTATACCAGACATAGAAATTCGAAACCTCCATGTTACAGCCTTAACCGCCCTATACCGGACTTAACCAATCTAAACCGCCATGTACTAGCCTTAACCGCCCTATACCAGACTTAACCAGTCTAAACCAGTGTAAACCGCCATATTCCAGCCTTAACCGCCTTAGACCGGACTTAAACAGTCTAAACCGGCTTATACCAGTCTTAACCACTCTAAACCAGTCTAAACTGTCATATTCCAGCCCTAACCGCCTCATACCAGACTTAGCCAGTCAAAACTTGTTTATACAAGCCTTAACCCCCTTTATACTGGGTTTAACCAGTCTTAACCAGTCTAAACCAGTCTAAATCGGCTTATACCAGCCTTAACCGCCCTATACCAGACTTAACCAGTCTAAAACACTCTAAACCGACATGTTCCAGCCTTAACCGCCTTATACCAGACATAGCCAGTCTAAACCGTCATGTTCCAGCCTTAACCACCCTATTCCAAACTTAACCAGTCTAAACCGGTCTAAACTGGCTTATACCAGCCTTAACCAACCTATACCAGACTTAACCAGTCTAAACCAGTCTAAACCGCCATATTCCAACCTTAACCGCCTTGTACCAGACTTAACCAATCTAAATCGGATTATACCAGTCTTAACCCTCTTATACAAGACTTAAGCAGTTCATTACAATCTAGTCTGACTTACATAAACTTTCACAAGTCTAAACCAGTCTAAAGTGCCATATTCCAGCCTTAACGTCCTTAGACCGGCCTTAGCCAGTCTGAACTGGCTTATACCAGCTTTAGCCACCTTATAATTGGCTTAACCAGTCTAAACCAGGCTAAATCATGCTAAAGGGGCTTATTCCAGCCTTAAATACTCTATACCTGACTTAAGCAGTCTAAACCAGTAAAAACTATCATATTCAATCCTTAACCGACTTATAATAGCCTTAGCCAGTCTAAGCTGGCTTATACCAGCCTTAACCGCCTTATACTGGTCTTAACCACTCTAAACCAGTCTAAACTGCCATATTCCAGCCCTAACCGCCTCATACCAGCCCTAGCCAGTCTAAACTGGCTTATACAAGCCTTAACCCCCTTTAGACCGGGCTTAACTAGTCTTAACCAGTCTAAACCAGTCTAAACTGGCTTATACCAGCCTTAAACGCCCTATACTAGACTTAACCAGTCTAAACCACTATAAACGGCCATATTCCAGCCTTAACCGCCTTATACTAGCCTTAGCCTGTCTATACTGGATTATACCAGCCTTAACCCACTTCGACTGGAATTAACCAGTCTAAACAAGTCTCAGCTGCCATATGCCAGCCTTAACTGCATTATACTAGACTTAGCTAGTCTTAACCGGCTTTTACCAGCCTTAATGGGCCTCTACCTCACATAACCAGTCTAAACTAGTCTAAATCGCCATATTCCAGCCTTAACCGCCTTATACCAGACTTAACCAGTCTAAACCGCCTTATACTAGTCTTAACCGGCATATACCAGACTTAACCAGTCTAAACCGGTCTAAACCGGCTTATACCAGCCTTAACCTCCCTATACCAGACTTAACCTGTCTAAACCAATCTAAACCGCCATGTTCCAGCCTTAACCGCCCTATACCCTATTTAACCAGTCTAAACCAGTCTAAACTGGCTTATACCAGTCTTAACCACCCTACACCAGACTTAACCAGTCTAAACCAGTCTAAACCGCCATATTCCAGCTATAACCGCCTTAGACCGGACTTAACCAGTCTAAACCGGCTTATACCAGTATTAACTGACTTATACAAGACTTAACCAGTTCATTCCAGTCTAGTCTGCCTTACATAAGCTTTAACCAGTCTAAACCAGTCTAAAGCGCCATATTGCAGCCTTAACCACACTTAAGTGAATGAACCAGACTTAAGCAGGGAGGGGGCGGTCCCGGAAGCTCCCACGGTGGATTAACTAGACTGGAAAAAACTGGTCCGGTATAGGGCGGTTAAGACTGGTATAAGGCGGTTTAGACTGGCTAAGTCTGGTATAAGGCCGTTAAGGCTGAAACATGGCTGTTTAGACTAGTTTAGACTGGTTACGTCAGGTAGAGGCCCGTTAAGGCTGGTAAAAGCCGGTTAAGACTAGCTAAGTCTGGTATAACGCAGTTAAGGCTGGAATATGGCGGCTGAGACTTGTTTAGACTGGTTAATTCCAGTCGAAGTGGGTTAAGGCTGGTATAAGCCGGTATAGGCAGGCTAAGGCTAGTATAAGGCGGTTAAGTCTGGAATATGGCAATTTAGACTGGTTTGGACTGGATAAGTCTAGTATAGGGCAGTTAAGGCAGGTATAAGCCGGTTTAGACTGGTTTAAATTGGTTAAGCCTGGTATAAAGGGGGTTAAGGCTTGTCTAAGCCAGTTTAGACTGCCTAAGGCTGGTATGAGGCGGTTAGGGCTGGAATATGGCAGTTTAGACTGGTTCAGAGTGGTTAAGACTGGTATAAGGCAGTTAAGGCTGGTATAAGCCAGCTTAGACTGGCTAAGGCTATTATAAGTCGGTTAAGGATTGACTATGACAGTTTGTACTGGTTTAGACTGCTTTAGTCAGGTATAGAGTGTTTAAGGCTGGAATAACCCCGTTTAGCCTGGTTTAGCCTGGTTTAGACTGGTTAAGCCAGGTATAAGGTGGTTAAAGCTGGTATAAGCCTGTTCAGACTGGCTAAGGCCGGTCTAAGGCAGTTAAGGCTGGAATAAGGCGGTTTAGATTGGTTTAGTTTTGTTGAGTCCGCTGTAAAACAGTTATGTCTGGTTAAGGAATTATGGAGTTGTTTAGACTGCTGAAATCCTTTAAATATTTGTTAAGCATAGCAAAAGTCGTTTTAGACTGGGTTTGACTGGTTAAGTCTGCTCTAAGGCGGTGAAGGCTGGTATAGGCCGGTTTAGACTGGTTAAGATTGGCTACGTCTGGTATAAGGCCTGGCCTGATATACATCGTGCTTGGAGAGCGCCAGCCCTGCCCTCAGGTTTTTCTTCCCTGGGCTCACTGCTCAGCTCCGCAATTCATCCATTCCGGCACCCAAAAGCATTTCCAAGCCACAATCCCACAGCTGACAACTCCTTTTTCCCCACTCTCAGCCAATTCCCCTCAGAAAGAGGGAGTCACAAACAAGCCATCGACAAAACCCTCAAGGATCCCACTCAGACCACCTTCTGTCAAGGGACGTGGGCTCTCTTCAGCCAGACTGGGGCACGGGCGTCAAACCATGAAGCCCAGCTGGCTGAGAGATGCAGTCAACTGGGTCCCCAGCCCCACAAGTGACTCTTCCTGCCCCACAAGTGGCTCCTCCTTCCACAGGAGCGATGGGGCAGGGTGTTAGGGGGCACTGATCATTCCCACCCCACCCAAGGATGCTCTTTCCTCTAGTGGCAGCCCTCAAGTGTCCCCGGCTCCTGGGACGGACACCAGGTCAACCCAGAGCCGGCGCTGCTGTGCCGAGTCCAACACGGGTAGACCTGGCACCCGGAATCGGGTAGACCTGACGGCTCCTCACCACGGCAGGTAGACCTGGCACCCAGAAGCCGGGAAGTGGCTGAAGTCTGCTTAGTCACTTACTTCCCTCGAGTTGGTTAAAACACTTGAGCCCGTAAAGTCTGCTTAAGTCTGGTTCATTCACTTAAGTCTGGTTAAGGCTGGAATAAGCCCGTTTAGCCTGGTTTAGACTCATTTAGACTTGTTAAGCCAGGTATAAGGTGGTTAAAGATGGTATAAGCCAGTTCAGACTGGCTAAGGCCGGTCTAAGGCGGTTAAGGCTGGAATATGGCGGTTTAGACTGTTTTAGTTTTGTTGAGTCTGCTATAAGGCAGTTATGTCTGGGTAAGGAGTTTTGGAGTGGTTTAGACTGCTGAAATCCGCTAGATATTTTTTAAGCATAGCAAAAGTCGTTTTAGAATGGGTTTGAATGGTTAAGTCTGCTTTAAGGCGGTGAAGGCTGGTATAAGCCAGTTTAGACTGGTTTAGTTTGGTTAAGACTGGTAAGCCCGGTATAATGGGGGTTAAGTCTCGTTTAAGCCAGTTTAGACTGGCTAAGTCTGGTATCAGGCAGTTATGCTGGAATTTGGCAGTTTAGACTAGTTTAGAGTGGTTAAGACCGGTATAAGGCGGTTAAGGCTGGTATAAGCCGGCTTAGACTGGTTAAGTCAGGTATAGGGCGGTTAAGGCTGGAACATGGCGGTTTAGACCGGCTATGTCTTGTATAAGGCGTTTAAAGCTGGAACATGGCGATTTCACAGAATCACAGAATGACCAGGTTTGAAGAGACCCACTGGATTGTTGAGTCTAACAATTCCCACCAATCTCTAAATCATGCTCCTAAGCACATCTACTACCATAACCTTAAACACCTCGAGGGATGGTGACTCAACCACCTTCCTAGGCAGACTGTTCCAATGCCTAACCACCCTCTCCATGAAGAACTTTTTCCTAATTTTAAACCTAAATATCCCCTGGCAGAGCTTGAGGCCATTCCCTCTCGTATTGTCCCCTGTCACTTGGGAGAAGAGGCCAGCTTCCTCCTCTCCACAACCTCCTTTCAGGGAGTTGCAGAGAATAATAAGGTCTCCCCTCAGCCTCCTCTTCTCCAGGCTGAACAACCCCAGCTCTCTCAGCTGCTCCTCATAAGATTTGTTCTCCAGCTCTTCACCAGCTTTGTTGCCCTTCTCTGGACTAGCTTCAGAGCCACAACATCCCTCTTGTGGTGAGGGGCCCCGAACTGAACACAATACTCGATGTGCAGTCTCACCAGTCCCGAGTAGAGGGGGAGAATAACCTCCCTGGACCTGCCAGTCACACCGTTCCTGATACAAGCCAAGATGCCATTGACCTTTTTGGCCACCTGGGCTCACTGCTGGCTCATGTTCAGTCGGTTGTCAACCAGCACCCCCAGGTCCTTCTCCTCCAGGCAGCTCCAGCCTGGTCTCTCCTAGTTTGTACCTCTGCTTAGGGTTGTTGTGCCCCAAGGGCAGGACCCGGCATTTGGCCTTGTTAAACCTCATGCCGTTGGTCTCAGCCCAGCAGTCCAGCCTGTGCAGGTCCCTTTGCAGAGCCTCCCGACCCTCCAGCAGATCGACACTTCCTCCCAGCTTGGTGTCATCTGCAAACTTGCTAAGGGAGGACTCAATGCCTTCATCCAGGTCATTGATAAAGACATTAAACAGGACTGGATCCGGGACTGAGCCCTGGGGAACCCCACTTGTCACTGGCCTCCAGCTGGATTTAATTCCGTTTACCACCACCCTCTGGGCCCGGTCATTCAACCAGTTTTCCACCCAGGAGAGTGTGCACCCGTCCAGGCCAGAGGCCGACAGTTTCCAAAGCAGAATGCTGTGAGAAACTGTATCAAAGGCTTTACTGAAGTCCAGGAAGATACATCCACAGCTTTTCCCTCGTCCAAGAGTTTAGTCACTTGGTCATAGAAGGTGATCAGATTAGTCTGGCAAGACCTGCCCTTCATGAACCCGTGTTTACTGGGCCTGATCACCCGGTTCTCTTGCAAGTGCTTCTTGATAACACTCAAGATCACCCGCTCCATGCCTTTCTCCGGTACCGAGGTCAGGCTGACAGGCCTGTAGTTCCCTGGATCCTCCCTGCACCCCTTCTTATAGATGAGCACGACATCAGCCAGCCTCCAGTCCAGCGGAACCTCCCCAGTCATCCAGGACTGCTGGATGATGATGGAAAGGGGTTTGGCCAGCACATCTGCCAGTTCCCTCAAAACCCTGGGGTGGACTCCATCCGGCCCCATAGACTTGTGGGCATCTATCTGGGCAAGCAAGTCTCTAACCACCTCCTCTTGGACCTTGGGAATCTCATACTTCTCTTCCAACCCTTGGGGTTGTGCACAGAGGGAACAATTTTCCTTACTGTTAAAGACTGAGGCAAAGTAGGCATTGAGCACTTTAGCCTTGTCTTCGTCCCCTGTTACTCTTGCTCCCTCTGCATCTACTAGGGACTGGAGATTCTCCCTAGCCCTCCTTTTGCTGTTGATGTATTTGTAGAAAGACTTTTTTTTGTCTTTCACAGTCTTGGTCAATCGCACTTCTAGTTGGGCCTTAGCCCTCCTGACTTTTTCCCTGCACATTCTCACTGCCTCCCTATAGTCCACCCAGGATGCCTGCCCCTTCCTCCAGAGGTCGTAGACCCTCCTCTTCCTATTGATGTCTCTTAGGACCTCCCTACTCAATCACGCTGGTTTCTTAAACCGCCGGCTACTTTTCCAGAACTTGGGGACGGCTTTCCCTGAGCTGCTAGGAGTTCCTTCTTGAAGAGCGCCCAGCCCTCATGGACACCTTTGCCTTCAAGGAGCACCTCCCACGGGACTTTTCCGACCAGCCTTCTGAACAGCCCAAAGTCTGCTCTCTGAAGAGCCCATTAAGGCTGGTAAAAGCCGGTTAAGCCTGGCTAAGTCTAGTATAATGCAGTTAAGGCTGGCATATGGCAGCTGAGACTTGTTTAGACTGGTTAATTCCATTCGAAGTGGGTTAAGTCTGGTATAAGCCGGTATAGACAGGCTAAGGCTAGTATAAGGCGGTTAAGGCTGGAATATGGCCGTTTATAGTGGTTTAGACTGGTTAAGTCTAGTATAGGGCGTTTAAGGCTGGTATAAGCCGGTTTAGACTGGTTTAGACTGGTTAAGACTGGTTAAGCCTGGTCTAATGGGGGTTAAGGCTTGTATAAGCCAGTTTAGACTGGCTATGGCTGGTATGAGGTGGTTAGGGCTGGAATATGGCAGTTTAGACTGGTTTAGAGTGGTTAAGATCAGTATAAAGCGGTTAAGGCTGGTATAAGCCAGCTTAGACTGGCTAAGGCTATTATAAGTCGGTTAAGGATTGACTATGACAGTTTTTACTGGTTTAGACTGCTTAAGTCAGGTATAGAGTATTTATAGCTGGAATAAGCCCCTTTAGCATGATTTAGCCTGGTTTAGATTGGTTAAGCCAGGTATAAGGTGGTTAAAGCTTGTATAAGCCAGTTCAGACTGGCTAAGGCCAGTCTAAGTCGGTTAAGGCTGGAAGATGGAGGTTTAGACTGGTTTATTTTTGTTGAGTCCGCTATAAGGCAGTTAAGTATGGTTAAGGAGTTTTAGAGTGGTTTAGACTGCTGAAATCCGATTGATATTTGCTAAAAATAGCAAAAGTCGTTTTAGACTGGGTTTGACTGGTTAAGTCTACTCTAAGGCAGTGAAGGCTGGTATAAGCCGGTTTAGACTGGTTAAGACTGGCTACGTCTGGTATAAGGCCTGGCCTGATATGTGTCGTGCTTGGAGAGCGCCAGCACTGCCCTCAGGTTTTTCTTCCCAGGGCTCAATGCTCAGCTCCGCAATTCATCCATTCCGGCACCCAAAAGCATTTCCAAGCCACAATCCCACAGCTGACAACTCCTTTTTCCCCACTCTGAGCCAATTCCCCTCAGAAAGAGGGAGTCACAAACAAGTCATCGACAAAACCCTCAAGGATCCCACTCAGACCAACTTCTGTCAAGGGACGCGGGCTCTCTTCAGCCAGACTGGGGCACGGGCGTCAAACCATGAAGCCCAGCTGGCTGAGAGATGCAGCCAACAGGGTCCCCAGCCCCACAAGTGACTCCTCCTGCCCCACAAGTGGCTCCTCCTTCCACAGGAGACTTGCGGCAGGGTCTTAGGTGGCCCTGATTGTTCCCATCCACCCAAGGATGCTCTTTCCTCTAGTGGCAGCCCTCAAGTGTCCCCGGCTCCTGGGACGGACACCAGGTCAACCCAGAGCCGGCGCTGCTGTGCCTAGTCCAACACGGGTAGACCTGGCACCCGGAATCGGGTAGACCTGACGGCTACTCACCACGGCAGGTAGACCTGGCACCCAGATGCCGGGAAGTGGCTGAAGTCTGCTTAGTCACTTACTTCCCTCGAGTTGCTTAAAACACTTGAGCCTGTAAAGTCTGCTTAAGTCTGGTTCATTCACTTAAGTCTGGTTAAGGCTGAAATATGGCACTTTAGACTGGTTTAGACTGGTGAAAGGTTATGTAAGGCAGACTAGACTGGAATGAACTGCTTAAGTCTTGTATAAGGCAGTTCAGACTGGTATAGTCCTGTTTAGACTGGTTAAGTCCGGTCTAAGGTGGTTAAGGCTGGAATATGGTGGTTTAGACTGGTTTAGACTGGTTAAGTCTGGTATAGAGCGGTTAAGGCTGCTATAAGCCTGTTTAGATTGGTTTAGACTGGTTAAGACTGATTAAGCCTGGTATGAAGGGGATTAAGGATTGTATGAGGCAGTTTAGACTGCCTAATGCTGGTATGAGTCGGTTAGGGCTGGAATATGGCAATTTAGTCTGTTTTAGAGTGGTTAAGACCAGTATAAGGCGGTTAAGGTAGGTATAAGCCAGCTTAGACTGGCTAAGGCTATCAAAAGCCGGTTAAGGATTGAATATGACAGTCTTTACTGGTTTAGACTGCTTTAGTCAGGTATAGAGTGTTAAAGGCTGGCATAAGCCTGTTTAGCCTGGTTTAGCCTGGTTTAGCCTGGTTTAGATGATTAAGCCAGGTTTAAGATGGCTAAATCTGGTATAAGCCAGTTCAGACTGGCTAAGGTCGGCATAAGGCGGTTAAAGTAGGATCATGGCGGATTAGACTGGTTTAGTTTTGTTGAGTTCGCTGTAAGGCTGTTATGTCGGTTAAGGAGTTTTGGAGTGGTTTAGACTGCTGAAATCCGATAGATATATGTTAAGCATAGCAAAAGTCATTTTAGACTGGGTTTGACTGGTTAAGTCTGCTCTAAGGCAGTGAAGGCTGGTATAAACCAGTTTAGACTGGTTAAGACTGGCTACGTCTGGTATAAGGCCTGGCCTGATATGCGTCGTGCTTGGAGAGCACCAGCCCTGCCCTCAGGTTTTTCTTCCCCGGGCTCACTGCTCAGCTCCGCAATTCATCCATTCTGGCACCCAAAAGCATTTCCAAGCCACAATCCCACAGCTGACAACTCCCACAGCCTTAAAAACGTCCTCGGTTAAAAAGAAGAGGAGGGTGATTGTCTTAGGGGATTCCCTTCTCAAAGGAATGGAGGGTCCCATCTGTAGGCAAGTCCCGCTCCATAGGGAGGTCTGCTGATTGCCAGGAGCATCAGGGAGGGACGTTACTAGAAAGCTCCCTTCCCTGGTCAAAGACACCGACTACTACCCGCTCTTAGTTTTTCAAATTGGTATTGAGGAAATAGAACATAGAAGGCCTAAAACCATCAAAAGGAACTTCAAGGCTCTTGGGAGAATGATCGAGGGCTCTGGGGCTCAGGTAATATTCAACTCCATCCCAATACTAAGGAACCAGGAGCAGGAAATGAGGAATAAGAAACGGGTTAATGAATGGCTTAGGGACTGGTGTGAGAAGAGGGGCTTTTAGTTCTTTAATCATGGGGAGGCCCACGCACCCCCAGGCTCTCTTACTAGGGATGGGACACGCCTGTCTGCTAGGGGGACAAAAGCCCTCACCAAAAACCTAGCTAAGCTCATAAATCGAGCTTTAAACTAGATGTGAGGGGGGAGGGGATGGAGGCCAGGCAGGATGGGAGTGAGCCTGGAGGTGACACTTCAGAGGCAAATGGGTGGTGTGCTGGCGATGCCTGCCGGTATATCACCACCAAGCAAGAGGGGGTGAGTGCAGCTGGGGATGGTAGGCAGCAAACTGGCACTGTGGCCTTAGTTAAGTCAAGGACTGCTCAGTTGGGGAGGAGCCCTATTACGAAGGCTGAAGCTACGCCTGCCCAGCTGAAGTGCATTTACACCAATGCACGCAGCATGGGAAATAAGAACGAGGAGCTGGAAGCTGTGGTAGGGCAGGGAGACTACGATGTCGTTGCCATTGTGGAGACATTGTGGGATGACTCGTACAACTGAAGCGTACCCATGGTGGGGTATAAACTCTTTAGGCAGGACAGGAAGGGCAGAAGAGGAGGCGGGGTAGCCCTCTATGTTAGAGAGGGCTTTGATACCCTCGAACTGGACTACGATCAGGATGGGACTGAGTGCCTGTGGGTGAAAATCAGAGGAGTCCATGGGCAGGAAGGGATTGTGATGGGAGTCTGCTATACACCACCCAGCCAAGAAGTAGCAGCTGATGAGCTCTTCTACAAACAACTGAGTGTAGTCTCAAAATCGCTACCTCTAATCCTTGTGGGAGACTTCAATTTCCCAGATATAGGCTGGGAGTATAATACAGCAGAAAGGAAGCAGTCCCGGAGGTTCCTGGAGTGTGTGGAAGACAACTTCCTCACACAGCTGGTGAGCGAACCGACAAGGGACAGTGCCCTCCTGGACCTGCTGTTGGTGAACAGAGAAGGACTGGTGGGGGATGTGAAGGTTGGAGGATGCTTGGGGCAAAGCGATCATGAGATGACAGAGTTCTCAGTGCAGAGTAAGATGAAGAAGGAGGTTAGCAGAACATTCGCCCTCAACTTTCAGAGAGCAGACTTTGGGCTGTTCAGAAGGCTGGTCGGAAAAGTCCCGTGGAAGGCGCTCCTTGAAGGCAAAGGTGTCCATGAGGGCTGGGCGCTCTTCAAGAAGGAACTCCTAGCAGCTCAGGGAAAGCCGTCCACAAGTTCCGGAAAAGTAGCCGGCGGGGTAAGAAACCAGCGTGATTGAGTAGGGAGGTCCTAAGAGACATCAATAGGAAGAGGAGGGTCTACGACCTCTGGAGGAAGGGGCAGGCATCCTGGGTGGACTATAGGGAGGAAGTGAGAATGTGCAGGGAAAAAGTCAGGAGGGCTAAGGCCCAACTAGAAATGCGATTGGCCAAGACTGTGAAAGACAACAAAAAGTCTTTCTACAAATACGTCAACAGCAAAAGGAGGGCTAGGGAGAATCTCCAGTCCCTAGTAGATGCAGAGGGAACAAGAGTAATAGGGGACGAAGACAAGGCTGAAGTGCTCAATGCCTACTTTGCCTCAGTCTTTAACAGTAAGGAAAATTGTTCCCTCTGTGCACAACCCCAAGGGTTGGATGAGAAGTATGAGATTCCCAAGGTCCAAGAGGAGGTGGTTAGAGACTTGCTTGCCCAGCTAGATGCCCACAAGTCTATGGGGCCGGATGGAGTCCACCCCAGGGTTTTGAGGGAAATGGCAGATGTGCTGGCCAAACCCCTTTCCATCATCTTCCAGCAGTCCTGGATGACTGGGGAGGTTCCGCTGGACTGGAGGCTGGCTGATGTCGTGCTCATCTATAAGAAGGGGCGCAGGGAGGATCCGGGGATCTACAGACCTGTCAGCCTGACCTCAGTACCGGAGAAAGGCATGGAGCGAGTGATCTTGAGTGCAATCATGAAGCACTTGCAAGAGAACCGGGTGATCAGGCCCAGTCAACACGGGTTCATGAAAGGCAGGTCTTGCCAGAGTAATCTGATCACCTTCTATGACCGAGTGACTAAACTCTTGGACGAGGGAAAGGCTGTGGATGTGGTCTTCCTGGACTTCAGTAAAGCCTTTGATACAGTTTCTCATAGCATTCTGCTTTGGAAACTGTCGGCCTCTGGCCTGGACGGGTGCACACTCTCCTGGGTGGAACACTGGTTGAATGACCTGGCCCAGAGGGTGGTGGGAAATGGAGTTAAATCCAGCTGGAGGCCAGTGACAAGTGGGGTTCCCCAGGGCTCAGTTCTGGGTCCAGTCCTGTTTAATGTCTTTATCAACGACCTGGATGAAGGCATTGAGTCCTCCCTTAGCAAGTTTGCAGATGACACTAAGCTGGGAGGAAGTGTCGATCTCCTGGAGGGTCGGGAGGCTCTGCAAAGGGACCTGAACAGGCTGGACTGCTGGGCTGAGACCAACGGCATGAGGTTTAACCAGGCCAAATGCCGGGCCCTGCACTTGGGGCACAACAACCCTAAGCAGAGGTCCAAACTAGGAGAGACCTGGCTGGAAATCTGCCTGGAGGAGAAGGACCTGGGGGTGCTGGTTGACAAGTGACTGAACATGAGCCAGCAGTGTGCCCAGGTGGCCAAAAAGGCCAATGGCATCTTGGCTTGTATCAGGAACGGTGTGACTGGCAGGTCCAGGGAGGTTATTCTCCCCCTCTACTCGGCAATGGTGAGACTGCACATCGAGTACTGTGTTCAGTTCTGGGCCCCTCACCACAAGAAGGATGTTGTGGCTCTGGAGCGAGTGCAGAGATAGGCAACAAAGCTGGTGAAGGGGCTGGAGAACAAATCTTATGAGGAGCGGCTGAGAAAGCTGGGGTTGTTCAGCCTGGAGAAGAGGAGGCTGAGGGGAGACCTTATTATTCTCTACAATTCCCTGAAAGGAGGTTGTGGAGAGGAGGAATCTGGCCTCTTCTCCCAAGTGACAGGGGACAGGACGAGAGGGAATGGCCTCAAGCTCTGCCAGGGGAGATTTAGGTTTAAAATTAGGAAAAAGTTCTTCATGGAGAGGGTGGTTAGGCATTGGAACTGTCTGCCTAGGAAGGTGGTTGAGTCACCATCCCTGGAGGTGTTTAAGGTTATGGTAGTATATGTGCTTAGGAGCATGATTTAGAGATTGGTGGGAATTGTTAGACTCAACAATCCAGTGGGTCTCTTCAAACCTGGTCATTCTGTGATTCTGTGATTCTGTGAAATCGCCATGTTCCAGCTTTAAACGCCTTATACAAGACATAGCCGGTCTAAACTGCCATGTTCCAGCCTTAACCGCCCTATACCGGACTTAACCAGTCTACGCCGGCTTATACCAGAATTAACCACCTTATACCGGTCTTAACCACTCTAAACTAGTCTAAACTGCCAAATTCCAGCATAACTGCCTGATACCAGACTTAGCCAGTCTAAACTGGCTTAAACGAGCCTTAACCCCCATTATACCGGGCTTACCAGTCTTAACCAAACTAAACCAGTCTAAACTGGCTTATACCAGCCTTCACCGCCTTAGAGCAGACTTAACCAGTCAAACCCATTCTAAAACGACTTTTGCTATGCTTAAAAAATATCTAGCTGATTTCAGCAGTCTAAACCACTCCAAAAATCCTTAACCAGACATAACTGCCTTATAGCGGACTCAACAAAACTAAAACAGTGTAAACCACCATATTCCAGCCTTAACCGCCTTAGACCGGCCTTAGCCAGTCTGAACTGGCTTATACCATCTTTAACCACCTTATACCTGGCTTAACAAGTCTAAATGAGTCTAAACCAGGCTAAAAGGGCTTATTCCAGCCTTAACCAGACTTAAGTGAATGGACCAGACTTAAGCAGACTTTACGGGCTCAAGTGTTTTAACCAACTCGAGGGAAGTAAGTGACTAAGCAGACTTCAGCCACTTCCCGGCTTCTGGGTGCCAGGTCTACCTGCCGTGGTGAGGAGCCGTCAGGTCTACCCGATTCCGGGTGCCAGGTCTACCCGTGTTGGACTCGGTACAGCAGCGCCGGCTCTGGGTTGACCTGGTGTCAGTCCCAGGAGCCGAGGACACATGAGGGCTGCCACTAGAGGAAAGAGCATCCTTGGGTGGATGGGAAAGATCAGGGCCCCCTACCACCATGCCCCATCGCTCCTGTGGAAGGAGGAGCCACTTGTGGGGCAGGAGGAGTCACTTGTGGGGCTGGGGGCCCTGTTGACTGCATCTCTCAGCCAGCTGGGCTTCATGGTTTGACGCCCGTGCCCCAGTCTGGCTGAAGAGAGCCCGCGTCCCTTGACAGAAGGTGGTCTGAGTGGGATCCTTGAGGGTGTTGTCGATGACTTGTTTGTGACTCCCTCTTTCTGAGAGGAATTGCTTCAGAGTGGGGAAAAAGGAATTGTCAGCTGTGGGATTGTGGCTTGGAAATGCTTTTGGGTGCAGGAATGGATGAATTGCGGAGCTGAGCAGTGAGCCCGGGGAAGAAAAACCTGAGGGCAGGGCTGGCGCTCTCCAAGCACTATGTATATCAGGCCAGGCCTTATACCAGACGTAGCCAGTCTTAACCAGTCTAAACCGGCCTATACCAGCCTTCACAGCCTTAGAGCAGACTTAACCAGTCAAACCCAGTCTAAAACGACTTTTGCTATGCTTGACAAATATCTAACGGATTTCAGCAGTCTAAACAACTCCATAACTCCTTAACCAGACATAACTGTTTTACAGCGGACTCAACAAAACTAAACCAGTCTTAACCGCCTTATTCCAGCCTTAACTGCCTTAGACCGGCCTTAGCCAGTCTGAACTGGCTTATACCAGCTTTAACCACCTTATACCTGGCTTAACCATTCTAAACCAGGCTAAACGGGGTTATTCCAGCCTTAAACACTCTATACCTGACTAAAGCAGTCTAAACCAGTACAAACTGTCATAGTCAATCCTTAACCGACTTATAATAGCCTTAGCCAGTCTAAGCTGGCTTATACCAGCCTTAACTGCCTTATACCAGTCTTAACCACTCTAAACCAGTCTAAACTGCCATAGTCCAGCCCTAACCGCCTCATACCAGCCTTAGGCAGTCTAAACTGGCTTAGACAAGCCTTAACCCCCTTTATACCAGGCTTAACCAGTCTTAACCAGTCTAAACCGGCTTATACCTGCCTTAACTGCCCTATACTAGACTTATCCAGTCCAAACCAGTCTAAATCGCCATATTCCAGCCTTAACCGCCTTATACTAGCCTTAGCCTGCCTATACCGGCTTATACCAGCCTTAACCCAATTCGACTGGAATTGACCAATCTAAACAAGTCTCAGCCGCCATATTCCAGCCTTAAGTGAGTTATACCAGATTTAGCCAGTCTTAACCGGCTTTTACCAGCCTTTACGGGCCTCTACCTGATGTAACCAGTCTAAACTAGTCTAAAGAGCCATGTTTCAGCCTTAACCGCCTTATACCAGACTTAGCCAGTCTAAACCGCCTTATACCAGTCTTAACCGCCCTATACCGGACTTAACGAGTCTAAACCGGTCTAAATCGACTTATACCAGCCTTAACCACTATATACCAGACTTAACCTGTCTAAACCACTCTAAACTGCCATATTCCAGCTTTAACCGCCTTAGACCGGACTTAACCAGTCTAAACCGGCTTATACCAGTCTTAACTGCCTTATACAAGACTTGACCAGTTTATTCCAGTCTAGTTAATCCACCGTGGGAGCTTCCGGGACCGCCCCCTCCCTGCTTAAGTCTGGTTCTTTCACTTAAGTGTGGTTAAGGCTGCAATATGGCGCTTTAGACTGGTTTAGACTGGTTAAAGCTTATGCAAGGCAGACTAGACTGGAATGAACTGGTTAAGTCTTGTATAAGGCAGTTAAGACTGGTATAAGCCGTTTTAGAATGGTTAAGTCCGGTCTAAAGCGGTTATAGCTGGAATATGGCGGTTTAGACTGGTTTAGACTGGTTAAGTCTGGTGTAGGGTGGTTAAGACTGGTATAAGCCGGTTTAGACTGGTTTAGACAGGTTAAGTCTGGTATAGGGAGGTTAAGGCTGGTATAAGCCGGTTTAGACCGGTTTAGACTGGTTAAGTCTGGTATATGCCGGTTAAGACTAGTATAAGGCGGTTTAGACTGGCTAAGTCTAGTATAAGGCAGTTAAGGCTGGAACATGGCGATTTAGACTAGTTTAGACTGGTTACGTGAGGTAGAGGCCCATTAAGGCTGGTAAAAGCCGGTTAAGACTAGCTAAGTCTAGTATAATGCAGTTAAGGCTGGCATATGGCAGCTGAGACTTGTTTAGACTGGTTAATTCCAGTCGAATTGGGTTAATGCTGGTATAAGCCTGTATAGACAGGCTAAGGCTAGTATAAGGCGGTTAAGTCTGGAATATGGCCGTTTATATTGGTTTAGACTGGTTAAGTCTAGTATAGGGCGTTTAAGGCTGGTATAAGCCGGTTTAGACTGGTTTAGACTGATTAAGACTGGTTAAGCCCGGTCTAAAGGGGGTTAAGGCTTGTATAAGGCAGTTTAGACTGCCTAAGGCTGGTATGAGGCGGTTAGGGCTGGAATATGGCAGTTTAGACTGGTTTAGAGTGGTTAAGACCTGTATAAGGCAGTTAAGGCTGGTATAAGCCAGCTTAGACTGGCTAAGGCTATTATAAGTCGGTTAAGGATTGACTATGACAGTTTTTACTGGTGTAGACTGCTTAAGTCAGGTATAGAGTATTTAAGGCTGGAATAAGCCCCTTTAGCATGATTTAGCCTGGTTTAGACTGGTTAAGCCAATTATAAGGTGGTTAAAGCTGGTATAAGCCTGTTCAGACTGGCTAACGCCGGTCTAAGGCGGTTAAGGCTGGAAGATGGTGGTTTAGACTAGTTTAGTTTTGTTGAGTCCGCTATAAGTCAGTTATGTCTGGTTAAGGATTTTTGGAGTGGTTTAGAATGCTGAAATCCAATAGATATTTGTCAAGCATAGCAAAAGTCGTTTTAGACTGGGTTTGACTGGTTAAGCCTGCTCTAAGGCGGTGAAGGCTGGTATAAGCCGGTTTAGACTGGTTAAGACTGGCTACATCTGGTATAAGGCCTAGCCTGATATGCGTCGTGCTTGGAGAGCGCCAGCCCTGCCCTCAGGTTTTTCTTCCCCGGGCCAATTCCCCTCAGAAAGAGGGAGTCACAAACAAGCCATCGACAACACCCTCAATGATCCCACTCAGCCCACATTCTGTCAAGGGACACGGGCTCTCTTTAGCCAGACTGGGGCACGGGCCTGAATCCATGAAGCCCAGCTGGCTGAGAGATGCAGTTAACAGGGTCCCCAGCCCCACAAGTGACTCCTCCTGCCCCACAAGTGGCTCCTCCTTCCACAGGAGCGATGCGGTAGGGTGTTAGGGGGCACTGATCGTTCCCACCCCACTCAGGGATGCTCTTTCCTCTAGTGGCAGCCCTCAAGTGTCCCCGGCTCCTGGGACGGACACCAGGTCAACCCAGAGCTGGCGCTGCTGTGCTGTGTCCAACACGGGTAGACCTGGCACCCGGAATCGGGTAGACCTGACGGCTACTCACCACGGCAGGTAGACCTGGCACCCAGAAGCCAGGAAGTGGCTGAAGTCTGCTTAGTCACTTACTTCCCTCGCGTTGCTTAAAACACTTGAGCCCGTAAATTCTGCTTAAGTCTGGTTCATTCACTTAAGTCTGGTTAAGGCTGGTATAAGGCTCTTTAGACTGGTTTAGAATGGTTAAGTCCACTATAGGGCGGTTATGGCTGGAACATGGCGGTTTAGACTGGCTATGTCTCGTATAAATCGTTTCAGTCTGGTATATGTTGGTTTAGAGTGGTTTAGACAGGTTAAGTCTGGTATAGGTTGGTTAAGGCTGGTATAAGCCTGTTTCGACCAGTTTAGACTGGTTAAGTCTGTTATAGGGCGGTTAAGACTGGTATAAAGTGATTTAGACTGGCTAAGTCTGGTATAAGGCAGTTAAGGCAGGAACATGGCGGTTTAGACTAGTTTAGAATGGTTACGTCAAGTAGAGGACCATTAAGGCTGGTAGAAGCTGATTAAAACTGCCTAAGTCTGGTATAATGCATTTACGGCTGACATATGGTGGCGGAGGCTTGTTTAGACTGGTTAATTCCAGTCGAAGTGGGTTAAGGCTGGTATAATCCGGTATAGACAGGCTAAGGCTAGTATAAGACGGTTAAGACTGGAATATGGTGGTTTAGAGTGGTTTAGACTGGTTAAGTCTGGTATAGGGCAGTTAAGGCTGGAATAAGCCGGTTTAGACTGGTTTAGTCTGGTTAAGACTATTTAAGCCCGGTATAAAGAGGCTTAAGGCTTGTATAAGCCCGTTTAGACTGGTTAAGACTGGCTAAGTCTGGTGTAAGGCCAGGCCTGATATGCGTGGTGCTTGGAGAGCGCCAGACCTGCCCTCGAGTTTTTCTTCCCTGGGCTCACTGCTCAGCTCCCCAATTCATCCATTCCTGCACCCAAAAGCATTTCCAAGCCACAATCCCACAGCTGACAACTCCCACAGCCTTAAAAACATCCTCGGTTAAAAAGAAGAGGAGGGTGATTGTCTTGGGGGATTCCCTTCTCAAAGGAATGGAGGGTCCCATCTGTAGGCAAGTCCCGCTCCATAGGGAGGTCTGCTGCTTGCCGGGAGCATCAGTGAGGGACGTTGCTAGAAAGCTCCCTTCCCTAGTCAAAGACACCGACAACTACCCGCTCTTAGTTTTTCAAATTGGTAATGAGGAAATAGAACATAGAAGGCCTAAAGCCATCAAAAGGGACTTCAAGGCACTTGGGAGAATGATCGAGGGCTCTGGGGCTCAAGTAATATTTAACTCCATCCCAATACTAAGGAACCAGGAGCAGGAAATGAGGAATAAGAAACGGGTTAATGAATGGCTTAGGGACTGGTGTTAGAAGAGGGGCTTTGGGTTCTTTAATCATGGGGAGGCCCACGCACACCCAGGCTCTCTTACTAGGGATGGGAAACGCCTGTCTGCTAGGGGGACAAAAGCCCTCACCAAAAACCTAGTTAAGCTCATAAATCGAGCTTTAAACTAGATGTGAGGGGGGAGGGGATGGAGGCCAGGTAGGATGGGAGTGAGCCTGGAGGTGAGACTTCAGTGGTAAAGGGGTGATGTGCTGGCGATGCCTGCCGGTATATCACCACTAAGCAAGAGGGGGTGAGTGCAGCTGAGGATGGTAGGCAGCAAACTGGCTCTGTGGCCTTAGTTAAGTCAAGGACTGCTCAGTTTGGGAGGAGCCCAATTACGAAGGCTGAAGCTACGCCTGCCCAGCTGAAGTGCATTTACACCAATGCACGCAGCATGGGAAATAAGAAGGAGGAGCTGGAAGCTGTGGTAGGGCAGGGAGACTACGATGTTGTTGCCATCACAGAGACGTGGTGAGATGACTCGTACAACTGGAGCGTACCCAAGGTGGGGTATAAACTCTTTAGGAAGGACAGGAAGGGCAGAAGAGGAGGCGGGGTAGCCCTCTAAGTTAGAGAGGGCTTTGATACCCTCGAGCTGGACTACGGTCAGGATGGGACTGAGTGCCTGTGGGTGAAAATCAGAGGAGTCCATGGGCAGGAAGGGATTGTGATGGGAGTCTGCTATAGACCACCCAGCCAAGAAGAAGCAGCTGATGAGCTCTTCTACAAACAACTGAGTGTAGTCTCAAAATCACTACCTCTAATCCTTGTGGGAGACTTCAATTTCCCAGATATAGGCTGGGAGTATAATACAGCAGAAAGGAAGCAGTCCCGGAGGTTCCTGGAGTGTGTGGAAGACAACTTCCTCACACAGCTGGTGAGCGAACCGACAAGGGACGGTGCCCTCCTGGACCTGCTGTTGGTGAACAGAGAAGGACTGGTGGGGGATGTGAAGGTTGGAGAACGCTTGGGTCAAAGCGATCATGAGATGATAGAGTTCTCAGTACAGAGTAAGATGAAGAAGGAGGTTAGCAGAACATTCGCCCTCAACTTTCAGAGAGCAGACTTTGGGCTGTTCAGAAGGCTGGTCGGAAAAGTCCCGTGGAAGGCGCTCCTTGAAGGCAAAGGTGTCCATGAGGGCTGGGCGCTCTTCAAGAAGGAACTCCTAGCAGCTCAGGGAAAGCCGTCCACAAGTTCCGGAAAAGTAGCCGGCGGGGTAAGAAACCAGCGTGATTGAGTAGGGAGGTCCTAAGAGACATCAATAGGAAGAGGAGGGTCTACGACCTCTGGAGGAAGGGGCAGGCATCCTGGGTGGACTATAGGGAGGAAGTGAGAATGTGCAGGGAAAAAGTCAGGAGGGCTAAGGCCCAACTAGAAATGCGATTGGCCAAGACTGTGAAAGACAACAAAAAGTCTTTCTACAAATACGTCAACAGCAAAAGGAGGGCTAGGGAGAATCTCCAGTCCCTAGTAGATGCAGAGGGAACAAGAGTAATAGGGGACGAAGACAAGGCTGAAGTGCTCAATGCCTACTTTGCCTCAGTCTTTAACAGTAAGGAAAATTGTTCCCTCTGTGCACAACCCCAAGGGTTGGATGAGAAGTATGAGATTCCCAAGGTCCAAGAGGAGGTGGTTAGAGACTTGCTTGCCCAGCTAGATGCCCACAAGTCTATGGGGCCGGATGGAGTCCACCCCAGGGTTTTGAGGGAAATGGCAGATGTGCTGGCCAAACCCCTTTCCATCATCTTCCAGCAGTCCTGGATGACTGGGGAGGTTCCGCTGGACTGGAGGCTGGCTGATGTCGTGCTCATCTATAAGAAGGGGCGCAGGGAGGATCCGGGGATCTACAGACCTGTCAGCCTGACCTCAGTACCGGAGAAAGGCATGGAGCGAGTGATCTTGAGTGCAATCATGAAGCACTTGCAAGAGAACCGGGTGATCAGGCCCAGTCAACACGGGTTCATGAAAGGCAGGTCTTGCCAGAGTAATCTGATCACCTTCTATGACCGAGTGACTAAACTCTTGGACGAGGGAAAGGCTGTGGATGTGGTCTTCCTGGACTTCAGTAAAGCCTTTGATACAGTTTCTCATAGCATTCTGCTTTGGAAACTGTCGGCCTCTGGCCTGGACGGGTGCACACTCTCCTGGGTGGAACACTGGTTGAATGACCTGGCCCAGAGGGTGGTGGGAAATGGAGTTAAATCCAGCTGGAGGCCAGTGACAAGTGGGGTTCCCCAGGGCTCAGTTCTGGGTCCAGTCCTGTTTAATGTCTTTATCAACGACCTGGATGAAGGCATTGAGTCCTCCCTTAGCAAGTTTGCAGATGACACTAAGCTGGGAGGAAGTGTCGATCTCCTGGAGGGTCGGGAGGCTCTGCAAAGGGACCTGAACAGGCTGGACTGCTGGGCTGAGACCAACGGCATGAGGTTTAACCAGGCCAAATGCCGGGCCCTGCACTTGGGGCACAACAACCCTAAGCAGAGGTCCAAACTAGGAGAGACCTGGCTGGAAATCTGCCTGGAGGAGAAGGACCTGGGGGTGCTGGTTGACAACTGACTGAACATGAGCCAGCAGTGTGCCCAGGTGGCCAAAAAGGCCAATGGCATCTTGGCTTGTATCAGGAACGGTGTGACTGGCAGGTCCAGGGAGGTTATTCTCCCCCTCTACTCGGCAATGGTGAGACTGCACATCGAGTACTGTGTTCAGTTCTGGGCCCCTCACCACAAGAAGGATGTTGTGGCTCTGGAGCGAGTGCAGAGATAGGCAACAAAGCTGGTGAAGGGGCTGGAGAACAAATCTTATGAGGAGCGGCTGAGAAAGCTGGGGTTGTTCAGCCTGGAGAAGAGGAGGCTGAGGGGAGACCTTATTATTCTCTACAATTCCCTGAAAGGAGGTTGTGGAGAGGAGGAATCTGGCCTCTTCTCCCAAGTGACAGGGGACAGGACGAGAGGGAATGGCCTCAAGCTCTGCCAGGGGAGATTTAGGTTTAAAATTAGGAAAAAGTTCTTCATGGAGAGGGTGGTTAGGCATTGGAACTGTCTGCCTAGGAAGGTGGTTGAGTCACCATCCCTGGAGGTGTTTAAGGTTATGGTAGTATATGTGCTTAGGAGCATGATTTAGAGATTGGTGGGAATTGTTAGACTCAACAATCCAGTGGGTCTCTTCAAACCTGGTCATTCTGTGATTCTGTGATTCTGTGAAATCGCCATGTTCCAGCTTTAAACGCCTTATACAAGACATAGCCGGTCTAAACTGCCATGTTCCAGCCTTAACCGCCCTATACCGGACTTAACCAGTCTACGCCGGCTTATACCAGAATTAACCACCTTATACCGGTCTTAACCACTCTAAACTAGTCTAAACTGCCAAATTCCAGCATAACTGCCTGATACCAGACTTAGCCAGTCTAAACTGGCTTAAACGAGCCTTAACCCCCATTATACCGGGCTTACCAGTCTTAACCAAACTAAACCAGTCTAAACTGGCTTATACCAGCCTTCACCGCCTTAGAGCAGACTTAACCAGTCAAACCCATTCTAAAACGACTTTTGCTATGCTTAAAAAATATCTAGCTGATTTCAGCAGTCTAAACCACTCCAAAAATCCTTAACCAGACATAACTGCCTTATAGCGGACTCAACAAAACTAAAACAGTGTAAACCACCATATTCCAGCCTTAACCGCCTTAGACCGGCCTTAGCCAGTCTGAACTGGCTTATACCATCTTTAACCACCTTATACCTGGCTTAACATGTCTAAATGAGTCTAAACCAGGCTAAAAGGGCTTATTCCAGCCTTAACCAGACTTAAGTGAATGGACCAGACTTAAGCAGACTTTACGGGCTCAAGTGTTTTAACCAACTCGAGGGAAGTAAGTGACTAAGCAGACTTCAGCCACTTCCCGGCTTCTGGGTGCCAGGTCTACCTGCCGTGGTGAGGAGCCGTCAGGTCTACCCGATTCCGGGTGCCAGGTCTACCCGTGTTGGACTCGGTACAGCAGCGCCGGCTCTGGGTTGACCTGGTGTCAGTCCCAGGAGCCGAGGACACATGAGGGCTGCCACTAGAGGAAAGAGCATCCTTGGGTGGATGGGAAAGATCAGGGCCCCCTACCACCATGCCCCATCGCTCCTGTGGAAGGAGGAGCCACTTGTGGGGCAGGAGGAGTCACTTGTGGGGCTGGGGGCCCTGTTGACTGCATCTCTCAGCCAGCTGGGCTTCATGGTTTGACGCCCGTGCCCCAGTCTGGCTGAAGAGAGCCCGCGTCCCTTGACAGAAGGTGGTCTGAGTGGGATCCTTGAGGGTGTTGTCGATGACTTGTTTGTGACTCCCTCTTTCTGAGAGGAATTGCTTCAGAGTGGGGAAAAAGGAATTGTCAGCTGTGGGATTGTGGCTTGGAAATGCTTTTGGGTGCAGGAATGGATGAATTGCGGAGCTGAGCAGTGAGCCCGGGGAAGAAAAACCTGAGGGCAGGGCTGGCGCTCTCCAAGCACTATGTATATCAGGCCAGGCCTTATACCAGACGTAGCCAGTCTTAACCAGTCTAAACCGGCCTATACCAGCCTTCACAGCCTTAGAGCAGACTTAACCAGTCAAACCCAGTCTAAAACGACTTTTGCTATGCTTGACAAATATCTAACGGATTTCAGCAGTCTAAACAACTCCATAACTCCTTAACCAGACATAACTGTTTTACAGCGGACTCAACAAAACTAAACCAGTCTTAACCGCCTTATTCCAGCCTTAACTGCCTTAGACCGGCCTTAGCCAGTCTGAACTGGCTTATACCAGCTTTAACCACCTTATACCTGGCTTAACCATTCTAAACCAGGCTAAACGGGGTTATTCCAGCCTTAAACACTCTATACCTGACTAAAGCAGTCTAAACCAGTACAAACTGTCATAGTCAATCCTTAACCGACTTATAATAGCCTTAGCCAGTCTAAGCTGGCTTATACCAGCCTTAACTGCCTTATACCAGTCTTAACCACTCTAAACCAGTCTAAACTGCCATAGTCCAGCCCTAACCGCCTCATACCAGCCTTAGGCAGTCTAAACTGGCTTAGACAAGCCTTAACCCCCTTTATACCAGGCTTAACCAGTCTTAACCAGTCTAAACCGGCTTATACCTGCCTTAACTGCCCTATACTAGACTTATCCAGTCCAAACCAGTCTAAATCGCCATATTCCAGCCTTAACCGCCTTATACTAGCCTTAGCCTGCCTATACCGGCTTATACCAGCCTTAACCCAATTCGACTGGAATTGACCAATCTAAACAAGTCTCAGCCGCCATATTCCAGCCTTAAGTGAGTTATACCAGATTTAGCCAGTCTTAACCGGCTTTTACCAGCCTTTACGGGCCTCTACCTGATGTAACCAGTCTAAACTAGTCTAAAGAGCCATGTTTCAGCCTTAACCGCCTTATACCAGACTTAGCCAGTCTAAACCGCCTTATACCAGTCTTAACCGCCCTATACCGGACTTAACGAGTCTAAACCGGTCTAAATCGACTTATACCAGCCTTAACCACTATATACCAGACTTAACCTGTCTAAACCACTCTAAACTGCCATATTCCAGCTTTAACCGCCTTAGACCGGACTTAACCAGTCTAAACCGGCTTATACCAGTCTTAACTGCCTTATACAAGACTTGACCAGTTTATTCCAGTCTAGTTAATCCACCGTGGGAGCTTCCGGGACCGCCCCCTCCCTGCTTAAGTCTGGTTCTTTCACTTAAGTGTGGTTAAGGCTGCAATATGGCGCTTTAGACTGGTTTAGACTGGTTAAAGCTTATGCAAGGCAGACTAGACTGGAATGAACTGGTTAAGTCTTGTATAAGGCAGTTAAGACTGGTATAAGCCGTTTTAGAATGGTTAAGTCCGGTCTAAAGCGGTTATAGCTGGAATATGGCGGTTTAGACTGGTTTAGACTGGTTAAGTCTGGTGTAGGGTGGTTAAGACTGGTATAAGCCGGTTTAGACTGGTTTAGACAGGTTAAGTCTGGTATAGGGAGGTTAAGGCTGGTATAAGCCGGTTTAGACCGGTTTAGACTGGTTAAGTCTGGTATATGCCGGTTAAGACTAGTATAAGGCGGTTTAGACTGGCTAAGTCTAGTATAAGGCAGTTAAGGCTGGAACATGGCGATTTAGACTAGTTTAGACTGGTTACGTGAGGTAGAGGCCCATTAAGGCTGGTAAAAGCCGGTTAAGACTAGCTAAGTCTAGTATAATGCAGTTAAGGCTGGCATATGGCAGCTGAGACTTGTTTAGACTGGTTAATTCCAGTCGAATTGGGTTAATGCTGGTATAAGCCTGTATAGACAGGCTAAGGCTAGTATAAGGCGGTTAAGTCTGGAATATGGCCGTTTATATTGGTTTAGACTGGTTAAGTCTAGTATAGGGCGTTTAAGGCTGGTATAAGCCGGTTTAGACTGGTTTAGACTGATTAAGACTGGTTAAGCCCGGTCTAAAGGGGGTTAAGGCTTGTATAAGCCAGTTTAGACTGCCTAAGGCTGGTATGAGGCGGTTAGGGCTGGAATATGGCAGTTTAGACTGGTTTAGAGTGGTTAAGACCTGTATAAGGCAGTTAAGGCTGGTATAAGCCAGCTTAGACTGGCTAAGGCTATTATAAGTCGGTTAAGGATTGACTATGACAGTTTTTACTGGTGTAGACTGCTTAAGTCAGGTATAGAGTATTTAAGGCTGGAATAAGCCCCTTTAGCATGATTTAGCCTGGTTTAGACTGGTTAAGCCAATTATAAGGTGGTTAAAGCTGGTATAAGCCTGTTCAGACTGGCTAACGCCGGTCTAAGGCGGTTAAGGCTGGAAGATGGTGGTTTAGACTAGTTTAGTTTTGTTGAGTCCGCTATAAGTCAGTTATGTCTGGTTAAGGATTTTTGGAGTGGTTTAGAATGCTGAAATCCAATAGATATTTGTCAAGCATAGCAAAAGTCGTTTTAGACTGGGTTTGACTGGTTAAGCCTGCTCTAAGGCGGTGAAGGCTGGTATAAGCCGGTTTAGACTGGTTAAGACTGGCTACATCTGGTATAAGGCCTAGCCTGATATGCGTCGTGCTTGGAGAGCGCCAGCCCTGCCCTCAGGTTTTTCTTCCCCGGGCCAATTCCCCTCAGAAAGAGGGAGTCACAAACAAGCCATCGACAACACCCTCAATGATCCCACTCAGCCCACATTCTGTCAAGGGACACGGGCTCTCTTTAGCCAGACTGGGGCACGGGCCTGAATCCATGAAGCCCAGCTGGCTGAGAGATGCAGTTAACAGGGTCCCCAGCCCCACAAGGGACTCCTCCTGCCCCACAAGTGGCTCCTCCTTCCACAGGAGCGATGCGGTAGGGTGTTAGGGGGCACTGATCGTTCCCACCCCACTCAGGGATGCTCTTTCCTCTAGTGGCAGCCCTCAAGTGTCCCCGGCTCCTGGGACGGACACCAGGTCAACCCAGAGCTGGCGCTGCTGTGCTGTGTCCAACACGGGTAGACCTGGCACCCGGAATCGGGTAGACCTGACGGCTACTCACCACGGCAGGTAGACCTGGCACCCAGAAGCCAGGAAGTGGCTGAAGTCTGCTTAGTCACTTACTTCCCTCGCGTTGCTTAAAACACTTGAGCCCGTAAATTCTGCTTAGTCTGGTTCATTCACTTAAGTCTGGTTAAGGCTGGTATAAGGCTCTTTAGACTGGTTTAGAATGGTTAAGTCCACTATAGGGCGGTTATGGCTGGAACATGGCGTTTAGACTGGCTATGTCTCGTATAAATCGTTTCAGTCTGGTATATGTTGGTTTAGAGTGGTTTAGACAGGTTAAGTCTGGTATAGGTTGGTTAAGGCTGGTATAAGCCTGTTTCGACAGTTTAGACTGGTTAAGTCTGTTATAGGGCGGTTAAGACTGGTATAAAGTGATTTAGACTGGCTAAGTCTGGTATAAGGCAGTTAAGGCAGGAACATGGCGGTTTAGACTAGTTTAG